>OU830593.1:99759146-100384146 GCA_917563855.2 Limnephilus lunatus | reverse complement strand
AAAATATTCGTATTATTTACATTAAAACATATTACGAAAAGAAAATCTTAATAAATAAGATACGTACAAAATTCTCTGAAAGACACAAACGTGAGTTATAAACGCAGAATATGTATCAGAAATAAATACAAAAATATGCAAAAACTACAGTGACGATTATGATCTGAAATGTGTTATTGGGTATAAATTTAGTGGGCAGGCTGTTGTCACAATCAGTTACCGAGCCGAGTCCCACTACAGGGTGACTGTAAATATTATGCGGCTCCTCCTGACACTGCCAATTATCGCATTATGCTGTACGTTGGCCAGTTCACATATTCAATAAACCATGCGCTGTTGACAGCTAAATAAATGTAAAACTAAATGAAAACTTTAGCGGGTTCACAAGGTACGAGCGGCTATACAAGGAGTTATTACTTACCTGGATAGTTGCTAACGTCTAGTGGCCTAGGTTATCTTGGCGCTTCGTCATGTTAAGTTGAATTTTTTTGTTTTCAATTGTGTAGGTCTTAAGTAGTTATGAGCTGTGGTCCAGGTAAGGATAATGAGAATAATAAATAAAATAAACTAATGAAACAAACCTTGTTCCAAACACTTAACTTGGTTGAAAGCAGTTTAGGTAGGTACCTACATTGTTTTTTGTCATAAATAGTTTCAGTGATTTTTTCGTGGCCTGCGTGGTCAATGGATAAGGTCACAATTACAATGGTAACAAATTCGTGACCGGACAACTTGGAATGAATTCAACTCAACATTTGAAAAGTCCTTAAAAGCGATGAAAAAAAAAAATTAAAAATGGTTAAAAAAGTTACGTTAGTAATGGGCTATGGGCTATTTTTCAATTTTTTTCATGGCTTAAATGACTTTACAGAGAGGTGTTGAATTGAGTTGATTCTGAATTGTCATGGGACCAACAAACTGATCTAGCAATATGGAGGTCACCAAGTACCGAAATTATTTATTAGATTACCGCAAGAAAAAATTAAGTTGTTTCAGAATTATAAATTACTAGAGAGAAAGCGGTTTCCTGCCCCTCTCCTGCGTTCCCTCTCCGCTCCCGCCTTTCGTACATGCATCTAAACTTTATAAAATACACACATTTAATAGCAACTCGCGCCCCACCTATTGTAATTGGAGCTCACCATAATATATAGAAATCTTCGCGGGCGTATGCACAATAACTCACAAAAGTTTCATCGCAATCGAATAGTAGGTATATGAAATAATTTCCTATCGCCAAAGCTCAGTATTATATATAGAAACCATAGTGGGTATGCGCAATTCAAATTGACAAAGTTTCATCGCAATCGGATGAATGGTTTAGAAACGCATATTGGAACAAACAAAGAAACATTCATTTTTATGTACTAAGGTGAATTTCAAATAACACAATAAAAAAAATAATATTTCTTTATTCCAGGATGTGGGGAGGATAGTGCAATCCCACACGTCCTATATAGTTATACATATTTATTTATTTACACAGTAATGAAACAAGAACACAAATAGAAAAAAATAATAGTAATTACAAAAATAAATAATCCATTGTTATGCAGGACGTGGTCTTTAGTGAGCTAGGGCCCAACGCTCACAGTGTTGTCGGAGGCCATTAGCCGCATCATGGCTCCAGTGACCCGTGAATATATAATAATATAATCGACTTTCCCTAATTTTAATCAATAATAATTCAAATCACCTTCCGCATTCTCCTCGTTGAGTCCATTTAACTCTCAGCAGTGAGCAGATGAGTCTAATTGATCGGACTGCATAAAAATAAAACAAATTAATTTTGGTCGTTTTTGGTTTATTAATTTATTATATTAGAATGAGGATGAGACGATAAATTTCTAGAATAGGATCAACGTTTCTGGAGATGTCAAATGTCACGAAAGTGACAAATGAAATTGATGGAATAAACATTCCTACCGCAGTAAACACATCACGAATGCCACTTTACGGAGATGATATGATATTACAAAGGGTTGGCACATATTTATTATGTTGATAAGACAAACTTTTCTTCAAGCAAAATACTCTAAAATTTTTAGTGCTAATGCGCTTACCTATTCTACTTATTATAAGGAATTTGTAGTATATATTATTATATGTCATTTCAATATCCTTTAACAGGTGTCGTTAATAAAGATAGTTATATGTAGTAATGAGGAGTCCTAAGTTAGAACTCCTAACTACCATTAAAAGTGTGGCGACTATCGTCGTCGTGTCTAGTGCATGAAAAGTTACGGATATAGCCGATGATAGACAGCTGCCCTCCCGCAATCGTCGGGTTCTCGCGTTATCGGGCTTTAGAATAATTTTTTTCGGTAGGTGGGACGTCTGGTTAAGTTAAATATTCATTGTTAAACTTATGATAACATAAAAAAAGCAACTTGTAACCTCGATCGTTATTGCAGTTTTCCCGAACGTACTTTAAGTAATCTCAATCACTGGGATAGAAAAACATTACGTATTATTTATAAAAATCATTTTAGGAAGAGATCTGATTTGATTTCAATAATTAAATACCAGTAAGTTATCACGGATTAAACCTGTCGTCCTATTGTGTCGGAAATATCGACATTAGCCCTGCACCGAAACGTCCCACTATATCTGCACTGCAAATCCTTTCTTACGTTTATGCCCAGGGTCTTGGGTTTAAATCGATTCCTTACTCTTACCGACCAGTGTCACATTTTCTTTTCTTCTATTCACTGTTCCATTGGAGATTGGTTATCATCAGGAAAATATTCACCCTAAATTTTGTAACTGTTTCGTACATCTAACGCTAAATTATTAATGTACACAACATACACAGGGTTAACATAACTCTTTAGATTAGCAGCAGCTCCCTATTGGCTTAATTTTTAATTTTAATAATAAGTTTTAATTTTTAGGGTTTTGAACTTGACTAAAGCTAAATGAAAATAATAATATTTTTAGATTGATTTGTCTTAACTCTCATCTTCCCAGGGTGAAAATATTTCCAGTTATTATTTAAAAATATCAAGACATCTTTTAATAAAAACGATGTGTCTACTAGAATCTTTCTTTTTCCATTACAAACCGCAGAGCGAGCAGCTCCCTTAAGTCTTGCCAATACAGTGGACGGAATATAGTCGATGCAATCGCATACGAGTTTGAAAGAAGTATCTTCTTTGAAAAGGAACATGGAAAGTTTTAGGTTTTCTTACTAGACCGTGATTGACGTAGATTTTAAATGTGGCCTAGAGGGAGGTTCTACATGGTTATTTATAATTTTGAATAGTAATTTAATATCATTTTTGACACGATGTTCATTTGTCCCAAATTTTAAATATTCTAGGCATTTTTTTTATATTCGCTAAGCAGTGTGGACAATCCGATTATATGGGGTAATGCTCGAGTTAGTAAATAAACAATTTAAAAATAATCTTATTTTTGACATACTTTCTCTGTTTATACATCTAAGATTTTAATCTTGATTTGTGTAATTTTAAACAGATTTGTTCAATTTAAATCCATTCATTTTATTGGTTCCATGCCAACTCAGAATGAAATCAACTCAGAACCACCTCAGAAAGGCCGTTAAAAGCTATGAAAAAATAATTTTAAAATAGCCGGTAACCCTAACCTAACTTAACCCATTAACCATTTTTTAATATTTTTAAATCATCACTCTTAATGACCTTTCTGAGGTGGTTCTGAGTTTGTTTCATTCTGAGTTATCCGGTCTCCCATTTTAATCTGTGAGACTTATCTGACCCTGAATTCGAATATCACTCCTATTAGATTGGTAATCGGAAAGGCAGGTTTCCTATATTTTCTTTAAAAAAATCCAAATTTGATTAGTGTGTGGCAACCCTACTGATGCTCCAAAAATGCCACGGGTAATGATCTATTAAGGGTCCGAACACACATTTTATTACCGCGCTAGTCCGCGTCACTTTACGACGTGATGCAACTAATTCTACACCTAACGATGCAACATTTCACTGACACAAACCCGCGTAGCGCCGTCAACATTCTCAACGGACTTTTATGGACATTGTCGAATGGGGGTTTTAATTTCATTATGAAGTCGCGTTAATTGTAAATAAATAGATCTTATTCGAGTTGATTTATAACGCAAGTAGGGTGAATAAATCGTCATTAAACATGAACGTCACACTCGAATAGATAAGAAAGCATCTTTTATGTATCCAGATACAAAATTTGTAATTCATTTTATAATGTGGTTACAGAGACATTTTGATGTTAGGTCAATTAAACCTAATAATATTCAACACAACGCCGAGTGATGTCTACTATCAGTATCGCCTTGGGAAAATACCAAAATTCAGCACTGAAACATTTCTTGAAATGGTTTAATCATATTAAGAAACCTGAATATCGAAGTAGCTAAGCTAACCTTACTCTTTTAGGTCTCCTCCCCTTCCTCACTCTCTTCAGCCTCATAACACATCCTAATTGGAGATGTCGTGGTTCCATTGGTTCTGGACACTTGGGAGCAGTTACGACTCTTGTTCACATAAAAAAGACTCCCAGATCCCATTTAATTTGACAAATAATTTCAGAAGACATACTATTGGTTCTCGTTTCATAGTCACAAATTCATGCAAAAGCTGTCAATCCCATTATTCATATCAAAATGCTAAAATTTGCTTGGTAGTTGTTTCACGTAAATTCATTTCTTGAGAACAGTGAGTTTCTCGGTGCCTCATAATGGAGACAAATTTATTAGTAAGGCCTTTAGTTAATATTAATATTGCTTATGTTCTTTCATCTATAATTTTAAGACACATTTATCAAACGACAACCACGGATTATGCATTTACATACATTTTAATTATAATTGTCCGAAATTATTATCGAATAGCTGGTTCCCGGCATGCGTTGCAATGTCATATTCAAATAAATACATTTTTCTCCTGGAATCACCTTCCCGTGCGTCCCCGTTCCCCTCCCGCGTCTAATACTTTCTTACGTTTCTAATACTTACAACTTACATCTTTAAACTCGTGATATCTTTCGAATGGTATGTCCGAATTGAATAATTCAAAAAGTTAAATAAAGATATTAAAGCATTTTTGAATATGAAGTAGTTTGTTTTGATAAGAACTAAAACCAATATACAAATAGAGAGCTTTTTCAAGCGGCGACATTTTATTTACATTTTAAAAATAAAATAACACGTATCGTGGCATAACTATAATAGTTAGACATATCCTGTATCTACACTTTTTGTAAATAATAATGTGTTATAATGTAGTACATAATTTTATTTTATCATCAATAGTTTTCGCAGCGCACGCGATGTAAATAATATTTTAGGTAATTTTTTTACACCTTGGGTTACATTATTGGAGTTTTAGTAAAGATCCCTAATTTTTTGAAAACATTATATAGCCTATGTCACCCAAGGATAGTGTAGCTTCCCAACCGTGGAAGAATTTTTCAAATCGGTTCAGTAGTTTCGGAGCCTATTCAATGCAAACAAATCTTACCTATTTATATAGTGTAGTAGAAGTAGATGTAGTAGATAGTAGATAATATTTTTACTTCCGCTTTTAATTCCAAGTGATAAATTCATAGCCATGTTGCAAATAACTTCTTTACAATTTTGAAAAATTGACCACCCAGTTAACTTTAAGTTACATAGTTCGCTGAAAGATTACCCGTGGGAGTGCTATTATAAATTTATGACGTTTGATCTGCAGTGACAATATGAGATCTTAAAAATACTATAAATATGGTAAATAATTAATAATCTAATTAAAATAATTACCCTTTTAAATAGGCACCTCAACCTGTCATGTTGGCACTTTATCATTTCGAGAATAAACCTCAAAACTCGTGATGGCGTGTTAACGACAGCCGTTAAAGTTTACTGGAAACTTTTGAATCTCGGCCAATTTAAAAAAACCTGGCCATAATAAATTTAACACGAGAAGTCAACAAACTTACCTATAATAAATTTGACACAAGACGGGACCTTGGACTATCAATCGATTATATCGAAATGAATATTTATTCAGTAAAATAAGCAGTCTTGAGTTAAGAACACGTCAGTAAAATCTGTACTTAGCACCTTCGTATGGAGGTACGTGTGTGCATTAATGCATTGCTTATGTAGTTGGTATATATTTAACTGTGTACAGATGTAGTTACTGCTTTTGTACATCTGTACTTGTGGCCGGCACGAGAGACGACTCTGAACGAATTACTTATGAAAATAATTCAACGTGTCATTAGCAAATAAACGAGCAAAGCTCGCGTGGATAGAACCCGACTCTTCTTTGTAAGGGCGCAACCGCACTGAGAAGAGAAGTGGACCATGCAAAGTATAATTTATTATTTTTAAGACCTACATTCCAAGAAAATATTTTTTAACACATTATTTCGAAAATTGTATATTAAGTCCTTCAACGTCGACGAGACCTATGGTGTAGGAAGATGTAGAGAAGACGAAAAGCCATTTTTTTAGAAAAGTTAACTGTTAGTTGAGGTTCTGGTATAAGCTTTTAAAAAGAAGAAGAAGATTACTGAAGGTGGTTGAAAAGTGAGATATGTAAATACCAATGATAGAGGGAGAGCGCAAATATAAAAAAAAATAATAGGAGTAACCGTAAATAATGTCAAGTCAGAAATTACCTGCTTTATTCAGAAAAGCAGTACCATTCAGAAACAGCAAATTTAAGTCAAAAATACTTGTTAAAAAAACTTTGGGGTTAACAGAACTACGAATACCTAGGATCCAATTTATTTATATATGTATACTGAAAAGATCAAATAAAGAATGAAAAAAAACTAAAATACTAAAACAAAAAAAAATTAAAACTTTCTTTATTAATTAAAACTACACAAACTAAAACAAAACCAGTAATAAAAAATATTATTTAAATAAATAAATAATACCTTCCTCCCATGCACACACCCATAGTTTAACTTAAAATAAAAATAAAATTAGGGAGATGATATGTTTCATATATTATGCATGTAATCATTTACACGTCATGTAATATATAAATCTGTTATCAATTATGTTTATATTTAGTACAAATAAATTTCTTTATTAAAAATATGTAAGTAATTTATTTTTGTTTTTTAAAACTAGACTGAAACATTGTGAATTTCTTCATACCTGCAGCAGACAACAACAGAAGAAGTGTCTTTTTAATATTTTTTGGAGTACACTTTACGATTTTTTCCTATCGACGTACATTATTAAGTTTTTATTTAATTATTTATAATATACATAGAAAGCTTTTTAAAGAAACGCAAAATCAATCGATTCAGTGGTTTCTCAGAATAGTAATCGTAAAAGCGATTTTCACTATAAATAACGTTGAAAAAGATTATTTTAATAGCGCAGCAAAAGTGTTGGATTTGTGTAGCTGAAAGTGTTTGTAGAAGAAGACAATTTCTGCAGAATGATCAAGAAAAAATATTTATAACAGCAAATCATTGATAAGTTCATTTTTAATAAATATTTTTCTTGACCAGTTATAACAGTTATCAAATTATGTCTGAGACATAATTTTCTGTTAAAATATTGATTTATAGGTAATGGATAGAAACTTTATCGATTGTCTGAATTCTTGACACAATCGGTTTCAATTTGGAAAATGACACTTAAATTTAAAAAAAAAACAAATCCAAGTTCATTGTACCAGAATCATAATCACTCACGTTTTAGATTGTGGAAAAGCCCTTTTTACTTACACTGTAAAAAACTTACTTTCTTTAAATGTTGAAAAAACTCATTTTCTACCTCTGAGCCTAACAGAACATATTTCAAATATAAATGTAAACATTAAAGTTCACGACAGAAACTGTCTACTTTAAATCACACCCTGTAACTCAAATTGTATACATATTAGTAGTAAAGAACAAATAAAATATCTTGGAATAATTATCGACAATAACATTAAATGGAAAAATCAAATAAACTCCACAATAGACAGAATGAGAAAACTAATATATATATTTTTCAGACTTAGAAATACTATCACATTAAAAATATTAAAAGAAATTTACTTTGCACTTGCGCACTACAATATGGAATCATAGCTTGGGGGGGTGCATATAAATCATCCCTTCTCCCACTCGAAACAATTCAAAAAATTCTTATAAAAATTATCCTAAAAAAACCGTATTACTACCCAACAATAAACGTATTCCAAGAATTCCCTGTTCTCCCACTTACAAATATTTACGAAAAAATAGCACTACTTCAGCTACACAAAGATATATTAAAAAAATATATTACCCCACTGCTAAATATTAGCATAAGGAATACTTCTATTGGTGGACTAACTATACCACCCATACGAACCACAACAGCACAGAATCACTATGTATATAAAGGAATAAAATTATTTAATCAATTACCAGCCGATATGCGAACAGAAAAAAATTACGACAAATATAAAAAAAAAATTAAATCATATTTTGGTAGTCCCACCATATAATTTTAACTTTTATTAGATATGTTTTTGACTGTTTGTTTTTCCAAAGGTTTTATGTACATCCTATATATATTTTGTTTAATTACCCTTATAATCTTTAAAAAATATGTTATTAAGTCTAAATATATTCATAAGTTAAGTTCTTAAGTTTGTTATAAGGTTTTGAAAAAAAAAAAAGAAAGTTATTATCAAGTTGTCCTTTCCTAAACACAAGCACTAGCTTTATTAGGAGAGTATATAAAATATGTAATTTTAGAATGAAATAAACTTATTGTAAAAAATTTACTAAATAAAAAAAAAAAAAAAAAAAAAATGTAAATAACTTCATCAGTTAGACTACATGGCCGTATTTGATAACATTCCCCATGACATTCAATTATATGTTTACATCAATCACTCACCAGTTATTAGTAATAACCTCCGTGGTTGTCGATGCCCCATTGCTTATTCTGATATTCCAGTGGCGTCTCTGCCCCGCGTCTACGGTTGCGGGTAGCAGTCCGGTTGCGGTCCGGCCGGCCGGTCGGTGCCGATGACGCGATGACGAACGCGCTGCTGACATGCGATCTGCGACATTTTCCGCCGCGTTTTGCCCGCGTCCGAATCCGATCAACTCGCCTTCGCCTTAAGCTTTGCACTTTTGTTTGCTTTCAATAAATAAGTATTAATCCACAGCAACCTGTTTCAGTGACGGCCAGCAGTAAACGTCCGTTTGCATTCAATTTGCGACGTAATTTATCGCCGTTGCAGTATTTAATTTAAATTGTAAGACATTAAAATATCTGTAGCAAAACTGGAGTGACATTAAAAGCTTTTGGCTATCTACCCCGATGCGAGGGTTTTGCGAAAAATTTAATGATTTTATGCTTCCCTTAAGTTTAATGCTTTTATGCAAGTACGGATTTTAATACTAAAGTATCAAGTAACACGCTTGGAGGATATATTTAGCACATAATAAATCTATTTAAAATGTCGCATGCGATCCTGGAGTGACCTTAAAAGCTTTTGGTTTCAACCGCCATGATACGGTCCTACGATAATTTAATGGTTTTAACCCAACTGTGTTTCCTATATTTTTAATGTACCTAAATACATGAAATTTTGGAAATCCAAAGTACCTAACGCTATTAATGTTAATGTTGTTAAAAACTGGGTCGATTTTAATATTTGGTATTACGCTTTAAATTTTTTTTTAAATTCTTCAAATGCATGTTATAATAAAACGATCGACCAATTAATAAAGTTTATGAAAACAATGTGTGATTTATTAGGAACACACAATTTAAGATGTCATTTTTTTTTTCATGACATATATGGATTTGGTTGACCGGACAACTAAGAATGAAATAAACTCAACATCTAATTTGAAAAGTCATTAAATGTCATAAAACATGTAAAATATTACTTAAATAGGTTACGTTATGTTAGGTTATGGGCTATTGTTCAATTATTTGTTTTCACAGCTTTTAATGACTAATGAAAACCAAAAATGTAAAAACAAAAACACAAACTAAAATATATAGGAAAAAATATGAACAGAGACTAAGAAACCTCACATACTCGTAAATAGGTATTCAATCCAATAAAAATAGGAGAAAGTAGTTATGTCCATTTTTTTAAAAGAAATACAAATATTCCCGGAATCGGAAAATATTGGTAGAGGTCAAGGATATAACCGGAAATCGAACACGGGACGCTTGGGTGGGACCCAAACGCGATGCCAACTCATCGACCGACCGGTCCATTTGTATCTAGATAGTGTATTTCCCGTGGTCAGCTGTCTGTTTTTGGACTTCGAATCTCTCAAGATGTGTCCAGGAAATTGGTGAAGTCAGCACATCGCCGATGGTTCCATGACAGTTAATTAGCCGACAATCGGCCCCCTAGCATACTTATGTATATGCAATATGCATTGGTTTAGGGAAAACACGGTCTACCTAATTACACAAAATATAACTAAGTGACCCCAAAGAAATGTGCAGAGGATTTTCCGCCGAATAACAAAGTATACAATATATTTTAATTCAAATGAATCAAGGAAAAATCTACTTACCTACATTATACACTGTGTATACAAGCGCATAATAAAAAAATATTTATATATTATATATATTGCTATACAGGTCACAAACCAATTCTTAGAATGATTGTATCCAATAAAAATGGTAGTTGCCCGTAATATGGAGAAAAATAATTAGTTGATAATAATGTAATTCTAAAATTTGAAAATATGAGATTGACAATTATGACGTTTTGACAGAAGGTGGCAATAGCGAAATTGGTTAACGCACTCGTCCCGGTTAGACGGAGAGGTCTGGGTTCGAGTCCCAGTTGCGACCATTGTCTTTTTCTGTTTTTCTGTGTCTTGTTCTCTTTCATATTTTCGTTTAGATTATTATTGTTAACTTATTCTAATATGATATATTTCACTGATGGGAATAACCTTCAAAAAATATAAAAAGAAAGTTTTTCTTATAAAAATTAAAATATATTTGATTAAAAAAAAATGCTCTTTGTTAGGTTTCGTCTGTACTACTGGTGGATATCTTGGTTGACTATTCGCTTTGTCCATTGTAACTAGACCAGATATTATTTATTTGATTAGCCGGTATTCCTGACTGCCGCCTCAAGTATTTGCTCTTAACCATGCACGTCCTGGATGTGACTTCATCCACCGTTTGATAATTCGCTATAAAGACGGCACACTTTACGATGGCATTAAAAAGAACAAATCAAGTGACATTTATTACAACAATTTCAGAACGTTACATGAAAATTAACACCCGGACTGACATAATGGTTTAGATTATTTTTATTAGGGCGAAATTTATGTAACTGAGACTTTAACCTTCTAGTAAATGTAATATTATAAAATGTATAAAATACGATATAATTTGATGACCTTCATGGTTGAGGGGTAAGACTCTCGAGTATTGAATCCCGGCGTGCGCACAAAAAAATTGATTGATTTGGGATATTTCACAATTTATTAATCACAAATAGTGTATTTGCGATACGTTTCAGAGTAAGAGATGCTCTCAGTATCACCCTGGTGGAAGGCCGCCATTCAGAATTGCTTAGCCATCTTTGGTGACTAGATCTGGATAGACAGATACTTCCCCATCTCCCTTTTCCCCACCTCTTTCCCCTTTCCGCTACCTTCAGCCTCACAACATACACCAATTGGGGGTGCCATAGTGTCACTGGCTCCGGACGGGAGCAGTTGGTACGCTTGTGCGGTAATTACATAAAATAACTCCTGACAGGAATATTTTATAGGTATTTGCTTTATGTCATTTTTTTATATTAGCTCCACACAGGAAAAAAATCCCTCAGTGCCTATATCATATTTGGGAATGCTGTGTAAACGGTTTCTTGCCTTCTAGGGAAATGAAGGAGACGAAGTTCTGAGAAGAAAAGGGGTATGAGGGGTGGATAGGAATCTGGCGGTCAATGTATCCAGGAAGTGACGGACGTATGAATCCATCCCTTCCGCTGCAGTGCAAGGCGATGGATCGAGAGCGTCAGTGGGCAAATGCATTTGCCGCCAAGACCTAGACAAACCTCACCCCATGAACCCAGGGTCCCCTTCTAAGTCTTTAATCACTGAAACAATTGATAATACCACTCAAAAATAAATAAATTTTATTCACAAGTAGAAAACAACTCAAATAAAAAATTCAAAAGGAAACTATCTTAATTTGATCATCTACGATGTTTTGCCATGTAATAAAAATACAAATTTTAATCCAATTTTACGGGTTTTACAAATCTTTAACGTGTTCTTACAAGTTGATCATACTATTCCTTGTTTTACCATGCTTTACCATGTTTTACCGTGTTTTGTCATGTAAGTATATATTTTTCCACGTTTTACCAGGTTTGACAATGTTTTTCCATGTATTGACACATTTATCTGTACATTATTTTTACATGTTTTACCAAATTTTACGGTATTCTATCATGTTTGACAATCCTCTTACTTTTTTACCATGAGCAATTCACATTTTTCATTCAGATAACACAAATTTTCTAAAGTAATGATTGTAACATTGAATAGTGTTTTTCGTAACTCACAAAATAACATAATACGTCAATTTCGGTTTGAAGGCGATCAAACAAATTTTAATATGACCCAACTCATTTCAAGATTAGCGTTCCGCAATAAATAGAACTGTTTAATATAATGAATTCAATATCTAATTCGAAGCATCTTTGATTCCGCAACACTGTCGCATCCAATCAAAAACTGGAGTTGTGGACGTCCATAAATATCGTTAATGTTGTCTATGAATTCCGTTTCCCACAAATAATTTAAATCAGTCTCTAAATGAACCACTGAGATTGCATTCCGGTGGAAGGTTGCCAAGCGGGACATCGTGAAGTAAAAAAATAAACAAGAATAAGTTTCATGCTTAGTTTTGTGGAGAAAACTTCAGATCCGTTCTTCCTTATTACTATACACTGACTGTCACTGTCCGAAGAACTGAAAACAAAATATTTATGACAATTTGTATAATACTCTGGAATGGTTCTAAAATTGCTAAAAGTAGGATATGACTTAGTAACCTCAACAATGAGTGTTTAAATTCCAATTAAGATTCATAACATTAATAATAGGTGTTTGATTATTTTTAGCTATGAACTTTAATACTTTTTTATACCTTAAGTATTCTTACTCACTAAAGGAAAATGTATCTTGGGTGACAGTAGTTATAGTGGATAGCCCATAGTCTTGTTCTAATTTAAAAAAAAAACGCAATTTTTCCAAGGCGTATCACTCATGATAAAAATGTGTTTGTGAGCAAAAAATAGTTGGGTCAATAAAATCCAAACAGAAAAATGTGCAAATTTCATGAAGCCAGAGCTTACCGTTTTTACTAAAGTACGAAAGTTTTTACCGATTTATTTTATTGCAGAAACAAATAGTAGTACATAATAATAATTGTTGGATGATTTTTATAGCGTTATTTTAGTGAGAAAATTACCTCAAGGGCGCTTTACAATTAATTTACACATTTACGGCCTTACCAAAAAAAACCACAGCACGACCGATTACCTGTGTTTTTGTAGTATCATGGATACAACACATTTACACTAAAACACGAAATATTACTAAAAAAGAATTTCACTCTAAAACACGTTTAAATTTGGCATCACTGCAATTTTTCAAATTTTACATACAATTTTTTTTTGTTTTCATTCATAGCCGCTAGATGGTGATAGCGTCGCGCCTGCACATTTGCACTATCTTGCCCGCGCAAAGAATAGCAGTTTAGTTTTGATGTGGCGGGAATATTTCTAGTAAATATTGAGATTTTACTGAATGATTTCTATTATAGCGACCGATTCACTCTTCTATTCATGTAATTAATATATTTGCCGTGTTATTTATGTGGTTTTACATTAGTTTTATCAAGTTATTGCACAACAAACAGTACTTTAAAAGTTGAACTGTCAAAATATTGTTTTGGGTTACATAAAAGTTCAAATTTACGTTTTTAAATCTTTATTTTATGAGAATTTCTTAAAAGTGGTGTTTTTTTTAAATATTAATATCAAATTCACGTGTTGGTATACTTATCAAAGAAATTAACAACTTTAGTAGTGCAAGAAATTTGTTGAAATGTCAGAGATATTTTTAAGGTTATTTTTTTGGCATTAAAAAAAACTTTGAAATTTTTTTATTGTATGCACGAGGAAAAAGTGAGGTGACAGTTTCATTTCAAATTCATTATATAAAAGGTCTGTATTTTTTAAATTTTAATTTTTTTAATATTTCTGTACACTTTCATCAAAAATGTTTTGGTAAGAAATTATTTTACATTTTTTTCCGTTTTTAAATCTTAAAATATGGCAGTTTCTTAAAACTAAAGTGTATTTCAAATACACAAATCTAAAAGGTAATTTTATCTCGTTTTTAAAAATGGTATTTGTTTTTACGGCACCTTCAAAAATAAGAAATATATAGAACATTCAAAATACTTTGGAAAATTCCAAATTTCGTTCAGACATCATCCCTAAAACAGAGATAAACTATCCCCCCAGGCTGTGTAAACGGCGTGTATTTTTTTCCAAGAACAATTTTTAATTAGTAATGTTTTCACATCCGCGGCCGTTTGTCAATTGAATAAATTTTTCACGGGGTTTTTTAGTAAGGCCGTTAATCTATACATGTATATTACAGGTGGCTTATTACCAAGATAGTAACTATTGACTTACAACTAAGACTTACATAATTACATAGAAGAAAATAGTTACAAAGTTATAGAAGTTAATACAATAATTGGTACCAATGACATATCGCTGTTATATATATTAAACATTTTATCTAAATTAAGTTAGTTAGTATATTATGTAAGGAGAGAGGTGTGTGTGAGTGTTTTTGTGTTGAGGGTGGGCTTGTGTGTGTGTGGATGTGTGTGTTTTGGGAGCGAATTCAGTGTGCTAGAAAAGTTTTTCTTAAATAGAGGGTGGGAAAAAAAACATATCGATATGTGTGCTTTATACTGGGTGTTACGGTACGTACATGACTTAATTTAATCAGTGATTCCAGATTATTTGAAGAAAAAAATGTAAATAAAATTTTGGTCTCGGGTGATATTTTTTATGTTATTTTTTCTACAAAAACATTAAAAAAAATTATAGGTTTTGGACAGTAGGAGGCGGTGTTAGGGGTTGGTCGGTTACTCGGCTGAGTGACCAGTGACGACATGCGGAAAAAAAACATTTTGGTTTGGATTTGAAGAAAAAAAAAAAAGTTACCGGAGACCAAAAATTTCATTTGCATTTTTTACTCCAAATAATGTCAGGAATCACTGTTAACAGAGTACGCCCCTTAAGCCCTGTATATTTTTATTATTTTACATAACTATTTATTATTTTTACTGACCGATATCCTTCTTTATTATTTTGAATCAAATATGCGTACAAAAATAAACAGGAAACATTTGGAAATAATCCAAAACATTTGTTTTCATTTGAAAATTTGAGCATTAAGAAATATTACATAGGATTTAATATAATTATATACTGCGAGTAGAATCTTGGCCTTTGATATAATCGATAATTTTTCGATAGTCTAATAATTATAAAGCTATAAAGAAAAGCAAGACCCTTAAAAAATATTTTGTGCAAAATCTCGTAGACTTACAAACCTTTTCGGGTGTGGCAAATTCCGTTCTTTAGATTACGATCGGAAAACTTTTTAATATTCAAGAATATGTGCCCGTACTTATAAAACAAATCAAATTACAATGTAAAATAATACATACATTTGGATGACTTTTTTTGCATACGAAATCAAAGAAGTAACTTTATCACCATCTGCGTACGGTGTGTTTGGTTTCGCCCGACTTAGAATGTTGCGAAAGTCGAGGTGGATACTAAATACTTTATATTTGATTCAAAGTCGATTAACCAGGACAACTTTACCATGACAGATGGCAGAATTCATCCTAACGGCAACACTCGGGTCAACTACCGACTCCCATGCATCACGGTTGCCTTAGATTAGGAGAACACTTGCCATACATTACGTTGGCAACTTAAAACGTTACTTAGTCTCTAACGTTACATTTATCACAATACCTACATATTGCAAGCATGGAAGAATAACCGGGAATCATTAAACAAGTGGAAAGGCATTAAATTTAGTTTTATTATTATTAGATACTAGCTGACCCGGCGAACTTCTTACCGCCTCAGAAATAATAACTCTTGTTTTAATTTATTAGCTGAATTAACTCAATTTTTTTATTAAAGTTAAAAAATACACAATGAAGCAATTATCGATGCGCAACAGTCCCTGTTTGTTTTTGTCAGTATCAGAGATGGAGTTGTGTACGGATTTATATGTTTTGTGATTTATTTACTTTTCGACTTACTTACGGGAATGGCGTTTCATTTTCTTTATACGTGTGAGGGAGATTTATTATAGTGTATTTTTCCTTTGGAGGGGTGCAGACGTACGTTCATCATTTGTCTCATTTTCGACTGTTGACATTTAGTGTGTACCTAAGTAAGAAAGATAATAGCATTATATGTTTAAGAACAAAATCAAAACAATCAGCGCATTGACTTTTGACGTTTTTGAGCTTTTGGAATTCACTCGATATTCAAAATTATACTTATCACAATATTGCTGCAGCTCTTTCAAAAGACGAGAATTCGTTCCATATAAAATGTATAGGTATGGAAAAGAATTTTCTTCGTAATTTTTTTTTCGTGATTTTGTCGACAAATCCAACAAATCAAAGATCATAAAAATCGTTTCAGCCGGTCTTAAGTTATAAATGGTGTAACTAACCCGACTTTGTTTTATATATTAAGATATTTCACGTTGTATTTAAGATCAAATAAGAATATGCGGGTAGAGAATTTCATAGTAAATTTATCTGGGCGAAAGGAACAACGGAATGAACCAATTTTGCTTGTATTCAGAGTTGTTCCTAAGATGCTGAATCTACGAAACAAATCTGCGTAAACTAAAAGATGTATTTTTTTTTCTTCGTCTTCAATAGTGCTACAGCCCATTCCGAGTCTTGGCCTCCTTTAAGGTAAGCCTCCACCACCTTCTGGTCTCGGCCGTCGTGTTCCAATCTGCGACATGGAGTAGTCCTCTTGCATCCTTCCTGACATCATCCTCCCATCTCAGCCTAGGTCTGCCCGCCTTTCGTTTACCTCCTATGTGCCCTGTTAGAACCTTCTTCGCTACTCGTGTGTTTGGCATTCGGTGCAAATGTCCGTCCCATCTCAGTATTTGAAGCCTCAAATGGGTAGAGAGTCTGGGAGCTTGGTAGATATCATAGAGCTCATTATTGTGTCGGATTTTCCATACCTCCCCTCTCGAACCACTCCTAAGATTCTTCGAAGGACCTTTCTTTCGAAGATGTCCAGCTGTTCGGTAGACTTTGCTGTCAGTGTTGCCGCTTAACATCCATAGGACAAGACCGTTCTAATAATTGTTTTGTATAAGGTTAATTTGGTATTCCTATGGACTTTTTTAATGTTTAAAAATTGCGTTTGACATTTACAAGATTTACTTGAAGTTAACAGATTTATTTTCATTATTTGTTTTTGGGGTGTTATGCCGTGTTGTGCTACCTTCTTCATTAGCCAAAGTTTCCGACAGCGTTGAAGTATCCACCATCAGGGCAGATCCGACAGATGTGTGTCATAGCTGTCGGATCTGCCGGATAACATAACACCCCAAAAACAAATACTTTTGGCCGTAAAAATCTAAAAACGTATCCTAACAGATTTATTTTTACCTTACAATTTCATTTTCATCACTAGCTTTCGAGCTTTGAAACTTTTATTAAGCTATCATTAAATTATATATAGAAATTCTCTTTCGGTCCCCTAGTTTAACTCCCACCCTCCTTTCTTAAACTTCTCATTACTGCAACATTGACCCAAATAAATGAACACCAGTTGGTCAATTGATAACTCGTGTACATCAATTACTCTGCTTTGTTTTTAATATTTTTTCTCGTGACAGCTGTTTCGCTCTTTGAAGTCGTTTTCAAAATTTGCATGATTATAACGTTTATAAATTTATTCGTATACGTTGTATTATATATGTGGATAATTTTCAATTTTTAAGTTTCACCATTTCAACAAATTGACTTAGTAGGTATGCTTGCGTGATACATTTATGGCACCTTTGTATTCTCTCTATTGCTCAGCATGTGCGTATATTATTTGATTCCATTAGAGGTGTATCATTTAACTATTAAAACGCCTGGCGAGAAGCTAGCTAACTAGAGAAGAAGCCATTTGCATAAACTGTCGCGAAGAAAATGAACATTCGTAAAACAGAAGATAATTATGCAAGGTTGTTACTAACCGCGAAGGGTTTCTGAATCAGATTGTTCCTAGATGTATTGACTGCCTTCAGAAATTTACTAGCGAAGCTGAAAGACTGTTAAACGTGCGTAGATTGTTACTCTCCAGTCTTAGCCACTGGAGCGATTTCGGTTGAAAAACGGTCCACTTTTTTTTTCTGCGATTGATTTCGGTCCAAAAATGGACCATACTTTCCTACCATTCGTAAAAAATTTATTGTAATTATTTAAAACATTTTCTTGGCAGCCGTTTATTTTAACACGAAGCTTTTTTAAATGCTTTATCTATTATGACCATAGATGTCGCAAATCCGAACTTATTAGACTATTTTAGAACAATGTTAAAAAAATAAAATAAATTCCCGCCGAATTTTTGAATAGCTGTTTACGGATAAAATTAAATCCTTTTTCAATATAGGCATCTTTCAATATCAAGTTTACTACACACAATATACAGAAACCGAAAATATTCTATCTTGACCCGAATAAGTATCCCTGACGGCAGTTTCAAGTAAAAAATACCCACGATTCGCGCGATTATAAATTTTACGATTTTTTCATATTTTTTTTATACATCCTACAAATATGAGATAAACGGTTAAATTCAGGGTAATTCATTGGCTATTTAGAACAATAATAAGTTTTTATGTCTCCATGTTAAAATGATTTTTTTGATTGATGATTTTTTTTATCTTGGCGAAAAATTTTAAAAATGACCTTCTGGGAAATCTCAAGCAATCACTCCAGTGGAGTCAAAATGCAAAGTAAAAATTTCAAAATACAACAAATGAAAACCCTTTTTCTTTCTGCACAATAAATGACATGAATATTAATATTTAGACTGAAACTAATTTATTTTAACTTTTTTAAAGTTGTTTTTCAAGGTACAATCCCGTTAAACCCGCAATTGAGCAGTTTTTCAACAGGATGTTAATCTTCAATTACAATTTAAACACATTATTATTACCATAACTATTCAGATTGTCACAATTAACATATCGACGTTATAATTATAAACCATCTCTATTTAGTAACCATATTTTAATACAAGCAGTAATATTTGATAGAGACTTTTTTAAGCCCGGTCCTTCAGACGAATTGAGTAGTTATCTGCCCTTGGTGTAGGCGCACACTTCTTGTTATATCTACATTCAAATGTTGTTTTTTTTCTTCTAATATTTAATTTAACACTCTAGTTGCTTCGACCCCATTTAAACGTCAAATCGCTTGGTATATTAACCGATTAGTTCATTTAAAATTAATTCCTTCACTACCATCGACCATTTAGTTTAATATGTAAGTATCTATGGTTTGAAATTTGAGAGCTATCTCTGAGCTGGAGCCCCAAAATACCCGATAAACCGATTCATAAACTTGATTCTGTGCAAAAAATGGTGATCCGTCTGTTATCCGATGTTAACACACAGACTGCCATCTTCAATGCACAGACACAATATAGGAAGCGCTGAGTCTGTTCTACATATATTTAGATGGAGCATACTCAAAGGAGCCAGCAGCATTGATCTCATATGCGGCGTGCGCCTGCCGGTGCGCGTACGAATGTAATGGTGGTAAATTAATCATTGATTTGTAGTATAAATATTCATTTATAATAAATAAATAAAAATTACATACTTTATTTTTTTAATTTGCCATATAACTACTAGCAGATAAAAACTCGATGCCGCTGGTTTTTTAAAGTAGAATTTGTCTCTTATGTAAAATTAGAATGTGTGGAAAAAATAATCTGAAAATTATATACAAGTTTTTGAAACTCAGAGATTCCAAGCCTTGTAAACATACCTATTTATATTTTGACATTTTCTCATCGGGGATACAGTGTTAAGTGGCATTGATGTGCCTGTTAACTCGAGACGCACAGTAAAAGTCCCAATACTGCAAAAGGTCCCAGGTACCGTATCGCTCATCTTGAACACAACTACCACTGAGCCACTTAGATCATCGAGGTCGAGGCGCTCAGTTTAAGCCGTATCTTTAAAAAAAGGGACCAAGGACTGTCGGGCACACTTGCCACTAAGCCACTTCGGTCGTCTCGGAGTCAGTGGTCGTCGGTGGTTGTTATATGACATTATTGTAAGAATGTGTGTGAGGAAGTCAGAATTTAAAATGAAATCTGACATTGATGTATGAAAATTTTAACGGCTCTTTTTAAAAATAACAGAGGGCGCCACTTCCATTTACAACCATTCGAAACTGTACAGAGATTAGGGTAATAATTTTAATAGCTAACAACATGGTTTAAAATCATTAATAATGTCCAATATAATTCTGTAAATACCCATAGGTACCTTTGGGTATAAATCTTTTTGCAATTAAAAATATTATGAATAAATAAGTTAACTGGTTATTGGTTACGTAACTTATTGTTTTTTAAACTTTGAGACAAATACCAAATTTTATATTGTATTGATTGTTGAATTCTGCTCATAGAAAGCTTGCAGAATTGAGGCATTCGAGATGTGGACCTACATTAGAATACTCAAAATAAGCTAGATGGACAGAGTTACGAATAAAGATATTATGGTTCGGATGAATAAAGAAAAATAAGTTATTAAAAAAAAAAAATCCGTAAACTTTAGTATCTAGGACACGTGATGAGACATCCAGAGAAGTACGAGAGCTTGCTTCTCATAATGCAGGGAATGACTGCCCGAAGTCTGGACCCTGTAAGAAGGAGAACATCATGGCTGAAAAACTTGAGACAGTGGTTTGGCCGGTCTACTGTAGAGCTGTTCCAGGCCGCAGTAAACTAAGTTCGAATTGCCAACATGAACGGAAAGGGCACGAAAAGAAAAAGAAATCTTGTGAAGAGATGATATTATATATGTAAATAAGAATTTATACCGCCCGCATCTCTCTCAGAAAATACCTCGTTTTATTTATTGTTGGTTAATCTTCGTAACCACACACCCTCTAGCCACTTTTGAATTGCCACTTGTCTCTTTACTCTGCACTAGGTGCCGTTTTTAACGGCCTCAACCAGAATGAATCATTTAAAGTTATGAAATCTGAATGAAAAGGTTTCAAAGGCTGGAGTAAGAAATAGGAGCATTGATATTAGGCATCTACTAGGCATTGAAATTATTAGATAGGTACCTCGTTTTATTTTATTAATTTTTATGTGAGTACTGCAAAAGAGTCCTAACTGCTCACAAGCGTCTGGAGCCAGTGAGATTTGGCCTCCCTAATTATGAAGCTGAAGGTAGTGGTCGAGAGGCAAGGCTAAGCGTGCGGAAATAAATTTTATTTGATTATTTTGTGCTATTTCACAATTTTATTCAATCAAAAGAATATAGCATATTTGTGGCACTTTCCAGAGTGGAGGATACTCTCAGTATCGCCCTGGTGTAAGAGCACCATTCAGAATTGAAACGTTGCTTGAAATGGATTTAGCCATATTTGTTGACCAGATCTGAATAGCAAGTTACTTCCCCACCTTCCTCTTGCTCATCTTCTTCCTCTCTCCACTACCTTCAACCTAACAATTTACCACACTTGGGGATGGGATAGTCTCACTGGCTCCAGACGGTAGTAGTTTGGACTTTTGTGAGGAATTCACATAAAAAAGAGGAAGGTAGGTGACTGACTATTCTGATTTAGTCACCAAACATGTAAAGCAATATTTCGATTTTGAACGGTGAAAGTTAAACAGGGAAAGTATTTACCGCCTTAAATATTTTCAAGTATAATAGGAATATTTTATTTAAAATTATAACATTTTGAAATACCACAAATCAATCAAATAAAATATACCTGCTCACGCTGGGATTTAACCCCGTGTTCCGGAGTAACGTAATCATTAAATCATGGAGAACATCAAAGTAACCTTTGTTTTTAAGATCCTCCCTTGATGTGCCAGCCATCGATATGCGAAGAATTGATCGAAAGAATCGATACTTTAAAATGTGGTAGTGAGATTTCTCTACGAAAATATTGCTGTCTTTAACAATAATTAATAAAACAGTCGTTCATTTTAAAAACAACACGATAAAATAAACTTCTAATTAGAGGAATCGATGCAACCGTTTTCTATTTAAAATTCTTCAATCTTTGAATTTACGAGATACTTTTACGAGCAACAGTTAGGGCCAGAAGTGAGAATGGAGTTCAGATTGTAGACGTTGATTGACAAGGAATTAATTATGGTTTTCGTCACTTTTTGTCGCTATAAAAGTTCTTTAAATATACCTGA
The DNA here is from genome assembly GCA_917563855.2 of Limnephilus lunatus. Classification (NCBI taxonomy): domain Eukaryota; kingdom Metazoa; phylum Arthropoda; class Insecta; order Trichoptera; family Limnephilidae; genus Limnephilus; species Limnephilus lunatus. The sequence continues at coordinate 100,361,638 of OU830593.1, read as the reverse complement.
ATAGACACACGCATTAAACTTTATTTAATTGTCTGTTGACACGAGCCGTAAATTAAGGTAATTAATTTCCTATTTTTATATCCACACTAATGGAAATGGTGTTTTGGGACTTGTATTTTTTTTATGTTTGTGGTTTTATTTCTTGTTGACTTTCTTAATAAAATTTTATGAGAATATTTTTTAATCTTAATTAATTCATTTCAATGTTTGTCTGCACGGTCGCCGTCTGGGTTGCTTCCTAAGATATTGAAATTTTCTTTGAAAGCGGAACCAACGAAAAATCTTCCAAAAGTATCAATTTATTAACCAAACTATTTCCAAAAGTCATCCCAAGTGGTTCGCTACGTTTGGCGACTTAGAAGAGGTGCTCAGGTGTGCCAGGTCTTGGCGAAGGATTCGCCTGCCGACCAGCTGCGTGGCGGGTCGGATCGGGTGGGGCCGGTTTGGTTCACCCCCTCTATCTATTTTATCTTGATCCAACGTGTTGCACCACAGCGGAAGGGATGGATTGATTCGTCCATCACTCTTCAGCACACTAACCTCTAGATTTCTACCCACCCCTTTTTCCTTCCAGAACCTTCTCTCCTTTCTTTCCTTAAAAGACCCACCACGCTGCATCTCCAAAGATGACATAGGCCCTGAGGGAAATTATTTTCCTTAAGGCCTCCTGCGTTAGGGTAATGTAAAAAAATATATATATACGTGTACGCTACGCTATACAGCGAAGATTTATTTTTGCATGTTAACACCGAAAATAGCTTCTACGTCAGGATCCAATACGACTATGGAACCCACAATCGAAAAAAATGTGATAGATAGTGTGCGAGATAGATAAGAGGGGACGATATTGATTAAAATTTTCATGTCAAACACTATCATTTCCATAGAAATGTATGTATTTTGTACGTCCATGATCATTTCAAATGTTTTCATGCCATTTAAATTGAGCCGTATGTCAAAATAGAGCCGGACGTACGTCGCGGCGCGTCGGTGACTGGCCGTTAGTCTACGCGATGAAGCCACAGTTCCTCTGATTGTCCTTCAATATTTAGTGAAAGCCATGTACTAAAACTATATTTTTCATGAGCCTCTGATTGTCCTTCAATGTATAGTGAAAGCCACGTACCATAAATATATTTTTCGTGAGCCACCACTTCTCAGAGTCAAAATGATTGAAAAAGCGTGACAAAATCTGAAAATCCAGCATGCTATTCAGGTTGTAATTCAATATCAATCGTTTTCATTAAATGTTGTGTTGTGAACCCATCTACGTATAAATCCTTATTATTTTCGGTTGAAATCGAATGACAAAATCACATCTGGCCATATTACAGAGCCTCTATCAGAGCAGGAACTACATAGAACTCTCTACTCGCCTGTCATTTGTTAGTGACACTAACGCGCTGAATGTTGCAATAACAGTAGTGCAGGATCTGCCCAGACTGGCTTGCAAATCTGCGCAGAAATCAGAATAAAACCACAAATGCATCCATGAATAATGTGCTTGAATTTATCACTCCGAAATCTACGTGCAGTAGGATTTCAATATTCAGCATCGGTACAATAATAATTGTTTTCCGTTGATCACTTAAAATTGTTAAAATTAAGTTTTACTGACGTACAATGCATGATGCAAAAATGGAAACAAACAAATTAACGATTCGGTCGACGAGGGAAACAACGAATAAAACCAATGGTAGCTCATGTGCAATGGCGGACTAAGGGGGAGGGGTCGGAGGGGGTGGCCCGCCCTGGGCCCCTGGTCGTGCGGGGCCTCCAAACGCCTCCATGTTCACTTGATCAAATCCTAAACAAGGATTTAGGCACAAGGAGCGGTGTTATAAGTTTGACTTTCTGTGTGTCTGTCTGTCTGTCTGTATGTGTGTCTGTCTGTGATATTGTAGCTCCTAAACGAATGGATCGATTGCGATGCGGTTTTTTGCTTGAAAACTGACGTGATCGAGATGGTTCTTAGCTACAATTCATGAAATCTGCTCAGGGGTTTCAAAGTCATCAGCTCTTTTTGTATCGGGGGTTGCTTAAAATTTTGAGAATTTTACTTATCTAAAAGAAGAGTGGAACCATTTTACTTGGACCATATATGGTGACCATTTTCTAAAGAAAGACTGGAACCATTTCACTTGAATCATATCAATGGTGACCATTTTCTATGGAAAGACTGAACCATTTCACGTGGACCATATCCACGGTGACCATTTCCTAAAGAAAGACAGGAACCATAAAGACCATCGACCCATCGCCTTGCACCGCAGTGAGAGGGATGGATTCATACTTCCATCAGTCCTGGACACATTGACCCCCAGATTTACTACCCACCCCTCATACATTTTTCCTTTCCGTACATTTCTCTACTTCATTTCCCTAAAATGACCCTCCACAAAGATGACATCGGCCCTGACGAATATTTTTTTTCCTCAGGGGCGCCTGTGCGGCGCTCTTTTTAAGTAAAGGAAGGAGAGGAAGTTCTGGGAAGGATAAAGCTATAAGAGTTGGATAGAAATCTGGGGGTCAACAAGTCCAGGAGTAACGGACGTATAAATGCACTCCTCCCACTGCGGTGCAAGACGATAGTTCGAGAGTGTTCGGCTGGAGAGGTCTAGGTTAGGTCTCCCTTAAGTAGTCTCTCACGGTCTCCCGGTCTGCCACGCAGTTGGTGGGCAGATGCATCCACCGCCAGGATCCGGAAAAACCTCACCCCATGAACCCGGGCACCCCTACTAAGTCAGCGAACCACTTGGGGTGACCTATGGCAGGGGTGTTTATTTTCCATATCCGCCTATTAAATTCTCGCAGCGTCTCATATATTCTCTTATTTCGATTTGATTAATTTATCATGCCATTTCTTTTTGGGATGCCCCTGACTTTGCCCTTCATCCACTTTATGTATCCAAGTTATTTGAAAAACCCTTTTAGTTATTCATTTGTAAACTCATTTTTATGAGTAATCTCGAAGATTTAATATAAACAATAAAGTGTGGTCATAACCTACGTCAACTCTTATTTTTTAACATTAATAAAATATAAATAAAATTACGAGTTTTAAGTACAATGGACCTTTTTCGTAATGCTTTTTAAATTGCTTATGTAAATTTGAACTGGTTATATCTGTTTAAAAATATGTTCTATTTAAAAAAGCATTTTTTAAATATATTTTTTCATTATTCAACTCTTGCTTTATAAAAATGTTTTGTAACAATAGAACAAAAGCTCCACGTTCGCAACGTGATTATGAAATGTAAAAACAAGTCAACCCACGTGGAATGGTCTGACTTCAGAGTAATAACGTGACCGTATTTTTTCATAGACGGTGAGGATTTAAATCACGTAATTCGAATTTTTCGATTAATTTACACATGTACTGTGAAACGTTATGCAAATTATCCAAGTGTTATTATTATGTACATTGTAAATTGTTGTTATCCTGAAGTCCAGTTCTAAACTGTCGTTACAGAGTTACTGTCGTTACAGAATTTCTTTGTATTACATTCTATGTAGGTGCGAATAACACATATTCATAACTAAAATTATTGTACCTAATATTTTCATATTACTTGCGTGGCAACTTTCCCTTATCCCTCTCCTCCCCTTACCCGTCCCAACCCAAATACCTATTTCGCAGTCTATTTAAGTATTGTTTTAATTATTTTATTATTGTGTATAACATGTTTATCACTTGTTGAATTAACATCTGTATTATTATTACTTTTTAAATTGCTGCTTAGTTCTGTTTTTCTTAAATTTTCTAGTTTACATTCAGTTACTTTTATGTTTCTAAATACCTATCTGTGAACATTAATAATTGGTCTGTTTTTTTGCCATCCCCTTATGTATATTTTATTACTATGACTGTTTATGTTCCTTAAATAAATAAATAAATAAATAAAAAACAATTTTTCTGACAAATAACACACAAAGCGCTTTACAGAGTACTGAAATAACTTTGAAGCTTTGTAAAATGTATCTATTTTGATAAATTACAAATAAAAGAGGTTATGTATAAAAATGGTAATTGAATTTACTGAGATAAGACAACAAGTATTATTATTTTAAGTATAAAAATCTCGGAACGTTTATCTCTGCGGTTTTGAAATTTGGGCAGCTTTTTGTGTCTGGGATTTCAAGGACGCGCAAATATTGTCGGTTCACAACAGAATGAGCAACAGTGCTTTGAATAATTAAATTACAAAATGAGGTTTGATCCCTTGTTTAACATGAACAAAGATCAACAGTATTTAAAGTCGGGCGAATCACGTGGGGGAGCGTATAAATAGCCCCAACAATGACGGGCTTTGTACCCTAAGAAGTAAAAAAAACGAATAAAAAAAAAGAAATAATACAATTAATCGCGGAGCTATCACCTCAAAAATTATGGTCAAGAATTGCCTAAACATATAATGATAACATGCAATAACCTGAATGAGATGCCTTCCTGTAGTAGTAAAAGCCTCTTCTGTGCATGTCATATAGGCAGGCAGATTATTCATCCATCAGGTTGCGCATCAAGTAATTATTTTCTGAAAGAAGAATTTGGTTTCACAGAATAACCATTTTTCAATGATTCAATGATAAATAGGCGGAGAATAATGCTTATTTTGAATTATTTCACATCTAAAATAGATTAAATACCATTTTTTATGCATCTGATTTATGAAACAACCTGGGTTCTTAGTTTATTTGAGTGATTAAACATAACCGTTTACGAGGAGTTCAACTGAAAAAATTTTGTCCATTGTTTATATTCATCCTTTGCAATTTGCAAAATGAATTTAAGTCCGTAAATATAGAAAGATTTATATTTAATAGATTTTATTGTTTTATGACGTGTATAAAAATCAATTTAATGGTATTCAGATAGCTATTATAACATTAGTTTTTTATAACCGCCATATACTTAACGATTTTTTATGGTAATCATTAAATGTTAAAACTGTTACGAACGAAAGGTATTTATAACGACTTAAGGAGGTAGTAAAATTAATATCTCTAAGTATAACAACTTATAGATAATATTATTAGTATTAGAAACATCGACTTTGAAATGTAATTAACAATTTAACACATTTAAACAGTTTAACTGCAAGGGATATCACGTTTTAAGCTGATTTCACTTTACTACCGAATTAAAGCGTAGATAACTTATATGAACTTTAAATAGAAAATATTGTGTTAAGTCCTCCTTTGAAAAGTCATTAAAAGCGATGAAAGAAAATGGTTAAATAGGTTAAGTTAGTTTAGATTTTGGGCTATTTAAAAAAAAAATAATCAAAACCATTAATGACTTTCAAAAGGGTGTTGAAGTAGCATGATTCTTAGTTGTCATGGAATCGTTACTTATATGTGTCTAACGCAGGTACTCTACCGGCTTACATTTGATTTATACGAAATTAGATTTGAAAACTGTAGACAACTACATAAAGAACTTTAGTTTTCTGGAGTTTCAAAAACAAATTGAATCTGAAGATATTAACGCCGTTTTCCCGCAGGGTGAGACAGGGAAGACCGCCAACAACTCGGTCTTGGCGCACACTCCTTGTCTCATTCACATTCGTACATCATCTCATAAATATCTACTCTCCTTTTATTCTGATTATTGAAATGATTCGACTCAGGTTCACTTGATTGTGCTATATCTTCCTCGGGCATCCCCGACTTTTTTACAATTTATATTTGCTTCAGATAATCTCCCTACACTTCTTTCTTCGTTAATTTGCTCTATGGCCCAAATCATCTGACCTTCCCTTTCTTAATCTTACTCATTACGCTTACATCAGCCTTGCAATCTTGCGAATCTCCAAATAGTTATTAATTTAATTTTAAAAAACTACTTAAGTACTAGAACAACATAATATGATAATCGTTAATAATTCTTGAATCGGTTCCGGAATTAGCATAAAAAAGTATATAATTACAATTATTATAAATATAATATGAGAATTAAATGTTTTTTTATTTAGTTCTACCCACAAAACAGTAGTACGATTTATGTCTTAATCAATTTGCAATTAAAAAATCAATTTAAACGCGTCCGGTGATAAATTAATACTCATACAAGGAAATGCACCTGATTTTTTTCACCGAATAATTAAGAAATTTGATTTGTATATAAATATTATCTACCTTCCACTTCATTACAAAACAATAAATCAATTCTTGGTCTGACTATTGAATGTGTTTCCAAAATCACTTATTTAAATGTTTTCAAAGAGTTAATTCGTTAAATTAATCCAATCAAGCTCGATTAAATGAATTTTCTCAATAAATAAGTTCCAACTCTCCATAATATATAACTATAAAAATGTCACAGTTGCAATTAAAAATACACTCACGTTTATCCTTCGGGCAATTGAAACGAACATATATGTTTTTTCTGAGTTACAATACCAATCATAATTATTTCTTAAACCTGTGATGAGAAGTATAAGTGAAATATGGACATTGTTCATTAGCGGCACAATCAATAAACTATTAGATGTAGATTAATAGATTATAAAATTTATTTACCAAAGTTTTATTGTTTCTGCCGCCGCCCGTTTCATTTCATTAATTTTTCGGAAGCTGAAATTATTTGTTGTAGTTGTAAGTTATACATCCGTAGCACGCCAATTTGAGCGTCGGTAATAAAAATACATATGTTTGTTCTAATATTATTTTTAATAGGATTTGAGATCACAAAATCTTCACAAGGCACATCAGTGTGTGTCTTGTGAAGATTTTCTTCGGGTAGGTACCTAGATACCTTTCGCCCAAAGAAATTTAATGTTTTTTAAAGTTCTATAAAAACATAAAAATAAATTAGATTTTTGCTATATTGAAGATAAGAAGGTAGGTACATAAACTATATGAAATTTAACGGATTACACTACCCTCAAGACAACCAGAAAATAATATTACAATGATTTGAAACTCGATGACACGAAAAACAGCAACACTAAAACGAGACCAACACGTACATCTATAGGATTTAACCTGCGAGAAAATTAATGAAATAGTATAATTGGCAGTGGCGGACTAAGGGGGGGGGGGGGGGGCGAAAAGTTATACTATGGGGGGGCTCATTCAGCTTTGCCGCCCCGGGCCTCTGACGGGCTTAGTCCGCCACTGATAATTGGTCTCCTCTACGGGCGGTGCTTCGTAGCCAGTAGGTCTCCTCTTTGTGCGGTGCTTCGTAGCCTCCCCTCTATTGTCTACTTTGGTTTCTGAAGGTTTCACTTCTACCACGGGTGAATTGCACACTCCGATTTAAAAAAAAAATATTTCTAAGCCTTTACTGAAATAGTTTATATCGTCATTTTTTAATACTACGATAACGCCCGATGTCAATGTTCACAAGAATATTCTAGAATTTTTACTATTCTTGTGAACGTGTAGATTCATTGAAATTATAGCCTTCTATAACTCTTCAAACACTTTTTTTTCTTAAGTTGTTTCCTCATTGCTGAAGATCGTAACCCCCACTCAAATTTCCATGGTGGACAAGGCTCCTTCACTCCTTGCCGTTCATCGCTATTTGGTGAGCTATGTACCGGACGCCAGTGACACTTGGTCTGCTTCTTCTGCTTGCCGCTTTGCCAGTGACTATAAGTTTCTTTATGTGGGAGTCCTCAGTTTGGCGCGTTCATACAAAGTATCTTAAAATACATTGTAGGCAAACAGTTAAAAATAATTACAATATTTTAACACACGAATGCGCAATTTAAAATTAATAAATCAATCATTATGATCAGTGACTTTACATTAAAAATCATAGAATTCCAGCGTCACGATAGGTGTCGCGACGGATCAATCAGCCGGCACGAGAATAGAGACGTTCCATCTGCAGTGAAAGCCGGCTAACAGTCGGTAGGTGACGGTGTGACACCTCGACTCGCCGTCGCATTCTTCAGCTGTCAGCGGTCAGACGTCAGCGGCGTTCAACTCTGCGCTCTGTCACATCACTGAAAAAAACGATCGACAGTGACAAGGCGATTTTGCAGACCTAGCTTTATTCGAAGTATGTTTGTAAGATTTTCAGTAATAATCTTGGAAAATATTGTACCTACATTAGGTTGTAAAATAATAGACAATTTTCTTATAAGACGTTTGTTCAGAAATGTTACAGGTTTAAGGTTAGGTAAGGCAGGCAGTAGGCCGACACATCATTTTCCAGTTTTAATAATACTTTGCCCATTTTAAGAAAATTTTGTGAAATTATGTCTCAATATTTTGTCCATTTATACAAAATGTTATCCAATGGGATAATGTTTTGAACGGTACCTATTTGAGCAATTTAAAAAAAATAATAATATGCATTATTTTACACAAAATATTGTTGACGGAAAAAAGGAGATTACTTTTTAAATTTGCTACTCATCAAGGTATATATATGAGAAATAGTCAGAATGTGGACAAATTCTACATTAAATGCTCTTTAAATTTTATTTATTTGGCTTTCACCCATTAAGGGTGATCTTGACCATATAAAAAAATCTTAAAATTAGTTGCATTTATTTATTGAACTACCAAAAATTTTAACTGAAAAAACTTTTTAACTGAAAAAAAAACAAACTTATGTTAACAAACACAGAAAATGAGTCAAGACCAAGTGAAGACAAATATTCAAAAGATTATAAATACAATATTTCACCACGCGTTTTTTTTCGCAAAATTCTGTGACAGATGGAATCTTATAGGGCTATCCGCACTGGCAGTAAAAATATCGCGCGAAAAAAAAAAGTGGTTTGATGCAAATTGAACGCGGATTTATTTACGCACGAATAAAATATCGCTGTGCGGACAGGCCCTTAAAGTGATTATATAAAAAAATAAATGAAACTGTAGGGAAAAAATCACGAGAAAAAAAAAAATGTGTATATGCCATTACATGAAATCAAATTGAAGAATGTAAAACCAAAGCCCTTAGGTTAAGCTACCGAGCATAAAAATTAACATCTTGCCCTTTGAAATTCAGCATTATCAATGTCCTGCCTCTGAAATGTATTCTCGGTAAGAATGTTCGATGCATTTTAATATGCCCCGACATCACGCGATGGCGACACCTTGATGAAAATAAATCCAAAAAATGTTAACCACGTTATTGATATTGTGTTTCGGGAGTCGATGTTATAAACGGGGTCCCCGCACGCGGCTAGGGCAGCCCGTCAAAGCACTGCACACGCCATCTCTGCTTAACCCTGGAGACACTGAGCCTGATGGTTAATAATATACCATCGATTTGGCTGATGGAATACTATTGGGTATACCCCGTTTTCTATCATTCAGTTACTTAAAACCTCTTTATAGGGAAGGTGCAGGGACGTTTGACTCTAGAATGATCACAAGAAAAATCAGTTAGCTTCTATATATATATTTACCCCTCTATGTACTTGTATAAGATAATAATTACTGCTATTTTCGAATGTGTGTGTAGGAGCGTAGGTAAAAAGAGTTTCATGTTAAAATTTCTTAATAAAACATAAAATACGCGTACTTACACATCATAAAAACGGCAAGTAGGTCGTACGTACACCTACCTAATTAAACCAAATTTAAAAAAGTACTCACCCGCTTTAAGTATTTAGTAATTAAAAACAAATGAACTTAGTTTTGTAATAAGTAAAATTTTCAACCCCCGACTCAAAAAAGAGCTTATAACCTTGAAACGCCTGAACAGATTTTCATGAAATGAATAAGAATGCTAAGAACCATCTCAAACAATAACAAAAACGCATTATATTCGGTCCATTCGTTTAGGAGCTTCGATGCCACCGACAGACTTACACACAGACACGAATAAAGTCAAACTTATGACACCGGTCCTTGCGTCAGGGGTTAAAAAAAATCTATTCAATAACATTTTGAAATCGGAACTCTACTGGCGAATTATTTTCAATTTCAGTTAAGAATTTTAAGATCAACGCGATTTTTTCATCTGATAATATTAATTCTTCTAAGACAAAATTGCTAACGATCGGCAATCCAAAAGAATCGTAATTATTTAGGTAACAGAAATTGTTTTTCGTATTCACAATTAAAATTGTATTAAAAACACATTTTCGTTTCAATGTAAAAATAAGCGTGATGACACAACAAGAAACAGGAGTTGTATAATTTTTTTATATTTTTTTTATATGGTTCTGTATAATATACTTATCTGACGTCTCGCACTACAAAAGTACTTATTGATGAACTATAATACGCAAATTCTTATGTATATGTATCGGTAAGTAGATCGAATTTTACGCTAAGCTTATTAACAATTTATAATTTGCAAGCATGTTTACCAGGTTAATAAAATACTACAAGTCCATAAATAAATTTTGATCACTTTACGACACTTAACATGTTGCGAAAATGGACAAGAATATTCCAGAGCTTATGAGAAGGTATTAATGATTTATCTTTTCACTTAGACTACTCGTCGTAGATACTCATTATAAGTTAGTAACATTACGTTAACATACACTAAACCTTGCAAATCAAGTGACGGCTTTGCCAACTAGAAATAAAACCCTGGAACCTCACCAGGAAGTGAAAACGATAAGATTATTATGATAGAAATATGCTAACATATATTGGGTGCCCTTAGTAATGACAGGGTTAATATTCTTCTGAACACGGCTGAGTAAAGATGCCAGGAAGATGCTGTGAGATGATATGAAGATGTTCAGAGAACGCGTCAAACGAAGTGTGACAGGAGTTAAAGAGGCAGACGCCTAAAAAAAGGTTCAGAGCGGCTACCTCGGATGCCCCGTTCTATATAAATCTAGCTATTTTAATAAGAGAGCAATGGCTTCATATGCTAATTAAAAATAATACTACATCAAAGTACCTACATCGCCTAATATCAATTATTACTGAAACATATTTAAGTGATAAATTATCTTAATGAAAAATCGTTGTTTTATGTCATCAGGCAGAAAATCTATTTGTTAGAGGCCTGTATTAACTATTAACAGAACAACTCTAACGGTGAGCTAGTAAATTTTAGTAGTGATAGAATAAAAAATTTAAGTCAACGTAATTTTGCTTGCTAGATTGATGTATATCCACAAATAATATCAACAAATTAGAAAGAAGGTCAATAGATAATATATAACACGTATTATAGGTTTATATTATTATTAAACAATATAATTTCGGTGTAACATTCTAAAACGAAGACTACAGGGAAAAAAACAAGGAATGTCAGTTAACGTTGACGTAACTTTTATTTTTAACTTAATGAGTAAAACTCAGATTGTACATACAACTTAATTAATGAAGACAGTATTAGCGAAACTCAATCAAAAATCTGAATCAGAAAAATCAGAAATAGATACGGTGACCCGTTTTTCTGATCTTTCTGTCTTAGATTTCCGATTGAGTTTCGCTAATATTGTTTTCATTAATTAAATAAAGTATCTTTCATACAGAAAAAAATATTTTAGCAACAACCGTCGATGTCAAAAATTATGGTGGTCATGAGGCAAGAATCATGAACATCCGTCCACTAGTAGACATTAACATATTTTTAATTCATATAAAAAAGCATTAAAAATGAATGTCAGTGACAAAATACAGAATTATAAACATTCATTTCTGATTTATTCAAATTTGTCTTTAATTGACATTCCTTGTTTTTTCCCTGTGGTCACTAAACGTGAAGGTAATTCTGAAATACGTAATTCTTATATTTTCTGTAGCTACATATAGTAATGAATTTATTCCGCCGTTCTTACAATAATTGGCAGTGCAATTGTCAGCACCGTTGCCTTACAAGCAGTTGAAACATAGTTCGATTCTTGATCATGGCAATTTTTTAAATATGTTTTTTAATTTTTCCTTTTTTCTTTTATTCAAAGAAGTACATTTAAAAAAAAATATTTCCATGATTGTTCTCAGGTCTGCTCTAATATAGTAGGTATTTTTGTTTGTGTGTAATATATAAGTACAATATGCAATTATTCAATAAGAAAAAAGGGAGAAGCCGAAATCAAAACCTAAACAGTATTCGATTACAACATTTCGAACAAATACGTATAGCAAATTTTGTAGATATTTCAATTTCTATAAATTAGAATGTACATTATCTACTCGTGTCGTTTACTGCATGTTTTTCCAAGAAGTCTTCGCGTGTCCTTTTTATAATCAAATCCCAATGTTCCAAAGCATTTCATTAAAAAAGCATCTCTTATATTTCATTGTGTCACGAGCTTTCAGTGGTCGTCGGACATATTTATTGAGCTTTAAGTACAATAATAAATACTGTTAATTCGCCAAGAACTTCGGGCTCACATTCCAAAGGGCGCTGTGTTCCGGAATGTCCGAAAGAAACGACCCGGAGGAATTTATCGTCCAATGAGAGAATAAGGGCTTCGATTTTATATTGCTGATCCAGAAATTGACAGCCTTGCATTTATGCTCGAGTTGTTTTCTTCGGAGGCAGCTCCATTTTTATTTTAACGACCAAATACACTTGTTTTCGTTTCATAAAATATTCAGTTAATTGGTTGGATCAAATATTGGAACTAACGATGAACCAACTTCTGCTACTAAATACTCGGCGTTACGAAATATATGTCAGATTTAAAGTCATTAATTCGTTGCATGTTTTCATTTAGCTCTTAGTCTCGATACATTAAGAAAATTAATAATCTGTAAATCAATTTTATTATTAAACAAATCTTATAATAACATGAGTAGTTACTACCTGGATAAGCACCCATTCCAACACTTATTTTTGTACTTTTTGAATCATTTACAACATCGGTTAATTTGATTTATCAAAACCCATAATTCATAACGGAATTGATGTCACCACCAGAAAAAAAAAATGACTGAGCTTTCAAATGCTGTGCTTTCAAATGACGCCAGAGCTCACCATTAGAAATTTAATGCACAATGAGGTTTTCTTCTTTTCATTGATGCTTGCTTTTAATTATCATGGCGCCACAGTTTACCGTTAGAGGTTTTTTAGATTTTCACGGCCAGAAGTATTTTCTTTTTTTTCAACAAATCATCAACGTTGGCTAAAGAAGGAGGTAGCGCAACACGGCGTAACACCCCAAAAACAATTTTCATAACATCAGAGAGTTTTTGGAGTTCGAAAAGAAAGCGGATTCTGCTGCATAATGTTAAGAGTATCGGCTGTATGGACTTTTTCACACAAAACGTAAATTTTGATTGACGCCAGAATACCTGACAAAAAAAAATTATTATTTTTTTAATCTTCTACTCTAGTGTGAATAAGCGATGCTTCATTTTTTTTTTAATTTGTAGGCCATTAAAGAATGATTTTATTTCATTTTTTAGGCAACTTTGCCAATTTTTGTGGGTTAGGTAATGGTAATTATTAAAAAATAATCTCACCAATCTAAAATTAATTATATTTATATTTTTTGGGTCAATGATTAAAATTTATGTTCGATAAATTTATGATCCAGCGTAAATCAGTCGTTCGTAATGTAAATGCTTTTTTAAAAATAGATATCACAAAGTACTCATTTTATAGTGAATTGGCTAATTCAAAAAAAATAATTAGATTTAATATTTTTTTATTCTATATTATATTATATTCATATAGTATGTAGAGCAAAATTATTTTTTAAATAATTATCATTATCTTACATTGCCTCTAAAATAGTGAAAAATCAATTTCTTTATTGGCATGAATTTTATAATTTGTACAGAAATTAAAAAAGTAACAAATTTCCGTAACAGATATTTGCTATGCCATATAAATTTAAGTTTTGTATGAAAAAGGCAGCGCTGCCGAGGTTTATGACGGAGCATAACATAACCTTTCATTCTATTTTAGTATTACAGGTTTTATTGATTTATTACCTATCTAGGCCAAAGAGAAATAGTAAATAAAACTTATAAACTTAGACTATTTGTTTTTAGCTTCACAAAAAAATTGAAATCTTAAATTCATTCTTAAAAACCTGTTAAATTTCACGAGGTTGGGATGTTTTTAATTCATCACACTAACAGATTTTATGCTTTTTAATAAAGAGATATTCCGTTTCTTGAATAAAGGTGTCTATTATTATGTATACAAAACACGCCAATGGTGTTGATATTTAATATACTTGTATTATTTATAAGCCATTAATTATTTTATTAATTTAGTCTAACATGTTTTGATCTCAAACGTCTGAACTATAAATCTGAAAAATTACAGCAAATAAGTTCGCTTTGATAAGCAGGAATCTGATGCAACATGTAAGTAAATATGTTATTAAATGGAATGCGATAAATATAAGCTTCGTGTTAGAAATATCATTTTAAACACGTTAAGTAACTTGTACCCAACACGAATATAATCTTGTAATGCAATACTACTCGAAACCTGAAAGAAAATTGAATAAAATTAAATTCATTCAGGTACAAATATTCAGTATAAACGACTTGCTAGCTGGTATTAATACTATTGTATGAAAATGTATAACGGGTTGCGGCAAGTGTTAAAATTATGAAAATGGAATGTGTAAAAATGTATAAATCTGAATAATATCATATTATTATTGGTTTCCGTGGTAGGTGGTGGTATGAAAAAAAACAGTAAATAACATATTTTTTTAAACTTGAACTGATTGGCCAAGCGATGCCGAACTCCCTTTCAATGTATTTTCGGCCACTTTAAAACATGGACCAAATTTATCGAACCATAGACCTTCTTGTGGGTTTGTAGATTTCTGGTATGCTTTATGCCTGCAAATTGAAAATGTGTATTTAGTGAGTTCACGCGTTAAGGATGTTAGAACTGGTTGCCCAATTTTTCTGATTTCTGTAAGTCTCTTTGTAAGTAGAATTAATTAATTTATTTTAATAAACATATTTACAAATAATTAGCACTGCATACATATATTTAAAAGAAAATCCAATATTAAAATAAAAAAAAATTAGAGTTAGTTAGGATTTTTTGTTAATAATGAATTAAAGTTATTAAGTAAAGAGCAAAAAGTTTAATAACTATAAGGCTTTGTTAACAAAATGCTTAAAAGATCCTTAACAATATTAGAAGATATAATTTATTTTTATTATATTGATTGCAAGTTCTTGGGAAAATGATGTTGTCTGAGACTAGTTGAAGAAATTTGAACAACAACAAAAAAAGACTTATTTCTATTTTTCTTACTGTAGTCCATATAGCTGTCCGTGTAATTGTAACGCACATGTTTATTTTTATTATTTCATAATATGAAATTTATATCATTAATTTCACATTACAATATTAATTATCACGATCACTATACCAGGCTCCTGCCCGTATCATGGCAGTCGTGTACAGGCTAGTGACCGACCGAAGGTTTGGTTTCGGTTTCGACAAATTTTGGCAAATAAATCTAGTTTCGGCGTCAGTTTCGGTTTCGGCAGAAAGTCTACGAACCTTCGGCCGCACCGAAACTGACTGAATTCGTGAATCATCGCACATCGTTCGGCTGATCTCAGGTTAGTTCGTGGCTTGTGTATCACCCGCCATCGTCAGCTGAGTTCGCCGGCCGGTCCGGCGTGATTGTGTTGTGAGTTTATGTGTTATTGCCTTTCTTTTCTTTCTTTCTTGAGACCAATAATTAATTACTACTTAAATCATTTGAGTGCCGATTGTCATCCGGGTGACAATATTTCAAGCATATGCGGCCACATTCGGCACACAACAAGTTAATTAGGTAATCACACATAACTAACTGCATTTAAAGATCTCAGTAAATGTTAAATTTAATCTTAAGAAAATTGTGATTGTACACGGTTTCGGTTTCTGTAGAAAGTCCTATTTCGGTCGGAAATGGCCTGCCATTTTACAATCTAGATAATAATTAGAATAGTAAATTTTTACAAAAGAACAGTACCATAACAAATTTCAAAATTAAAATTAATCTGACATTTCACAAAAAATATAAATAAAATAGCCAAATAGTTTTAAAAAACAAGATTAAAGAGATCATTGATGCCATGATGTGAAAGTGAATGGTAGGGGAACCGGGGGTCGTCTGCTGATGATGTGGTATGATCAGGTGAATCATGAGTACATATGAGACGATGTAGGTTATGAATGAGAATGAAGCAAGGAGTGTATGCCAAAACAGGGTTGTGTAACAGTCTCTCCTTTTTGCCTACCCCTTCGATGAAATAGCATGAAGTTTAATTAAAACTGAGTTATATCAACGTAATGGGTCACCAATACTCATCAGAGAAGTAGCATACAAATTAAGAACTTTGTTAAAACAAAATTTTTTAAACCCATTCAAAACATTTTCCATTCTGTATTCGATTTAACGTCATCTAATTTACGCCCCAATAAAGCCAAAAAAAAACTTTGCTGCCTTAATTAGATTTAGTTTTCCCCAAAGAGAGACATACAAAATGGCATCATAAAATGCAGAAGTGTACCCGATTCAATGTATTTAAAGCAGAAATGAAAGTATCCCTCTAAATTGTTAACATTTTAGTTAACATGGTGTTTTTATATATTTCAGCGATTTGGCACGGGGTCGTTTATGTACGAATAAATTGAAACATAAACTTCAAATGGAACCGTTCAGAACGGAAGCGAAATGGTTATACAAAACTACCTGCCTAACCTGAAAAATATATTATGATATGAAAGAACTGGAGAGGATAGTATTTTTCAAATGGGTTATGAGATAGAGTTATGCACAGGTGTAGCCATCTTTGAAATGCCAGTCGTAAATCGAAAATAGTTCTACGATGCATCAAATTTCATTACGTTGTCAAAATTACCGATCGCTTTTTTTAGTCATCTTATCCTTCAATGATCATCATCTTGGTGTGTTTTTGGCCACCTCCACAAGTTGGCCAAAAACACACCAAGAAGTCGGCAAGTTGGAGGTTTTCTGGACTCTTTGCATTTGCATGTATGGAATACTAAACACCTTTGAAATATTAGAGAGTATTGTAGTACCTATTCACTTTGTTTATTTGACACTTTACAATTCAGAAAGTCGAGCGCGGTTGATGAATAAAACAGTATGGAAATACGTTATTGACTAAATTCATCATATATTGTAGATTAGCGTTATTTGCAAGCACAGTCACTGATTGATAAAAAATATTCCGACCGACGATTGACTAAATTCGTAATCTATGGTCAGTTAGCGTAAGATGAATCCGCATAAGAGTCCTAACTGATACCGTCTGGAACCAGTGAGACTATGGCATCTCCATTTGGGGTATGTTGTGATGCTGAAGGTAATGTGGAGGGGAAAAGGAGGTGGGGAAGTGCCTGGCTATTCAGATCTAGTCACCAAACACGGTTGAAACCATTTCAAGCAACATATCATTTCTGAATGGTGGTCTTTCACCAGCGCGATACTGAGAGTACATTCCACTCTGGAATGTGCGGCAAATTTACTATATATTAATTTAAATGAATAAATTATGTAATAATACAAATCAATCGATAAAATTTACTTGCTGGATTCGAATCCGCGACCTACTGATTGCAAATCGAGAGCCTTACCCCTCGTCCACGAGAGGCAATTGAACCAGAGTTAAAATCACAGAAAGACCAACAAATTGATATTTTTTGGCCCAAGGGTATCCGCAAACACGTCGTTTGAATGTTTTATTTTTATTTTTTTTTTTTTGTTTTGTTTTTGTTACAAAGAATACATCAGTACAAAGAAGCTTTGACTGTCCAACTAGGAGTCTCCCGTTCTAGGACAGTCAAATTGACAGAAACATTTTGATAGGCGTAAATTTAATTTACAGATGACCGATTTATATTGGGACACAAATCAAAAAATCATCACCAAATAACTTTATCTTTCTTACTGAAGCTTAGGCAAAAAATATTAAATAATTTATAATTCACGGCACAGTGTCCTTTACGTACATGTTTTTTTTTAAATATAGAAAGAATAAATAAATGTAAAATTTTAAGATTACTTCCAAATAATACATATTAGTACAAAGTTAATGAAAGCAGTAAAGAAGAAACAAACAGAAAATACCTGTTATATAGTGACCTTGTTAAAACATGTACTACTAAATTGTTTAATAAGTAGGTACAGCTTTATACTTCAGTAGAGGCATACAAAAAATATCAGAATCATTAGCATAAAAGGTTTTCAAAAATGTTTAAAGTGTTTTCCAATCGTACTTTAAAGAACTAATCAGCCACTACAATAAAAATAAATCCGAAAAAAGCTTCGTAAGCGTGGAAAAAATAGAGATATATAAAAAATAGAGACGTAATATGTACATTTCTACACATTCCAATGCAGCGACTGTGAAGCTTTGGAATATGTAGAAAACATCAAATATCTAGGTGTTACTATAGACAACCATATCAAACGGAAAAATCAGACAGAAAACCCTTCAACAAGGGTAAGAAAATTGATTCACATATTCTTTGCATTACGGAACATAATTAAACAACAAGACCCAATATAAATATATCCCGGACTGTGCAACCCCATCTCAAAGTATGGCCGCATTGGTCGGGGAGCGTCGGGTAGAACAACCTTAGATCCGCTTGTGAAGGCCCAGAAATCCATAATTAGAGTAATTTTGCGTAAACCCTATAGATATTCCAGCGATCAGCTCCACAAAAACTTCCATGCACCTGATGCTCGTCAAAACCACATAAAAAGGACTATCATCCACGCACATAAAAATCTAGAAAATATTCAAAAAATCGATCATAAACATATCACAAGAAGTCACACCAGAAAGGATCCCATGGTCCCAGGGGAACATAGATGTGGTTATAGGGTTGAGTGTATGGTGTTTGTAATAGGTTTTTAGTGGTTTCGTTTTAGGTTTCCGGTTGCTGAGATACTCTTATGATGGGAATAAGAAATTGCAAATAACAACCAACGCAACACATCCTCAAAACTTACTCCACCATTAGGTTTAACACGCAAATAATTGACTGAATTTATTATGCCACTTAGTCCAGTATTTACTGTTACAATTTATATTCATGAGGATATTTTTATAGCCACTCCCTGCTGGCCGTCCTTCGAGGCATCTGTAACGCTGGAGAAGCATGTAGGTATTCATATTATAATGCACACATTTGCATATTTCTACAATCAGTGAAAACGGCTTAAAATTGCCTCAATTATTAGTATTCATGGATTTCTATAAATGTTTTGCCACACATGAGTAACATGGTTATGTAAATAGCTAAATGTACCAGCAAGGTTGTTAGAGTGTAGATAAATAACCTAGGTACATGAAATATAACAGTATTTTATGCTATGCAATTCTCACACTAGTAGTAGAATTATATTAATAAGGATAACATTAATTTGGAAGTCGAGAATGGATACCGCCGCTCTTTCATTGATTGTATAACCAATACCTCTGTCATAGTGGTTCGCTACGTTTGGTGACTTAGTAAGGGTGCCTGGGCTCATGGGGTGAGGTTTGTTCAGGTTTACCACGTGGCGGGCCGGATCGGGATACGCTGGTTCAGGGAGAGCCCTTGACCTCTCCAGCCAGACTCTCTCGCCAGCGCCCTTGAGGGGAGTTTTTACACAAAAACGGCGCTTTATAAATCAGCCAAATATTATTATTGCTTGCACCGCAGTTGGAGGGATGGATTCATACAAATCGCAAGTGCGCCCCACGGTTGAATTTGGCAGCAACCTCTGGTCTGGAGCTCCAAAATACCTTAAAAAAACCCTTGACTCTGTGCAGAAACGGGCAGTCCGTTTGATAGATTCTCCCATCTTAACAGACGGATTGCAATCTTTAGAGCACAGGCGTCAGGTGGGAATGCTATCCTTGTTCTACCGGTATTACAATGGAAAATGCTCCGAGGAACTAGCGTCGTTGATCCCCTCGGCACCGGTGCATAGTCGGGAAACACGCCAAACACGCGCCCAACATTTGTACACGGTTGACATTAGTCACATGAGAACGGGTCGTTTTTACGACTCGTTCTTGAGTTCAACAGCTCGGATGTGGAACGATTTACCGGCCTCTGTGTTTCCTCCCTCCTACAACATGGGTCTCTTCAAGACCCATGTTCACTCCTTCCTTTCCTCAAAAAGACCCTCCACACAGCATCCTCAAAGATGACATAGGCCCTGAGGGAAATTATTTTCCTCAGGGCCTCCTGTGTGGAGTTAATGTAAAAAAAAAAAACATTTATCACTTCGGGCACTGCGCTCGAGATTGCTACCGACCCCTCATACCATCACTTCCCCTCCTTCCTCTCTTCTAAAAAAAACCCTCACACAGCTTCTTTGGGAATCATTTTTCTCGGAACATCCTCTTTGGCGTTAATGTAAAATAATAATAATAAAATAAAAAATATTTATAAAGCGAAATTAAAGCGAAAGTAAATAAAAAAAACGAGACTGATTATAGAGAGTTACTAGATTCTGATGTTTCTTAATCGATCGGTTAAAAGACAAAATTTAAAATTTATTATTTTTACAGGTAAAAAGCTGACGATATCTTGTGTACTTCCAAGATTTCCAAGCATTACTAAAAAATATTGTTGAGTTGAATCGTGAGTATAAATTATCTTTTGGCATGGTTTTGGTGTGGTTCCCACATTTTTCATAAATTTTCAATACTATCAGTGTGCACAAATATATTTTAACGTGACCAAAAATCATTTGTCCATACCTACGCCATAACAAAGTCACTTAGTAGATATCTGAATTATCTTTTTGATGCTCCCTGTGAATACACCTATAATGAACCCATTTTTTGAGAATGCTGTGATGATTAAAAAAAGTGGAAGCTGTACTTGACTCAAAGTCAGTTATATATAAGTCATTTTAAACATCGTCAGATATGATTTTAGATTTTCACGGCCAAAAGTATTTTTATTACCTACCTCCATCATAAGGGTGGAATCACACATCTGCCCTGATGATGGACACTGTAACGCTATCCGAAACATTGGCTAAAGGAGGAGGTAGCGCAACACGGCATAACACCCCAAAAATAAATAACAAAAAAACGCACACCGTTTACCTTCGCAATGGTGTTCTCTTACTGGGATCAAAACAGCATCGTCGACCATGGAACGAGGGGTAGATACGTAGTACGTTTTTCATCATGTTCATTTTTTATTTTTTTATTATTTTTTTAGCTTGATCCCCGGGGATTTCAACCCACATCCTCCGGCTGAGGCTAGGAGCTAGAAGCGAGGAGCTTACCACCCTGCCATCTGCCATATACATATTTTTTGTATAAGAGTACACATGATAAAATAAAAATACCCGTTCAAAATGCATTCTCTCAATTTATTGAATATTTAATTTAGCAAATATGATTTTGAATATGACAATCATTAAAATTTTATGAATTTAACAATGTTTATAAAAATTGCAATATATTTTTACAAAACTTTTGAAATTTTTGAATTTGGTCAAAAAATTACATATCTCTTGAATCCTCGTGGAACATATTTTTCGACTGAATCTTGAAGTTGGTCATTCTGGCCATCAATCCATTGTTAGGGTTATACCTTCGTATAGCAGCTGAAGATGGTGACACAAGCCGGGGGCCTGCAAGGGGGGCAGGGCTTCGGAGGGTTGGGGCAACATGGCAAGCAGGGAATGGGGCAGCAAGATGGGGGGCAGCAAGGTCCGCAGGGTCCACAGGGTCCACAAGGTCCGCAAGGTCCGCAAGGTCCACAGCAAGCCATATTCAGTCAAAAAGCTTAAAAGAACACCTCGAAACTAAAATTTGTAAAAAATCTTGAGCTTTCTTGTTTAGTGTTGTTACAGCACGAAAATTTTCTAGTTTTGGGTTTGTGGTCACTTCAAATTGTGGTGTTTTGTCCAAGAGTAGAAAGGATAGTTGACACTGTTGTAGAGAAAATTTTCACAATGTTCAATTTATGTTTAGAATGAAATTATAATTTTTTTTTTAAAATAAGATTAATTCAAATTTGAATTAATAAAGAGTACCCACCCATAACTTTATGGTTAGGTACCTACTTATTAACAGAACGGAATTCAAAAATTTATGACGTTTTCACTAGCATAAATAAAGCTAAAAGATTTGATGTTAATACTGCGCTAATAAATGCTTTTTTTAAATTCTTTTATTATAATCTTATTTCACAAGTTACACAGGTGAGATACACAGGTGCCTGTTTCACTAGGAATTTCAGTGTCGAGAGCAGGCGCATTTTAGCATAAGTAGTTCAACATAGTTAGCAACGATGTTATTTACATTTAAAGTAAAAGTACAAGGAAAATCAGTATCGTTCCAATGGGAAAGCATGCATTAGGAGGTTGTAAAAATATTGTTAATATATGTCTTTGCTAGTGATCCAAGACTTGGTATCTGATTTGTATTTTACATAATTAGTGTGCTGTCTAATGGTCAGTGGAAGTGTATTATAAAGTTTTGTTGCAAAAAATTTAAACATAAACTTATCATAAACACAACAATGCCAGTTACGGCTAAGTTCATAAATGGTCGGGATTCCACCCAAGCGATGTGGGTTCAATTCGTCGACTGGCTAGGTCCCCATTATTGCACAAGTAACTACATCAATCAATACAATCAGTAGCAGGTGATATTCAGATACTGTCAGGTTATTTGTAACTGGTGAATGTTTGTCTTTTTTATTGAGAAAAAAATAATAATGTGACTAATTACGTTGCAATAATGTTTCTGAATGGTGACCCGACAGTTGATCCACCGACAATTGATCCCTCTGATAGATGACCCCTAAATGATTATATCTGATGTACGTCCTCGTGTGTAAAGTAAGTATACAGAGAGGACATGCGGCCGTATAACCAAAGTCGATTATTATATCTGCAGGCATCTCGAGTAGAAATCCGCGACATAAAATATTTTAATATTTTTACAAACAATAATGCCATAATAAGGAGAAGTTAGTAATTAACAGACTTTTGTTTTACGGCCGTATATCCTCTTTGCATACTTACTTGAAGAAATAATCTTTTAGGGAATCAACTGGCCGAGGGATCAATTGGAAGAGGAATCAACTGCCCGGTGGGGGACTGCATACTGCTTACTAACAACGTATGCAGGGACACTGGAGGTCTAGATTCGTTCAAAATTAAATGTAGATTCGTTCATTCAATAGAGTCCTTGCGAGAGCCTTGAAGGAGTAACCATCTGTTACTTATACCAGGGCGGGTAAGTGGTGGTAACCTTCAATGCCCGGTGGGGGGCTCAACTTTCCGGCGAATCAACTGTCCGAGGGAACAACTGTCTGCGGGCCAACTGTCGGCGGGCCAATTTTTGGGGATCAATTGTCAAGGAACCAAATTATTATTGTTTAACATTAATAAATTAATGTGACTTTATTAAATTTTAATACCTGAAAAATAATCGCAAATGTTCAGGTTTGGGAAAAAATTAGATTTTATGAAGGTTGGAGAAAAATATTTACTTATATTATGTTATTTAACGATATTTTTACAGGAGAGAAAAGTACATTGATTTATTCTTTCAAATAAAATGATTACGTGCTGTAAGCACGCAACAAGATAAACTTCATTGCAAGACAAAAAAAGCGTTTATTGCAATCTATTGGATTAGTGTGAATTATTACTGAAATAATTGCAGTGACGGAGGACCTGTTCCAACAGTCCCATTCAATCATAAGAAATCCTTTTGACCGTGAAATTAAAATAACCAATAACTTTAAAATGCTGCTTTAAACACAGGTAAGAAAAACACGATGAATGCAAAGACCATCGTAAGCTCAATTTAATTTAAAATAATAAAAAAACTTTTAAATTATGTACAAAGCCTTTAGATTTTTGAGTAATTTGAAGCTGTGTATTGCCAAAGATTACTTTATTTCTATATATTCGTATATTTAATAAGCCCTGACTAATTCGAATTTAATTAGGCATAATAGAGTGACAAACTAAATTAAATTATTCGAACAAAATTCATAACTGGCAAAAATAATTGTACCGCTCGTCTGAGTTTGGTCACGTAATGTTAAACCAAGAATATCAAAGCCGTTTTGTGATAATTACCGTATTTTGAGCAAGAATAGTTAAGTTAAGAATAGTAAACTTTTAGTAATATTTAAACAAAATTAGATCTCTGAAATATTAAAATCGACATTTTCGTTCTAAACCCTAGAGGTAACAAAATAATTTGCTACTTCAAAGCCGTACGTTGTTTTCTCTCTTTGGAAAAACGCTATCATTCATTGTATTTTCAGTCATGTAACAATGCATGCATTTGCGCACAAGATAGTTTTGAATTATTGTGCAACAAAAAACAAAGTTGGATGCAGAATCGATCCCTGTGGAAAACCGTCACTCGTAAGATAGAGGAGAACTGAATATGTGTCTTTTTATATGTATTTTTATATAAAACTGCGTTCTTGCGCACCACCATCAAGTCCATAAGTTGTACATTTGCGCACATCATGCTCAAGCTTGTTAGGCTGCTTCACACTACCCCGCGCGGTAGTAATTGGGATGACCGCAAATATAATAATCATAAATTACTCCCAAACACCGAACTACTTCTTTCCTTCATCTTCTCTTTGCCCTTCTCTGGTCGCATGTCCGCAGTCCTGGCGCACAAATAATTTGTTCTCGTTTATACGCAATGACAGCGCGCATTTTATTGCACACTTAAAATATGTAACATATTTGAATTATTATCGCCCCTTCTGTGCTGAAGAAATTTTTGACATCAGATTAAGATGACAATTTTAATGGACTGGTTGACACCTACATTCCTACCATCGTACTTATATAATATGTATTTTGTGGAAGTGACCTGCCGTGATTTATTCCCACAACAAGTTTTTTTAAATCCAAAAAAAGCACAACACAAAAATTGCTACTTTTCTTTGCCAGCAACAAACGTTTTGTTTCTGAATGGTCATCTTTCACCATCAATACTTAAAGTATTAAATCAAATCAAATCAAATCAAATCAAATCAAATCAAATCAAAAAATATTTATTGTACATATAAAAAATACAAAAGGTATTGCTTATGGGTAGACCCCATTTCTTCCAGCTAACCACATACATGTTATACTATAATGTTCATACAAAGAATAATATTATAATTTTTATACAAATAAGAAAATACAGATAACAAGAATACAAAAATAGGTGTTTCATTTATGTGAGGTATTCACTTAAGGTGTAATGACATTTGTTTAGAAGTAATGTTTTGAGTGATGATTTGAATTTGTGTGTGTCTTGAATTTGTTTGATGTTATGTGGAAGGTTGTTATATACTTTAACGGCCATGTAATATGGTCCTTTTTGGACTATTGTTTTGTTTGCTTTGGGAATTGATAAGTTTTCGGTGAATCTTGTAGCGTATTTATGTGTCGAGTTTTTTTGTGGAAACTTGACTGCAGATGATCGCACTAGCATGCATAGTTCCATTATATATATGTCTGTGACTGTCAGAATTTTCAGATGTTTAAACAAAGGTCTACATGAATCCAGACGAGCAGAGTTTGTAATTTTACGCATGCATCTTTTTTGGATGATAAAAACATCTTTAGCGTTTACTGAGTTTCCCCAAAAAATTATACCATATTTTATTATTGAATAAACATAACCATAGTATGCGGCTATTACTGATTCAATGTTCAATATTTTTCTCAGTGTACCTAGAACAAAAAAAAAGCTACTGATTTTTGCTACTATTTTTGATACATGTTCTTTCCAGTTTATATTTGTATCTAGTTGTATTCCCAGCAGTGAACAAGTTTGGGAGGGTTCGATAATATTATTATTAAAGTTTACATTTATGTTTATAGGTGTAGCTTGCACTGGACAAAATTTTAAAATTTGAGTTTTATTTGTGTTGAGTGACAGATGTTGTGATAACAGCCAGTTTGCTATTAATTGGCAAGTCTCGTTAACATGTTTGTTAAATTCGTCAACGTCTCCATTACATTCAAACAACAAAGCGGTGTCATCAGCAAACATTGAACATTCTGTGCCAGCAATAATTGGAAGTTCATTTATGTAGATAATCTACCACTCTGCGACGTTCCGCAAATATACCTGTACTATATGTTATTTAAATGAATACATTTTAAAATAACACAAATTCATAGAACCCGGGACTTCCGGATCCGTACCCAAGGATCATAACCACTCATCTACGAATGGCGTCAATGTACTGTACAGTGAGTTCTAACAAATAATAAAGAAAAAAAATGTGTATTTTTGTGTTACATTCTACCTGTTATTATGTCGTTTGGATTCAAAACCAATGCGCATTCTCTTTAAAAGACGTATTATTGAAAGTTTAATACTTTATTCACTTAATGCAACTTAGTTCGAGCTTAAATACAGAGCCCAAGAGCTTTAAGCCCCCGCATTCCGATTTTCTGCTGATTTATAAGATTTCTCTTGAACACTCTTTTTTCTCACACTAAAGTTTTTATATTTCTAAAAAAATATATGTTATTTTAGAAGATATTATCTCTAAATCTGTATATTTGTAGAACCGCAACCTCCTCAAAATTCCATAAAATTACCTCGAAAAAAAATCGTTCTATTATATAAAAAAAGTATTCTCAAAAACACATTTTGTTCTGTTATTTAACACTAGAAAGACCGGGTACTTCTCTATACCTATAAAGACCACGACCGTCATTTTGACGGCTGATAACTTTTTGCCAATTGGTAGGCGAATATGGGTACCGCCGCCCCGGGAACCATTTATCGGATGACCAACACTTCTGCCATAGGACACTCCAAGCGGTTTGCGCTATTTTTGTGACTTAGCAGGGGTGCCCGGGTTCATTAGGTGGGGTTTGTCTGATCTAGGTGGCGAATACGTTTGCCCACCTACTGCGTAGCCGACCGGGTCGGGAGACACTTGTTGAGGGAGACCTCATCTAGACCTCTCCAGCAGGATCTCTCTCGAACCGTCGCCTTGCACCGCTGTGGGAGAGATCGATTCATTCGTCTAACACTCCTGAATACATTTACCAATTTCTTCTATTCATCCCTCACACCTTATGCATTCATCCGTTACTCCTGGATAAATTTACCATTTTTTCCTATTCACCCCTCACACCTTCTTCCTTCCCAAAACTTCCTTTCCCTAAAAACACCCTTCACACAGCATCCCCAAAGATGGCATAGGGCCCGGTTTCTTTTCTTTTTTCGTTTACATTAGCTCCACAAAAAAAACCCTAAGGAAAATTATTCCACTCATGGCATTGTCACCTTTGGGGATGCTGTGTGGAGCGTACCTAAAGGGAAAGGAAGAAGAATAAGTTATGGGAATTAAATGATGAGTGAGGGGTGGGTAGGAATCTGGGGATCAGTGTAGTGACATACGTAAAAATCTATTCCTGCGATGCAAGGCAATGTTCCGAGAGTCCTGCTGGCGAGGTCAAACGATCTCTCTCAACCAGGCACTCCCGATTTAGCCTGCCACGCAGTCGTTTGGTAGACGCATCCGCCACCAAGATCCGAACACACCTTTCCCGAACAAATTCCCAATTTGGGAGGCGGATATGGGTACTGCCGCCCTGGGAACCATTTATTGGATAATCAACAACTCTGCTATATGTCACCAAAATTGGTTCGCTACTTTTGGTGAATTAGTAGGGGTGCCCGGGTTTATGGGATGAGGTTTGTCCGGGTCTTGAGGGCAGATAATAATAATATTTGGCTAATTTATACAGCGCGATTTTTGAGAAAAATCACCTCAAGGGCGCTGTAAAATAAATATGCGTCTGCCCATCAGCTGAATGACAGGCCGGATCGGAAAAGATTGGTTGGGGGAGTCCCTTTTCTCCAGCCGTGCTCTCTCGGAACATCACGGATGGATGGATTCATACGTCCGTCATACCTAGACACACTGACCCCCAGATACCTACCCACTCTTTATATCATTTTCCTTCCCGGAACTTCCTCTCCTTCATTTCCTAAAAAGACTCCCTACACAGCATCCCCAAAGATGACATACATAGGCCCTGAGGGGAATTATTTTTCTCAGGGCTTCCTGTTAGCTAATTTAAAAAAATACCTGGAATGAACCTGGGCACCCCTGCTAAGTCACCAAACTTAGCGAACCTCTTAGGGGGGCCTATGGCGTAGGTATTGGTTATCCAAGATTCTGCCAGTTCATCAGGAGCTAACCCAGCTGGACCAACTCTGGTTTATGTATGCATACCCTGTCTTTAGTTCTCCGACGAGCCATAAAATAAATTTGGGCCAGAAATATATTTTTTGTGGTATTTTTATTAATTATATGATACGCGATAGCGAAAGAAAGAGACAGACATATTAGTACTATCGTGGTACTATCATGAACGAGGAGGAATGGGCATGTTGTAAACTTGGGTAAGGAAGGTTGTAAACAAACTCAGCAGTATGGCCCAAACCGTCACATTGACGGCGGCGGTCTTTGTAGGTATAAGTCAATATATCTCAAAAACTAAATAAGACCCGTATCTGTTTTTTTCACCATAGTTGTAAAATCATAAATCATGAAATGTGAAAAAAAATCACACCCATACAATAATTATTAAGCATTATATCGTCACATTACTTCGGCCAGCCGTCAAAATGAAGGCTTCGGTCTTTCTAGTGTTAACATGTTATGGGTATGAATAAATTCAAATTGTATCTTTAAATGCATCGTAAGCATTTTAAGAGAGAGTTTTGCTCTACTTTAAACGAGTCTTGTTTTACTAAATGTTTTCACAATTTACCTTTCATTATTTTCGTTTTTGTTAAGAACGCTCTCCATCTAATATTAGTATAAACATACCTATCTCCCTTTCATACCATCTTCTTATACTTTTTTAATGTTTACTACGGAGCCTTAAGGCAATATGACGTTACGTCCGCTATTATACTGTAAACCAAAGGGAAAAGCAAAAGTCAGGACACCAGGATGACAGAGTTTCCAGGTAGTAATAGGAAATGTCTGGATGATATTGTTTATGACAAATTTATGGGGAAAATATTATAACCACATCGATAATCTCAACTCTCAAGCAACACATTGATTTATTGATTTTACAAGTTAATGAATTCTGGTCAGGCAAGATGATAATGTGATGATTGGTTGTTAGTGTTTATGTTCGGTAGTGCCACTTCATTAAGGCGGGTAACCTTAGGTAGGTAGGTGCTTCTGAAATACGAGCTTTTGTGAAATGTGTCGATTTTATACAATTTATGGGTACTTCTTTAATGCATCAAACCAACACAATTTATTTAGCTTAGGGGTTGATATAAATCGAAAAAAATCATTGGAAAACGAGTAACGCAAACAAAAAAGACATATTGATAGACGGTGAAGTTTTGAAAGAAGTATTTGAAATTAAATATTTGGGAATAATAATTGACTTCAAATTGACTTTCGCTCAAAATACAAAACAAATTACTAAAAAGATTGCTAAAACAATTTCGCTGTTGGGAAGAATAAGAAGATTGCTTGACACAGTCTCCAGTAAAAATGTGTATAAAGCAATCATTGTACCACACATAAATTACTGTAGCAGCATTCTATTCTCAGTCAACGACGGATTAATAAAACAAAAGACAATTCTACAAAACAGAGCTATGAGAACTATATTGAAGAATAATAGGCTCACTTATTTACTTCAATACTATATTGTTAATCTACAAAATAATCAATAATCATTCGTCTATTGAATTCCTAAGAAAAATTGATAAACTGCAAAGCAAACATACACATGAGACGAGGAAAAGAAATGAACTAAGACTCCCCTTCAAAAGTCATTGATGTACGGAGCATTGAAGATATTTGGAGAATTACCAGAGGAAATAAAATTGGAAGAGAGCATAAAGGCATACTGAACACTACTACTGAGCTAATGTGACCTTATCCAATTCGGTCTTATTAAACTGAATCCTACTTCGACTAGAAGAACTACCAACATTATCTTTATTTTCTTAACGCATATTTTTTTTGGCTGCTGTATGATTGCAAGATTCAACTCGAACTAAATGCTTCCTAGAAAGTGCATCAGATAAGTCTATCCAATTTTATTTACGATAGGACATCTATTGACTTTCTGCAAGTCTAGAATGAATATTTATTTATAACTGAATGATTAAGACCTCAAATTGTAATTTAATTAATGATGACAATATTAGCGACAATCTGAAAATCTGAAACAGAAAAATCAGGATAAGATACGGTCACATCTCGGTCCTGTATCTTTTTCTGATTTTTCTATTTCTTTGATTGATTGTGTCTAATATAATCTTCATTAATTAAACCTTATTTTAGATCGGAATCATACATTATAACATATTCTAATGGCTATGATATATGATTATGTATTTTGGTATCGCGAAAACAATATATTTTAAGAATCCTAACGTTACCGATGGTACTTACGTACGTTATTTTATTTTCTATTTCGAGCTCAACAAAGTTTTTATTTATTTATTTATTTTATTTATTAATTTTCGGGAAATCGACAGTTTACATTTTTCAGTTCGTACATAAGTATATATCCAAAATAAAACCAATTATGATTTCTTCCTTGTGACTTTACCTCTACTGAGACAGCATTATAAGTAATAAGTAAATTAAATGTATAAGACGGAATATGAAGCCAAAAATGACATAAAACAAAATATTATATAAAACAAAAAATTACAAAACAAAAAATTATCAACACATTGGTACATAGATAGCCATGGAGAGAGGTAGTATATACAAATCAAATCATAACAGATATATAAACAATAGAAACATAATATTATTCATGAAACATCAGCGAAATATTCTTTTACGGACCTCTTATATTTGAAATCGAAAATTACGCATTAAAATTATTATGATTTATGCATCTGAAATCGTTGTCAAACTGTAGAAATCAGATTTATAAAAATGTTTTGACGTTCCTTTTCGGTCACTATAAT
This sequence comes from Limnephilus lunatus, assembly GCA_917563855.2. Lineage (NCBI taxonomy): Eukaryota > Metazoa > Arthropoda > Insecta > Trichoptera > Limnephilidae > Limnephilus > Limnephilus lunatus. The sequence continues at coordinate 100,330,813 of OU830593.1, read as the reverse complement.
TAAGCAATAAAATTAAATTTAACAAGTCAATCATTTATCGAGTTAGCAAGTAATAACTCAGGATCAACACACCGCCATATTAAAAAAAAACAATGCCATGTACTGGTTTTCCAGAATATAATAAGTAGTAAGGGGTACCCGGCATAGCCCGTGGTCATTACAGCCTTTTCGAATGCCCCTCGGATTGTAATTTATGCTCGGAGCGTGTGCGCGGTGCCGCAGTAATTCATGTGTTGGTGCGCACGCGCGGGGCGGTGCACATTGCACATTGCGCGGTGCCATTGCTCAACGCCGCGGGCTGGAGCGACCAAGCTGAGGATTAACGCCAAATCTTCGGAAAAGGTAATAATTAGCGGGTAATTGCAAGTCATTTGCTTATCTTTGTTGAGGAAATATAAAAGCAAAACAATAGCAGAGCTACGAGTAGTAGCCAGGTTCTTTATTATGGCTGACAGTCAAAATTAATGATTAATTAAGGATTCTTTGATGTGTAGGTATAAAAGAATACATTTTAAGCCGGTGCAAATAAGAAAGTATGTAAAATAACAATAGTCAAACAAATAATGAGGTCATTTTATGAGAATTGTCTACATTTCTGAAATAATTTTTAAATTACTCTTAATATATTTTTTTAATATTATTTTCGTGACAGCGATCTAGTAAAATATCATATTATGTACTGTGGACAATTTTTTGTAAATAATATACTAATCTACGCATCTATGGCGCCGAATATAAAAAAAACATGTACTTTATAATACCTAAAAAAATTATTTACCTTATAATACCTTAATATAATATAATTTATAAATACATTATGTACAAATTTTGCTATAGATACTAATTAAAAAAAAAAAAAATATATATATATATATATATTCCAGAATAATAAAGTTTTTTTTAAATATTTTTGTTTGTGGAGCAACCCCCATTGGTAGAGAGACATAAAAGTGTGTAAGTTTGGGAAGTCATGGCTATTCAGGTCTAATTACTTAACATAATAATCAATTTCCAGCGGTAAGGCTCTTGACTCGCATTCCGAAGGTCGCAGTATCCAATCCCGGCCTGGCAAATAAATTTAATTTGATTAAATTGAGTTATTTCACAATTTATTCATTTAAAATAATATATAGTATATTTGCGGCACGTTCCAGAGTGGAAGATACTCTCAGTATCGCCCTGGTGTAAAACCACCATTCAGAATTGAAACGTTGCTTGAAATGGCTTTAGCCGTGTTTGGTGACCAGATCTGAATAGCCAGGTACTTTCCAACCTTTCCCTTCCCTATTTCCTTCCCCTCCCCACTACCTTCAGCCTCACAACATACCCCAATTGGGGATGCCATAGTCTCACTGGCTCCAGATGGGAGCAGTTGCGACTCTTGTGCGGTATTCATGAAAAAAAAAAATTCAAGCAAATTACATTACTAATTCTTATTACTGGTCTCTCACCATTGTGAATTGAAAACAATGATTATTTTCACACCTAAATTTTACCCATTATTTTATATACATTCATTTTTGTTAAAAAAAATTCACGTAAGTACTAATGTAAAAATCACATATAATATTTTTATTTGCTATTTAAGCTCGCATCTCCCAGATCCAAGAAGCTTATTGCTCTGCCTAGGATATCATCGTGCATTATTTAAGGTATTTTTAATTTTGTTATTGTTATAGTTTTTCATTATTTTTATCAACACATTTTTATAAGGGTGCAAAAATATTTAGTGTCAGGGAGCATTCATTTGTCGATAAAAATACAAGTTTTTTTTGTATCCAAACAAAATTGTTTGGCGAAACGATTTTATGAAATGTCACGACCCAAAAATTTTTTATTTATGGTCGCAGAGTCGGACCCGAAATCTCTGACATTGATTGTCAAAAGCAATCAATTTAACAAGCAGCTTATTAGTCTGAACTAATTGATTCGGCTTTTCCCAACTGAGGGTGACTTGCAAATGCATCTCTTGTTATGAATGAGATTGATAGTGACGGGAATCAGGGAGATGAGCTTTCAGAGTGACTGACTAACAGGCGGCCAGACTGACGGGAGCACGCTACAGAGTAACTAGCCGCAAAGAGGAGCTTTTTATTTTTATTGTTGCCAGCGAAGAGAACTCGCTCTCGATATCGCGTGCTACACTTTTTATTATAGTTTAGAGTGAGATCACGTATTTTATGTCGGGAGGGAAAGCCGTAAGGCGATAAATAGCATGATTAACTATTTGCAGGTGATGAGAATTATTTCGATTTTATTGTATCCACAAAGCAAAAAAAATATATCTGAAGAAACAAAATCTTATGAAATGTTTGCAGATATTTCTAGATGATCATTTAACTGTTAAAAAATTACGCCAATTATTAAGAATATGAGTTATTCCAGCAAATAATACGAGTAGTATAATAGTTCCTGTAAAAAGCTTGTGCTTTTAAAAAGTACGATAAAATGACTTTTTTATGGAATCTTATAACCGCTTAACATTAAAACGTAGGCTTAATATACTGTTTAACTCTGGGTACCAGAAAGTACCTAAAAATGTTTCGTATTTGAATGCTATGAATACATTTTCTGCTATTTTATTACGCACCAACCAACTTTTCTCTATATAATTTTGTTTAGCAACAATGTTTTTTCTGGTGTTCAATTATTGCGTTAGATATATGGCAGATTATGAATACCTATATTGTGTATAAATCAAATAGTCATCTATCACTATATTTACAAGTTTATTATAAAAATTTACATCCGAACCATAATTTAGTATTTATAAAATATTCGTATATGAAAAGCAGGAGCGAACAAGTAGCGATTTACAAATCTGTTATGTCTTCGGCAGTCTGGAACAGAATGGTTCCACTCAATTTGTCCCGGCACTATGCGGAAATGATGAGGGATCACTATTGATGTGTGAGGAACCAATAGGAATGCTTCCGCTGAATAACTGCATCGTTCGCTACCACAGATATTTGTTACGGAAGTTGATTTTTAAGGCAAGATCATTTAGCTTTTTTATTGTTTTAAAAACAGTGCAATATGTTCTAGATTATAAACATTATTATAAGCAAACGTATACCTACCTATTATACACCATTTATAGGTATATTGTTAAGTGGGTGTAATTTTTTTACGAAAACAAAGATTGTTTTATTAGGACAAGGGGTATATTTCGTTCCACCTTTTAACAATCAATAATATATACTTAAATATAATTAACTATAATATTTCTGCTATGCGAAGAATGAAACTATTCAAGTATCTTAGAAACGTGAACAATAAAGCAACCTGGCGGTAGCAACTGAATTGCGAGATTTAAGTGTCTCCAACTGACAGAGCGGAATTTGTAATTACGATTTAATTCCACCAAACCGCTGATTACAGCCTACAAATACAAATTGTTGGTCCCAGCTTAAACTTTATACAAAGGAGATACAGATCATGCAATAAACTCCAGCATAAGGCGGTCGTAAATTCACATTATTCAAAGTGGAGACAAGTCCGTAAGATGGGGGTAAATGCAATCATTACGGGAAGAGAATCAATCCTCATTTGCTAGCTATAACACCCGATACAAGAGGCAAGGAGCGGAATGATAAAAATGCAATCTGTTTTATCCTGAGACCATTTATCCACTGTCTTGCCAACAAATGAGCTCGCTTAGTTCGCGAAAGCCAGAAGCGGTAGTAATGCCATATTATTCGCTTCGTCAAAGGCCCGCCGCTGCGGTGGCTAGTGGCCAAAGCGGCAAGGCTGTAACTACCTAAGTAAGTATAATGAAGGACGTAATGACTTATTTCAAAAGCGGTTTAAATGTCTCAATAAGATATCAACATATAATCTTTGTCCTTCACACAAGTGCTGAGATTAACAGCGGTAATGGCAAATATTTATTTCCTCATCTTCTTGTTAGCCGACAGGGTTTTTAATTTGCACAAATTAATGCTGAGCACTTGGGTTACATTTTTGTTTTTCTGTTTTTCAAAGGGTCTATACGGGTTTGTACGTTCAGGAATCTACTACCCGATGGCGTGCAATCCATAAAGGCTGAAGAGTCAAAGATATGCGCTCGACACTTAAGAGGAATATAAACGCTAGAAATATTTCGATTCTCGTGCCTGCAAAATTTGCAATCGAGCGTCTTATTTGCGCGAGGCAAAGTAAGCGAAAAAATGTTTTTTATTTATTTTGTCCATAATTTTATAAGAGTGAAAAAAAGTTAGAACATAGAAAACCTCAAAAATGGTCTTAGCCATAAAGGGGTATTTTTATAAAAAATGTTTCTAGTATTACTTCATAGTTAAGTCATAAAAAAACATTTTTTTTAGTGGTTTACGCTTATTTTTTTTGTTATGTAAATAATAATTTTATTGTAATTCCGTTACATAGAAAACCTAGTTAAAGCTTCAATTTATTCGTAGCATATTTTTTGATGTTCATACTGTAAGCCAATTCGTGGTAAAGATTAATCTAAATACTACCTAAATAGGATTTCACGTATAACTTCACCTTAAGAGCGTATAACCCGAGAAAACATGAAATATCTCATTTTTAAATCAGTGTTTAGATGTATACTCTTTTTCACAAAAAAATTATAAATTGATTTCGAAAGATTGTTATTTTATCTAGTAAACGTATGTTTTAAATTTTGAGAAAAATTGTTTACTTTTAGTATAATAAGGTTACACCATAGATCGTTCGCAGATTTATTAAATTTTCAAAATTGTATTATACAACACCCATTTCAAATCATATAATCATGCAGTAAAATAAATCAATACATTATTTGGTAAACGTATGTTACAGAATTTTAATTTTAGTTTAAATAAAATCATTTAAAAAATCGTGTTTCTTGGCGAAAATTGGTCCGTTTGTGTATTTATTTGCGCATTTACAAACTAATATATTTCAAATTTCTTTACATTCTTATTTTGCGTAGACATTATTGAAAAATGATAAATACTTTTGATCAAAAAATAATTACAAAAAGTACATAATTTTAATAGTTTTATCAAGACGCCTTTCAGCATTGTTGGATGTAGGTATAAATTAAAGCAAATTTGGAAATAAAATCGATATTAAGTTATAGTTTTAAAAAGCTGGTACAGAGAGTAATTAAAATTTCTCATTGGAACCGCCCTGTACGATCGTAAGAATATCTTTCGACGAAATGGGGATTTTCGGCCGTTGGCTGGTTAAACACTCTTAAGTATATTAATAACAGTGAATTTAAAGTTTGCTTAACTGCAGCCTTTACATTAGATTTACATAATATATTTTTTTAATATTAGCTTATGACTTATGAAATACCTTTCCTACTGAGAGTGCTTGTAAACATACTGAAGTTTTGACATACTTTGTCGATTTTTAATAATTTTTAACATTTTTATGTTCTTGTAAGGTCATTTCATATATTTATATAGGTACCTACCGGTGATCCGACAGTTAGCCCCTGAAATAATAATAATTATTAAAAAAAAAAATTGCCTTACCTAAGAATGTTAAGCTTAAATCGATTTCAAAAATACTTTAAATAATAAATTGGAATGGATATTAGAAAAGGAATTTATTTTAAAGTCGATTTTTTCTACTTATGCGCTTGTACACACAGTAAACAAACAAGCAGTCTTAGCATTGATGCATTCGAATGAAAATATGTTCGGCGGTAAGTCCTCTCTGATTGGGGATACTTTTTATATTTTTTTTTGTAAGTAGGTATACCGCATTTTCCCTAAACCGACTGCATACTGAATATAAGTATGCTACGGGGTCAACTGTTGGGGATCTTCTGTCATGGAACCGTACCTACCTACCTAATGGTAGCTATATTATTGATAAGTTGTAACATTTTTTTAAAATGAATAAAAAATATTTTTTTATGGGATAGGTTAGTAGAAGTATTTGCAAATCCAATTTAATCATCTTTGTACGTTTTCGAATCCATAGGTGCACCAAATCAATGTTGATAAAAATCACAGCCTCTCCTACCTCAAAGATAAGTGCACGTCACTTTTACGAATGACGTCGTCCTTTGAGAGGTGTCTTTATTCTATCCTTCTCAAATGACAAAATAATTATTTTTTTGGGTAAATTTTATAATCATCCGAAATGATTTTAATAGCATTTACAAAAATCTTGTACAAAACAGGTTTTTATAAGAACGTCAGAAGAATGGCAATAGTTTGAAGATTTACCTGTTTGAAAAAATATTTTGCATTTTCAAAGATATGAAATGATAACTCCGATTTACAAAAAATGTAAACCTGTGGTTTAAATTCTTTGTATTTATTTGTTTATGAATTATTCTATTGATTCTAGTCCAAAATTCTTGTAGGTTGTAAGTTGTAGGTCCCTTGTAGGATAAGGAATTATTTTTTTAGGAATGTTTTTTCTGTCTACAAAGGTGGGAGTAATCCAGGTGTCATCTTTCTTTTTGAGATTAGACGAAACATGTGACTGAACTTTGTGAGATATTTCAAGACGCGCAAAACACCTGAGGAATAATAATTTAAAACTTTAGGTACAGTGGCGGAGCAAATGGCTGATTCGATGGTAAGAACTACGATTTTAATAGTGCAGTTCAAAAGCTACCGAAAGCACCCTAAAATCAACTGTTTTCGCTACGATTCAACGAAAGCAGAAGCCGAGGACAGTTAGCCTAACTTTTACAACAGGTCCTGATCCTGTAATTTGTAAAGGAAACTGGAGCAGGCCACACCAAGTGCCGCTACAATTACCCATTCCCTAGAACAGTGTTTCTTGACATGGGGATCCGCAATCTCATCTCTGGACAATTAACAATAATAAATAAATGCCACCAAGAGTCTCGTAATCGCTACGCGTCTTTTGTTTCGGGATTGTATTCCAGTACCCAACAAAAATAAAAATTGAATATTAGACCCTTTCAACACAGCTGTTACTGATATCACTATATAAAAATAATTAATAGAAATATCTTGTGATTCAACTTTGAAACGTAATTTCAAATAATCCTCTTTATCAAGTATTTGGGTGAATGTAAAGAAAGATTATGAGGAAATATAGAAGAAGCACTGAAACATTTATTGCTTTTCTCAACCACATACCCCTGTGAAAAGGCATTTCCCTGCTCTTGTAAAATCAAATACAGAAACAGATTACCAGTGGAAACTGATTTGAGATTACAACGTATATTAACCAGACTATCACTAATTTAGTTGCTTAAAGCGACACCAACCTTCACATTAATTAACCGTTGCTGTTGACGTTAATTATTAATGTTTTTTTTTTAAGTATTTTTTTTTGTATTTGTAGTACTTACTAAAATAATTGGTTAAAAATTTATTGCTGGTTTTTTTAATTTATTAAGGGGGTCCTTGAAAATTGTGCTTGATTTCCAAGGGGTCCGTGGCTGAAAAAGATTTAGAAACGCTGCCCTAGAACCTTTCTTCCTTCCTACACCCTACACTATAATGCTCTTCCGGTAACCGTAAAAGAGAAATACAAAATTTAGTACATTTTACGCGCTATATGGAAATGTGAACCGTAAGCTCACGATTTATTAGTTACCTAAATGGGTTGACCACTAGGAACATCACGGAGGCCTTTACTTGCGTGTTATTACACTATTCGCTAACCGTCAACACTGACAAAAGCTCATTGCCAAATTCAAAATTTTCCAAGCGCCGCGCGTTTAATTCAGTACTACAAAAACTATCTTTATTTAGGATTATTGAGCTATTTAGTCTAAGGACGGATTGTTTCAACAAATTTTATGGATTCATCAAATATTTGGAGTTAATTTTCACTTTCTGTGTAAGTTCTGTGATTATTTCAGTATAATGAAGCAACTGGCCAATAATGATACGATAAAAAAAATTGAATAGAACGTGCACAGAACGTGAAAATTAACTTAAAATATTTTATGAATTCGTAAATTCTTTGACATAACCCGTCCTTGACAATGACAATATTTGCATTTTGAGATAATAATTCAGAGATATTGACAAAATTTTTAAATTCATACTCAAAAACATCACATCACGTCTCTAAACGAACCACAAAATTTGAATTCCGAAAATACCATAAATCTTATTTGATTTCTTTTCCTAAACCGAAACTTTGAATCCAGATATCTCAGAATGCAATTATTATCACGAACTTCAGAAGAAGACGAAAAAGTCACTAGACCAAAAATATGGACATTACTTGGTGAGGTTTAGTTGTTTTTTCGCCGGCATCGAGAATTTTACCTCCGCCACTGGGAGAAAGCTATGATTGTTTTGTGAGTCGGGACATTTTTGTAATTGTAGATCATTGAACTTGCGAAGTTTTGGGAAGCGATAAGAATGCATAGTACGGCGAGGTGCTGGGCGTCATTCATGAACAAGCTGGAGTACGTTTTTATTTTACAATTCTTGTTCTTTGTTGAAGCTTTTTCCATGAATTGTCCCAAACTGAATGGTTGCTTGGCTCCGCTAAAATCCAGAAAAACTTGAACCCTATTCTACACTGAAGAGAAATGTGTTATTTTTTAAAAAATATTATTTAGGACTCAACAATCGTTTAAAAAAAATGAACATGTAAATAATGAATTCCAGACGAATTAAGTTCCATTAATTAAATCATTACTATTGAATACCTATACTAGCGGAGACCCGTGAAAAATCACGGGATGATCGTAGTATTTGTGAAGCTCGAATTTTATTTAATGAACATATCAGACCAAAGACTATTGTTGAAGAATGATCAAGAAAAAATATTCACGACCAAATTTTTACCACACTAACCATCGTCCAAGTATATCGCAGTAAGTCTTTAATAATAAGAAGTTATGTAAATAAGATATCAATTTGTGTCTGAATTCTTGACGCATCAGATCCATATTTGAAAATGACATTTGAAATAATTTTCTATTAAAATATTATATTATATGCAGATATATGTAATATAACCAGCAGAAGACCAAAAACTTTTTTTTTTTTTACAGTGAATACCGCACAAGAATCTCAACTGCTCCCGTCTGGAGCCAGTGACACTATGGCATCCCCAATTGGGGTATGTTGTGAGGCTGAAGGTAGTGGGGAGGGGAAGGAGGTGGGGAAGAGGAAGGTTGGGAGGTACCTGGCTATTCAGATCTGGTCACCAAACACGGCTAAAGCCATTTTCAAGCAATGTTTCAATTCTGAATGGTGGTCTTAAACCAGGGCGATACGTGCCGCAAATGTACTATATATTATTTTTAATTAATTAATTTTAATCAATTAAAATTTATTTGCACACGCCGGGTTCGAACCTGCGACCTCCCGATTGTGAGTCAATAGTCTTAGCCACTGGACTACGGACATGCCCGTAGGATGCGCCCAAAAAACCCCAACTCTCTCTCGTGGAAGCCAAAATTTTGAAATGGTACATAGTTAGTAATTTGAGGTATCTAGCTCGACTTTATTATTTTAGTGTGTTTTTGGGACAATATAAATTATCATTATATGAAAAAATTGTTAAAAAAAATATTGCTCGATTCAACCTGGTACAGTCGGTTTTTATTATATATAAAAATTTAGGTTTCGTACGTTTGCGTTCCCAAATTTTTTACAGAACATTGCATTTTAGCAGAAGAGTGTTTCTATATATAATGGTAAGCGCTGGCGTTATGAAATTTGTAAATATCGATCTGTATATCAAAAATCGCCTTGGTGCTGAAAAAATTAAAAGTTGTTAAAGTAAACCCCGAATATATCACAAAACTAAAGTTAATTTAATACAGAAAACGTAAAATTTTGCCGGTTACATTCGGATACATTTTTAAAAGACGAAGAAGAAAATGGATGAGTGGAGGAAGACTCTTGAGAAAGCCAAGACCCACCAGGGGTTGCAGATAGGTAATTTATCGCTTTTCTGAATTCTTGACATAATGACTATTTTTAAAATTCTCAATTTTACACGGCATCTCATTTCTTTAATAGGGGTGAGGGAGACATATGATAATGGTTGCATTTTTTCTTTGGGGGGATGCAGACATACGTACATCGTTTGTCTTATTATTATTGAGTACTTAAGAAAGAGCTACAGCATGATTATGATAAAGAACGTAGGTTAATTGTCTTTTTTGCCGCTGCCATGGCGTCACCGTAGAAATACTAAAAGCCCCGAATCTGTTCCAATTTTTAAAATGACACTTAAATTGATTGAAACAGAGTTAGAATCACTCACAGACAGACAATAATCACAGACCACAATCGAAATTAGTATGATTGATGAAAATGAAACAAATAATAACAATATTATGTGAGGGCGTGTCCGTGTGCCCGAATTAAAGGCAATTTTTCCTTACCTCTGCTGAAATAGATCAAACATTTCCAAACACCGTCAATCTTTCTCGAACAGATCAGCAATTTCATTGGCTTGTCTGACATCAAAAAGGGTTTAATACAATTTGGCAAAATCTTTTTTTTTTAAATCTTGGGAATATCTGTTCGGTACTTCCCCACCTTCCTATTCCCCATCCACTTTCCTCCCCCATACCATCAGTCTTACAACATATCCCAACGTGGAAATTAAATAGTCTCACGGGTTTCAGACAATTGATACGTGGTATTCGCTTTAAAAAAAGATATTTTGTACGAAAACAAAACAGTCCCAGAATATTAGGATTATGGGACTCCAAAGTATAGAGTGCTTATTTAAAATTTTGATTTCTATTGGTGGTTATTCGTAACAACTATAATATGTCTAATGTAAAGTATGTATAACTTATAAGATCGCTTTTCATTGCTCCTAACTATACTCGTTCAAATTATGCTATACTATCGTCATTGTTTGGTAAGTGTTTATTTGCGTTACTAATATCTAATCTAACACACTATAATATCTAACATCTAATCTAACACACTATATAAAGAGGTAATATTTGTTTGTTTGTTTGTTTGTGTGTTTGTTTGCATCGAATAGGCTCCGAAACTACTGAACCGATTTGAAAAATTCTTTCGCTGTTGGGAAGCTACACTATCCCTGGGTGACATAGGCTATATTATATTTTTAAAAAAAATAGGCATCCTTACTAAAACTTCAATAATGTAACCCAGGGTGTAAAAAAATTACCTAAAATATTATTTAAATCGCGTGCGCTGCGAAAACTATTGATGATAGAATAAAATAATGTACTACGACTTTATAGAACACATCATTATTTACAAAAAAGGTCGCGACAGCATATGTCTAACTATTATGGTTATGCCACAATAAGTATTCTTTTATTTTAAAATTTTAATTAATATGTCGCCGCTTGAAAAGGCTCTTTATTTGTATCTTGGTTTTAATCCTTATCAAAATAAATTACTTCATATTTAAGACAGCTTCAATACCTTTATTTAACTTTTTGAATTTTTCAATTCGGATATTTAATTAGAAAGATATCACGAGTTTAAAAATGTTAGTATTAGAAAAAAGTTTCGGCTACGGGCCGCGCGGGAGAGGAGTCAAGAAATGCAGTGCCAGGGGGGTTTGCGGGACGGGGGAGCGGGAGAGCGGTGGCGGGGAAGGTGGAAGTGGAACGCTGGAGGGGAACGCACGGGAAAGGACATGTAAGGAGTAACATTTTATTTATTTGAATATGGCATGTATTATAAAAGAAAGTCCAAAAAAACGTGCAGCTCGCAAAAACTCAGAAACGAGTCCCGGTTCGATCAAGGGAGTTATATGGTGTGGTAGATCTCTATCCCCCCTAGGGAATAAGGGTATCTGTTTTTACCTAAAGGCCGTGCTTTTAAAGATATAAGGGCTGAAAAATTCGCCCTCTTGAAATTTCTAGAACAGTCTTCCGGAAAGTTCTAGAAGGTTCCATAGAGCTGTAGAAAGTTGTGGAAGGAGTGGCGGAGTATGTCGTGGAATGATCAGGAATAGGAAATCGGGAACATCATTGTGCAACATTCCAGAAACTATCTTATTGTCCTGAGCGAAGCCGGGTAACCCAGCTAGTTTTAAAATATAACTTCATTACAAATTTTCCAATGTATTATTGAAATTATCAGAAGCAGCACACACTATTTCAAATTCAAGCGAAACAAGACAAACTAACATTGAAATCTGGTTTGCATAGTTTCTTTTGTTTTAATCATCATAAAATCTTTAAATATTGCTTTTTTTCTCTTTTTATTTCATTCTACCTATAGGCTAAAGTCGGCCACATATCTGATGTGTCTTTATCTAAAATTTCTATAAATGTAATATGCATACATTTTTCTTTATTACCAACAGTCATGCATACATAGTGAATCTAGAATCATTTTCAAAATAAATGTTGCTTCTTTTTTACAAAAAAAGCGTTTTAAAGTGTGCGGCTAGAGTGGTTAAACAATTAGTTTCCTCGCACAGTTGAGAAAGTTGTGGGTCCCCTTCAAAATTTATGGTGTTGATCATCGGCCGTTTATTTTAACCACCACGAAGTAGAACATCGGCCTGGAGGATTCGCCGCGTAGTTTCCACTTACCACAGTATCGAGCATCTTACTGGAGGACTAGGAAAATCCGTGATCTTCACCACCAGTTGACCACAATATCGTCATCAAGTCTCCGCCCGCCGCGCGTCGAGCATAGATCCACATCCCGCCGTGATGTGACCTACGTGTTATGTGTCTCATCGCGGTGCATAACATCATCTACCTACCATTAACCATATTTATTTTTAAATCGGGTATATTATGTCTGCAGGTTGTTTTAAGAAGAAAGATGGTATAAACTTATCCATATAAATTTAGCAATAAAGACAGAATAGAAGTTATATTCGTTATAGTAGAAATAACATGGCAAATAACAATTTTTCACTATGGCTAAAACTGTCAAATGTAGCAGTTACAAAGATGTCCACGCGTTATCGTATGAAATGATTTATATTTGCAATTACATCATATTTGTAGGACACCGCAATGCTGGCCGGTTCCTTCACTAAACAAGCATTTATAATAGCATCATAACCAGCAGCGTAACGATAAACTCTTCAACCCCGGGCAAGATTTTAATTTGGGCTCCACCAAAACACATAAAAAATAAGTTGTTCTTACATGTTTTATAACTCTTTTGCAGTTCGCTGTTCGAATGTAAACTATTTTCAATTTACAGGCAATTTTGTTGTGACTATTATCACCCAAAAAATACCTAATGTATGTAAGTCAAAGAGAAATTGGCATCTAATTTAATTTAAAATTTATGTACAAATTAATAAGATTTCTACCCATAAAATGAAAAAAATATGTAATTACGGTGAATGCATCAATCTTTGAAAAATTCGAAAATAAGGGGAAAGTTGGAAAATTTACCAGTCTTCTATGTGGTTTAATTGAATTAAAAATAATTGCATATTAAAACCGACTGAAAAAGTGAAAAAAAAAATAGTTTCTAAGGTGCTGATTTTTCTTCGTTTCCCGCACGAAGCTTGTAAATCCGATGTTCACAAAGCATCCATCTTGATAGTTCAAATGTTTCGTAACTTGGCAACACTAATTATTATTCGAAATCGGTTAAGATTGTCAGTGTATTCTTTTTCAGCTTACCCTTAAATTATTTTTATCATTTAGAGGACCTTACATACTATGACACCTCTACGCTGCCGCCCATACCGCTTAGACAGTATAGCGCCACTGATCATAACCCTTGCATCTCGAATCCTTTTGCAGAATTTTCTAGAATCAGAGCAGCAAATGCAAATGTGATTGTGCCCTGACTATAAACGCAGTAATGAGAACATTCATAAAACGTGTTGCGAGCTGCGAGGACCTTTCTTTTGGTTTATTAGCAACGCCCGAGGCTCTGTCGATATAGACTGTGGATTGCGGATTGCGGGGTGGTATAATGCAGAATATAGCTATCCAGTTGGCAGTCAATCATGTTGACAATCGACATCTCTATGCACGCGATATGCCGGTGTAATAATAATCGAGAAGTTGGAGATTCGTCGGTAGTTGGGCTGTCTCATATTTTTTATAGGTAAATTATTACTGGGTTTATCGAGGCCCCGATAAGTGAACCGAAAAACCAATCGGACACGAAATGGCACACATTAAGTGTAGGTACCGTATAAATTTAATATAACTTACTTCTTATACTTTAAAAAAATCGTGACCTCGGGGTCAAGGAAAAGGTAGCATTTTCCAGCAGCAATTAAGCTTGTATTTTAAACGCTGCCTTTCTGATACAAAAAAATCGATACCCGATGCGTTGTATGAAGTCACCCCAATATCTTTAAGACTCAGTCTTTCCTTACAGCTTTCCAAAAAATTACAGAGGCCCCGAAGGATTTTTTTTTATACAACCACTGGCACCACTGGCAAATAAATATACACAGATAGTGCAGATTATCATTATTTAATTATTATCATTTAATATTACATAAAACCAATCTAACTTCTAATATAATATCTAGTCACGTATCTGCCATTAAGGGAAAATTATAAAAAAACATTACTTCAATAAGTTATTGCAAATTGTATGTTAAAAATCTATTTAATCAACAAACTTTATTATAAATAGGTTATGTAGCGTTTTCTAGAGACTTCTTTAGTACTGTTTTAAGCAAAACTTTGCTCTTTTGTATATCAGCCTTATAACTTAAAGCCTTCTATATTAATTGTACTTATTACAAGATCATGCATCCTTGTGCTGTTTCTTCTCAAGTTCTCTTTTCGTAGCGATGTCCCTATTCCACGCATGCTCACGGGGCTATCAATGTAGAAAATTGAATTCTCGCATGATACTAGGAAAATGTTGTCTGCGGAGATGATTGAGGCGCGATGCACTTTAGTATGGATTAAGGAAACATTGTGAATACCTAATTCAATAATGATCGTTAGCACTGTTTGCCCATTAACACCGCAGGGTAGAGAACATTTCCATTGAAGATAGTTATTTATTTATTTTGTGTTTTCTGCGTGGTGCGATTGAAAACATAATGATTATGTAAATACAAGCAGTCATCAACAAACAAATAATATTACGGAATATCTTTCTCCACGTGGGTAGGGGAAAGGAAAGCAATGAAGGTGGTTGACAATTAGGCTTTGGCGAAGTCTATTCACACACATAATATATTGTAATGATATATTTTCACATGTGTACATGTTCGAAGTAAGCATTGTATTTTGATGCAAGATCAGTGCAGTCTTGTGCCATATGAGATTAGAGCTTGGCGCTATTATTAGCTTTGAGCTTCGTGGTTTGAGCTTTGAACCTAGAATTTCAAGCTTTGTACTTCGTGCGTTGAGCTTTATGAGTTTTGAGCTGCGTGCTTCGAGCTTTGAGCGTTAAGTTTTCTGCTTTGAGCTTTGAGTTTTGAGTTAAGACATTTTCACTTTGTGGTTGAGTATAATGCTTGTTGACGGAAAAAAATGTATTGCAAATTTTTTTTTTTGAATTCTCATCAAATTATTCGTAATTCGGGTTAAAACCGGGATTGCAGGCCTTACAAACAGGACGAGAAGACCTAATAAACATTAGGATACGAATTATCAGAATTCCATAATAAACTTTGATTAAATGACTAATATTTTATCATTACGACGAAAAGTGTCTGCATGAAAATCCTAATATTTTTGCATTACAATGCGAATCTCTACAGTAAACAACTCACATTTTATACGTTTTCTTGATATTTTATCAGCAGTTACTATTTCATTGTTGGATGGTAAAGCGCCATTTTTGTGAAAAATCCCTCAAAGGAATGTACTCAATACAATGAAAGGTCTTCCTCATAATGTTATTAGTATTCACAAATACCAACATTACCTGCCATTCATTCATTTACAAAAAAATAATAATTTTATGTTTTATCAAAATAAATTAATAATGCTAATGAGAATATAATACCAAATTGGCCAACAGGCTGAGGAATCCAGAGTTCCATACCCGGAGCATTTCGGTCAGAGATCGGAGGACGGAGAGGTAGGTACATCAAAATGATCAAAAACACAAATCCGAGAATATTTATATCTGCCAGGCGATGTTACGTGTGGACAGCAGTGAACGGAAGTAGCGCCATCGTTTGACATTATTTGCTACTCGCTTTAATTCGGTTCGTTCAAGTTGTCAGTTGATTTCCTTCACATATATCAGGAATCCATCATAATATATTAGGAACAACGTCATCATAATATAAAATAAACGAATAATTTCACGGGAAAAACGAATAGAGCAGAACTATTTTCGTGAAATTATAATTCCTTGTAGAGAAAGCACAAAATGTGAATTTTAGATGTGCAAATTATCACGACGTCTAGATAGAAAACAGAGTATCCGAATAATAATATTATGATTTTGGACTTTTATCTTGTTGGAAAATTAAAAACATAAATTATTGATCTTCAAATTTTTTATGTATACCTACATTGTTATTATTATCATCAACACAAATAAATAAAACATAACTAAATTGATGTTTTTTAAATAAAAAATACCAAAATCGATTTCTCTCCATGTAGTTATGAGTTTTGGATTGGAGCTTGGAGTGTTGAGCTTTAATCTGTGCGTTTTTTAAGGTTTCAACATTGAGCTTTCAGTTGAGCTTGGTTTAATAGGTACACACAGATCATTTACAACTCATTTCTTTCCAACCCGCAACGTTTCTTGCAAGGTGACCGCTGATCATCAATATTTGGTCGATGGAGGTGCCACAAAATAAATTAAACATGGAAAACAGTGATAAAAGTCAACTATGGATACAATTGATTCTTTTTTTCTGTGCTAATTGAAAAGCATATTTTTATACTTTTGATAATTAAACATCGATTTAAAAGCAGCAATATCTTCTGCTATCAGCTTCAAATGGAGCACGGAACGCAAGTTTACACAACAGATTAAAAGTGAAGATTGATGGTTGACGGGAGGAAGTCACCGCATCTAATGACTTCGAAGCTTGCGTGACAGAAACGAGTGCAGTTCTGCAAATTTGTTTTTTTCTGCACTCTTCAGGGTGAAGATTGCCTTAGTCCACACCAAACTCCGATAACAGAGATGTCCCGAAGAAGAAGGTTTGCTGGAAACAACGACTGAAAACTATCATTTTTAAATATATTAAAGCATTCATTATACTATTAGGCTAAATAAGATTATATAATATTCTTTATTCTTATACGGCTGTAGGGGCTTTGACAAACATAATAATTTTTGTGGAACAGTAATCAAATCATGCAAATATATGCCGTTAAAATTATTTAGAACTTGTGCAAACAGTATTGTGCCAACATTGATTATTGTTATTGAGATTTGTTATTACAACCTTCTTATAATTATATTCCGTGTAGTTGAACACAACTAACACACCTGAGAAAGTATTGCCAATTACATGCAATATTGCCAGGTACAAGCGATTATCGACTGACTTAGTCCTGATATTATTGTTGCCATTAAAAATAATTTTAGATCGAAATTGGCTGTCTATAATACCATCAACTATTTTAAAAAATAAAAGTCAAGTCGGAAATAAGTCTTCTATCTGAAAGTTTTAATAATTTTAATTATTTCATCAAGTGGTTGTAATTTATTGTTTCTGTGCTTCGATCGATAAAGGCGTATACTACGTCAATGTTTCTATATGTGGATTTTGTTTTAGGCTGTTACAAATTAATATTAAAAAATAGTGTTTTGTGAAAACTTTGAAAAAAATGAGATACATGATAATAGAAAATGCGTATAATACTTAGTTATTATATGAAAATATATTTAAAGAATGAATGAGTTATGTGGAAAGTGTTGATGGATCTAATCCTCGCTACCCAAATCCCATAGGTGATTTTTCACAAAAACTGTAATAGGTATGTCCATTTATTATTATTGTGTAAGCTGTCTTCTATGTCGGAATAACATATTTTACATTATTAACCAGTTGGTTAGGCAGGTACAGGTATATGTGAAGTTCATTAAAAATAATAGCTTTTTAATTATTTTTGGTACCATTTCAAATATTCCAAGTTCGCCTACATCTTGAACTAAAAAAATATTGCAAAAAATGTTGCATAATCGGGATACTCGCATTTTTAATAACACGTGTGGGAGTTCGTCCTGAGAACTAACAGTATGGTCATTTCGAAATTACTCTATGAGTCTTTATTCAACACACGAGTAAAACGATGAGACAGTGGAGACAAACCATTTCGCATACGTAGAGATAATAAAAAATGATAACTTGTTATATCTAGGAACTGGTGTAAGGTTTGGTATTAGTAACTGTATGGCGGAAATTAAAAAAAAGTGATACAATTATATTGTGCATACCACATTATATCACTTGGTACAATCAATATTGAAAGGCAAGAAAGAGGGTCGCCGAGGGGACCGGCATTAGAAGTGTGGAGGAGCTATTCCGGGCAGCGCAAAATAGAGAGACATTTTCCAGAGTGATCGCCAACGTCTGAAGGACCTGATAAGGCACCACATTATTTTTAATGTATCTCTATTAGTTTATGACATAACCTTTCCCTCTTTAGGATAAAGCAAATTAATAATTCACAACTACAGATGAATTAATTATTACTCGACACAAAACTTATGAGTTATGAGTAAACTACTTCTTCGAGAAGGCGATTCTATGAGTTGCAATTATGGGAATGGATATCAGAAAATAGATGATCAAGAAGCAAAACACCCATTATAACTTAATACTGTTTCCAATAGATTTCTAACTCTATCAATCTACTCTATCCATCTACGTCTTTTTCTCTTTATCCTAATCCTATATTCCCCTCCATGCCCCGTCCTCCACTCAACATATTTTACAAAAAAATCCTAATTTTGCCACAATTTTTCTTATTTAATTTACTGCAGTGGAAAGTTTATAATTTGCATTCTTTACTGTTTTTATTATTATGTACATAATACGTACGTTAGTTTTTAGAGTTTCTATTTATTTTCAAAAAAACACATAAGTATATTAAAAGAGCAATTTGCGAAAACCTACGATTCTTTTGTTTTTCCGAGTTTTAAAGGGAAAAAATACTTGTTACCATGATAATTACAATGAACATCAAAGTAGGTAATATGAAAATCTACGTTGAGCGTCGGAAAGTTATAAAATATTATATAAGAAATGGAGCATTGGGGTTGGATTGCTAAGAGTAAAGCGTAGTTCTTTTTAAAAGTAGTAGTGATGCAAATTAAATTAGTGTGTAAATATTTAAATTGTGTTTCAGACGTGGAAGTTTTGTAGGCTGCAGTTTATTTTTTTCACCTATTGGCTGGCGTGAACGGGGTTATTAAATTAAACAAGAAGTTCTTTAATACTGAGAAGTTTATCTATTTAACACGTAAGTAGGTACACAAATAAAAAAATACATTACACACCTCAAATCTGAAGCTAAATGATTAGGGCAATGATCTATTGATTTGATTGGGCATTAATAATAGAGCGGTAGTAAAGTGTAGTTTAGTGGATCCGGTGAGTTGATCGCTCATAACGTGTGAGCGATCTAGGTTTTTTCGAAAGGACTGCAACGGCATACAGTCCCTTGTATGATGGATGCTGAAACTGTGAGCAGTAACAGGGCCAATTCAACACCGAATCCCAGGGCGGTCGTCAGCCAGCCGATTATATCATCTGCTGACAAGACCACCAGGTCTCCCAAGCTCCTCTGCAGGTTCTTATAACTCCAAGTGAAGTCAGAAGGTCTCCACAAGGTGCAGGGGCATCAGGTGTGGTGTCTGTATCTCACAAATAATAGACTTCTATGGTAGTCTATTGCCAATCCATTGGTTTTGATAATATGAATAAATGTCTACAGCCTCTGATGTTAGGTACTCATAGACGGGGTTTTTAACGGTTACATGGTGAAGAAAAGTAAAGAAGACGAAGTGATGCATCGACAAGTCACAAGGACGATAGCCAGAGTCACCCGTGGCTTGTAAAATAATGTAAATGCAATTTTAATATTATTAAGTTTAAGTTTTTCTAGTTAAATAAGTGAATTTTTTTTCTAGAATAAAAACTTACAAAAAAAACGAATGAGGTTCAAGACCAAACTTGCCTTAGTGGCTTCTCTTCGCAAATGATCGCACTAACCAACTGTGCAAATAAAAATACAAATATTACCAATATAACAAAAATATAGATTTTATTACTTTTTCATCTTGTAAACCTATGCACGTCTTACAAAACATAAACAAATCAACCCTGGTTTTAAATTTAATACAGAAAGTAATACTAAATAAACAGGCTGTTTTGAATAAAATCATGCAATATTCTTTAAAATAAATGTCAGAATAGATAGCGATTTGTTTGTTTTTTTTTTTTTTTAAAACATACAAACAAAAACTAATGGTAATGATTGTTTTCAACTCCTGCCCGACTGTCACTGCACACGGGCACGGGCATGCCCGCCATCCACACACGTGCACAAGTGTCTGCATAAGCGTGCATGTGTACGTGTGCGAGGCTAATAATAAAATAAGGATAGGTAGGACAGGTAGGTAGAGAGGTAGATAGGTAGATGGTGTATGGACAGAACCGCGGGGAAAAAGAACAAGCACAGAAAGGTGGTAGAGGATGAGAACGGGGCCACCTAACGATGTCTTGGTGCAATGGACCAATTCTTATTTATTTTTATTTTACTTTTGGAATAACTCAATGAGTAAAACTCGAAATGATAATATTTAATCATTGAAGACAATATTAGCGACTCTCTAAAGGATTTTCCTGTTTCAAATTTTTGTTTGAGAGTCAAAATTTTTTTCGTGACACATGATTTTTTATTAGATATAAATTACCTTAATTTAGCTTAGCATGAGTTTTTGGAACCAAGAGTAAATAATTGAATACAAATTAATACGATGTTTACGCGATTGCTTTCAGATTCAAGTGTTATTTCCATCATGAGCTACAGCGCTTTAAATATTTTCCTTCAAACTGTCAAAGACTCATTACGTAGGAAAAAATAGTTTTCAGAGCAAAAACTAAAACCAGATAAACATACCAATGATGTTATAAAAATACAAGTAACGTTATATTCATACTAATAAAACAAAAAAAAATGTAACTTTCCGCTTATGAAAAGGATGTCAATGCAAAGTACATTTGCGAACGAATAAAAAAGATATATGAACGGCCCGCACTGGACATGTGCACTGGACTCAGTTCACTGAAACCGCTTGTGTTGTCTTGGTAATGTATTTCCTCTAAATTAATCTAAAAAAATGAACCTAATAATTGTCCCACAATATGCAGCAATGAATCAACCAAACATAAATATTAGACAAACAGCTGTACTATCGTTCCTTTAGCCAACGCTTCTATGTACTTAACAAATATTATAATCAATAATTATCAGCCTGAAACACTCATCTACATTGAAAAAAATCTTCCGAGAAAAGATACTGACCGCCAACGGGAATTGAAACCGTGTCCCTCTGATTGCCGGTCAGGATGTACTTTTTATGAATCTATGACGTTATGAATTAATTTATAAACAATCAAAAAAGTTACCTTAAATGTTATGTAAGCATTTTTGACCCCTGATATCTAAAGTTTTTGCTTGGATTTCCTGTATAAAAGGGTTTATAAAAAGTTGGAAGTTACTTGCATCCTTCTACCCGAGCCTTCAAAATGATGAACCTATGTTTTGATACCCATTCAGTGGATAGTCCAGTATAAAAAATCGAGATAAATCTCCATTTTATGTTCGTTCAGGTCGGTCCGGACAGCATTGTTGTATAATTAATTGTTAGCCATATTAAAATTATTCAGAAACGTTTCACGATTGATAGCAGACAAATAATTCTTTACACGTCAAATTACAGCCTTTGTTAGGCGAAGCCTCATATTGAAAGTTCATAAGAAATAAATTGTGGTTCTTCTATTTAAATATGCTTTTAGCGAATGAGTGGCAGGACCAGCCATCGTCTTATAAACAAATTAATTTTATTGATGGCTCTGTAAATGTGTGTTTGTTTATAATAATTATTAATAATATGGGATGGTCCGCCTAATGCATGGACAACAAATTGGAGCAATCATCTATGTAAATACCAGATGATTTCTTTTACCTGTTCAATTATTAAGGATGATTGAATTGTTATTTTTTATGATCAGTTCTCATATTGGGGCGATGGAGAGAGCGTTTTATGAATTAGTTTGAGAACATACAGATCTTGGGAAACATTTAAAAAACCGTTTTAATACGTGAATTTTTTTCAGCCTCGTATTATATTAGCTACCTAATTTGAACTTAGATTCCAGTCAATTTAGTAAAATTCCTTGCACTATATCTTTCTGCATTTTTGATAAATCATTTGGATTGCCAGTGTTAAAATCATGTTTTCAAACTCTGCGAATCCCAGCGCCCGATTTGTTTTAGAAATTTGTCAGGTTTTTTTTTATTCAGCAGTTATTATCGTTTTTTTCGGATATTTCAAAAAATCATTCAAAAATTTTATAAATGGAGTAAGTTTGCTACAATTTGAGCACACGCCAGATAGGTATAAACATTTCCGAGATTTAACTGTTTTTTTAAATTATTTTTTTAAATGCGACAAAACGATCAAAACGTATGAATTACGTTAAATATCTACTATACTTTTAGGTAAGAAAAATCATTGAAATCATATTTCAATTATAATCTGCTCACTCCACTCATTTTAAATTATCCCGGAAACGATTTGACATAAAAAAGTCATCTCATAATCAAATTATTGCAAATTTGATGTACTTTAAATGTGATTTACATGATTTTTTACTAGACTCCATAGCTTGAGAGATTAAATAAACTCCCCTTTCAAAAAGGTTTGAACGGTTTCCCGGCAGACGAAAATAAGTTTTGCTCTTTTTAACGGATAACCCCGGATGCGGGGGTTAGTGGAGGTCATCATTACTGACTTGACGTCAACATTAAATATCGTACATAAGTATATTACTTTGTTTCAACATTACTGTGGCAACCCAAATAATTTATCAAAAATTCAAAATAACCCGACCTTTTGTTAGGATTGCCATTTTTGTACAAAAAACCGAGATTATAATCAAAAAAAGTTTTAAATGAAAATTCATTCTTCTCACGCGATCTTTAAAATTTAAAACAGTTCTTCCTGACGAAATAATTATTCTTTAAAGAACTTTTTACAAGAATTTTACTTGTCAAAGAATAGTTCTGAAGGAAACCGAACTTCATTTTGGCTTTACGCTCAGTTTTGTTCAATCTCTTTTTTCCCATTTTTTTCCACACCCTTCAGCTTAACAAAATTCCACAAACTGGGTAACTCCTGCACAATTCGGACTCTCCTGATCTTTTCACATTTTCCTAATAGGATTCTTATTTAACTTGAGATGTTAAGTTTTTATGAATATCAATCAATCACATACTTAAATTACTGCCCAATGCAGCAAAACCTTGTTCAAATAATAAACCGCTTTATGGTAAATTACACAAAATCGTTTGATTTATGCTTAATAAAATCATTATATGCCGGAAAACACAGAACCCCCGTGAAGATTTTACAGACTAAAGATTAAATGAACTTCTTATCTGCGAAGGAAATTCGTTAGAAGAAATCACCTCGATGCATTTTTTCATTTCATCAACTTTGAGGTCTAAGGCACTATAACTACCAATCAATATTTCATAAAATTAAAGGTACTTACCAATTTTATGTATACAACTAATTTTCTTTCAGTCAGTAATTTTCTCCGGTGGTCAAGCAATTACAGAGCTTATCAGATGAACCCGTAAGAAGAGGCGAATAAACTATCTGATTGGTTTCCGAAGTTCATGGAAAAACAAAGAAACTACATATTTTATTACGATGACCTAGGGTTGAGGTGTCAGTATCAGTACCTATTTCTATCATATTATATTGAGTACTTGGTTTACACGTCCGAAGAATGCGGTTGCTTTGGAGGAGGAGAATTGGTGAAATCAATGTTGAAGAGCTGCGTCGTTATTAAGAGATATTTCCGATGGTCCTTGGATAGAAAGCAGAAAAATAACATCTGGTGGAACAATATAAGGAGAATAGGGCGGAACTCTTAAATGCTTTTAAAAATAATTTTGTATTCGTATGTCAGAGAAATTCGCCACTTGGCTTCCACGCAAAGTCAAAATTTGTTTTATATTATCTTCAAGTTCATTTTACGACATTTATTCCTATTGGAACTTGGCTATCATCAGGGCAAGTTAAGTCATGCAGGCTGGCCCTGAGGGTCCTAGCATGGTCGATCGATGAGGATTGATAGGATAACTTTCGGTAACTTCTCGTCGTTTCCTAGAACCGAAATCGCTAACGTACTACATGCAACGATTAACGTAGAATATGTTAAGAACACACGATCACTATGTACTGTTACTAATTGATCGACTGTGCAAGGAGCCTGAACGACTTTATAGAACTGCGCTCTTATCATCATAACCATGTCGTACAGTTCAGCATCTACAGTTTATCAGTTTATTTGTATTTGATCATACTCATAATGTGAATACGATTATAAAGTTTTCTTCTTTTTTTTAGTAAGGACAGTTTTAGATGACAGATTCCACTAAACGACGTTACTTCAAAGACTTCGAAGATCTTATCTTTTGTTAATAGCCTTAATATGTATCAAGTAATCTTTGCTAACAGACAAGATGAATGCAAAAAGCAGATGACACAACATAATCTCTTCTGCTTATTTCTCCGGGTAAAGCAGGTCAGCTTTATTGGGATCTGCCAAAAGAATCAACTGATCTTATCAAACGGTTTTGAGATTCCAGGATGTTATCAATTAGGATTAGTTGGGGGGGCATTTATCCAAATTAAATCTTACTGAATTTAAATCTGTTGCTAACCTCATGGGAATACAGAGATTCTATCGCCCCCCTAAAGGTGCATTAATTTCAAGTAATGTCTTTACCCTTGTTACAAAAGCCCTTTACATTAAGTTTTTTTGTGGTGTTAGGATGGCGGAATAATAGAAAAACGATGCAATTAAAAAATTAATGGATAACACGCGATTTTTTATTTTATTTTATTGTGAATACATCACAAGAATCCCAGCTGCTCCCTTCTAGGGCATCCCCAATCGGGGTATGTTTGTGGTAACTTGTGAACTAGACAAAAAATTAAAAACAACTTATGACTAAAAATTGCATCCACCGGTTCATAGATCCCTCATACAAAAATAAATGTAAATATAATGATTTGACCAACGAAGTCGATGCTGCGTTAAAATATACAGTACTGTTTATTCATACTTCGTATAGACAGAAAATATACAGGGACTTAAGTAGCAGGTCACTTGAGATTAACAATGTTTATTGTTTATTTAAAGAAATTTAAATATACAGTTCGCACGCAGATGACAAATTGTGAGCACATGTTATTTAATCCTGGTATATATTTTAAAAATAATATTATTTTTAAAATATATACCAGGATTATATATATAATGATAATATATAATGGATTATATATATAATGAGCGTATTTCGGAAAGCAAAAGCAAAACTTTATGATTGTCGATGCAATAGTAGAAGGATATTATTATAAATGAATTAATTGCGAAAAAAACACAACTTAATCAAATAAATTTTATCTGCGCACGCTGGAATTCAATTCCGCGACCTTCGGATTGCGAATCAAGAGCCTTACCCCTAGACCACGGAGGCCGTCATGAGGCGATAATGAAGTCAACCGGACAACCATGGAATCTCCCGCAACCAAAAAGAACCAAAGTCCACATTGCTAGTGGAATGTCATGAATCATTTTAATATGAAGATATCATGCGATAATTTTTTTTTGGTGAGCAACCACATTGTGGTTTGAAATTATTTACAGAGGATGAACCCAACACCAAATATTTTGTTGAAACCACGAAAAGATTATTTGGGGCAATGCATGATTATGAAATTATTAATGTAAATAGTTGCATTCTTTCTGAGACACTCTGTCTTCATGAACTCATTTGTAAAACGAACTTTGACTTGGTGTGAACTTTGACTTTGACGTGGAAGCGAATTCCTCTAAAATATAGTTTAAATTTATTTTTAAAACCTTTAAGAGGTCATTCCATATCCGCCCTATACTCTTTATCTTGTTATATCAGATGTTATTTTTTCTGCTTTTTATCCAACGATCATTGGAAAAAATACGCAACTCTTCTAAATTTATTTCATGAATTCTCCTTCTCATTTCTTCGGACCGAAGAAATAGGTACTGCCGGCCCGGGTCTGCATTTGGTGAATTAGCAGGGGTGCCCGGGTTCATGGGGTGGGGTTAGTGCGTGTCTTTTCCCATTCTTCCGCCTCCCATTCTCCTCCCATGTCTCCTTCCCTTCAAGCGGTACTCCTCCACTATCCCCGCTTTCCCTCTCCCCTCTCCCATTCCCCGTCCCACGAACCCCCCTCCCTCGTTCCATGTATTCAGTCCCGGTACATTCAGTTTTCAAACAGCTTTTGCAATTTTTTTTAACAAAATTTCATTTTTCATATATTACACACGAGCATTTTTATAAATTATAAGAACAATCAATCATATAAGTTTTTAGATTTTCACGGCCAAAAGCATTTTCGTTGTTAGTTTTTGGGGTGTTATGCCGTGTTGCGCTACCTCCTACTATAGCCGACGTTTCGGACAGCGTTGCAGTGTCCATCATCAGGGCAGATCCGGTAGATCCGACGATGTGTAATTGTTAGTGTAAAGTGTGTGATTATTTACTTGGAAGCGATACCGTGTCGCCAGCTTCAATTCACTACGAGCTGGTAGGTATTTCAGGAGAAAGGGAACTGCGATTTTAGTGAAAGCGCAGTATTTACGTTAGCCTGGGGTCCGTCCATGTGAGAATTGCCGACGAAAGTGGCGCCATCCTTATTCTAGAATTAGACAACAGAGTTCAAGTGGTTAAAGCGAAAGTAGCCAATATAAGCAAAAAAGGTTTTATACCTTTATATTGTATTATTATATGATATTACAGTATACTTAGACATGGTATTTTTTGCGTTTAGCTTTGGTGTAGCCGTCAATTACCGGATACCAAGAGCTGTTGAGCTTAGCTCCGTCGTCTCTATTAATATTAATTGGATTTTTGTAGATTTCGATAGCCTCCGTAATCAGGCGTGATCTGTAAGTTTTGGGTCTTCCCAGGACCTCAGGAACGAATCCAAAGTAATGGCCGGTCTCAATTAAGTGCTCGGCGATTGCCGATTTATCAGGGTGGCCGAGTTTACAAGCACGAAAATGTTCAGCTATCCTTTTGGAAATCGTCCGCTCTGTTTGGCCTACATAAACTTTGTCACATCCGGAACAGCTGAGTTTATACACTCCATCTGCTTCCAGAGGAAACTTGGTCTTTGCAGACCTCAGTAGGTCGTGGATTTTAGTAGTGGTTCCGAAGACAGTCTTGATGCTTTCTTTTCTCAACAGCCTGGCAATTCTGTCTGTCACATTGTGAACGAAAGGCAGGAAAGCACAGGCTTTTGACTCTTGTTCAACTCTGTCTTCGTTCGGTATAGATTTGGCTCTTATAATATCCCGCTTTCCCTCTCCCCTCTCCCATTCCCCGTCCCACGAACCCCCCTCCCTCGTTCCATGTATTCAGTCCCGGTACATTCAGTTTTCAAACAGCTTTTGCAATTTTTTTTAACAAAATTTCATTTTTCATATATTACACACGAGCATTTTTATAAATTATAAGAACAATCAATCATATAAGTTTTTAGATTTTCACGGCCAAAAGCATTTTCGTTGTTAGTTTTTGGGGTGTTATGCCGTGTTGCGCTACCTCCTACTATAGCCGACGTTTCGGACAGCGTTGCAGTGTCCATCATCAGGGCAGATCCGGTAGATCCGACGATGTGTAATTGTTAGTGTAAAGTGTGTGATTATTTACTTGGAAGCGATACCGTGTCGCCAGCTTCAATTCACTACGAGCTGGTAGGTATTTCAGGAGAAAGGGAACTGCGATTTTAGTGAAAGCGCAGTATTTACGTTAGCCTGGGGTCCGTCCATGTGAGAATTGCCGACGAAAGTGGCGCCATCCTTATTCTAGAATTAGACAACAGAGTTCAAGTGGTTAAAGCGAAAGTAGCCAATATAAGCAAAAAAGGTTTTATACCTTTATATTGTATTATTATATGATATTACAGTATACTTAGACATGGTATTTTTTGCGTTTAGCTTTGGTGTAGCCGTCAATTACCGGATACCAAGAGCTGTTGAGCTTAGCTCCGTCGTCTCTATTAATATTAATTGGATTTTTGTAGATTTCGATAGCCTCCGTAATCAGGCGTGATCTGTAAGTTTTGGGTCTTCCCAGGACCTCAGGAACGAATCCAAAGTAATGGCCGGTCTCAATTAAGTGCTCGGCGATTGCCGATTTATCAGGGTGGCCGAGTTTACAAGCACGAAAATGTTCAGCTATCCTTTTGGAAATCGTCCGCTCTGTTTGGCCTACATAAACTTTGTCACATCCGGAACAGCTGAGTTTATACACTCCATCTGCTTCCAGAGGAAACTTGGTCTTTGCAGACCTCAGTAGGTCGTGGATTTTAGTAGTGGTTCCGAAGACAGTCTTGATGCTTTCTTTTCTCAACAGCCTGGCAATTCTGTCTGTCACATTGTGAACGAAAGGCAGGAAAGCACAGGCTTTTGACTCTTGTTCAACTCTGTCTTCGTTCGGTATAGATTTGGCTCTTATAATTTGCCTTGTTTGACTTGCCGGGTAACCGTTGCGCTCCAGTGCATCGGTCAGCTTTATAAGTTCTGCTCCAAGTTTTGTTTCTTCACATATTCTGGTCGCTCGGGTCACCAAAGTATGGATAAGTCCTCTCTTCTGCGCTGGGTGGTGGTGCGAATCGGCATGTAGATACCGATTTGTATGCGTTGGTTTTCTATATACTGTATGTCCTAGATTACCATCTTCTTTTCGCATCACCTCCACATCTAGAAAAGGCAGGATTTTATAGTCGTTTTCCAGCTGGTTTGAGGCAGTGTTCAAAAAGTTTGCAAATGTCTTCCTCATAGATCTCCTTGAGCATTGTCATGGAGTCTTCTAGTGGTACGTTTGTGAAAAGGGACACTACGTCAAAACTGACTAAGATATCTCCTTCCTCAGTCTTAACCCTTTTGAGCTTAACGACTATAAAATCCTGCCTTTTCTAGATGTGGAGGTGATGCGAAAAGAAGATGGTAATCTAGGACATACAGTATATAGAAAACCAACGCATACAAATCGGTATCTACATGCCGATTCGCACCACCACCCAGCGCAGAAGAGAGGACTTATCCATACTTTGGTGACCCGAGCGACCAGAATATGTGAAGAAACAAAACTTGGAGCAGAACTTATAAAGCTGACCGATGCACTGGAGCGCAACGGTTACCCGGCAAGTCAAACAAGGCAAATTATAAGAGCCAAATCTATACCGAACGAAGACAGAGTTGAACAAGAGTCAAAAGCCTGTGCTTTCCTGCCTTTCGTTCACAATGTGACAGACAGAATTGCCAGGCTGTTGAGAAAAGAAAGCATCAAGACTGTCTTCGGAACCACTACTAAAATCCACGACCTACTGAGGTCTGCAAAGACCAAGTTTCCTCTGGAAGCAGATGGAGTGTATAAACTCAGCTGTTCCGGATGTGACAAAGTTTATGTAGGCCAAACAGAGCGGACGATTTCCAAAAGGATAGCTGAACATTTTCGTGCTTGTAAACTCGGCCACCCTGATAAATCGGCAATCGCCGAGCACTTAATTGAGACCGGCCATTACTTTGGATTCGTTCCTGAGGTCCTGGGAAGACCCAAAACTTACAGATCACGCCTGATTACGGAGGCTATCGAAATCTACAAAAATCCAATTAATATTAATAGAGACGACGGAGCTAAGCTCAACAGCTCTTGGTATCCGGTAATTGACGGCTACACCAAAGCTAAACGCAAAAAATACCATGTCTAAGTATACTGTAATATCATATAATAATACAATATAAAGGTATAAAACCTTTTTTGCTTATATTGGCTACTTTCGCTTTAACCACTTGAACTCTGTTGTCTAATTCTAGAATAAGGATGGCGCCACTTTCGTCGGCAATTCTCACATGGACGGACCCCAGGCTAACGTAAATACTGCGCTTTCACTAAAATCGCAGTTCCCTTTCTCCTGAAATACCTACCAGCTCGTAGTGAATTGAAGCTGGCGACACGGTATCGCTTCCAAGTAAATAATCACACACTTTACACTAACAATTACACATCGTCGGATCTACCGGATCTGCCCTGATGATGGACACTGCAACGCTGTCCGAAACGTCGGCTATAGTAGGAGGTAGCGCAACACGGCATAACACCCCAAAAACTAACAACGAAAAAACAATCAATCATATTTGGTACCTAACATAGCTACCTATTTAAAATGCCTATTTGTTTCAAAAGTATTCCATTTGGATGAGTATCAAAAATTTGTCATTTTTTTCAGATGGTAAAAATATTTTCACTTTACAATAAAATGCAAATATTTGTAATATTTCTGAGCACATTCAAAAACTAAAAACTGTTTTAGAAAGCGTTTTTTTTTTCTTTCAAATTATATAATTCAAAATAAACATTTATATTTTTAATTATAAAAATTTTGCTACAAACATAAAAAGTTTTCAAAATGGCTCGCCTTACTGATAATAAAAAGTTACTCATAATAAAAAATAATGAAAACACATACATATTTTATTAGAAAAATATATAACAAACACATATTGTCATCTTACTTTCTTGTCGCTCTATGTAAAAATAATTTATAAAAAGTTACAATTTTTTTTTTCAATTTGCGGTTCAAAACTTTGTGTACATACAAGTGCACATTTAACTTTTTTGGTAGATTGGAATATAAAGCGTAGTGTTTTCCCTTTCTAACACCGATAAGAAAATATTTCTCACTATGATAGTAAGGGAGTTACAGTGTTTTATATGAGACCTGTGTGCGTTGGGACAAATATGGTCTCCTGTGATGAAACGGGTTAAGGCTCAGTTCCCGGCCCCAAAAAGAAGAAGATGGAGAGATATGAAATTACGAATGTTAGAAGAGCGCGCTAACATTTACAGCGATAAAATTGATGCAAAAATCATTCGTTAAAAATAGAGCAAAAATCTTGCGATAATTGTCTTTAATTTTATTTAAAAAAACGCTGTCAATTTTTTCATACATATATGTAACTTGTAAAATAACCGAAACAAACGTGTTAATAATCATTTTTGGAGCATACTTTGCGATTTTTTTCTATAGAGGGAATTTTATATAATTTTCGTTTCGGCACGACAAATGTCTAGATATTATCTTCAAGAATAACAAATATTTTTTTAAGAGCTTAAAAACTTCAAATGCTTAAGGGAGATTAGCAAGAAATCGGTTTAAATTTGGAGAACCGCTTATTAAATTCATTAATTTAAATTTGAAAATTACATTTTGATTGAACAATCGATGGTTTCCAAAATTATTATTAAAAAAAATTCAGATGTATTGTCATGTGGTTGTTATAATACAGAAACCTTCGCGAGGGTGGAAAGAAGATATTTTAAAAGTTTCAAACATTTCCCATACCATAGCAATACATGAACAACAAACAAATAAGCAAGCAAGAAAACATACATACATCCATTTATCTTTATATATAAAAAAATCGCGTCACGATGTTTGTTCAAGATAAACTCCAAAACAACTTAACCGATTTGGATGAAGTTTAGCTTACTGTTTGTAATTTGGTTCTATTTAAAAATAGGATAGTTTTTATCTCGATTATTGACAACAATATTTTTTATTGCGAATTAAATTTTCATTAAATGTTTGTCATAGGACAATGCTTTGTAATTATCTGAAAGTCAAAAAGTTTCTAACAGATGGCTGTGTGAGTTATTTTATAAACACAATACTTGGTTATTTAGGTTGGGTAACCATCCAGTGGATGGCGTTGTTTCGATTTCCGTTATCATATCAATATATGTATACTCATATTATATAGATTACGACCTAAGGTCAGTTTGTTAAAAATGTACGAATTTCAAACGGATGGCCATTTCGGATACAGTCACATCTCCAACGGATTTAGCGTTCAAAAACGAATTCCACACAATTAATTATCGCAATAATAAAGACCCGATAAGATCGGTCATCATGGACTTAGTGGTTTTATTCCCTTGGCTTATCAGGCGGCCAAGATCATGCGGGATGAGATCGGTCCATTTATCTGCCGGACCAGTAGCCACAACCTCCGATGCTGACCGCTGACCGTTGGTTATCTGATGATTGTCAGATGCGACCAGCCCTTTAAACTTTGGGACTTTCGGGTTTTCGTGTCGTATTTAGAGAGCGGACATGCAACGGCTACCTTTGGTGTGATAATTAATTAAAATATTAACTTTGAAATTCATTAAAAAATATAACTGTTTATTGAAGAAGAAGATAATAATTATAAATCTAAACGTAAATACGAAAAAGAACAAAACACAGAAAAATAAAAAGGTAACGGTCGCAACTATATAAACCAGGATCTTTCGTCTTACAGGGTCAAGCGCTTAATAAATGCAGGGTGCTAAGGAAGCTACTTTGACTTTCTTTAAAATGAAAAATAAATAAATTGGTCCCCGGTGAATTGTTAAAAAGTCTTTTTTTATCCTAAATTTTGTTTTCTTCAAAACCAAAGAAACAAAAATCTTTCACATGTCGTCACTGGTCTCTCATCTACTCACTCATCAATCTCGCTCATACCTGTCCAATACCTACTGCTTTTTTAAAAGTTTTTAGTCAAAACACCAAAAAAGTCACCGAAACCAAATAATGTTAATGTAAATTTCATTTTAATTTTTCACTCCAAATGATGTCAGGAATCACTGGTTACTACGTCCCTTAACAAACTCTATACAGGGTGGCCGGGGGTAGAGTGCATCTTCGGGAGGTGATTCTACATGATGATAGAAGTAAAAAAGGTTAACAACTTTTTCCGAAATTCCAACATTTTTTTTCCCATAAGTACAAAAAGACGTATCTACTCAAAATCCTTAGTGTGAGGTACGATCTTACTTGTTGAGAGCCTGCCGGGCGCGATTGTGGCAACGTTGCATGGTTGTGCTTGGCCCGTATCGTAACAGCGGAAAATAATAAAGCTGGCGGCAAACGCCGGTCTAATTTTATCTTTTTACCACAAAACTACCCTTAAAAGTTTAATTTCGAAAAAAGTTATGTATATTTTTTACTCACAATATCATGTAGAATCACCTCCCGAAGCTAATGCACTTTACCCTCGGACAGCCTGTATATATATAGACATAAGTTTTTTTAAATTTACTACCGCACGAGAGACTCAATTGCTCCCGTCTGTAGCCAGAGAGGCTACGGCATCCTTAATTGAGGTGCTTTGTGAGGCTGAAGATAGTGGGGAGGGAAGGGAGATGAGAGATAGGAAGATGAGGAAGCACTTAGCTGTTCAAATCTGTTAACCAAACCCGGCTTAAGCCATTTCAAGCATCGTTTCAGTTGTGA
The DNA here is from genome assembly GCA_917563855.2 of Limnephilus lunatus. Taxonomy (NCBI): domain Eukaryota; kingdom Metazoa; phylum Arthropoda; class Insecta; order Trichoptera; family Limnephilidae; genus Limnephilus; species Limnephilus lunatus. The sequence goes on along the minus strand of OU830593.1, from coordinate 100,297,379 downwards.
ATGGTGGTCTTACACCAGGGCGATAATTAGGGTACATTCCACTCCGGAAATATTACTGTACATTGTTGTAAACGAATAAATTGTGAAAAACAAATAAACCAAAGATTTTTTTCTTGTGGCATTCGAGCTTCGGATTGCTAGTCGAGAACCTTACCTCTCGACCACGGAGGCCATCAAAATAACAAAATCAAAAGTACAATTTCAATATAGCGCAATATTCGTCTAAGTCTAGTGCATTTTTACAGCACATATCTTTTCGATCTAAGATGAACATTTAATAGCAAACTTTCCTTATCATCTGTCCTCAATTCTTAATTCTAGAGGTACCAGCCAGTGCCCAAATGAAAGCGATATTCTGATAGAATCCGTGAATGTGAATAATGGACGTCACCTGCGACCTGCCTCTTTATCTTAACGTGTCGCACGCGAATTGATTCCGCCGGGGAGATATCACAAGCAATCTGAAGAGACCCATCCATTATCAGAGGCTTGTCATGTATATTGCTTAATTGGTCGGAATCCCCTTCCGGCCAGCGGCCCTTAGGAGGCTGCACTACCTCTACTGCCTGCAGAGCAGAACCTTCCTTTCCAATCATTATTATTGAAGGGATATAACACTTGCCAGTAAATCATTTTCAAGGACGGACTGTGGCATTGGACGCTTTATTGCTTAGATTAATAAAATTATCACAAGCGTTGTGGATTGGCAGTGAAAATAAACTAACTTCGATTACGATGTAAAAGCATTGCATAAGTTTGTATCTCCGTTTTCGTCAATTGGTTTGTTCTTAGTTCTTACAACAGAAGAAATAAATTGGTATAAGTGTTTGTGGGCCATTTTTTGTGCCGAAAGTAAGGTCAATTGTATCTGACTTTTGGTGAAATTTATTACACTTTTGCAAGGTGTCCAACGAGCTTAACAATATGTTGATTTTAAGGACTTAATGATGGCTATGTTAAATCCACTAGTTTCCAAATATCGTAGTAAGTAAACACATAAACAGAAACGGTTCAGACTTTTATTAGAAATGCAGTTTTATAGTTTCTCCTTCTTAACATACGGATAGTAAACATTACAGCACAAGAACGGATGGGACTGTTGTCCTTGTTCTACCGGTATTTAATTGAAACATGCTCCTAAAAACTAGCGTCATTAATCTCTTCGGTACCGGTACACGGATGACATCTATTTTTTTTATGCGAATACCACACAAAAGGCCCAGCTACTCCCGTCTGGAGCCAGTGAGACTATGGCTTCCCCGATTGGGGTATGTTGTTAGGCGAGGTGGTGGGGAGGGGTAGGAGATGGGGAAGAGGAAGGTGGGAAAGTTCCTAGCTATTCAGATCTGGTCAGCAAACACGGCTAAAGCCAGTTCATGCAATGTTTTAATTCTGATTATCTTCCATTCTGGAACGTGTTCAATTAATTGTGAAATAACACAAATCAAAGAAATAAAATTTATTTGTCCACGCCCGCCGTCGATATATCACACGAAGGTAGTTACGACTCGTTCTTGATTTCGATGATTTGATGGCCTCTGTTTTTCCTTTCTCCTACAACATGGGTGTCTTCAAGACCCATGATTACTCCTTCCTCTCCTCAAAAGACCCTCCCCATAGCATACGTAAAGATGTCGCAGACTCTGATATAAATTATTTTCCTCAGGACCTTCTGTCTGGAAAAATAAAACATATATTTAAAATTTTGTTTGCTTACCTCCAGAATTCATTTCTGTGATTTTCTCGTTCAGTCACAGATAAATAAAAAAATCTTTAATAATATGATCGTAACGTAGATATCTTCTTTAATTTAAACCGTTCTAATACTACTTGTGCTCTGGGCTACCCATATTAGGTAGCAATACCAAAAGTTGTCAATAAAAATATACATCATTGATTAAGCTACCTTATCTATACACAATCCCTCCGTTATCATTGATTTAACTCCCAATCAAAAAAAACAACGCCCAATTCGACAATCTCCCTTATATCACTCGCATCTCGTCTTCGAATCACTTAAAGCTAACGGATTAAGCATCCATCGATATGGAGCCGAATGCATTTTCCATGTCATCTGCCTGCTCCACCGCTCTCCTGTCTCCCGGGTATCGCTACTGGTGATATCGGGAGATAGTCTGATGATTAATATCTCCAATCGTCGATAAAGCGAGATACAGCGATGAAATGAGCTCCTGACACGAGCTTATAGTTCTTTATCACGTCACGCGATATTATTTTTGAAAGCGGAAGATATGCACTTATTCCTGTTGCTTTGACAATCAACTATCTCTGTTTATTTGGTGCGGTTTGATTTACAAATAGAAAGAACCGCGTAAAACCGGTATAACAATCATTTTCATATTTAATAGAGCAGATTACGTACTAATATGAATCGTAATCTTATAAAGCTTGCGTGCTTCAAATTGTTATGTGGTGTGGAAACCGCCGTTGGAATGAGCAAAAATTAAAATTATTTTGTTGTAAAGCAGTTGCTTGTTATTTTAATTATTATTTTTTTGTTCTGAATACCGCACAGAGTCACAACTGCTCCCAACCATCTGGAAGCAGTGAGACTATGGCATCGCCAATAGGCCACTTGCATCATATTTAAAAAAAAAACGGTTTAGGCAAATATTCTAGGACATTTCATATATATATATATATATATATTTTAATCGTATCAGACCAATTTTTATAAACCGAAAAGACGGGACATAATTTTATAGGTGCGAAAAAACGATGATTACATAGCTGAAAAACATTTTAAAAAAATAACGTTTTCCACACGAATGGAAATAAAATGTACGGGGTTCTCTTCGTAACATCTGTCAAAACACCGCCATCTTTATAAAATCGTCGAACCAGAGGATAAGTTCGCAAAGAACAAACAATAAATCTAGTGAATGTTAAACGTCAAATTAAAAAATTTGCCTGAAATCAAAGTGTTGCCATATAAAAAAAAAAAGTGTGGAATTTAACAAAATTAACAGAACATAATCGGAGAAAGGACATTTACATGTAGTGACGTCACGAACTAAAATAATGGATTTATTTATTTAAAAATAAAAAAACTATACATTTATAAAAAAATTTACTAACGTTTTCGTAATCTTAGTGAAAAAATCTATCCACACGATTTTTTCTAAGTTGTTTTAAAATCCATGCAAGTGGCCTATTGGGATATGTTTTGAAGATGACGGTAGTGAAGAGGGGAAGAAAAAAGGGAAGAGAAAGGTGGGGGAGTACTTGGCTATGCAGACCTGGTCGCCAAACACGGCTAAAGTCATTCCAAGCAACGTTTCAATTCTGAATGGTTGACGTTGCAAATATAATACCTACATATTATTTTTAATGAATAAATTGTGAAATAACATAATTTAATTAATTAAAATCCGAGGTTTAAGCCCGCGACCTCCGGGTTGCGAGTCGAGAGCCCCACACCTAGACCTTGGAGGCCGTCAAAAATATGGTATGTGTAGGTATTTAACTCATCAAAAGTGATGAAAAAAAATATATAAAAAATTGTCTAAATAGGTTACATTAGGTTAGGTTATGCGCTATTTTACATTTTTTTGGTTGGTTGGATGGTTGGTTGGTTGGATGGTCCTTACTCTTTCACGAAATAACTATCGAAAGGAATTTAAAAATTCTTTTACTAATCGAAAGCTACATTATTTGCGAGTAACAACGGCTTTATATATTGGTAAGCTCTGGCGTTATCAATGAGCTGTGGCGTTATGAAATTATGTATCATACGTTTTCTGTCCCTAACAAAATCGAGCAAACGTCAAACAAATTGTTACCTTGGAAACCATGTTTTTTTTTTAAATTTAGGCTTGAAAAGAGTGCTTTGTTGTTATTAAAAAGAGTACGTTTTTGGCGTCGTAGTTAATATCTACATATCTCTAAAAATGTTTATTCTCCGAACAAAAAGCATAACGTTGCTATAAAGCATAGCGTTTTAAGTGGACTGTCATTTTATTATTTTTTTAGGTTACTCTGGATTCAAATATGAATAAAATACTAATAAAGGGAGTAGGTACTTAAAATAAATTTCTATTTTTATAATTTAAATATTTTCTAAAATAGAATTTTTATTTGCGAAATGTCATTCTCAAATTTTGAAATTTTCTATTAAACAATAATTATTTTCTATTAAACAAAATAGCAAGAATAATATCAATTATGCCAATAATTATGCCAGTAATTTCCCTCTAATACTATGCGAGCGAAGCCGTGGGTAAAAGGTAGTCAAATTATATAACGCAAAATTCAACATTCAAGCCTTTTAATAATAAAACGTTTCGTTCTGCTTTTCGGTTGACCAAAATTGAGGAGTTAATTAATATTGCCAAATCCTCAGGATGCCAAGGTAAGAAGTAGGTACCATTTGATTGTGGATTCTTCATGAAATCTTTGACGTAGGATTGAACTTCCATAAACGAAAACTCCATTTCATAAAGCAATCATTGAGGAATCTGATTCTAACACGCATGGCGAGAATGCTAAACCTTATTTTTGATTATCGGATTCACCTTGACAACTGGACAGGTGTTGTAACTTGTTCAAATACTAATTTCGTAAATCACTGTCCGGACGCTAAGAAAAGGCAGTTAAATTGAATAAATGGATCGTTTGAGAAATGGATTCAATAAAACGAAAAAATAATTGATCGATTAAAGATAATCATGCTCTATAGTTGTAACGCCTTTTATAGAAACCTCCCGTTTATTGGTGTTTATGATAGGTAGATACAGGGTATTCAGAGTTATTTAATAAAATAATTATTTTGCCTGGATACCTAAAAACACTTACTATAAAACAGACGCTGTGCCTTCTTCGGGGGTAAATAAAAAAAAAGATTACGAATATGTATAATATCCATTCGAATTACATAATGTAAAGGAGGATTCAATGTTTAAAAAAAGAATAATTTAATAAAAAAAGTTAACAACAAACCCTTATATTACTATTTAAATACTTAACTATTTAAATATTTAACACTATTTAAATATTTAACTATAAAAAAAAAATTATAATAAAATTATAATTGGATAATTTGTATAGCGCCATTTTTGTAAAAATCACCTCAAGGGCGCTATCATCACATTAAAAAAAGGACAATTTCCAAAGTTCAAAATTTCAAAAGTTATCAAATTGCATCAATTAAAAATGAAATGACCTTTGAATTTGGCATTCATGAGATTTTTTTTTGTCGCAATGGGGTATTTCCACAAACGAGGGATTCTGTTGAAAATGTACGAAATATTTTTCTGATTTTAAAAACGATTTAAAACTGACGAAATCAAAACGGCCCGTGGTTGGCAAATTGGATTATAATAAATAAACACTCATGACGTCACACGATAGCCCAGCCCCAAAATATCGCTTTAGCAGTAATTAAAAAATGAGAAACTTTGACTCGTCATAGAAAATTTATTCGTCAACATAAAAATAAAATAAAAATTCTATAATCATCGAATTTTTTTAAGCAATAAAAAGAAGTGGAAATACCCCATTGTCGTATTTCGAAGTATTTAAAAAATGGCTTACATTGTTTGTAATATTTAATCACTGAATACAATATTAGGAACCCTCAATCGAAAATTTGAAACGGAAAAAGGTACGGTCACATCTAGAAAATGAATCCAGGATCTTAGCCTTGCCGAGGCGTTGCTCTATTTTTTTATATTTTTTTTTTAAAATATTTTTATTCAGTTTTAATTTTACAATATTTTATTTTACAAATCTTACGAAACTGATCAATCAGTTTGATTGTAAGAAATCTCTCATTTTTTCTAATTATTTAATACAGTATACTTTTCAGTTTTACATAGTATATACTAAATATAATACTTAATATTAAAATTCTAATTATTACGACAAACTAATTATTATAATGTTTTAATGTTTATGAATTGCGTTGTAGTAAAAATATTTTACACAGTACAAACATACGGTGAGAAAAAAAATAGAAAGGAACTATATTATTTGATTTTATGTTCTTCGGAGGTATAAAGATTTAACTTTTGTTTTGATTTTTGAATAAGATGTCTCATTTTTGATATTTTCAGGTAATGCGTTAAATATTTCCGGAATTTTATGACTTTTTGTTCTATCTCCGTATACATTTTGAGATTTATTGACAATAAACATTTGTGCTTCTCTATGCCTAGTAGGGTAGTTGTGGTTTACAGGTTTTTTGAATTCTGTATTCCAGAATTGATCTAGCGTTAATTGGTAATCTACCTTACTGTGTATAGAGGACATTACACAAGGAGAACATTTTTTTATAATCACCTTCACATAACTGGACCTTTTTTTTGCCTGATATCAATTTTAGGAAACGGATTTGTAATTGTTCTATTTTATTTAAGTATGTTTTGTACGTTAATCCGTAACTATTTATTCCGTATCCTATAATTTATTCTGCTAATGCGTTGTACATACAGTATAATATATTTTTATTAACAAAATTTTTTAGGTGGTAAAATTTTCCTAATATGGATCTTAATCTATTACATACATTTTCACTATGATTTGACCAGTTAAAATTGACATCTATTGTAAGACCAAGGTATATATATTGGTACACTTTTTCTATATTCGGGCAATTACACTGCTGGAATTGGTTTTTTGTGTGCAAACAATCATATGAATGACTTTTTATATGTAATTCCTTTTCCTGACAATTTGCATATGGTGAGTGTATAAGCATATATTTCGACGGTCCCGAAGAACAATGTCGGATCTGACAAAAATTGAAAATCGTTCTGTTGGCTTATTTATTGGCTTATTTTGTTGATTTAAAAGTCTGTATTTTCGGATTTTTTAATGAAATGAGATGAAGTATCAAAGATCAAAACAACACTACATTTCTTAATACCAAAAATAGTAAGCATGCAGAAACGATACTTTAAAAAACTCCACTGCAAAAATTAAAAATCGCACATCCGACGTTGTTCTTCGGGACCGTCGATTTGGTTTTTTTTGCGTTAATAATAATACCATTGTCGTGGGACCATTTAATTATGTTATTTAGGTCTGTTTGTAAAATTTCCTCAATTGTTAGTGGATCTTTGTCAGTACATATGATGCAAGTATCGTCTGCAAAGGGTCTAGGACGTTTCTACGCCGCCGGTTCTTCGCCGCCAGTTCATCGCCGCCGTTTCTACGCCGAGACGGTTCTACACCGGCCGTTTCTACACCGGCCGTTTCTACGCCGCATTCAAATTAAATTAACAATTACAATTAAACTTTATTGTTTTAACACATACATACAGTCATAGAAAATAAAATAGAAAATACAAAAACTATCGAATCATTTAAAAAGTAGCATTAACATTTATTTTAAATTAAAAGAATAATTAGGAAAAATAAGATTATTGCGTCATTTGGTAATTGTGTGCTAGGCCACGTAAATAATCACCTAACCTAACCTAACCTAACCTAACCTAACCTAACCTAACCTAACCTAACCTAACCTAACCTAACCTAATCTAACCTGGCTGGCGTAGAAACGGCCGGTGTAGAAACGGCCGGTGTAGAACCGTCCCGGCGTAGAAACGGCGGCGATGAACTGGCGGCGAAGAACCGGCGGCGTAGAAACGTCCCATTCCCGCTGTAGCATTTACAACGTTTTATTACGTTTGGTAGACTGTTTACTTGCATTATATAACATGTAGGCCCCGATATCGACCCTGTTGCTACTCCGGTATTTGTTAACATTTCATCACTAAAAATTCCGTCAATTTTAACTTTAATTTTTCTATTTAATGGATAATTTTTAATTAATTTTTTTAAAGGACCTCTAATACCACATTCCTCCATTGCCCTTAATAATGTTTCGTGATCCAATGTGTCAAAGGCCTTTTTAAAGTCTATAAAAATTATACCAACATAATATTTTTCATTTAAATGACAATTTATATGGTCAGTGAATTTAGATAGTAATTGGGTAGTACTTTTTTCTTTTTGAAATCTTATTTTTTTCTATAAAAAGTTGTATTTGGTTAAAGATAGCTCTTTCAATAATTTTATCAATACATGAGAGAATCGCTATTGGTTGATAGTTTGTGAAATCTTTGTGGTTTCCTGATTTATATATAGGTCTGATAATGGATGTTTTAAGTTCGTCAGGCATAATACTTTTACTTACACAGAGGTTAATTAATTTAGTCAATATTGGGATTATATTATCCGCAATAAACTTCAGGTCTTTAATTCTTATTTGATCATTGCCTTCTGATTTTTTAACATCTATATCATTAATTATTATTTTAACATTTTTTTGTGATACAGGTCTAAATCTCATTGACATATTAGCAGGAGTTGTATACGTGTTACGATCTAGGAATTTTGTAGTACAGTTATGTCTTATGTCTTTTATTTCATTTACGAATGTTGTAGCAAATTTATCGCATAAAAATTTTGTATCTCCTTGACTTCCCATATGTTGAAGGATTATTTTATCTAGATTTTGTTTAGGTTTTCCTATTAGGTTATTTATTTCGTCTCAGAGTTTCCTCGGGTTGCCGTTTAAACTATTTATTACGTTTTTGTGAAATGTGTTTTTAGTAAAATTAATATGTTTATTTGTTTTGTTTCTATATCGCGTGTATTCTAAACGAAATACAGGGTTATTAGGGCTATTCTTGCATTTTCGGTAAAGATAATCTCTTTTTTTAATCATATTCTTAATTTCTTCAGTAACCCATTGGTTGTTGTGCCTATGATTATTTTTAAATGATTTTTCTTTTTTCGAGGACTCATAGATATTATCAAATATATTTTTTAAATTATAGTACAGTTCTGAGGGACATTCAGTTTGTAATAATTTACCCCATTTTACTAGTTTAAATTTAGAATATACCAATTTATTATCAATAATTTCCCTTTTTTTATTTAAATCCTTTGTAAGTACCTCTTTCCCTATCGCAACTCCTGTTATATAATGGTCCGATATTTTGTTAGTCACAATACATGAAAATACAGTGTTATTACGGTTACGAATTGCAATATGGTCGATACAGGAATAAACATTTTTACCGTTTAAAATTTCATCCCGGGTCACATCTAATATCACATTTTCTAAGCCATTTTCACTGAGTAGATTTTGGTATTCTGTAATTACACTATTTTTGGTATCCAATAAATTCAAGTTAATGTCACCACAGTACAAGTAATTTGAATCAGATGAGGTTAATTGTAATATTTGTTTTAGTTCCTTCAAGTATATATTCTTGTTGTTTTTTGGCGGGCGATACACTGCAACTAAGCTATATCACACTACATACTAAGTACTACCAATATTATCTCCATTTTCTGGACGTATATTTTTATTGGCTGCCATTTTTTTAAATGTATAATTGCAAGATTCATCTCGAACTATGTAAATGCTACCTAGATAGTGTCTTGAATAAATTGGATAAAAGTCCAGGATGAATGTTTATATTAATTTTAACTTAATGAGTAATAAAAGTAACAAAATCTAGGATGAATATTTATTTTTATTTTAACTTAATGAGTAAAACCTCAAATTGTAATATTTAATCACTGAAGACAAAATTAGCGACCCTCAATCGAAAATTTGAAACAGAAAAATCTTTAAAAAAAAATCCGTCACATCTAGAAAGTTATTAGCATCCATTATCTGTATTTCTGTAAGAATGTATTTTACATTATTCATCTTTGATTAACATTACTCCTTCTGACAAACTACTTTTAATAATTAGCTCAGCAGGTGTAAATGTTCTGTTATATATACAAAAACATTGCACTGAAATGAAAAGGAAGAGTTTTTCAAATACCCAAAATATTTTTAAACACCCTATCGTTAGAAAAATTGGCCCAAATCGCTGGATATAACTGTTATTAAGATCTGTCTCTGAGATCACGTCCGCATAATGAATTCAGTAGCTGCGTGGGATTAACCGTTTAACTAATGTACAATTATATTTTTTATATGTATGATTTTCTTCGAATTATCGAAAATTATTATTATTAAACCTTTGATCAAATATTCACCCAAATCACATCACGTTAATCTAATCTAATTTTCACGAACCTTTTTATAAATTCTGAGAATTGAAATATTAGTTGTAGGAATGTTGAACTGATTTTGCACAACAACGTTAAAAAAACATATAGTTATCAATTATGAACACATTTTATCGAATAAATAAATGTATTGCAAAAAAAATATATTATCGTATTTTGAAAATCGCGTAGGCACAATCATGTGCTAAGCAGTCATAATAATTATTTGTAATACAATCTGCGGCTAAGTAACCGCGAATAAAATATTTAATTTAAATAAAATTATTTCAATTAACAATATTTCTGATTTTTATCTCACTTTTAACAAGGTCTAAATTTTAAAAAAAATGGGACCATTGACGGATTTATAATGTGCAATTTAACGTGTTTTATTTATTCACGATAATACTGTATGTTTATAAGCACTATCTTTATATACAAATTTATGAAAATTTTAAATTAAGTTTTATTTATGTTTTTGGGCGTTGATTTGGGGATCTGGTTTAGGCCATCAATGTTGAGGAAAAAAATTCTACCCTAGAGCTACAAAATAATTAGCACCACTTTTCGTGCCACAATATTAAATAAAATAACTTGTCTAACGGTGTGTGGTTTTGACTTATGACGTGTGAATTATAAAATACCTAGATAATATGAAATATAAATAACGTTATATTTTGTAGAGTTTGGGCTGCGTTTATATTTCGGGTTATGGCAAGTAAATCATTATTATTTCTGACAGACATAAACGTTTAATGTGGAAGCCAATAACTACCTTACCAAACCACTGTTAATGTTCGTGTATGTAGATTCGATACTCTTAATCATTTGGTATAAAAAAATCTTATTAATGTTCCAAGTTTTTCTTGGAATCTAAGTTTTATCTAGTTAGGAAACGGCGTTTAATTAAATTTGCAGAAATGTGGTTACAATGAACTCCTAATAAAAATTCCACACAAATTAATAAGGTCAGGGATTTGTCTTTCGTACGTTATTTAATGGATTTGGTGGTTTGTCATTATGTTACAATTAGCCTAAAAATAAATTCTAAAAATTGCACCATAAAATGAAATAAATTTTTAATTTTCGTTATTTGTTTTTGGGGTGTTATGCCGTGTTGCATCCGTGTCCATCATCAGGGCAGATCCGACAGATATGTGATCTGCCGGATCTGCCCTGATGATGGACACTGCTATCACGCTATCCGAAATGTTGGCTAAAGAATGAGGAAGCGCATCACGGCTTAACACCCCAAAAACAAATAACGAAAATGCTTTTGGCCGTGAAAATTTAAAAACGTATCTTATTTTTTGAGTCTTTTATTGGAATCTAAGTTTTTATCTAGTTAGGAAAAGGCGTTTAATTAAATTTACAGATATGTGGTTAAAATTAATAAAAACCACATACGTCTAGAAGGTCAAGGGTTTGCCTTTCTTATATTATTTAATGTTGATGGATTTTGTAGTTTGTCATTATTTTATAATTATCCTAAAAATACGTTCTGAAAATTACACCATAAAATCAAATAATTTCAAAACTTTTAAGTTTTAATATTATTAAGAATGCAGAATGTGTATGCTCCGTCTCTACCTTTGCCAAATGTCAGTGTGAAAATCTGAAATTTTTCACAAATCGTAGAAATACGTAGTACATAGATTGTGTAGTTCAATTTACATATGTACTCTTTACTACAAAAGCTTTTTGAAGTAATAAATATACTGAAAGATGAAGAATAGCATTAATTTCAGCGAAATCTGTTTACTTCTCGATTCTTAAAAAATTAAAATATTGTTTAAAATGCTTGTTGCATTTACAATTCAACCGTTTATGGCTTTAGTCTATTTTCTTCCCCAAGAAACCTGTACCTAGCTAAGACTCTGACAAAGTTGTTTTGACAGCAAGGCCAGGATCTGGACCTGCGATCTGACTATACTATATTGCAAACGTACCTGGACGAGTTCTCATCCAATCGTATGAGATCAAATCGCCGGGGGCTGCAAACTTTCAACGATTTGAAATCTTTCAAGAATAGTGACCAATTCGGACTTACTTTTTTGATTTTCTTGCCTATAAATCGTTCGGATAGGTTATATTTTAATTGAAGTGATAAATCATTTGAAACGAGTCATGTTCGGATAAGTAAATGATCGACACATAATAAAAATATATTCTTAATAACTAAATAAAGAACACCTTCCTCTCATGCACACAAGAATAGCTTTTCATGAGGGCACATCTTTAAATAAAAAATATAGATACAAAATTATGAAATTAAAATGTTTCATACATTGTGCATGTAATTATTACTCTTATATCAAATATTTTTATATTTTGTACAAATAAATTTCCAATAAAAAAATTATCTCTTTTTTAAATATTGTGCGACAGAATGGAACTATATTATATAAACAAAATTTTCGAGAAAGCAATTAGTTAAATTTTTTGGGATTTCTACCGATTATTTCACAATTTAGAGACATTTATAATTCCAAAATAATTTTCTCTTAAAATATTATTATTTTACTTGTAAGTACCAACTTTATCGCTTGTTTGAATTATTCTTCCAATAAGCTACTCAATTTTGAAAATTAAACTTAAATTAAAAGCATATTTGATTTCATTGAATGCGAATAATTTCAAATATTATAATTTTCACTTGTCACGCACCGACAAACGAAATAAGCATATTTGATAATAATATAAATATAAAAATACTGTTAAATAATTCACTGGTAAATATAATAATGTGTATGTACGTAATACTGCTTTAACAGGTTTATTAACACATTCATTTGCCCACATGTCTTAACGTCTCATTAAAAGGTATTAATATGTTTTACATTTATATTAATGCAGCCCACAATGTCGAGCTTCCATCAATCTATGGATGTTACAAGGTAGAACCAACTCCGATGATTTAAACGATTTATTTCAAAGCCTAGGTTCAAGTCCAATTGGTAATTCATCCTATTTATTTAAATCTTATCTCCGCTCTTATTGACGTGTACAAAGAATCACAGGAAGATTGAGGGATTGCTCTCCGATAAAGATCGAGAATTCCAGCGGAGGGTGAGATAATTCATAAGAAAGTTTTTTCAACATGTGTTAAATAAATGAGTAATTGCATGTTGAAAAACGATTTAAACGAAATTACCCGTCAACCGCTCGAAAGTGATCATTACCTGAAAGGTGTAATTTATTATGGACACCGAGCACCGGTTGCTCGAAACTAAACGTAACAACATACTTAGTAAACAAACATTAAATTTAGTAAACATTTGAGCTTCCAATTACGACTCCGGACACATTTGAATAATAATTCATTGATAAAAGATAACCTCTAATCCGATTATGAATAGTTTCAAATTCCAATCAATCTCCGAGGGATCTAAATTGTGTATACCGCAAGGTGTATAATTTGGTTATTTCAGCGTTAGAAAACTGAGGAAGATGGATAGATATTGAATCCAGGTAAGAGAATCCGAATTTAAAGTGGCTGTTTAGATGGATAATAATTAGGGCTGTCCTTAGGCAATCGGCACCGGCCTCTTGAGACTGCTCGACCAAACTTGATGATGGTATAAATCAAAGCGTCCAAGTTCGTGATTACACCTTCTCCACTTTCCTGATCCCCGGAGCTTCTGTCGCTGGATTATTATTATATTGCTTTTGAACATCACAAAAACCAATGACGCTAATTATTTTTCAAAATATATAGGAAGGTATAAAGTTATTGACTTTTTAAATGCGGTAATAATTGGCTATCAGGTAAATACGCAGTTTAATGTGGAGATGGCTACCTTTTCATTATACCCTTTGATACATTCTGAATTATTATTTATATTTCCTGATGGTGATAAAAATTCTTAATTCGGTACAAATTATCTTTGGTATTTCTGTAGTTTTTTTTAACAAAGAAGTGAACTGTGTTGGGGATGGGAATAGGAAGGGAACATTTTTCAGAAAGTCGCACACATCTTAACACGCATAATCTGTCATACTAGTGACCTTGAAAAATCTCACTTCGAACATAATAATATGTTGTTTCAGAAAGGTGTAAATATACCGTTTACCTCTTTTTGGATAATTTACAGAAAAGATTTATTTTTACCTTCTTACTATATTTTGTGTAAGCTTATATTTCGGATTATTATAACATGTACATTGTAGGTAAGTACTTGTTTTTTAAATTTTATTTTTGATTATGTTTCTTGACACTTTGATAGGATTACGTACTGAAATGCTGAAAATACAGCATTACGAAGATGCCCTATTTAGAAAGTTGCAACTATAAATCACTGACCAAGTGACATGGATTAGATCACCGCTGTTTTTAGCTTCACAGTAAACCGTAGGAGTAAGAAGTAGCCAAGTCAATTATTTTGTACTTGTCGACTTCAATGTTTGCCGATTATTGCACCCAGCGTATTAATTTATCGAATCGATAGGATATTAATTACCGGCACGATTACTGTGTCTTTTTGAGACTGCGTAGCTGAAACTGTGTTTCTTTAAAGAACAAAGAGATTTCTAAACGATTATTAAGCGGCATTTTGCATGGCCTTTGAGCTTTTACACAGCCCATTAATCAAACAATGACTAATCGTTTGTTTTTGCTACTGTGCAGAAAACGGTTTCAATGTTAACATTTGATATCTGGATTGTTACATTAGATATCTGGGTTGTTAGATTTTTTCTTTTTGTCTCAATCAATGTAAGATATCAGACAGCATTGGCTAATGATGAAATAACTGTGGTTGCAAAACATATCTATTTGCTTGAGTAAAACACTTAAACATGACCACGCTCTCAACTCTCAACATAATTATTGTCGGTAACGAGCGCGAATTGCTTACAAGGTCAATCGCTTTTGAGAAGCAGAAGCAGGAACCTGTCGGAAGACAATATTTGGTTTTCCTTCTAGCTAAATGAGTTGCATTACAAGTATTTTCAGAGTTCAATTGAGATTAACAATCTGTTGGCTTATTAAATATTTGAAAATGTTTTATTTTTTGGCAGTTAGTGGGCACATTTTTTTTCATTAGCTCTATACGGGAGGCCCTAAAGAAACTAATTCCACTCAGGGCCTGTGTCATCTTTGGGGATGCTGGGTGTGGAGGGTCTTTTTAGGAAAGGAATGAGAAGAAGTTCTGTAAAAGAAAAATATAAGAGATGTGGGTAGGAATCTGGGGATCAGTGCGTCCAGGAGTTACGGACGTAAAAATCCTCCTACTGCCAGAGAGTCCCGCCAATAGGTCTCCCTCAACCAGTCTCTCCCGATCCGGCCTGACACGCAGCTGGTGGAAATTTGCATCCGCCGCCATGACCCAGGCAAACCTCACCCCTATGAACCCGGGCACCCCTAACGTGGCAAACCACTTGGGGTGGCAAAGATTTGTAGCTAATGGTCACCCCAAGTGGTTCGCTACGTTTGGTGATTTAGCAGGGGTGCCCGGGTTCATGGGGTGAGGTTTGTCTAGGTCTGTGGGGCGGATGACCTGGACACACTGAACCCCAGATTCCTACCCACTCCCTATACCCTTTTCCTTCCCAGAACTCTCCTCCCCCTCCTTTCCTTAAAAAACCCTTCACACAGCATCCCCAAAGATGACATAGGCCCTGAGGGAAATTGTTTTCCTCAGGGCCTCCTGTGTTGAGCTCATGTAAAAAAAAATTATCAAAATGATGCATTGAACTGCAAATAATTGAGTTAGGCTGATCAAACTACACTGTTTAATTTTCATAACGCTGGAGTTTACCGTTCGTAATTTTTGCTGTAGACAAATAAGCATATTTCTGCGATCAACTGCCGAATATCTTCAAGGCAGATTTCTCAACATCGTACTTTTAGGTTGTGCTTTTGTGCTCTTGTATAGGTATAACGATAAAGTATATCAAATAACTTCATCTTAACCAGCAGATAGTTTCCTGTATTGATAAATGTTTCACCACCACAAAATATGTATCATCGAAGCTTAAAAGTCAACATAGACAATCTACACAGTCTTCGTGGTATAATTTATCTATTCCACAACTTGTAACATTCTATTATAACATGTCTCCAGTCTATAATTAAGTAACAGTCAATAGTCACATCAAGATTTCCAGCACTACTACTTGAAGCAGAGTACTTTAATTTGAATAGTCTATTGGCGCCAGGCGACGTTTAAACTATGTTGGTAAATTGTAAACCTATATTCAATTTCACGCTTTTGGAGTCAGATTTTAGATATCTTTTGATCTTAATGAGTGCTTTAACTATATGCTATTGAAAATATATAACTTTACATGTGAAATGAGATATTTTTTAATGTGTTTACATTGATTTTTTAGTGTCGAGAAAGCAAAATACCTGAGGTGGTTAGGAGAAAGCTATCGTTACAATTGATGAACTCTTTGAAGGAATAATGACTGGAGCTTTTATGGATTTAGTTGCTAAATAGAGAAAGCAATCCTTAAAAAGGCTAAATAAGTAAAATATTACCTGAGTTATCTTATATTGATTGACAAGTGGGCAAAAGGACTAATAATATGTTTTACTCCCCACAAACCAATACTAATTTAATGCAAACGCAGTTTTATTGGTCCTCGTACATCGAATCTTCTACCAAAACACATTCAAATGACAGATAAAATATCACTTTACATAAAAGAATCAAATTTATTGCTGAATGATGCAGATATTGGAACATTTTTTTTATAAATTATTTTCACCTTCATGTTTCACTTTTCAATACAATTCTACCTTTATTTACTTTCTTGAAATTATAACCAAAAAATTAACAAAATGTTTTCACGGATAACTATATTTCTAAACCTTTACTTTAAAATTTACATTTGTACAATTGTGTACTTGATGATGTATATATTGCATTCTTGTTTATATTACCCACACATAGGCAGTGCCTTAGTGGGTTCCCATTACCTACTCTTGTCTATTATATATTTACTTATTGCTTACTTTTACATTACTTGTACCTTATATTTACATCTAACTGTATTTAATTATAAATTTTGTAAAATTACTTTTGAATGTACGTAGATACAATGGGAAAAAATAAAGATTTAAAAAAAATTAATAAAAATTAAAAAAAATTTTACGTTGTTCTAAGTATTTTTAATTCAGTAGGAATAATGTACGAATTTACAATTAAGTCTTGAAAATAAAAAAAAAAACCCAAGGTTCTGCTTTACGTAAAACGTCCTTGCAAGAGTGAACAATTTTATTTTACGTTTTAAGTGATAACACACGAGTCTCAACAGCCCGCAGCAAATTTGACTACACTGACTACAACACAAAAAACTTGAGAGACGTTGTTAGTTGCGAGTCTAAAGAAAGTTAGGAGTGGTAAGATGGAACTACCTGTAAATTCAGTTCTCTAAACATAGCTATAGCTTAAATTCTGGAGCGAGATGCAAATATACTACATATCAATAATAAGTAATAATTTATTTGCCATGTATTGGTTTTAGCTGTCCACTTTACCCCTTAGCTCAGCAAAATAGCGTAGGTACTATATTATTTATATAATTAATAATCTCTACAAAGTGTGTTGACGCAGATAAACGCTTTGAGGGAGAGAAAAATGTGCAGTAAGTTTACAGTTCTTACTTGAAATTAGAGCGAATTCTTAGAAAATTTTGAATTGCTATATTAGGGTCTATATTTTAGATTTACACAGATTACGACTAAGATTTTGTCATTGCTTTGGAAGCGTTTTGTCTTACTTTACAGTTTTTGTTCTAGTGTAAGTATGTAGGCAGGTAGTGTAGTGACGAACATTGTTTTTGCAAACTAACCAATTTTGTGAGTAAAAATCAGCCGCCACTAAAAACCTGACACCTTTTTATAATAAAAAATTGTCTGCATAATAAGATATTTAAAACATCATAATTATGTACTACAATAAAAAAGGTATTAACTTGTTTTTGTAGCGTCTAGAAGAGATAAGAGGTGTCTGCAATCTGTATTCTTAAAGTGTTTATTGATCTATTTACATTTTAATTAAAGGGCTATTATTTGCCGTAAAACATAACACGCTTTATTCGACCAAGTGTTGAAAATTGGTAAACACAGATTATAAGATAAGCATCTAGTTTCTGCCTAATTACAAGGTATCGTACACCAAAAAGCTTTAAGCTGTTGTTGTAATAAAGACATTTGGTTTTCATTTTACACGTGAGAACTTTCACGATTCTTCGAGAGTTAATAAAGCGATAAAGTTGTTCAGGGTTTTGAGTGAGCTTTCTTCACAATTTTGAAAACCGATGCGGTTGGTCTTAGGAAAGAGCTTCGGGCGATGTTCACAAGCTCAGTCAAACTCAGAGACATACAATTTAGACTAATCTTTATTATTAAGGATTCAGACCTACAACCTCATCAAAAGCTTTCGATTTATTTGTACGATATTGTATATATTACTAAAAAGTTTACACCTTTTGTTGGTGTGCAAGCAATCTAGGCAAATTGCTAGATTTGTGTAGCTCGAGGCATGGACATTTAAACGCCAAGTGTCTGGAAAAATGGCGGGTAATGTGTGGTGTTAGCGTTTCCGCCCGAGGCTTGGGGCGGGACTTTTGAATTGAGAAAGAATTCGCGATAATTTCCGGTTCTTAACGCTCATTTGACTAATGGCGATGGCGACTGAGGTAAGAATATGTAATTGAAATCGATGATTTTACACAGGCAATATATTAAAAATTTACATATTTATTTGTTAATACTGTTCTTGGAAGTAATGCGCATAATTTGTGCGTTTTTAAATAAAACGTTTTACCCACTGTAATAGACAGGTTGATTACTTTATTTTTTTAGGAGAATGTTTGTGGTGAAACTTTTAGCATACTTTTTAATGCGTGGGTGAGTTAGTTAATTGGTGATTGGTAGTAAAAGGTACCTCTCCCCCAATTATGGAGAAATTTTATGGTTAGAAAAAAATTCAAGAAAAAACGATAATTTGTCCATTTTGAAGAGATATATTGCCAACTGCTGGTTCCCGGCAAGCATTGCAATGCCATGTTCAAAGAAATAATTTTTTCTCCCTGCATGTCATTTCCCTTCCCCTTCCCCTCTCCCGCTCCCCCGTCTCACCAAACCCCCTCCCGCCTTCCATATATTCAGTCCCAGTACATTCAATTTTCAAACAGCTCGCCTGCCACCCATTACATTTTTTTTTCAAATTTTCGTCTTTCATGTACATATTACAAATATTCATTTTTGGATATAATAAGAACATTCAATCAATTTTGGTACCTAACATTGATAGATACCTTTTTAAAATATCTATAATTCTTTATTCGATTCAAAGTATTAGGCGAGTACTTCAAATAAATTAATTTATTTAAAGAGTTTTAAAGAATTTCATTTTGATTTAACAATCTGTTTTGCAAAATGTCGTTCTTAAATTTTGACATTTTTGAAAGTTTCGCAAGAGTTTTTGTAATGATTAAAACATTTTTCAGATGTATGGATGTATTTTGGTTGAAATAATCTAGGAACCTTCGCGGGGATTTATAGAAGGTATTTTGAAAGTTTCAAACATTTCCTATGTTTAATACAGCAATACATAGACATCGCGTATACGTACTCATATATATATACACCAAAGCAAAAATGTTTTGATTTTAGATATATATATTGATGAAGACTAAAAAGATAATAAGAAATGTTTTATTCCTTCGTAGAGTTCCAGAAATTATAGAGAAAAGCATTCGCACGTACACATTATGCTGAACTGCCGATTACATGGAAAGGAAAAATATTGTTACTTGATTAGCGTAGGACTCATACATAATTGGTTCTGAGACAAACTCCTTTCTATCTTTCTATCAAATATTTTTTTCAAATGGTTGCCCAATTTTTAAATTCAAATATGAAATGTGAATAGTATGTAACAATCAAAGATATTCAAATACAAAAGAGATATGCTATGATGTCCGCGCGACTGTCGCCGAACTACGATCTAATCGGCGTAGTTTGCATACAAAAAGAATTTGTTCATTTTCTTGATTTTTTGAAGGTGTGCATTATTAGTTAACAATATAGTTTGAATACGGAAAGAATTCGTTCATTTAGTTTAACGTTCGTTTAGTTTATTCGTTAATTTAGTTTATTCGTTAATTGGTAAACAATACCGGCGACACCCGGAAGCGCAGTCTCACCTAGTAAAAACGGCGGATAGCACATCTCCTTATATTTCAATATCATTGGTAACAATACAACTACGAAATATTACTTTCCTATTACAGAACGACGGCCTCCATGGTTGTAGGGTAAGGTTCTCGACTAAAAATCCTACAAAAGTTGTATATTGATTAATTTTTGCTATTTCACAATTTATTAATTAAAAAATATGTATTGTATATATTTGCGATACGTTCCGTAGTGGAAGATAGGTACTATTACTATCGCTCTGGTGTAATTCTACCATTCAGAATTGAAAGTTTGCTTGAAAAGGCTTTTGTCGTATTTGGTGACCAGATCTAAATAGCGAGGTACTCCCTTCCTTCTTCTTCCCCATATACTTACCCTCCCAACTTATTACAATTCAGCCTCACAACTTACTACAATTGGGAATGCCACAGTCTCACTGGCTCCAGACGGTTGGGAGCATTTGGGACTCTTATGCGCTATAAACGTAAAAATACTGATTATATAGGGGTATTATTATTATTTTTTTATCATAACTATGTTAACTATACCAGCAAATTGCGAAATATTGTGAACGAGTTAGTTTAACGAACTGTTTGAAAATAATATAACGTTCAAACTAAAATACAAACGCCATTCAGCAAGTCATTTCTATAAAAGGTGTTGCGGAGGGAATGCATGTTTTATTTTTATTACGGCTGTTAAGCATTCAAACATAATGTTAAGTGTCAATACTATATTCTAGTCAGGATTTTAAATTGGATTTCTCTACATGGAAAGGTAATAAATCGCGCTGAAGACCTTATTTCTTGCTGTATCTAACCAAGACGTTATGTTTTTTAACAACAGATTCTTCAAATGGTTAATTCATTCTTACGTGATTTAAATACATTTGGTTAATAATGATGGGGTCAGCCATATAATAAAAGGTCAGTATTTCAAACATAATATTTTTGGGCTTGATTTACAGGACCGATTGGTCCAATTGTAGGTTGTAGAGTGGTAAGATCTCAGGGGAAGAATTTATGGAATCCTATTGGTTTTATAAAAAAATACTAAATCCACAACAAACGAACTGACATCGTGTTGACTAATAGAGCTCTCACCCTTCATAACCGACTGAGCGAGAACTCTTTTATCGTAGAGCAAGTAACAGGGTTTAGTTTAGCTCCGAACGTATTGTATTTGAGTTTTTACCCTGCAAAATGGAAAATGGTTATTTTTTAGCCCTTTACCTTTTTGAACAAGTAGTTCAACGAAAAATATATTTTTTGTAAACTGTGTTCAGGAACAGTCCATCAAGCATAGAGGTGATATCTCGTTTATTACGACACTTATACTCTTGAAGTTTTGATGATTGGTTAACATGATTATGAGTGATAGATGTGCAAGTTATATCTCGTTTTCTGTGCATCCATTACCCCTCTAGAGCGCCTGCGCCGAAACACGTATTAGTTGTAGGTGTAGAAACGACTAATATGATAATTTCTAAATCACGCTCCTATCCATCCATCACCTGGAACGTAAATCAGACTTATCCGGGATATCTAATTCTTAAAGGTGCCGAAATGTAAGTGTGCCCAGAGAATGTCTGAAAGTTGTTATAATAAATTACTACTTATATACTTGCCGCTACTTCTAGATTTCGGCATTTACACCATTTAACTAACTACTTTCTTCTGATCACCTCATAACTTAACTCTTGTCTGATTAACGTAGGTACCTAGTACCTACCAATATATATAGAGGAATAAGAAGGAATAACAATAATAATAATAATATTTGAGTGATTTGTATAGCGTCGTTTTGGTGAAAAATCAACTAAAGAGCGCTGCACAAACCCTTAATTTCTACAATATTACTTTCAACTACAAATTAGACAAACCATTATAACAACACATGGCTAACAATTGCATCCACCGGTTCATCGACCACCGATACGAAACTATGTGAAGTACGATTTGACCAATGAACGCGAAGCTGGGTAAAATGTACATATTTTATTTATACTTTGTACAGGCAGAAAATATATCGGACCATTCTTACTGACTTGAGATTAACACTGTTTATTTTTTATTACGATAAATTTTGGTGCAGTTCGCACGCAGAGGACATAATTGGGAACACGTGTTATTCAATCCTGATATATATTTTACAATAATATATAAAAATATGTTCTTCAATGCGCGTATTTTAAAAATCAAAAGCACAATTTTATTATGGGCGCACAACAGTTAAAGGATTTGTTCAGGGTATTTATCGTCCCAAATATTATTCGTCCCTCAGTAAGAAACAGATTGATTAAGGATTCGAACATGTTAATCCAATAAGAAAAGTGTAAGTAAGCAAGAACAAGTAAGTAACATGTAAGTAACAAGTAAGTAACAAGTAAATAACAGGTAAGTAACAGGTAAGTAACATGTAAGTAACAGGTAAGTAACAGGTAAGTAACATGTAAGTAACAAGTAAGTAACAAGTAAGTAACAAGTAAGTAACAAGTAAGTAACAAGTAAGTAACAAGTAAGTAACAAGTAAGTAACAAGTAAGTAACACGTAAGTAACAAGTAAGTAACAAGTAAGTGTCAAGTAAGTAAAAAGTAAGTAACAAGTAAGTAGCAAGTAAGCAAGAGCTTGAGGTGAGTTTTTTTTTGTTATAATTTAATTGGAATAACTCATGTTCTAATAACTTTTGAGGTTGTACCCATAATAATGTTTGTCTAATTTATATAGCGCCGTTTTCGTTAAATTATTAATTTCGTTAAAAATCAAGGGCGCTGGCCATCAATGCAATATACTCGTATCATTGAAG
Organism: Limnephilus lunatus; assembly: GCA_917563855.2. NCBI lineage: Eukaryota > Metazoa > Arthropoda > Insecta > Trichoptera > Limnephilidae > Limnephilus > Limnephilus lunatus. The sequence goes on along the minus strand of OU830593.1, from coordinate 100,274,382 downwards.
AAGTTGATACTGTAATAAAAAAAATTGGATTAAAACCCTATAAAGCAAGAGGGAATGAATTGGAAAAGAGGAAGATGAGGACGTGGCTTTGAGATTTGGTCACCAAACACTTCTAAAGCCATTTTATATAAAGCGGTACTGAGAATATCTCCCACTCGCATCGTTCCGTAAATATACTATACTATTATTTTTGATAAATACCTATGTTGTGAAATAACATTTATAAAATATATATTAAATAACACTAACTAATCAAATAAATTTATTTGCACATGTCAAGATTTGAACCCGCGGCCTCCGGATTCTTAGGCCAGGATTGCAACCACTCAATGACGGAGGCTGTTAAGGACGTATAAAGATGGTATAAAAAAAAATTGATCACCAAGAAATGTATGATAATTTTGTTATGAATTAAAGATAAATAAAATTATTTATTGAGTATCCAATGCATTATAAAGTACAAAACTGCATTTCACTAGTGACTAGCGATACGCCTTTTGACTCGAGACAGAGAGAGAGCGATACTCTGGATGAGCTAACACTGTGATGGAGAGGGGGACGGGAGGAGAGCGGAAGAGAGGGGAGGCATAATAGTTAGTAGTCCTCCCACCTGAATCAGATTTTTTCCTCTACATCTGATTGATTTATAGATGTTGAAGCGTGGAGCTGCGCGCGTGCCGTGAGGAGGGATTCTTAACCCTCTCACTCCCGCTTAACAACTACTTACACTATTATTTCACGATTTTTATAAAATCGTTTTGTGATTATATCACCTCAAGTTATAAGATCTTTTTTGTGGTTTCTTTCAGCATAGTGAAAAAAACATGTTTTCTAATTTTATCTTCTTTAACAAATCGAAAAACACCTCTAAAAATGATAAGATTTCTAAGTAGGTAGTTATTGTCCTTAAATAATTGCCTACCTAATTATAAACCATATTATATTTTATGTTCAGTGCTCATAGTATATAATAAAAACAACGCAATACCTATCTATATATTTTAATCTGACAACTACATCTACTATCGTTGTCATAGACGTCAGCTTTTCTCTTTTTTCGCCAACTTCTACGTGGAACATACTTAGTTAGTACAGTAACTTAGTTAGTTCTTTAGACAAATTACACAATTTGTCTTAAGAAATGTCGTTATCTCAATGAAAATTCTTTATTAAAACCTTATTTGATTGTTATCAGGTAGGTACCATAATAACTTAGTTCAGTTAGGGCCAGTTGTTTCATAAAATTTGAACAATTAACTTGAAGTTAATTTTCAAGTTCTGTTAATTAGCTAGTCGCTTCATAAAACTTAAATAATAACAGATCTTGAATGGAACTTTCTCTGACCTTAAATGTTAACTTTGAAATTTTATGAATTGTTCAAATTCTATGAAACAACCGTTCTTAGCTAATCAATAATGTGGATGCAGCAGATTTTTGATACGCGAAACGGAACAAATAAACAAATTTACACCAACAGAATGAAATGCTGATTTGTAAAACTGAGGATTCTCTTCCACTTCCGACGATTTGCATTCATAGCTTGTTCCCTAATCTCCCAGCATATCCATTGACCAGCAAATTGTTTAAGCATGTTGTTAATTATTTTAGTGAAAAACGCTCTTCTTTCTTTAAAATATTAAGATTAATTAATTATTTAATTAAATTTTGTATTTGTTAGCCATTCTTGAAAGATTTGAGTTTTTTCATGGACAGAACAATTTATTCATATTCATTTTGCGTATGTACGGGCATACAATTTATCAATCAATATTTTAAAGCATGATTTGTAATACTCGCGCCATCTATGAAAGATAGATTATGAATTCTTTTGAGTATCACATTAACATGTTAAAATAAAACTGTTATGAAATGTTTTTAGCCGTGTTTGGTGTCCAGATCTGAATAACCAGGTACTTCTCCACCTTCCTATTCCCTATCTCCTTCCCCTCCCTACTACCTTCAGCCTCACAACATACCCCAAATGGGGATGCCGTAGTCCCACTGGCTCCAGACGGGAGCAGTTGGGACTCTTATGTGGTATTCATGTAAAAAAAAACAAAACTACTTTATAACAAAATGTACTCTTTTTTTTCTTATAAAACTATTCACAAAAAAAATCAGAACCACTTTTGCGCTTGACTCCGTTTGCCGAGCGATTTTTATGCCTATATTACTTATATTCGTGGAGACATAAGGTACGTTCCTATTCACACCATCTTAAGGGGTGGATAGTATTATCCTCCTCCGTAAAGCAATTAAAATATACTTAATGATATTAATTAACATTTTTTTATATCTAGCGAATGGGACTGAACAACAAAAACATAAACATTCAATATCAAATCGATTAAAATAAATCTTTGCCCATCTTTACAAGTTCAAAAGTGTGTTTTAAAGTCCACAAAAAACTAAATCATTCTCATCATTAGGACCTCACAATCATAAATCATTATTCCTTTGTTCAATAACTCACATCCAACCCATAGATATATTTTATAAAAAATGCTGCAAAACAGGTTAGCTACAAAATATTTATCCTGATAAACATATGTGTGCACTTAATTTTTTTTTCAATACCTTTTTTTTTAATATAAAAACGCTTCGAAACAATGGGCATGAATGAATGTATGAAATCAGATTGACATGGGTTGGAAGGTGACGGGTAGATCCGTCGACGGTTGGAGTGAGGAGGACGTGGCTAGTTTTATTGAATAAAATATCCCGTTGGGTACTCGCGACTCGCCCACGAGAGGCACGGGCCAAAAGCTCGTATTACACGGTCAAGCGAATGGGCGATAAATAAAATAAAAAAAAATATATATTTACTAAATAACAAACTTAAGGAAAGTAAAAACGTTGAAATAACAGAATATGGACTGGTTAACCCACTTTAATATAAAACTTAAATAAATCATAAAAATAAAAAATAAATTTAAGTTAATTTTTTTTTGTAAATCTCAGTTTCCGTATAATCTGTGACTCCGTATATGACTGTGAAATTATCATTATTTCATCTTATTTATGAATTGAGCTCACAAAAATGTATTTGTTCAAATCACCATATTTGTACCGTTTATACGTTTTTTTTTACATGAGCTCCACACAAGAGGCAATGAGGAAAATAATTTCTAACAGGGCCTATGTGATCTTTGGGGATGCTGTGTGGACGGTTTTTTAATGAAAGGAAGGAGAGGAGAGTTCTGGGAAGGAAAAGAGTCCTGGTGTTCGGTGTGTCCTGGTCATCCGCCTACAAGACCTGGACAAATCTCGCCAGGTGAACCCGGGCACCCCTGGTAAATCACCAAACGTAGCGAACCACTTGGGGTGACCTATGGCAGAGGTGTTGGTTATCCAATAAAGGTTCCCGGGGCGGCGGTACCCATTCCCGCCTCTCAAATTGTAGGTAATATATTGTATAAACAGTGGGGTAATGTCTGCGTTGGCAGCGACCCAGGACACAACTTCCAAATGGGTCAACGCCAAGGCATCGCAGTCGACGTAAAAAAAATAATAAATCTTAAAGATATCCAACATTTATATATTTAGTAAGCCCCTACTAATATTATTTGCCGTGACTATAATTTTGAACGTAGGGAAATACAAAATTTCAAAAATGTTAAATGAAAATGCGCTAATAGATTTGTTTTTGCTCTTTCTTACACACTAAATAACAATAGTCGAAGATGAGACAAATGGTGAACGTATGTCTGCACCCCCGAAAAAAATAGTTCTTTGGAGAAACAGTCACACGTGCTTTGTGTGTCTCACCATTATTTAATGTGTAAGAAAAAGTTGCAGCATCATAGCGATAAGGATCGTAGGTTTATTGCTTTCTTGCCACGATACCGTTATCGTGAATCGTCACGTTAAATATAAAAGCGTCCATTGGCTCATTAGGCTTGCTAGTGTACCGATAATGCCTATGCTGTACACTCTTCCAGCATGGGTTTTTATGCTTTAAAACCTGCTAGTATTATATTTAAATTTACCATAATTGCTTGTAAGAAAAGTTTTGCATGAAGTTCGATACGAGTCAAGTGATAGTAATAAACAGTTTATTTAAAAAGAAACTCATTCAGCTTTATGAAAGCAAAATTTGAAAAAAATCTTATTTCTTTCTATAACTTTTTAGTAATCTAAGGGACAGAAAAATTACTTCTGTTTAGCCATTCAGAACTTTCAGCGGTATGCCATAAAATTTATTAAAAATAACAAAGGGCTATATTACAAGCTTGTCACCCTGTGTATCGTGTTGGGGTGGATGTCTTTCCAGCTACGTCACTGTGTATAAATAAACGCTCGCATTATATTTATAAAAAGGTCCATTCGCGGCACAAAGGATGTCTCTTGTTAAATAATAACGCAAGGCATGTCCATAATATATTGGAATGAATGTTTAATGGAAATATATGTTTAACAGTTTAATACGGACCAGAAAATGCCTTATCACGGACCAACTCTGGCCGCTAACAACAACTAAACACCGGAAGTATTAAATGAATAAATTATCCGAATGTCTCGGAGATATAAACACATTTTTTTAGCGGTGTTCGTCGATTTTGTCATTGTCATTCACGGTGGTTAAGTTATGCATATGTTATAATCGTTTTGCAAATTGAGGAGGAAAGGTGAATAATATTATGGGCGGAGACATCTGGCGAATGAGGGGATCTCAATCATTCAAGTATTTATTAACATTTTATATCCATAAAATAATAACGTTTTGTATCAACCATCAATAAATTTATTGACATTTTAATGGTCCCCTATCTTTTGCGCTCATAGCTGTGCTTTAGCAGGACATATATTTCTTGACTTTGTTAAATCGTAAATGTATTACAATCTGATAATTGACTATCACGCCTTTTTCAAGAAGTTGAAGGCATCGAAAATCGTCCGTCTCACATTTATATCTAGGTATATCTCCTTGCTTTATTCTCAACTAGCTGGGCTATCCGGCGTAGCTCAGGGAGTTGATACGAGATTGAACTGACGTTCGAACCCACGACGGAACTTGATTTATATACCTAGCTACCAATGGGTAGCTCCACCCATATAGTAAAGGCTTCGGATGGTCCACAATGTTCCAGAACATTCCACAACATTCGGGACTATTCTGGAATTTTCCACAATGATCAGGGATGTTCCCGGATGTTACAGAAAGTTCCGAACTATTCCCGAACATTCCAAAATGTTCCGGGATGTTCTGAAATGTTGTGGAATGCTCTCTAATACTCTGGAATGGTCTGGACTGTTCTAGATATTTTTAGAGGATGAAACTTCCAGCCCTCATATATTCAGAAGCATGCCCTTCAGGTAAAAATGGGATCCTTCTTCATGGATAGGGTCCACACTATATAACTCCGTTGATCATCTCGGGATTCGTCTATGAGTTTTAGCCTTATTTAGATTAGATTAACCATCTCTTTGGATGACATGCTCTTCTATTGTCAGACTACTGTTTATGATCCGGCTTAAGAATTTGATTTACTTGATCGTGGCGCATCTTCTTTGAGCTTCCTCAAATTGATCTCTTCTAATCACTTACGCCTTATTCGCTCTCCTGACACGACTTTATCAGTCTATTCGCTATTCATTTACTTTCAAGCTTATATAATAAGCCTAGCATTTTGAAATAGAGTTGATTTTGATAATTTAAAGTTGAGAATCTTGCATTATTTATTAGTTTTATGATAATGCCTCCTATGAAACTATCGTCTGCCATTACTTTTGCTCTTCAGAAATTCTCCAGAAAACGAGAAAAATTTAAGATTGTTTGCAGGGAATTCCTTCTGTAAAGATTCTGTAGTATTCTCAGATTATAGGTAACTACTATTATATATATTTATTTTTTCTTTAGCTCCACACAAGGGGCCCTGAGAAAAAAAATTTCTAGCGGGGCCTTTGTCATCTTTGTCAGTTCTGGGAAGGATAAAGGTATGAAGGGTTGGTAGGAATCTAAGTGTCAGTGGGTCCAGGACGTATGAAACAGTCTCTCCCGATCTCACCCGCCATGCAGTATGCGGGCAAACGCATCCGCTGTCCAGAACTGGACAAACCTCACCCCATGAACCCAGACACTCCTGCTAAGTCACTAAACTTAGCGAACCACTTGGGGAGACCTATGGCAGGGGTTTTGGTTATCCAGTATTTGGTTCCCTGAGTGGCGGTACCCATACCCACCTCCAAAATTGTGGAATTGTATTAGTGGTTAAAGTATACAATAACAACGCTTAAAACATACTGAGTAATGTTGTCAAAACTATAGAACACCTAAACCGAGCATATTTTCGACCAATTCTTTGAATTTGGGCAGTTCTTGTAAATTTCATCAATCTCCAGATAAATAAAGTAAAAATATCGGAAAGAATATATTGTCTGGATAGAGAATTTCCGAATAGAACATCTAACACAAGTTATATTATTAAAACTATTATAAAGGGGCACTGTTTGGTGTATCAATATCACGATTTATCGAATCCTTTCCTTGTATAATTATATGTAGGACGCTTCGGTCGCAAACTGTTGTCAATGATTTGCAAATATGAAGAGGGAAATTTAATTTTCAAACAAAGTTACGGATGGTAAAATAGGAATCTACTAATATTAAAAATAAAATAGAAGAGAGACACCTTTGACATGTAAACATAATACAAAATTGTACAAAAAAAGCGAAATCGATTAATTTCAAATTTCGAAATATTAATTATAAACACATATATTCAAATGATCGAACATCCCAGTCATCTACTTTGAAGGTGTGCACGCAGCAGGTTTGACGAAATGCTCATATCTGTCTTGGTCATCGGTCAAAACACTCTTTCATACCGAGGTATTTGATAGTCAACACATTATTGGGCTATCTGCCTCTGGGATCTAAGGCATCCTCATTTCTCTCGTGGTAGCTGTTTGCTGTAGCAGGCCTAATACCCGCCTAGGAATGTAAATTATATTTCTACGGGATCTAGTCAAGCGTGTGGAAGTGGAGACTAGTGATGGAAATATTCGAAACATTCAGATGACTGAATTATCCCACTTGAAAATGTGATATTAAAAAATTACGGAATATTATTATTGTAGGATTTATGAAGCTGAAAGTTTTAACAAAAAAATATTTGTCTCAAGATGAATGCTTTTCAAAAATTAACATTAAATATAGATTGTTTCAAAAATTTTGAACAATTCATAAAATATTTGATGTTAATTTTCACTTTCTGTGAAAGTTCTATTCAAGTTCGGTAATTATTTCAGTTTTATGAAGCAACTGGCCTATAATGTTATAAAAATAGAACTTGAGTACAACTCACACAAAACGTGAAAATTGACTTCAAATATTTGACGAATTGTTTAAATTTTTCGAAACCACCCGTCCTTAGAATTTTAGAGGCGATTAGAAATTTACTTCGAATGAATACCGTTAGTAAATTTCGACGCATGTCAAAAATTCAAACAAAATAAATAAAAATATCAAATATAGAATTATTACCTCATTAATTAAACTGCAGCCGCACCTTCTTGTCACGCAGGCAGCAACTTCTCAGCCATTGAGACTTCATTCTCCTCACGAAGTTTACCGCAGCCCATCTCCGCGACTCACCGCGTCGAGCATCCATCCTGGACGTCAAGGTCTTCTCCACCAACACGGTGCAGAACTACATGCTGGCGACATGCAGACCCGTGATCTGTTACACCACTGCATCACCGACCTTCATCACTGCAACACCTACGAGCCTCATCATCATCATCGCTCCTGTCTGCGCACTGTTACTTTACACTAAATTTACCGTAGCAGCAATAAAGACTGACTCACACATCGACTGACGCCTTTCATTCAATCGTCCCCGTCTCTGCCGATCCGCGCGTCCGCTCCCTTAATTAAGAACTAATTTAACTGTTTAATTAAGAACTAATTTAACATCGTTCGGGTGCCACATTTTACGGTGAGATTTTGCTTCCTGGAAAAAACGTTCTCTTTTGACTACGGTCCGTTGTGTAGCATTTGGTCCTCAAGTCTTTCCACACTACTTCAAATGTCTTCCACCGATTTCTTTGTTTAACATAAAGTCATCTTCATTGAGACACTCTCTCCTTACATTCACATGATCAAGTATTAAATTAAGAGTCTCGAGTTAAGTTTCTGGCATTTGATCAAGTTTGCATTTATATATCTACTGTTTATGACTCGATAAATTGTTCAAATTAAGTTGAATCTATTTAAACAAATTTTATAAAATATTGTTTGTAAAGAATTTGAATTGTTGTAGAAGATAATTAATTTTGATACATTTATTTCGAAATAGACATCTGGATCGTGCACATCACTATTGATACTAAGACGTGGCTAATCTATGCGTTTATTGTAAATACTGAATCAGGTGAATTTTAAAAGAATCATGAATATTTAATGGTTAAGGATGAGGTAGTATATTTACAGAGTATTGGGGAAAGAAACGAACCATTTTTTTTTTCTTTCAATCTAATCTATTTTAATATTTACACACGCCTTTCTAAGCGATGATCGAAAATGATAGTTGAATAACACTGTATGATTTGAGATTTTCACAGCCAAATGTATTTATTATTTTATTTATTAATCTTAAGTTAACTCATATATTATCGCCGTGTGTCCTCACAATTTGAGAAACATATATATGTACATATAGAATTTAGAATTTTTGGCAAACATAACATAATTTTAAATATTTTTAATTTACTTGTATTCAATCACTAAGTAAAAATCAGTATTTGAGGTTGAAATACTTCCATAATTACTTTTTAGTAATTCAATAGGGATTTTATTATAAAGTTGGACGGCCTGGTATATAGGTGATTTCTGGGTTCCTACTTTCATCCTTGTTGGTAATCTAATTTGCTTTTCATTTCTGTCAGCATTTCTGGCCACTTCCTTCTGCCCAAATTCGTGGATTTTATTGACATCCCTTCGTATAACAACAAAGAAAAAATGGTGTAGAAAGAGAACTGTTTTGAAAAGCTGGAAGATATCGATAGATGTCTCAGTAGGTATAGCCCTGGTATGTGTAGAGTTGAAACGTTGCTTGAAATAGCTTTTGTCGTGTTTGGAGACCAGATCTGAAAAGCTAAGACCTTCCTCACCTTCCGCTAACGCTTCTCCTTGCCCTTCCTAATACATTTAGTATCATAAAATACCCAAATTGGGGATACCATCTTCTTACTAGCTCCAGGCGGTTGGGAGCAGATAGGACTCTTGTGCGGTTTTCATATTAAAAAAATGTAGACCATGTTTTATTCGAGCCGCACATCAAATGTGAGCGTGATTTAAACAACAATTTATTCAACAAATTTTATAATCAATAATTATCAGCCTGAAACACTCATCTAAATTGAAAAAATCTTCCGAGAAAAGATACTGGCCGCCAACGGGAATTGAACCCGTGACCATCTGATTGCCGGTCAGCAGCGTTGGCGGCCAGTATCTTTTCTCGGAAGATTTTTTCAATGTAGATGAGTGTTTCAGGCTGATAATTATTGATTATAATATTTGTTATCTACCCTTTGTGCTATGCATAAAAATCTTGTTTAAACTTTAGTTTATCAATTAAAAATAATAATTAACAATTTATTCATTAATTTTTGGGACAGCTCAATGAATAAAAACTTGAAATATTTAATAAATGAATACATATAAGCGACTCAAAGCCCAGTTGTTTCGCGGAAATTCACATGTGACAAGGTCAGCAAATGGCCAATTTTCTTTTTTGACAGGTTCAAAAACAATTATTTTTAAGGTTCCATTACATGCCGATTTCACCGTTTTAGTTTTTGAGCAACAACAGAAGGTTTTGACCAGCAGAAGAGGACAAGTACCACGTTGAAGCTTGTAAGTTTATTACAATTTGATTGATAGATGAAACGGACCTAAAATCGGCGTTTAACGGAAACCTTTTAAATGAAAAAGAAAAGAAAATGGCCCTGAAGGGCCAATAGATGACAATGTGTCATAACACTCACAACTGGGCCTTAATTGAAAATATGAAACAGAAAAATCAGTTAAACATCGGTCCATCTGGAAAATGAAGCCAGGAACTTAGTCCAGGGTTTTGCTCTAGACGTGACGGAATCTTTTTCTGGTTTTTCGGTTTCAAATTTTCGTTTAAGAGTCGCTAATATTGTCTTCATTGATCAACTAACTTATTTATGAATTCTTTCGTTTCAGAAGGACGATTTTAAAATATTGTTTGTTAAATATGCTAATAATTATCATTTACCACAATCTGTCCACCAGCCGATTTATATCTTTATATTGCTCTATTTGGAATCGCTTGACATCTCACAATAATAATATTTAATGAGTGAAGACAATATGAATATGGGAACTAAGTGCGAAGCAGATAATTATAGACCCATTTCCAAGCTCTGCATTTTTTCAAAGGTGTTCGAAAACATAGTCTATGACCAGTTATTCCCTGTGGTAAAGAATTCGATCAACGAATTTCAGCATGGATTCTTTGCAGGTCGCTCTGTTGCTACAAATCTTATAACATTTTTAAATTTCTTGTCTGCCTCTATGGATAAACGTGTGCAAGTTGATACAATTTATACTGATTATAGCAAAGCCTTTGACAAGATCAACCACAGGATCCTGCTTAGAAAACTTGCTAATCATGGTATTCATGGAGATCTCCTTCGTTGGTTATCTTCATACATAACAAACAGGTCCCAGGCTGTGACAATAGGTGGATTTTCTTCCATCTGGAAAATCATTACTTCTGGTGTGCCTCAGGGGTCCATTTTGGGTCCTTTGCTTTTCTCTATCTATATAAATGATATTACTACATGTTTTCACAACGCTCAAATTTTACTATTTGCCGACGATATGAAAATATACCTTCCTATAAGCTCCCATGACTGTTCTGTGCGTTTACAAGAAGATCTTGACCGACTGACGGATTACTGTCTCAGAAATAAGCTTTTTATCAATATTTCCAAATGTTGCAAAGTCACATTCACACGTAACCATAAAAAAATACTGCATGAATACACCATTTCTGGATCTCTGTTAACAAATAAAGATTATATACGTGACCTCGGGGTTATTTTGGACTCTAAACTTACTTTTGATAAACACATTGATAATATTGTCACCAAAGCAACAAAGAGTCTAGGCTTTGTACTGAGAACATGCAAATTTTTCAAAAATACTAAGACTTATCTGATTCTGTACAATTCACATGTTCGTCCTCACCTGGAATACTGTTCACAGGTTTGGAACCCGCGCTATATTGTTTATGTTAACAGATTAGAAAGAGTTCAGGAGCGATTTCTCAAATTTATCAATTTTAAATCATTCAACATATACAATTCTTACGACGAAATCGAGAAACATTTTCGAATCTCGAAACTGCTCAATAGGAGGCTTGTCGCTGATCAGATGCTCCTGTACAAAATTATTAACTCAAAAGTTGACTGCCCGGAGCTGCTAAATAAAATAAATTTCCACACGCCGACTCGATACAGCAGACAAAATACCCTTTTCTACATTGATAGATGCAACACTAATTCCAACCAAAATGAATTTATACAAAGGGCATGTAAATACTATAATAATAAACTTGCACATATAGACACACTTGCTGACATATTCACTGCTAGTTACTGTCGTTACAGAATTTCTTTATTACATTCTATGTAGGTGCGAATAACACATATTCATGACTAAATTCATTGTACCTAATATTATTATATTACTTGCGTGGCAACTTTCCCTTATCCCTCTCCTCCCCTTACCCGTCCTAACCCAAATACCTATTTCGCAGTCTATTTAAGTATTGTTTTAATTATTTTATTATTGTTTATAACATGTTTATCACTTGTTGACTTAAAATCTGTATTATTATTTTTTTTAAATTGCTGCTTAGTTCTGTTTTTATTTTTTCTGTTTTTCTTAAATTTTCTAGTTTACATTCAGTTACTTTTATGTTTCTAAATACCTATCTGTGAACATTAATAATTGGTCTGTTTTTTTGCCATCCTCTTATGTATATTTTATTACTATGACTGTTTATGTTCCTTAAATAAATAAATAAATAAATAAATATTAGCGAAACTCAATCGAAAATCTGAAACAGAAAAATCAGAAAAAGATACGGTCACATCTAGGAACCTAGACGTCAAAGCCTATATATCAGAGCACTGACCCGGAAAGTCATATTAGTCAATATTGTCTTCATTAATTTTAAATATTACAAATTGTGGTTTTACTCATTAAGTTAAAAATAAAAATATATAATAATATTCTCACTTATTTGACAACGAAATAGCAGGTATAGCCGTTCACACATTATTCGAATAACATGACGTAATTATTAACAATTACTTTATTAGATTCATACCCGCCGTCAGTTTAAGTAAAGCTCTTTGTTTATAGACTGAAATAATCTTTAAATAATTTAGGATATGACCAAAGAACCACTAGATTTACTCGATATAATTATACTTCTCTAGAATTTGTGAAGGCGGCTCTTTAAAAGGGGTACAGGCAGTTATATCTTATATTCTGAATTGGTTAATTATTTCTGGGATAACCTTTCCACAGTCGCCGCTCATATCACTTATTTGGATATGGAAACCAGTCAACTTGAGTGAATTAATTATATAATCAAGCTGAAAAGCAAATTTAGGAGATCTAATGACCTTCCTGGTGATAGTAAGCGTTGTTTATGATTTTTCAAAGAGTCCAAAGACTTTTTAAATATCAGTACATTACCCTTTACCGTCAATTTCTAGGAATACCTATATCAAAATGTTAGATTACGATGTGAACCACAAACTAAGAGCATTATTTACATTGAAGCGACCATTGAACTTTTCGTAGAAATTTAGTTTAGGTATTAATCCTTAATCATTGCTTAAAATTAACCAAGTTATTATTCATGTAAGTATTACGTGATACATTATTGACGAGCATTCATTTAGTAAATAAATATTTTGTTTTGCGTTAAGCCCATGCTTGCTTATGATTAATATACTCGTAATAATGTGTTCATAATTAATTGAATCATTATAAAGATATTTATCCGGAATTTCAAGTCATCAACGTGATTAGTGTGCATTATAAAATTAAATCCACGAGGAAAGAAAGTCTTAATCTGAAGTTCTAAACCTCGAAGGGATAAGCTCATATCATCTACATTAAGTTTACGGTTATGTTGGCGTTAATTAAGGCAGATAGAATTCGTATTCAGAATCCAGAGGAAACGCAAAGGTAAAGGAGATTGTAGAGAAGACGATTTCTAGATGAACCATTTAAGATGATAGTAAAAAGATCCTTCGCTTGATACTTTCAAACTTCCTCCTTTTTCTATCAACTTAGCTGGAGAATATAACCTCAGTTGGAGAAGGTCTAAATGTCTAACAAACATTTTTTTTAAAACGTCCTTTGAATGTAAAGCTATTTCTTTAGCTCATTTCCAAAATAATTTTCATAGCCATCTGTGTTGTATTTCCGTGGATTCTTTTACGACGAAGTTCTAACATTACGTTTTTAAAGTCTCCATTAATTTTACAAGTTTATAACATCACTTAGAACCTTTTGAAATTGCTATTTTGTCGTATCTGACGGTTATTTCGCCGGTGTCTCTGAGCTGTCGAAGTTTGCAAAGTAGAATTCTCTGATTTTTAGTAAAATATGTTAATTTAACACATATATTAAAGGAAAATATTTATTTACAACGTGGTCCTATAATATAATGGCATTAGGAAAATTTAGTTAGAATCATATGCACTGAATTATTATGCCCTAACTTGAGTAGCTTGTTGCATATGGTTATATACCCACGTTTAAGAATGTTCTAAAATAGTATGTATACGTTCTATATAGTTTCTTCAAAATGTGTTAAATTAAAATGCTATTTATAAAATGTTTTACAAGAAGATTTTCACGAGATTAATCTCAAAATTAGAAATCTGTAAATAGATTACGAGAAATCGTCTTTGCAAACTCTGACTCCTCATATCTAAGAATAAGTAAAGTGAATTTAGATCCCTGTCCAACTAAAGTGACGATACTATAATATGTCTCGTTTAGTGGTGCTATATTTCAACTAGCTTTCGCCAGCGAAACATTTGTGGTGTGTTCACATTTAACGTTTTAAGCAAACCGAAATCAAAAGTAAAGACTTAATTTTGATTTAATTCCTGCCACCTCAGAATAGGCTCAGCCGTGGTATGTATCAAAAAATGTATATTGTACTTAACTGTAAAATAAATGTATTTATTTATAATATAGAAAATATAAACTTTTAAATTATATTATCTCGGTTAATAAATAATTTAAAAATAAATAATAACCCAACTTAATACAAAATTAGGGAAGAAGCATTTTGGGCGAAATATATGAACATTTTTGTGTTAACAAAGCGTTAAATGGTTATGTAGACATTTTCTTTTTTGAACTACATAAGCTACAAAATGATTGTGCGAAATCAGCAAAAACAATGTTTTATAAAAAACCTAGCTTCATGAAATTGGCACAACTTTTCTGCAAGGATTTTTTTTATTTTAAAACCATTTTCAGGTTCATTACCTCATTTCCAAATTGGAGATCTTTGAAAATTTCAAGTTTATAGCTACATACTCTCATGAAATGAAGGGTCTTCAAAACCTTGCAGGCTTGTTACTAAACTTATCCTAGTGAAAGCTAGTACAGATGTCATAGACGTTCATCCTCCTTCTTCTTATGCATCTTGTTTCAAAACAAAAAAGACCAAAGATAATAGAAAGGTGACGTTATGGACGATCTCTCGCTGGGATAGGTATATTCGTGTCACTGTATTCTTCTCCATTTCTATAATCCAAAGTCGTCGCAATGGGTATAGTGTCAATAACACTATCCACATTATTGCCATATCCATGCTTTATCAAATGGGTATTCCTTACAGGCTGTTTTATATTATTATTATTGCACTTGTTCCACTAACGATACCATACTTGTTCCCATAGACGAAATGTCTCACTTAACTCTCGGATTATCCGAGTGCTGGCCATAACGCATGGCCGTAGCAAGGCAGTTCTCGTAATGTTGCCAGTGGAGATAAATAATAACATTGCAATAAAAATAATGATTGAACCCTTATTCTTGGCTGCATAAACTTTATTGTGGTTTCTAAGAACGTCTTCTATCTTCTTTCATTTATCTTTTATCGTTTCTATCAAATGTCAATAAACTATTATTATTATTTTAGTCGGCAATTTCACTCACGGAATTATAGGTGAACGCAATTATTTTTAGTTTGCATCATTTCATTTAACTAAATTGTTTGTTCTGTGTTTTTTAATTGTTCAGTGGCAAAATTGAATGTTAAAACTCTGGCGATGTTGGGTAGTAAATAACTTTCAATGAAATGAAGATCCCTCTCCAAGGTCTGAAATTTTGTCATATGCTACTGTGAGTTTTACTCTTGCGTTCGTGTATTTGTAGTATTTTACCTCATCCCTATTAGCATTTTGCTAAAAGTGATGTTTTTCAAATTTTTGTAGACAACTTAACATAAATTAGACGAATGGTTCTATATAATTTATTAATTGACCCTTTTCCCTATTATGACTAGATTTTGGTCGATGCCACAATTAGATGTCTGATAAATAATCAATAGATCTCTTTAGAGATCTGTAGTTCGTCGTTCAGTTTTTTTAATGCCCAGAGTCAATGGAGTCATCTAGATCTAGAAGATCTAGAATTTCCAGCACACTAAAATATATTCTTGAAAACTCTTTGCAATAAAATTACTAAAGGAACTACTATGTTAACGCTTCGCAATTATTTTGCTACAATGTATTTCTCAATGCTCGTACAAATAGTTGTAGATTTCTAGACCGCACTTGTGAAAATATTAAAATTATATTATAAAGTTGATGAAAGCACTTTGAATCTTAGTTTGAGAGCTGCATTCTTGTCTTGATGCATAAACACTGCGCTAGACATTGTAGGACCCTTTGCACGGCTCAGTATTATGAATCTCAAAATTATTGATAAGGCGACATTTATTGTAGACAGGCATAAAATTGTAAGTCCCTCGTAATGTGATAAGGCATATTATTTATAATTCTCTGATATTGCAAATGGTTGTCTGCGGATTTTATGGCACGTTCAATGCCAACTGTAACTGGAGGTAAGCGACTAAATTATATGGCTGTCAATAATAAATAAGTGTGTTAAATTAATTAGATATATACCTACTTATAATCTGGAAATGGAAATTCGATATAATTTAATTTTGAATTTAATTTGTCGGGGCGTTGTACAAAACGTTCTTTTTTGTATTCATGTGGAATCTTTTTGCGTTACGATGGACTTTTCTTCTTTTTCATGTTTCGTTTTGTCGGAGGTTAGATACCACCGATCATTGACATTGTCGACCGAACCGATCGGAAAAAATAATCGGCTGTGGCTACACCATTTTAAAAGTTTTTTTAAGAAGTTAACTTTCCCTGTTTACATAAATATTTCTGTCTGTCCTTATTTTATTACAACCGAAAATGAGGAAAACTTTCAATTCGGACATTTTGTTTTGTTATCATGAATGCATCTACTTGAGTTCATCATGTTATGTACCGACTAGTTTTGGATTTCTGAACTTCAATACATTGTCGACACCATCTCTCATGACGTAAGGAATACAAAAAAAATAGTTTTCAACCTGGGAAGTTGTCAATAAGTTTGCTACATTTACCTAATTCAGATTATTAGTTTTCCGAAATTAACAGAAGATATGACAACCCTACTACCACCTACAGTAACTGTTAGTAACATTTCTATATATCCAGAGTCTGCAGGCACTCCATCTCCAGTTGTTCTTAAAACAAAACTAGTTAGTGACTTCCTGGACTGCGAGCTATTAAATATCACAAGTCAAGCGATCCTGGAAAGACATGAGATAATATTAGTATGTTTTAGTAACTGGCTTATCAGTTTGACTTGGTCAAAGCCTTATTTCTGTACGTCTATAGGCATACTCCATCATCCCGACACCAGATGTGGTGATAAGTGAACGGCCTCGCAGCACCACTGTGTCGATAGGCATCTGTGACGGGGAGCATTTGTCAATTAAAATTCTTTTGAGGCGTATCCCGTGATTGTCATATTTTGATCTCGTGCTATTCAAATGCACCTGAAGCGTGCTGCCAGGTTGAAATAATGTTATGACATCTCCTATTCTGTTGAATCACTTGGGAACTTTTGGTTTGAATTACTTATAACATTATGCTTGGGTACTTTATTTCAATTAGCTATGCAGGTTTCATTTCTCTACGGTTTCAGAAGTGCCTTTCTTCATCATTTATTAAAACTAACATGAGATACAAAACGCTGACAGATTTACATAAATATTTAAGTGTTGCAGTGGGAAGTCAACGAATGAGAAGAGACATTTCATTTATTATTTATTTAGTTAGTGTATATTACATTCGTAAATGCACAAGACAGCATTTCATTCTACAAAATTTAATTTTTACAATAAGCACAACAACCTTTTTTAAATACATTAATTCTTCTGACTTTCAGGCATTTTATCGTACATTTTTAGTCGACTAAGTAGTTTTGGGACTCTGATTTCCTCATAAGCGATACATTTCTGGATTCAAAAATACGTATATTTTTATCAAAAACAGTTTATACTTAAAGTATTTTGGAATTTGATTGTTCGTAATCTTATATAGAAACATTAACACATATATGTAGCATCTTATTTTATTGGAACCAATTTAGCTCTTCTCTCATTTGATTAATGTTTATATATTTGCCTTTTTTTAGTACCTATACATCTATCAGCTCTGTTCCATATAATTTCTAGTTTGTGCAAGTTTTCTTCATTGGCTAAGTATAATATCATAGCACATAGCACTCTCTTTAGGGTGAATTGCCATAGACAAAAAAATAAAATAATATCATAGAGAAGTAATTTAAATGTAGAGCAATTCTAGTTAGGGAAAGCACGAGGAGAACAGCGCGGCTTACTAATAATGTCTAGGATAGGACTAGTAACTTCGTAAGTAGTGTTTAAATACATAAATAAATAAAATAAATAGTTTATTCTACGTTTATAATTTAATATAAAAAAATATATTTATAAAAAGTTTAAGAGTCCATTTTTTGATATATTAAGTTTTACGTAAAGTAAAGTTTTTTTTTTAACATTGTAATATTATTATGTATTATTCTTTCTTGTATTATGTCAGTATCGCCCTGGTGTAAGACCACCATTGAAATGGCTTTAGCCGTGTTTTGTGACCAGATATGCTTCCCCACCCCACTAGCTTCAGCCTCATAAAATCCCCAATTGGGAGCGACAAAGTCTCACTGGCTCCAGACGGCCGAAAGCAGCTGGGACCCTTGTGCGGTATTCACAAAAAAAATAGCCCCGTAATACGGGCATTTCCTATGTAGATTGGGGTATTTTTAAATATTTATAAATAACAATAAAAAAATCTGTAATTTGTTCTGTTTAAAGTCACTCAACTTAGAGATATTTATAATTTTCCCTTTTAGCTTAAGGCTTTTAGATCGGAATAAACTCACAGCGGGTGTCCAAATATTACACTGCAAATATCTTTTATTTAAATATAAAATTTCAGTAAATTAGTTACAATGAGCTCGCGGCCGGAGTTTGGTCGGCAGTGTCCGATGTTTACTATATCAAAGGATGTCCAACATACATTACAGGGCGAATAACATTCTCTCAGCCGTGATTATGAGACAAGTGAATACATTAAAATAAAATTATACTTAAAGCCCGCCCTTTAATGGGAGCGATTAAAATTCGATAGCCAACTCGCGTAAGTCCAGAATTCGCTGAGCGCGGCACGCAATGATTTCTGGACTGAGGAGTTATTCATACCAGGTGTTAAATTAACACAGGAACGCGAAATATTCTTAAAATCATGTTTTACTGATTATAATTAATAATATTAATTAATAGGTAAAGGATTAAGTTTTAGCCACTTTTATTGTTCTTAAAAACCGACATGTTTCGTGAGAAATTCCTCAGGATTTACTTAAAATTAATTACAAAATAGACACAGACTTAACGGTATCAATGGAAAGGTGGGAAGGATGCATAATTTACAAAGGTAACATGGTCATATTTATGTCGGTTGTGGGTCTTCTGTCTGTGAGGGATTATAACTCAGAGTCAATCAATTTGCGAAGTGGATGTGGTTACCGCCGCCCCGGGAACCATTAATTGGATAACCAACACCCCTGCCGTAGGTCACCTCAGTCCTTCGCAATGTTTGTGACTTAACAGGGGTGCCCGAGGTCATGGGGTGAGGTTTGTGTAGGTATGCATGGCGAGCCGGATCGGTTAAGACTGGTTGAGGGAGACCTTTTGATTTCTACAACTGGACTCCTGCACCGTATGATACTAACTTCTTATAGTTATGTAACTAAATTTCTATCTACAGAATAAAATCAGTCCAAAGAGTTCATAAGTAGACAAAGATGAGATTCTCAAATATTGTTGAATAAATTCATAGCATTAAGGTATCTACTTGATCGACGAAAATTATGGTTACTTTGCTATCAAATATATTAAATCAAAAATAAACAAAATCAAGAAACTTTTCGATTTTGAATGCATTTTATATTTCGTCTAAGACTTATAAGCAGAAAGTAATGAAATGTAATTATTTATGACAAAAAACAATTATAATAAAAAATACAGTAAATAAATAACAATGAAATACGGCTTTAACTTCGAATATTTTACTGGAAACATATAAATTTGAATTTTTCGTTGAGGTGTTATTTTTATCGCGTTGCTCAGAATAAGGCTATAGCTCCCTCAGAACTCATCAACACGTCAGTTGGTCACGTGACGAACATTTAAATGAGCATTTAATGACGCTAAAATGATCACGGGCAGTTGTTAAGTAGATGATTGAAAAATCATGTTGAATTTGCGTGTTGCTCGGTAGATTATTGAATATTCTAATTTATTCCTTGTTGGTGCTGCGAGTTAATTTTAAATGCACAGATAAGGCGAAAAAAGATATTTCATTTTTAGTGCTATAAAAAAACCACTGCACATCATTTTTTGGGATTGATTAATAAGACAAAGACCTGGACAAATTCACAAATTCATAGAAGAAGAAAAGAAAAGACGGATAATTTTCAAAATATATCCAACCTTCCAGTTGTTTCGCGATCATTCATTAATTGTCCTCTACACCCCAAAAAATCTGTTCTTTTATAAATCGTATTTTATTAATTTCTAAAAATTTTATAACTAAAAAAAATATAAAAAATGTAAGTGTAAATTGTAATTTTGAGAATTCTGGGGTCAGTGTTTCCAGGAGTGATGGACGTGTGAATCCCCTTCTCCCGACATCTGTGCAAGGCGATGGGTCGAGAGAGTCCGGCTGGAAAGGTCAAAACGACTCCTTCAACCATTTCCAATATTTTTTTTATCCGCGAAGTAAATTCAGACATCATTATTTTTAAGGTTATGTTAGGGCTTAGATTTGGGGTTTATACACCCAGGCTTCGATTTTAATTTGAAAATTATTAATGTTTATGATATTTTAACTTAAATCATTTAATTTTAGAAATTTAATGTAAGCATTTAATTTAATGTAGGTATTTAATTCTAAATATAATAACGATGCGTAATTAATAGAAACTAAACAACGTTACCATTTTAATTTTCATCAATTGAATAATTCAAATAATTATAAAAACTTGAAGTTTTCATTTTTCTTTGTTATCAAGTTTATTATGTAGAACTTCATTTTAAATTCTGCTATAAAACTACATGTTCGATTAATTTTAATTACATTTTTTCGAGAAGACATGTTGTGTATTACTTTCCCATATGTTAGTAACTATAGTATGTACATGTATATGTATAGTATGTATAGTATGTACATGTATATGTATGTATAGCACATATGAATGTTATGTTTACGTATATTTACGGTATGTTTTTTAATTCTGCAATACAATAATTTCAAGCATTTTACACTGTCTTTGACGAAATAATTCTCAATAATTGTATCATAAAATTTACCAAATACTATAATTTAAATATTTGAAAGTCGTAAGGAAGCTCTTGCAAGAACCCTTTGCGTTCAAATAACCGTAATGTTTTACTCAAAATATCGTGATTTTGCATGTATATTGCATTTTAAAATGTATGAATAATTCAAAAACACACCTCAGCGATAAAGTCAGTAGGTGTTTGGGGGCGTGAGAAACAAAATCAGTTGTATTTTGCACACCTGTTTCCTTCCGCCTACTCCTACGGAGACAATATTCGATGTCTACTCATCTACGATAATATGACAATCTAAATCTAAGACAATTCTCTTGCAATTATTTATAAGCCCCATAAAGATAATCTTATTCTACGCTTCAGTACGTCTTTAAGACGTACTGAAGTTTAAAAGTGTATATTTCACATATTATCATACTTAAACAGGTAGTTGAATAATTAAATGTACATAGTTGAATAATTAGTTTAGAGTTCTATACTTTAAATAAAACCAAAATAATTTTAAAAAATAACAAAATATTGTTAACCTTTTACAAATTAACTATAAACTATTAGATCTTTTTTTAATAATAATGTTTTATTTTATATTTAAATCTTTTTTTTTAATATATGTTATAAAAGTTTAAATGCTAATGAGTCGTTATACTTAACAATAACGTTTTGTTGCTAAATCACATTTATAAGAAGTCCGGAAGTTACGCAAAATATAGTCTTATTACGATGTATTTCTTCGTAATTATTGTACTTACCGTGCTCTGCTCGGCAACTGAGCTAACTGAGATAGACAGCGCGCTACGTTGCGAAATAAAAAAGACGGCAATATTTGTGTCTCGCTTACGTTGCAAAGACGTAGATTATCTTTCTAGGGTAGAGTACCGTGAACATTGAGATTATAAGGAGTATCATTACTACACTAAACAAAAAGGGAAATTTACAATTTGGGAGGTACCGCGGCCCCGGGAACCATTTGTTGGTAACCAAGACCCCTGCCATAAGTCACCCCAGGTGGTTCAATACGTTTGGTAATTTGGCAGGTTTACCCGGGTTCATAGGTTGAGGTCAGTCTAAGTCTTGCGTTTGCGCGATCGAGATAGATTGGTTGAGGTTGAAATTTTTTTCCTCAGGGCCTCCCGTATGGAGCTAATGTAAACAAAGGTAGGAAACTTTTTTATGGCTTGTCTGAATTATTCACACGATCAGTTCCAATTTTAAAAAATGACACGTACATTAAAAGTGCAGAACTAGCGTCATTAATCCCCTGGGTACCGGTGCATAGTCGTGAAACAGGCCAAAATATGTACCTACACGGTTGACATTTGTCACTGCTCGACTGTGGAACGATTTGCCGACCTCTGCGTTTCCTTCTTCCTACAACATTGATCTCTTCAAGACCCATTTTCAAACCTTCCTCTCCTCAGAAATACCCTCTACAAAGCATCTACAAAGATAACGTAGGCCCTGGGTTACATTATTTTTATCAGAGCCTCCTGTGCGGAGTCAATGTAAATAAAAGCCATTCTCTTACTAGAGATCATAGAAGCAGTTGCAAACAGACACATACAAAACCGAAATAACTTGCATCACTCCTAAAAGTGCAGTTTCCTTAAAATGTTGCACACAGCAGCCTATATGATGAAGATTGCATAGAGTCAACCGTCGATATCACTTCGGTAAGCAATGTAGCTTTACTTCGAATCTATTATTTAATGATTACTATTTTTCATACCTACTTAAATAATATTTTATTTTATTTCTTTTCAGCTAATACGTAATTAAGGACACGTAATTTCAGCTGACATGTAAATAAGGACAATACAAAAATAACATCACTTTATAGTCATATTGTGATGTGTAAGGTTGGAATTCTACTGTAAATGGTAGATATGCAAACGTGTAATAGTATTTTGTGAACACCTCACAAAGAGAAACTGCGCTGAGGTGTTCTTAAAACAATATCTACTAATGTGACAAGTTTTGTAGGTAGAATGTCTCCTTTGCTATAAAATTATTTGCTTGCCCCAGAGGCAATATCACTATGATGAACAAATTTATGTTAACATTCCTCTGAGAACACAATCTCGTTATACTATTCTCTGTCATTAAAGTAAAACATCCTCTCTATTTCATACTAAAACAAAGACAGGTGGACTTGGTATGTTTCCAACGCATAAACTAAAGAGCAGTATCGCTTACAGGTCAGGCAGTAAAAGACGAGAACCACACGTTGGGAGACGCACAAAAACCTTTGACAAGTTAAGTTAGACATTAATGTATCGCGTTTCCTTGGAAATCGGATGGGACGGCATTTAAGGGGAAATGATTTCAAGTAACTAGAGATCCAACTAAACTTTACAATAATTTGTGACCACCGCTGTTTTATTATGTTATATTTTTGTCTTTTTGGTAAATTTCTTCTACTCGTAGATCATTGCTTCCTAAATTAGGCGGTATTCTAGCGAGGATTCGGTGATGGAAGCAGTGTTCGCCATCCGTGTATATATGAATATACTCGAATGTTTTGAAAGGCCTTACATATTATGTGAAGACATAAGCCGGATGCAGAAACGAGATAAAGAAATATGACGTAAATAAAAAAGTTCCATGAAAATAGTAGGCACCTGTCAAAACTAACTTATGAAAGAATAGAGGTGAAACTTACTTTTTTTTACAAGCTCCATACAGGAAGCTCTGAGGAAAATAATTTCCGTTAGGGCCTATAGTAATATAATTTCCGTTAGGGTCATCTTTGGGGATGGTGATTGGAGGATTTTTTTAAGGGAAGAAAGGAGGGGTGGGGGGTGGGTTTGAATCTGGGGGTCGGTGTGTCCAGGAACAACGGTTGTATGAATCTATCCCTCCTACTGGGTGAGTATCAAAAAAGTCCTGCTGGAGAGGTAAAAAGATCTTCTTCAAATCCGGCCCGCCACAAAGTGCCAAGACCTAGACAATCCTCACCCCATTAACCCGGGTACCTCTGTTAAGTCACCAAACCAAACCTAAGTAGCGAACTACTTGGGGTGACCTATCGCAGAAGATTTCTGCTCTAGAATGAGCATAAGTCAGGTAATTACTATTTTTTTTACTAGTCTTGAGGGTAGATACATAGATATCGCTTAGAAGAAACAACATTTCGCTCTGTTGTAGTGAAATGTTGTTTTGGATCCGATTCCCGTATCCGAAATGTGACTGCAACCTGATGAGTTTGCAGGACCTGATAGGTTTATAGTTTTATAGTATTTATTGTTTTTAGGCAGAAGTTCAAGGAATCACTGGACTTTGAGTAAATCGAGTCTGAAGTTCGAAAATTTGATAAGTATACAAAAATCTGGCACATGGGCTAAATATTAATGAAATCGGACTATCAATAAAGGAAAACAGTCTTTACTCAAAACAAATTTTCTTTGCAAAGGGATGAAATTTTATAATGCATGCCGGAAACTGGCGGAAACTATAAAGTCTCCAAGATGGAATGTGTAAGCACCATTACTAGAAAACCGTAAGAATACTCGTATAATAATAATAATAATTGGATAATTTATAGAGCGCCGTTTTTGTGAAAAATCACCTCAAGGGCGCTGTATGTTATATAATTAAATTAGTCGTTTATAAACTTAGATATATAAAGCAGTCAAATAAAAATTATAAATATCGATTGTTCAATGTATTGTAAAATGCGTTGAAGGGTGGACCTGACTCCAAAAGCTTTTTAACCCTTTATTGCTGAAAAAAATTAAAAAAAAATGTTTTTTTGCGTTCTCTATGTGGTGTAGGTTCACCAGTTTCCCGAAGCTAATTAGTACCTAATCATGAAACACGATATAAGCCTAAATTAATTGCGTATTTAAAATGAACACACCTTCATCAGTTCATAATATCAGGTGATAAATAAATACTTGCAGCCTTCATCGCTCTGTTAGCCCCACAAGGAGATTATGAAAACCGCTTGGTCCAGTGTTTATGTACCGAAACCGACATAATTTATCCGAAACGAAATCACCGAGATGATTATATTGTTAATTTTCGCTTGTGTTGAAAGGTTAACTTGATATTTTAAACGAGAAAACGTCTTGTTAGGACGGTCTGCTTGTGTAGTATGGAAAAATAGGATTATTTAAATGTAAAGAATTTTATTCAAGGTTATGTGAGAAACGCCAATAAAACGGCAAAAAAGGGAACAAATTTCTTACAAATATAAGGTATATGTAAGAATTTGATTTACGTGTGGTATATTATGTGGGTAGATACCAACTAAGTATAATTAAAGTCAATTAACTCAAGCAATCAAGCAATTTAATTCGGTTAGAATCTTAAAATCATGCAAAAAGATAGCAACCAAAATATATGGGTTAGAAAAATTAAGATAATGTTAAAAAAACGGAAGCTGATACGGTTGAATTAGATCAGTGGTAAGAACAATGCCCCGGCAATGCATAGTTCCTGGCTTCAATTCCCAGGTCCGACCAAATCTTTTTACGTTCTACAATTTTCGTTTGAGATTGGTTAAAATTGTCTTCAATGATTAAATGAATTATTTCGCTATCGTGAAAATTTTGTAATGAAACATTGTAATCTACCTTACCAGTTTGAAATTGATATTAACTTCTTTTAAAGTCTCCTTTGAAAATTTAACAAAGATAAAATAGAGCATGAATTAAAGAAACAAAAAAAATAGTAAAACTTGAAAAATTAAAAAAAAAAGAGCCGGAGTGTATGGCTAACGAAGTGAAAAAGATACAATACTAGTTTCAAACAAGCGCCTTTAGCATTAAAAGAAAAATAAAAGTAAAAGTAGGAAAACACTTGAAAGTGCTTTAAAATCGTAGACCTGCCTTGAGGGAATACAAAACAACAGACCTGCCAATAAGGGAAAGGTGAACACACCAAATTGGGCGAAGCGGAGAAGAGGCGCATGACGTGACCGTCTTCCTTTTAAGAGATTTGTCAATAAATTAATCTGACAGCATTCATGAAACTCGCATTGTATCGGTATTCAGTCTTCGCAAATAAAATCAGCTTAAAAATAAGTAGTCCTTTTTGCAATGGCGCCCAAATTGTCGTCTGCTTTAAAAACTTGCTGCAAAACTGCAAATACCCATTCGGGTGAACGAAAGTTCGGTCTTGTTTCCACAATCAACTATTTTGTTACGCCATTTAGTTGGATTTTTAAAAATGTGTTATAATTTATTCACCTCACTTACTTTCGATACGCAACCCAATTTGTTGACATTTGTTAACAATCAGATCCTGCGCAGAAAAGTCCCACAATGGACTGCGCTGCAAACCGTTACCTTACTTTAGCGAACTTAACTTTTCTTCGCAGGCTCTGGTTATTTCAATGCGCTCTCTTCGGCAGTCAACGTACGACTGATGTCGTAATTTATTCAAAGCATTCCGGAAGTCTCTTGGTGCCAAAAAGATGGTCAATTAGTTTGGCTCCAGTTCCTCATCATGATTTAACATTGGGAGAAGTCTACTCTTTTGTAACGTTTATTTTTAAATGCACCAAGACTACCTTTAAAAGTAGTTTAGTACGTTTTAAATTTTAACAGTAATAAAAAAATTCACTAAACATTTTTTTGTACCTTTTGGCGAATTTTTTTATTAAGCAATGATGGACCTTGGGTATGATGACATACGTACGATGTCTCTCTGGTACTGCTATAAGTATCAAATGATAGCCTTATAAGTAATTTTATTTACGAAAATGACCAAAGATGACCGATGTAACAGATCTTCAGATATGTTTGCTTCTCCGTCGGAAGATAATACGATTTCGAAATCGAGACTAGTCAAGAATGAACTGTGTAATATAATATGAATCGCATTGGATCGTCAAAATATATATTTATTGCATTTTCATGCAAATTCGAACAGGATTTCAAATACGAGCGAGATAAAATGAAAACAACAAAACATTTCTTTCGATCAATAAAAGTGTTTCGACAATTCCGTCTTGTTGTTTTTTTACAAAACCTCATTTTAATGAATTTTATTTATAATAAATTATGTATGTTTCAATTAGTCAATCACTATATTATATTTTTTTTATCGCATGCTTGATGTGCTCTAATCTTAAGGTGGGTGTGTAGGTACATCGCGCAATTTATTTGTGAACCGAACATGAACAATCGTCGGTGGCTTTTATTAAAATTAATTTGACCTAACCGGTTTTTTTCTAAACGGCTTTCCCCGTGAGTGTTTGATATTGTGTGCAAACTTCATGACGCCACAGCTCATGAAAAGTCAGAAGTTTCATACATTGGAAAGCTTTAGGTACTATTTCCCAAAAGCCCTAAACGTTTAAATGTAGAGCGAACAACTTGACATAAGAAGTCAAATTTTTAGAGGGAAATAAGTTAAATGATCTGTAGGTTGTGATGTAAAGGACATTTCATGCAGAAATTATTGCATTAGTCTTAATATCACATTTTGACACGTTCACGTTTTGACATTTTTTCTGCATAATATGTATTATGAAAAGACTTTTATTGCAGTGCAGCCAATACTAATATCATAAGTTGTAACGGTGACCGGCCAACTCAGAAGGAAACCAACTCAGAACCACCTCAGAAAGGTCATTAAGGGTGACGATAAAAAAAATATTTAAAAAATTGGTTAAATAGGTTAAGTTAGGTTAGGGTTACCGCCTATTTTAAAATTATTTTGTTCAGAGCTTTTAATGACCTTTCTGAGGTGGTTCTGAAGTGGTTTTATTCTGAGTTGGCATGGAACCAGTTGTAACATATTGTATGAAGACTGTAACAAACCTCTCCCGATTTGCACACAAATTTTAACTAAATTCATTTCAAATCCTTTGCTCAGAAAATCCAGAATTTAAAACAATATAAAAAGGTGAAACGAAGAAACTGGACATGGGTCCATTCTTCCCGCATCCGATGTCTATTTATTTTAAGTGGTTAATTAATGTTTGACATTATTCCGCTTAAGGAAAAAGAAGCGAGGTAAAGGCTTTTATTTTTATCCACTGGTGTTAATCGGGCGACCGAATCGTGGCTTCCGTCCATATTATTTTTCTTGAAACTCCTTTTTTTTGTGTCTTTACGCTTTTTCGATGGGATTAGCTATTTTTTAAAGTAATTTATAATGACTGAAATAAAACAAAGTAGTCGTTTGATTTCAGTTAATATGTCAAACCACAAAGTAACTGCTTTCTACCAAAATATAATTTATAATGTATTTATTATTCGATAGAAACGTTGTTTATTATAAATCATAATAAAGTAATATTTTATCATTCGGTAATGTATTTTGATATAACCATATCAATGAAAGAAAATAACTTGCTGGTCATGATATTCTACTAAAAATATTTGAAAACCGAGTTCTGGTGTTGACGGGCAATTTTTAGGACATCGCAACAATTTTCAGCTATCATGAGCTCCATAATTTTGAAATGTAATTTTTTGTATTTAATTTTTTGTAATTTGGTCCATATAATTTTGTAAATAAATAGAAATTAAAATTCGATGAAACCAGACGGTAACATAACAGAAAAACCCAGGCAAATTTAACCAGAACTATTAGAGCTTTAAAAACACACCGACTTTTCACTAAAAAAATTATAATGTTATCTTCTCAAATTATCTAATAAAGGAGTTATTAGTATTAATCATTAAATGATATAATACTTACAAATCTAAACGAAACATGAAATAACACTAGACACAGACAATAAAAAGGTAACGGTTGAATCAATCGAAGCGATTTTTTTACATCATTTGTGTTGATATCACATTAAAAATTCGGAATTAACAATATTTAACAAATTCTTTCCATGTTTTTGGCTAAAATTAAATTATTAGTAACCTAAAAATACTGCACACAAACATGCATAAAATAGGTATTTGAAAAAAGCACCACATCTACGTGTTTCGTGACACTTTTGTTCTAGCCTTGCTACCAGGAAAACCAGGACCTTATATAAATACTTATTAGATACATTACCAAATATTTCAATCATCGAACCCAGTTTTTAAAATCCGAGCCAGCACTCTTTCCGCTACCAAAAATTCTTTTATCACTCCATCCCAAACATGTTTCTTTCCAAAATTGATGATTCTACGTCTCCTTGGTGACAGCCGTTGGCCCGTTATCTAAATTTTCAACTCGTTTATTCCAGAAGCGGCTTTTACCGAGTTATACCTTACTAATTGAAGAAGTGTAACATTACGAAAGGCAGGTAGGACTTACCGGGTTACCGAAATGAACCAAAACTAGTTTGATTTTCATAAATTCCCTAATTGAATTATAAAAGCCGAAAGTGCCATTCTATTAATTATTGAAGAAATGTACCACTGTCGAATGAAGGCAGGGGTCTTATTGGGACATTGAAATGAGATGAAACAAGTTTTGTTTCCATAAAAACCCGTAATTGAGTTATTAAAGGCCTAAGTGCCGTTCTATAGATAGGGGTATGTGCCTAATGGTGTGATCTGTGATGATCCAGGGTTTTTGTCAATGTTGGACTTTAGTTCATTAGTTTATTTGAATATAATCAAAGTTTTATTTGAACCCTGACAGAACAAGAGTCCCAATTACCCAGCGGAACTGTGACTGTAATTTTTTTTCAAATATTGTCGTGATAGGAGGTATTAGGGGAAGAATGAGGGGAAGGTAAAGGTTGGAAAGTACCTGAGTATTCATGTCTGGTACTAGGGCAACGGGCAACTTTTCTTAACACTCCGGTGCGAATTTTTTAACCTATTTACTTGTATATTAACACCATTTTAGAGCCTCTTACAAAGGGAAAGTAAATTATAAATAGTTTTTTCTTTCTTTTTATACATAACTGAACGGCCCCAGTAACAACGTTTTGTATATATTTAGTTATAAATTGAAGATGTCCACCGACTCGGTATAACTACTTCCTTCCAGTATTATGCTGGTCAATGAGTAATACATAATATGGTAGTTACTTACAGAATTTCTGCACTATTAGTACCAACCTCGCTATTTGGATCTGGCTACAAAATACGGCTAAATCCATTTTAAGCACCGTTTCAATTCTGGATGTTGGTCTTTACTGATACTATTAGTATCTACCACTCTGAATATATAAATTAAATCATTATTTATTTGCTACTCAAGATTTCACAGACTCTGAATTTATAAATTAAATCATTATTATTTATTTGCTACTCAAAGAGGTACCGTACCTACTACAAAGGTGATCATCAAGCTTAATTTTAGTTAAATGTGACTGTACGGTGAGAAAAATAATCATTATAAAATAATATTTTGCAACACTTACACAAATGGGACTGAAAACTAGGTTAGATACCTCAGATAACTCGTGTTAAAGTTTTTAACCCATGAAACTACAACAAACAAATTCAGAAACGGATGCAAAACTAAAAACTCAGAAATTAAATATGCATAGTTAGATATGTTTCTAGCGGTGACCGGACAACTCAGAATGAAACCAACTTAGAAGCAACTCAGAAAGGTCATTAAGAGTGATAATAAAAAAATATAAAAACATCGATTGAATAGGTTAAGTTAGG
The DNA here is from genome assembly GCA_917563855.2 of Limnephilus lunatus. Lineage (NCBI taxonomy): Eukaryota > Metazoa > Arthropoda > Insecta > Trichoptera > Limnephilidae > Limnephilus > Limnephilus lunatus. The sequence goes on along the minus strand of OU830593.1, from coordinate 100,243,831 downwards.
TTAGGGTTACTGGCTATTTTAAAATTATATTTTCATAGCTTTTAATGACATTTCTGAGGTTGTTCTGAGTTATTATGAGTAAGTTTCATTCTGAGTTGATATGGAACCGTTTCTAGCACAATCTAACAGTTCTTACTTTGGCATTGCTTAATCACTATTCACTCGATTTCATTGTGCATTTTCCATTCACAAAACACTTACCTTAAAAGGCACCTGGAAACGCTGCAATAGGAGATAAATATGTATGTTTCTATCATTTCAGTTAGACGTATTTATGCACCAGCCGATGCAATTTAGTTTATCATTTCGAATAAGCGTATAAAATTCCATATGGGAGTAAAGCTAACCATATTAAAATTACGGCCTTAATAACGCACCATAATAATAGTATTACGTAGTATGCAGCCTTGGTAAACGCATTTGGTATATGACCTGTTGTGGCAGGATGAACAAATCAGACTTTTTCAGTATCGGAGTAATAAAACGTCAGAGAACGCGTGATTTCCATATCAAAGTCAGGATTAAGTTTTAAAGTCTTAGTTACGAACCATCCAGTTCCAAAACCTCTGCGCATTGTTCGTGGACATGTTTTTAAAACGACTTGTTTGCTTTCTTGATCCAAACTGCGACGTTTATTTTTCTTAAATTAAATTATCTTAGAGTCGATGATAAAAAATACGCAAGATTGGCCTCTTTGGTACAAAAATAATAATACATTAAGGTAACAACCAGAAGTTGAAATTGTTTTAAATGAAAAAACACATATTATATAAACACTTATTAAAACAATTGATATAATAAGCCCTGATGAAGCTTCAGCTAAGCGAAACCTGGTTGGCTGTTAAATATTAATTCAAATAATAAGTGGTGTTTTACAAAGTGTGTTTTTTTCATTTAATATATAATGTAACACCACAAAGTATTTGCTTCTTTCGATAAAAAATTTTTGTTGTCGATGAATGCTTGACCGAATTTTAACCCACTTTAAAAAAAAAGTTATTACGCAACTTAATAAACATGGGAAGCAAACACTAAAAAGAGATTTTGTTTGTAAAGGAAAATTAATATTTCTAGTCGTCTGCATAGTTCAAAAAGGAAATGGTTTTGGTAACTAATTAAAATTCGTTGAACTTGGATATCCAAACGACGAAGCCTGCGGCAGTTTCTCGATGCTAAACTTTAGAATTTTGGAAGCTACTACGCACAGATTTTTTTGCTTTATCACTTGGGTATCAGTGTAGGTATTATTAACTCCATACCATATATTATTATCTAATGTTGTGTTAAATGCTTTAAGATAAATAGCTTATAAAACAAACAAAAAATACAGAGGGTAAAAGAAACATTAAAAAAACGCTTTTGTATCTGCAAGGTGGATGTCCTTATTCTATAAGATAGAGAGAAGAATATGACATTTTATGAAAGTTTGGCACGATTTTCATAAATTTGCACAGCGTTAAACCAAATATCTTGGGTATGTTAACAATCATGATGCCACCTAGCGCATTCAAACCCAATGCAAGTGAATTGAAAGAAAACATTGTCATGAGGCTTGCAAGCTGTAACTTGTTGAAAAATGCAATAAAACTGCACAGAACAGCATGTGACCTCGTTGGAGACGCACTCTATAATGTCCCGTGGTATATCCTTAAGGCTTGACCCGGGTTAAGGTCTGAAAGCCAGAGTTAAATATGGAAAGCCTAGGGCACTAAAAAGTAATCATATTTTTATAATATATATTTTCTGGCGAGAGTAAATATTTGGGAAGGCACTATATAATTATTTTTTTTCGTGTGAGAGTCCCTTTGGAAAAAAATGAGATAATTTTGTTGTGAATTCCTTCTGTAGTTTAAATAAATTATTAATGTAATAATTTGTTCCGGGTGTATTTGGATGAATAAGTTGTAACATTGACAACAATCTAAAGAAACCACACTATTATTAATAATATTATCTTTGATTGCATTTTTGAGGGCTTTAAGAGGCCAATCGAAAATTTATTGAATAATCGAACATCTTTTGCAAATTGACAAAGGTTCTTTAAAAATTTCTAACTAAAGTTGAAAATCGTGAGACCAGTACATAATATTTATGAATCTGCAGGTTATGAGATTTGATCTTACAATTACAATATTCCATCTATAAAACTTAATAATATATAACTGCACCCTAGACCTAGAATTTCAGACAAAAGCTTCTGTTTCATAGATGAGTATAAATAATTAGCAAAAAAAAAAATTGTTTTATTTTCGTTTACTTTTCATTTTACATTAGCTCCACACAGGAGGCCCTGACGAAAAAAAAATTCCATCACGACCTGTCATATTAGGGGATGCTGTGTGGAGTGTCTTTTTAAGAAAAGGATGGAGAGGAAATTCTGGAAAGGAAAAGGGTGCGAGTGGTTGGTAGGAATCTGAGATCAGTGTGTTCAGTAGTGACAAACCTATTAATCCGTTCCCCCCACTGCGGTGCAATGCGATGTTTCGAGATAGTCCAACTGGAGAAATCAAAAGGTCTCCCTCAACCATCCCACCGCCAAGACCCAAACAAACCTCACACTTTGAACCCGGGCATCCCTGCTAAGTCATTAAAAGTAGCTAACCACTTGAGGTGACCTATGGCAGAAGTGATCATTATCCCGAAAATGATACACATACCCGCCTGCCAAACTAACCTTAGGAACCTACGTATCTAAATAAGGCATGAAACTTAAAATTAGAAAACTTTCACACGTGATTACCACAGGATTGCACCATGCGCATAGTTTCCTTAATTGATACATTTTTCAAACACGTTGAAGCCTTTCATGCTTGAGAAATTGGTCGGTTCGCTATTTTAAACATTTAAATCGATAATCCTTAAAAGCTCACATACCTTTCACCGAGCTTTCGTGGTAATAGTCAACTGGCAATAAGAGCTCATACGAATAAAAATGTAAGGAATGCCCGCCTCTGTACCAACTTTTTGACACGTTAAATAAAGTGTAACGAAACCTTCAGGTATGAGAAAAAATACCCGCGAACTAAAGTCAAGCGCGGTGCCTTAAAATATCCCCAATCCTCAAGAGATTTGACAACAAAATTGAGACACTGAACAAAAAAGATACATCAATAAATTCAGACATTTTTTATATCTTCTATTTAAATTAACTCTTTTTAATTAAGGTTGTAAATTTTGTTTAAAAATGTATTTAATATCATCCCGTTCCCTCATGATAGGTGACATTAATATTAAGACACTAAGTAAAAATGTTTCATTTATCGTATCGGTGTATTTATAAGCATTTTAATTAAGTTTTATCCTTTTTTTGGGGGGTGTTACAGTTTTGAATGTGATTTAATTTCTTTGAAGTCCACCGCTGTCGTTACAATGAATGCGTTAGATAAAACCTTCAATGGCTGAAGGGGGTATAAATAATTCTATTCGCTTTGACTTCTTTACCTTCTTTATACCCTGACCGCTTCGTAGTAATTACAACACGGATTTACATCTTGAATAATACATTAAATAATAATCACATGAATGTATCGGAAAGCTATGGATAAGAGACGTGAAATATTCGTCGTTATCGGGTGATAAAATTTTATAATATTTGATTTGCTTTTGAAGTGATTAAGGCTTTATTCTGAAGAAAATTTTTAGACTCGTAAAACTACGTAAACCCACACAATGCTTATGTCGTACAATTATTAAGACTATTTAAAGTAATTTTCTTGAAAGGGTGATACCGAACAACTATCAAAGCCTATAATGATTTTTTTTGTATAACTGAATGAACATTATTGCGTGGGTGATTTTCAGGTGGAATTAATAAATTTAGTTTTAATTATAAAATCTGTGCGCTTGAACAGCGACATCTGTTAATTTTGGAGTCATGCATTTCGCACATTAAAATTCAACACAATTATATTCAACTCTTGAAGTTATTTCCATAATTATGTATCTTTAACTACGGAGCATTAAAATACTCACTAAATAGTGATTTAAATAACAAATATAAATACGTGTATTACTCAAAATTAAAAGATTTCTTTGTTTTTACCATGTTTATTGTCTATAAAAAAACCGACATGTTTCCTGAGCGATGCTCACTTCCCCAGAGTTTACTTAAAACTAATTATATCAATAAACTTAAAGGTGTCAATGGAAAGGTGGGGGCGGGAAGGAAGAATGGGGGGAAATAGGGCACAATTTACAAAGGTAATATGTTCAATAATGCATCATTTCAGTATTTTATTATAATTTATTTTGAAAAAGTGAAATATATTATCGTACATTTAGGAACTTAAGAGGAAGCCACAAGCTAAGAGTGTATGTATTTTTATTGTACCTTATATAGCCTTGAATATGGTTAATAGGCATAAAAATCGCTTGGAAAACGGAGTCTAGAGGTCACGATTTTAAACGCAAAACGTGACGTGAAACGTCAGCTTTTTCGTAACCAGGATTTTTTTTATTTATTTTAAAAAAGAAAAACAATAATGAAAAAAATATATTTTTTTTGAATTTTAATTAATATTTTTATGAAGTACCTAATTAAAAAAAATTGTTTTAGTTCTACTCAATGGAAATGGTAGGCAAATCTGCGAATGAACTTTTTTATATTTATAATGTAAACCGATTCATAGTAAAGATTAATCTAAAATAGTGATTTAGCATCAAACATTAGAACCTACTTGAGCTTGTACTAAAAGTAAATTAATGACCCAAAAATGCATTAATTCAAAGCTCACCTCCTATAAGATACGATAATTATTTTATCTGCATGCCAGTTAATATATTTTGTTACGTAAATGGTTGTATAATATCTTTTTGAAAAATTTACCCTTGACAATGAAAAAGGAATCATATCAAATCCCAAATGTCAGTAGAGTAACATGATATAGCACTTTATGCCTAGATACATGAACCCAACTTTTACAGATAGAATTTTACAACTTTGAAAACATTTATGAGTTCCAAAGATCATATTTCATTGAATGGTACAGACTTTTTTGTGAAGTTGTTTTAATTTGTTTGTCAAGGAGTCATATCTTTTGATAGCTGGGCGACACCTAAGGCGACTAAAGATATTCATATGGGCACAAAATTAACTATCTGAACCTTTCTATGATATAAAAAAAATTAATAAAATCCTTTTGGAGAGTCGGTTTGACGTTATGTCAGAACACTTATAATTTCATTGATAGAGGACAGTGGCATGATTTATCATCGGATAAAACAAAACACTTGACTTGTTTTCAAAAGTGGATGACCGAAGAGAAGAAAAATGTTTATCACTGAAGTGGCTACAAATAAAAATGAATCTAGGTTTTGTTATAATCTGTCACCGAGAAATTACACTCTATTTTTTTTCTTCTTTCTATTGAGCGCTTTTATTATTTCAGTGACGACCTACGTTTACTGTAGTGCCGTGACAGCCAAAAAATGCAATAAACGTATGTTCCTTATCGCTATAATACTGCAGCTCCTTCTAACACATTAAATAATGGTGAGACGCACAAAATACGTGCGTCCGTTACTGCTTCCTCCAAATTACTATTTTTTTTCTGTGTAGGAAACAGATATATCTTATTTTATTTCGGCTCACCTATGGCGATGGGTGTGGCGTTTCATTTTCTTTAAATGTATGAGCGAGATGTATGATAATGATTGTATTATTACGGTAATTAATGTTTTATGACAAAATCGATTTCGAGCATCTTATTTACTCCTACTGTGCACGAGTGCCGAAGGATCAATCTCGCTGGTTTTTCGGAGCGTTTTCCATTGATGTACAAGGATAGAATTTCTACCCAATGCCATGCATGGTTCCATGACAGTTCATCCTGCAACAATTCATCCGGCGACAGTTCATACGGCGACAGTTCATCCGGCCGACAGTTCATCCTGCCGACAGTTCATCCTGCCGACAGTTCAACCGGCCGACAATTCATCCGGCGACAATTCATTCGGCCTGATCATTTAGAAGGTTTTTTTTTCAAGTAAGTACGCAAAGAGGATATACGGCCGTACAACCAAAATCGATATACTTAAATCTGAAGGCATCTTGAGTGGAAAACCACTGTAACCTAACCTAACCTAACCTAACCTAACAAATTAGTCAATTCATCCTAAAAAGAAGGTGTTAATTTCAGATAAAAAAGTTATATTATATCCAAGAAGGAATCTTTACGGTTTTTTGCTAAGCCGACTGCACGTATAAGTATGTCGTATTTTGTTATTCATGCATGCTTATTCGGAGAGTCGAAATTATTGTTAGTAAAAATATTTTTACAGAAGATTTCCATTCAAGATGCCTTCAGATATAAGTATATCGATTTTGGTTGTACGGCCGTATATCCTCTTTGCATACTTACTTGAAGAAAAAATCTTCTAAATGATCAGGCCGGATGAATTGTCGCCGGATGAATTGTCGGCCGGATCAACTGTCGGCAGGATGAACTGTCGGCAGGATGGACTGTCGGCAGGATGAACTGTCGCCGGATGAACTGTCGCCGGATGAATTGTCGCCGGACGAATTGTCGGGTCACCGCGATGCATGTGCTCTAAATATTATAATCCGTTTGTTAAGAAAGAAGAATTTATAAAATATAATAATATAAGTAGAAATATTAATAAAATAAATAAAAGTTTTAAAAACCAAAAAATTTAAATTTGAAATTATAAAGCACACTTAAATTTAAACTGAATACTTCAACATGAAATAAATAAAAAAAAACATAATAATACATGGGCCTAACTTTGTTATTGTGGAAAACTGTGTACATTTTAACATATTTTATTATTGTAAATAATGTATATATTTTTCTTGAGTAAAAATGCAATTAAAAAGAAAAAACGCTTTTAAGGCACATTTTCAGGAAAAACAAACTTCACGCTGCAATGGGGACTTTCGCGTTAACTACTCACATAAAAAAATAATCACATTTTTTCTGGCAGTTTATTAATGTTGGTCTATGTCTATGAAATCATAAAAATTATATATTTTTATGTTATTTAAATTATTAAAATTTTTGGAATTATTTACTTTATTTTTTCGGTGGCGAAACAACTTTTAGGATTTAGTCAGTAAAAGTCATATTATTTCGTTGGAAGTTATAACGGTATTGTGTGACCAATAAAAAGATGACACCGCTTCTGTAAATATTTACCCTACCTGTGTCGCCAGTCTGTGTTTATTTTTGTGGGTTTTACGAGCCACCGAATACCACTTTTATGACATTTGATATGATTTATTGGCCGTATTTTTTTTTTTAAATAATAAATATCAAGTTTTATTAAAGTTTAAAAATAATGGTTTTATCTATAATTTTAATGGTTTTTGGAAATATAAGCACATGTAAAGGAGCTAACTAGATACGTTGCTTTCGAGAATCGAACGTCACTTAATTTGATTAATACGGTGATTTAGTTTGTAATTTCACATATTTTCAATTAGGAAGGTACAGGAACAAAGTAACACGATTATTATCGCAGTCAGTAGTTTAACTCTGAAATCTTTCTTAAATTCTTATGATTATTTAAAAATTTTACCTCGCTTGTAGCGTCCCCTTTTACCCTCAAAGTTTTTCAGCCAGAATACCAGTTTGGGAGACGGGTGTGGGTAATGCCACCCAGGGAACAATTTATTATATAACTAAAACCTCTGTTACAGATAACCTTAGGTAGTTCGCTACGTTTGGTGGCTTAGCAGTTGTGCCCGGGTTCACAGTGTAAGGTCTGTTCGGGTCTTGGCGGCGGATGCATCTGCCCACAGGATCGGGTGAGAGTGTCTGAGGGAGAACTTTTAACCTTTCCAGTAGGACTCTCTCAGAATATCGCCTTGCACCGCAGTGGGAGGGTTGGATTCATATGTGCTTAACTCCCGGACACATTGACCCCCAGATTTCTACCCGTACCATACCCATGCATCATACCTTTTTCGGTCCCAGAACTTCACCTCCATCCTTTTTAAAAATACCCTCTTACCAGCATCCCCAAAGATGAGATAATCCCTAAGGAGAAATATTTTCCTCAGGGCCTCCCATGTGGAGCTAATCTTACTAATATTATAAAAGCGAAAGTTTGTATGGATGGTTGGTTGGATGGTTGGATGGTCCTTACTCTTTCACGCAATAAATATGGAATGGAATTTAAAAATTCTTTCACTAATCGAAAGCTAAATTATTTGCGAGTAACAACGGCTTTATATATTGGTAAGCTCTGGCGTTATGAATGAGCTGTGGCGTTATGAAATTATGTATCATACGTTTTCTGTCCCTAACAAAATCGAGTTATTGCAAACGTCAAACAAATTGTTACCTTGGAAACAATGTTTTTTTTTTAAATTTTATGCTTAAAAAGAGTGCTTTGTTGTGATTAAAAAGAGTACTTTTTTGGCGTCGTAGTTAATATCTACATATCTCTAAAAATGTTTATTCTCCAAACAAAAAGCATAACGTTGCTATAAAGCATAGCGTTCGAAGTGGACTGTCATTTTCTTATTTTTTAGGTTACTCTGGATTCAAATATGAATAAAATACTAATAAAGGGATTAGGTACTTAAAATAAATTTCTATTTCTATAATTTAAATATTTTCTAAAATAGAATTTTTATTTGCGAAATGTCATTTTCAAATTTTGATATTTTCTATTAAACAATAATTATTTTCTATTAGACAAAATAGCAAGAATAATAACAATTATGCCAATAATTATACCAGTAATTTCCCACTAATACTATGCGAGCGAAGCCGTGGGTAAAAGCTAGTGTAAAATATAATATATGTATACCTACCAACGTGCTGCCTAGGTTTATTATATCTGTCTTCTCTGCTCCCCGCTTCGGAGACACAACTTTTAAATTGTGTCTGCCATCAAATCTGGACTTCTGTGTTTCACCTTCTCAATTTTCGATAGTCCATTTTGTCATTCTTACTCCAGTATCGATTACTTCCTGAACTTGCAACCACCACCTCCGGACATTCCTCTAACACAGCTTCCGATGACCTCTCGCTTGCCCCGTGCTTCCAACGACCTCAGCCGTGACCCGAACCATCTTGTCCATAGAATGAACAGGTTAATCAACAGATGGTGTCATTGATTTCTCTTCCACTTCCCATCAAAGTGCTGCCAGTATCCTGGGTTTTGACCACAATAGTCGAGATTTATTTCTTCAAATTTTTAATACAGTAATACACCCCTCACCAAAAGAGAAGCTTTTACCATCTCGGAACAAAACGGTAGAACCACTGTGATTGACTGTTTTTTTACTACGTTGTCTATTGTAGTGAACATTCTTCCAGGTGAGCTTTTAATTCAGTACCTACCAATTTTCTTAGATGGTCAGAATGACTTTGAAAAAATGTATCACGAATCGCTTCAGCTTTATTTTTAATAGCTAGGATTTCATCATCTTTTTTATTCCGTGCTCTTATTTTCCAGCCTGATATCTAAATTTTGGAAATGTTCCGATTGTGAGTTGTTAACATGTGGTTTTGAAACATATGGGTGACGCTGGCTATCTTCCACTTTCCTCTCTTTAGGATATGTTTGTACTCACTTTGACACCTTAACGCTTTATTTCACTTCAGAAAAATATTAAATATTATCCTTTTTTACCTCATCTAAATACCAAAAGCCATTTAATATTCCTTTAAAAATTGGTAAACTCTTTGAATGAACAGAACTCGAGTTCAAAAACCGAATGTTGTTTTGGGTATTATTAATAAATTGTAAAGGGATTCGTTGCGTAAACTTTTATTTAATTTAATGGGGCCATCCCACTCGCAAAGATTTAAATACCTGACATTTGCATTTTATTTTTGAGCGTTTGATTTTTTTTGTGTTTTCGAGCTTTTTAAAGGGAGAATTGTTTAAGTAGCTACATAATAAATAATACGATGTTATTGTTATACTAATTCAAGCTATGTTATACTATGCAATGTGTAGGTTCAGCTGGAGTTGGCTCTTGAACTCGGGTTCTTCGCGAGAAGGGGACGCTACTCCCAATCCTTTTGCAAATTGACTACTCCAGAGAACCCAGCCCAGGACTCGGACCCAAAACTGGAACGCGGAGCCTGAATCCAAATGTTTCCACCGGCGAGGGCGTCCCCGAGTTCGCGGTCCAAACCACTCGCGAGTCGGGAGCAGGTCCCGGGTTTGAGTTCTTTTGCGGGTTTAGGCTCCTAGGCCCGGCTCCGGCCGAACTCGTGCATCTGCACTCAGCAACAGCGCAACAGCACTCAGTACGCAGTCCGCACCAAAGAACTCGGACCCGAACTCCTAGAAGTCGAGTACTTTTAAAGGGTATCAGGAGGCCTCCGACAAAATGCAGACGTTACCCATCTCCCACAGCGCCCTTGAGATGATTTTTCACGAAAACGGCGCTTTACAAATTAGCTAAAAAATATCTCTAATTGAATGCCCTCACACGTACTTATTTTTCATACCTAATATGCAATAATCAGACCAATAATTAAAACACCAAGAATTAAATTTAAATCATGATCTTGGCTATCGCTTATTTCCTATCTTTAAAAATAAGATGATGGTTAGTTAATATTATTCCCTGATAGTTGACTCCCCAGCACACAATACTTACGAAAAATATAACTAAGTGTCCCCTAATGGGTATACAGAAAGGATGTAGCGTCGAATAACAAAAATATAAAACCTATTTTCATTAAAAAACAGCAAGGATAAAACTACTTGTACAAATACTGTATATATCAGCGAATAAGCAAAAAATATTGACGCTGCAAAAAAAATCGTTTGATGTCCATACCAACTTATTATTAAAGGTATTTTTAAAGTCGATTTTTGGTTTGTGATTGATAAATAATGCACAAAAAAAATAAATTTTTATAATAACTATAATTTTAGGGGGCCAACTTTTAGGGGGTAAGTAGTCAGGTCACCATTACTTACTTAAGTATTATATTATATAAGCTCTTATACGATTAGTGATATATTTATCTCAAGTGAAAAGCATTTTAGGAATGGTTATTAAACTTATGTATCAATATCTCGGAGCTCAGACCTGGCAGCACCGCTATAAATAAAAACTTCCAAGAACTGAAACAAAAATCAAACTAACAGTGACTAGACGAAAGGCCTGATACTTAAGTTGACTACCACGCCTATTTTACTTACTTCAGTAAAGTTATTCGAATGGGGTAAATGATAAGGTAATAATAAACGAAATCACATTTAATTTCTGTTAATTTTACCCACTACTCCACGGGGTCCACTGTCCGAGGATGGTATGGCATAATTTATTCGTTCGCCTCTCTTGGCGGGTAATTAAAACCAAAAATCGTCATATCGACAGAAATTTCAACTCGTTGCAATTGTTTTGAAGCCTCCTTACCGACGGCAGAGGTCCCGGCCCGGAAAGCCTCCATTTGCGCGGGAAATTTGACAGGAAACGGAACATGTGTTGGCGTGTGCGAGATTGAAAAAATGTATTCAAATTTCTTTAAGTCCGGCAGACGGTATATAAAGCAGGTTGGTACCGCACACATTGATTGCCAACTTGTGGCTTTCAAGCATTCCTTTGGTAAATCGGGTTTATAGGGCCTAGCAAGGCGGGTTAAGAGAAATCTCAACATATTACAATGCATTTCTTTTCTGTATATACCTAATATTACCTACTACTGTTATGTATTATCTCCTATTATTAATTTTATTTATCTAATTTATAAACCACCGAACATTATATTTAATGTGTATTTTTTTAATACAGTTAATTTATTTCAATAAAGATACTATTATTTTAGTCGATAATAGGGTGCGCCTGAGTGTTGACCCTTTGTTTAAAATATCTAATCTCTTATTAAAATTCACAAAAACATAATCTATCAACCGAGTCAGTTCCTCGCCTACACAGTATAGCAAACGAATGTACCAATATACGCAATATACTTAATAAAAATGATCTACATAAAGTCTACTATGCTCTTTGCCAGTCACGCATAGAATATGGGATTATAGGATGGGAAACTGCCTCAAGCATTCACATGAAGCAGCTAGCTAAAACGCAATAGGCAATAATAAAAACAATCATAAAAGTACCCATAAAAACTCCATCAAAAGACATTTTTAAAAACTTTAATGTGTTCAGCATTATTAAATTATATTAAAAAAATGCAATACTGAAATTTAAAGAAACATATGAATATCCTGCTGACCAACACACCTACACTACAAGGTCGAAATCCTCAAAACTACTGAACATCCCGCAATTAAATACATCTTTCGACCAGAAAAACCATAATTTCCATGCTAAAAAATTATATAATGCCCTTCCAATTGAAATTAAGAACACTATGGAGATACAAAAGTTTAAAAAGACATCAAATTATGGTTAAGTAAACAGGAAGATGAGGAAATCATTAAAATTGAAAAAATAGATAAATTAAACAATGTTACTTTGTTTGAACCACTTGTATATTTGCTTGAAGCCGACCGGTTTCGGAACGACCGTTCCTTCCTCAGGGCAAACAAATTGCCCTGAGGAAGGAACGGTCGTTCCGAAACCAGTTGGCTTCAAACAAATATACAAGTGGTTCAAACAAAGTAACATTGTTTAATTTATCTATTTTTTCAAAGACTAAAATATTATTTCAAAGACTTAGTCCAAAAAGTCAAAAATCATTGTATTTGCAAAAGTTATAAATTTGCAGGCCAATTTTTTTCGATTAATTCATGATTTCGACTATTTATCTGAGGAACAGTTTATTTTCTTTAAATATCGACAACTTTAATACCCGTCAATGAATCATCAGAACCTCCGGTGTGGAGTATATGGCCGATGGCCGAGTCGATGTTTTAGCATAGCATGGCATGACAAGACGTCTTAAACAGAAAAAACTATTTTACTTAGCGTTTTCCATTTTTGTACAACACTGAATTTGGATTTGAGGTTAAAATACCCAACCAAGCGGAGTTTTTTTTAAGTTCAAAGGTATGGCAAATATCTAGTACGGGTGTGATCTGTTTTTTGTGTTTAAAATTGTAAAATATAGGCCATCAAATTATTCGATTTTTTAAGATTTTAGGGGCAATTTTGATACTTGTTTTTGAGTTAATGATAATTATTTTAAGAAAATGTTTTAAGATATAAAAAAACGTATTTACCTTTTATTTACTTTGGATTAAACTAGATCTGAAATAAACAAGAAGAAAAATATTTAAAAAATTTACTTGTTTTGGTTGGGTCTTTGGCCTTAAATTCCAAATTCCACAGAAGGTTAAAATGAGATATCTTAAATACTCCAAAAAAATGTATCATTAATCCATCGTTCAATAATTTAAATAAAATTAATAATTTCTTAAATTTTAATTTTTTAATTTAGATCACCTGGGTTCCGGACCCCTGACTAGGTACTAGGTAGGTACGTGTTCCGTGTTGTGTGTATGACGAAGGTGCCGTGGACCGTTGTAGGACGGGATCAAGTATCGGGCTAGCACGGGACACGGGAACGGGACTGGACGGTAAAGGATTTCACGGTACTTTGTGTTCATTTATTTATGCGTGTGACTGTATGCGTGCACCATCCATATTAGATATATCATAGGGAAAGCATTATTTATATTTTGTTTAAGTTTTAAACGATATTTTTAGAAGAAATTTTTAACATAAGCGCTTACTTAAAACCATGGTAAAACATTGTGGTTTAAATTCTAAGTACAATTTATTATTTTAGGTTTTGTAATAGGTAACACAAGGACGTTAATAACTTTGAGTCAATGAAACTACTTTAATGCTCTCTTGGTCGCCTAAGTACACCCTTTGGAGAAAGTAAAAAGGAAGTTTCATAGATATGTTCAATACTAATTGAAATAAATTGTAATAATTGATATCTGCTACAATACATTAATGTCTAGCCTGAAACCCGGAGAACTATTAATTATATTATTTTATTTTTTAAGTTACAGAATAATTTTATAAAACTATTTACTTGATTAAAAATAATATTCCCGGCACTTTCCAGAGTGGAAAGTACCTGAATGTGACCACCATTCAGTATTGAAACGTTGCTTGAAATGGCTTCAACCGTGATTGGTGACCAGATCTGAATAGGCAGACACTTCCACACCTTCGTCTAACCCATCTCCTTAAACTCCCCACTACCATCAGCCTCAAAACGCATCCCAATTAGGGATACCTTAGTCTCACTCCAGTTGGGACTCTTGTATGGTATTTACGAAAAAAAAGTATAATTATTTAAAATTTAAATCAAGAGTTATGATAAAATCAGCCAGCCAACGTTTTCTGATTCGTTTTCAATTCGTAATTTTAGAAAACTTAACGTAAAATTCAAGATTTCCCGGTAATTTAACAAGTCGTAAGACAAAATAATCTTTATGTTTGAAGGAAGATATACAATTTTCTGTAATTTTTCATTGCATGGTTTTTAAATGTTTTAGTCAATGTGCTAGTAAAGCTTTTGATTTTAACTGGTGATTTTTTCCTCAACTATCCGGAGCTAATGGATTTAAAACAAACTCATCTGGGAGAGTTTGTGATGCTGAAGGAAGAATGGAGGGGCAAGAATGGAGAATTTTTGAACCAGAAGATAAAACACAACCTAAGTATGAATAACTTAAACACGTCCTGTTAAACTTTGATCAAAATCTAATATTTTTCCATTTGCCTAACGAAGCCAATTCGACCTATCATCAAGGCAATGCTTTAAAATGAAGAATAATTTATATAAATGAGACGTTTAAAAATAAATAATTATAACTGGTGGTTCGTGTTATTTAGTTCGTAGGTAATTCCCGATTTTAATGGCACGCGTGTTGAAATGCCCGTACGCCACGCGCCGTATCGAATCGCCAAGAAATATATACGTATAACGACTCTGTATGTTGAATGAATACCAGGTTTGGTGAAGAGGTAGAACGAAGTGGTAGAACTGTCCTGATGCCGTTCTGAATCGAAACGTGGCTTGAAATGATTTTATTCGTGTTTAGGGTTCAGGTCTGAATAGCGAGTTACTTTCCAACTTACACCGTCCTAAAAACTATAAAAAAAACTTTCTTTGTTCATTGATAATATTTATTTCTACTTCAAAAAACTGTCACAGAACAAACATACAGAAAAGATAACGCTTCCAGACTTCCAACCACTATTTTTATACTTATAATGGCGCTACTTACAAGCTACTCGATCCTCGCGAGCGTATCATACGCGCCGACGATTTTGCTGGTGCCCGTACACGGCGCTACGCGGTGGCTATCGGTTTCCAATCAGTATCACGATACCGTCAGCACCGTCGCGACGGTGCTGATCGCACGCGACGCGTCGCGTCATTTGTGTCTGATACTTTTTCGTTTGATGTTTGACAGAAATGGAGTCGTAACATGAAAGTAATGTTACATTTGTTTGGGAAGTGGAAAAAATGCATATTTATAAATCTATACTTTACCTGAATACATAAAAAAAGGATTTAGTGGAGAAGGCATGGATTGATGTTGGAAAAAAGTCATTTGAAATCGCTCATCATCGTGTTTACTCCACGGCTGCACATGAAAAATGATCAAGTTCAGTATATTTCGGGTAGCACTGTGTACGGACACCAGCATTAAAGAGTGGTATATCAGCAGTTTACTTGTGGTTTCGTCACAATTACGTAGATTGTAAGTATCTCCATGAACGGAGGGCCTTATTATTATTAAACTATAGGCAGGTACCCACCATGATTAAGAATTTTCTATATTCCTTCTCTGTAGTTTTTTGTTTACTTTTAGTTCTGTTTCACCCATGTTTTACTAGTATTTTGTACATTTTTGGGAATAGCTTAAATGAGTAAAACATCAAATTTTATTATGGATTATTTTAGGTTTTACTCAATAAGTTATTTCAAAAGTAAAAATAAATGTTCAACTTACATAGACTTGTACAAAAAGTCAATAGATGTGACACGTTATAAAAAAAACGATATAGGTATTTATCCAATACACCATCTTGATTGCATATAGTTCGGGTGTAATCTTTCAATAATAATATATAAACAATAAATTATTATTTGTTGTAGACCACTTTTATTTTATAAACACTCTACCGGTTTCGGAAGCACCCTTCTTTCGTCAGGAGAATATTATAACTGTTATAATATTCTCCTGACGAAGGAAGGGTGTTTCCGAAACCGGTAGCGTGTTTATAAAATAAAAGTGTAGTTAATGTACTTTAATGATAACATCTTTTGATTTTATTACCTGTTTTTTTATTTAAAATCTGAGTTGTTAGCGAATTAGAGAGTTTACATATATTTCCAAGTATCCCAGTTCACACGTTTACAGAGGGTTATTTTAAGTTTGAATAGCAGATCGGATTACAGGTGACAATTTCACTTTGTTCAAGGTCAAATCTTAGTAATTGAAATTTCAAACCCCACTTCAATATCACCACACGCGTCCATTAACCTCAAATCCCCCATCCTTATCAATCATAATTTATTTCTGGTCAGGAGATTACACGCATTAGGGCGATGACAGCTCCATTGACATCTTCATATTCGGTTCGCTAATGTCGAAAATCCCACCGAGTCCTAAACCGATTAGCTTGGGTCAATTAAACCTGTGTCCAAAGATTTTATTAATAATAAATATTAGGTGCTTATGTACTACGTGCGGTTTGGTGTTTGATTGGGAATATTAAGTTTTAACTGGGTAAAGTGTGAATTTAATATGTGTTGTGCTATTGAGATAATATTAAAATGTATCTCTATATCTCTTAACGTTATGGTTAACAAAAAATAAGTGGTTTCATTTTTTTTTAACTTTAGCTCCACGCAGCAGGCCCTGAAGAAAATAATTCCCCTCACGATCTATGTCATCTTTGGGGATGCTGTGTGGAGGGTCTTTTTAGGAAAGTAATATGAGAAAGTTCTCGGAAGGAAAAGGATATGTATTAGGGGTGGGTGAGAATCTGGAGGTCAGTGTGTCCAGGAGTGACGGACGGACGTACAAATCTAACCCTCCCACTGAGGTGCAAGGTGATATTCTGAGAGAGTACGGCTGGAGAAGTCAAAGGGACTCCCTCAACCATTAGCTTCCGATTCGGTCTGCCACGCAGCATGCAGCTAGTGGGCGGACGCATCCACCGCCAAGACCTGGGCAAACCTCACCCCATGAATCTGTATCGAACCACTTGGGGTGACTTATGGCAGAGGTGTTGGTTATCCAATAAATGGTTCCCGGGGCGACGGTTTTCATACCCGCCTCCTAAATTGGTGGCCCCGCTAGCAAAAAGAAAAAAAAAACAATAATCCCGTAGAAGTAGAATAAAGAATATAACACTAGAAGTGCCTTTCATACAAAGTTGAATGGAAACAAATGTTCCATTTAGCCCACCACCCAGCGTTCTGTTTTGCTTACACTCGTCTGAAACCGTAGATCTCTATCCCATTTAAATTTCGGAAACAGCTTTTTGAACGGAAATACACGTCTAAATTGAGCAAATATTTGTATCACGAACCACGCTCATAAGGCGCTTCTTGTGCTATTTTTTTATTCTATGGATAATCCCGATGCAGGCACAGAGTTATTCAATTAAAGGCGCTTTTGCGTACTAGTACCTCGTCAAAACGTGTTCCACTTTTAGCAAGCGATAAACGGTGCGGGCAGACCGGATTCGGTAGTTTCCGGTGTTTCGGAATTAAGATGGGTTGGAGATCAATTGAAGTTAAAAAAGTGGAACAATTTTTTTCGCTTTATGTCTCATCTAAATATAATACATCAATTGACGCAAGTAGGTACAGTGGTTTCAACAAGATATTTGTTAAGGACCTGACTACCTACTATCTATTACGATAGCATATTATGTGAACATATGAACAAACTTAAGTGTTTCAAATTATTATTTCATTTTAAATCCTTGTTTCGCAAGATTATTTTTTTAATAATCCATTATTACCCACTGAATACCATGGCCCAGACAGTACATCTTCCGCAGCTATACAATAGGAATATTTTGCCATCTTAACGATTTTAAAAGTAAATTAAATAATTTTTATATTTTACCGTCTCAGTAACGATCGGAAAAATTGGACACATACGAGTAATAATTCACATATGTAGGTACATATTTCTCTCTCTAAATAATATACACATATCGTATTAAGTACCAGACGCGCTGTATACATAAACGACTTACGTGTTAATTACTATTAGTAATAAGTTTTGGGTACCTAGTTAAGTAATTAATCGGTATGACTCAACGTGATTTTAAAGTTATTATGCGGGATGATTGACAGTATTAAGTACGTACATTGTGTAATAAATAAACAAATAAAACTAATGACAATGTTTAAAGTGAATGTTTTATTTTAATTGGTCTTTTTTTCTCCGTTGATGATGATGATCTAAATTTGATGGGTAGGTACAGTATTATATGATTTCGGATCCTATATCGGAAATATTTTTAAACATTTTATGAACCCAACTTCAAGATATAAAATGATGAACTGTTAACGATGTCGTAGTAATAGGTAAAAATTTCACTCAAGATACAATTTAGTATTTAAGTCTAAACGGATTGTTTAAGTTAATTTTTAATTATTTTCTAACTTTGTTAAGTTGGTGCTCAATTTTACATTTAAATTTTACATCATCAACCATTTATTGGATAAGTAACACTTCTGCCAATAGTCACCCTAAGTGGTTCGCTACGTTTGTTGACTTTGCTTGGGGTGAGGTTTATCTAGGTCTTGACGGCGGATGCGTCTGTCCACATACTGCGTGGTGGGGCAGATCGGGAGAGACTGGTTGAGGGAGACCTTTTGACCTATCCAGCCGGACTCTCTATTCTTCACCTTGCACCGCAGTGGAGGGAATGGATTCATATGCCCATCCCTTCTGGACTCACTGACCCCCGGATTTATACCCATCCCTCATACCTTTTTCCTTCGCAGAACTACATCTCCATCTTTTCCCTCTAACAGAAAAAAACCCTCCGCACAGCATCCTCAAGGCTTCCTGTGAAACGTTAAAAAAGGTGCTCTCTAAGTGATATTTCGTTAGAACCATTAATATTTTTACCAAACCGGTTTTGCCTGCCCCAGGAAAAAAATGCCTACAAATATAAATTATTTTTATCGTAAAGTCATCCCATTGAAATTCATCAAAAAATCTCAAAAAAAAAAATTGTAATTTATTTTGTTGAAGTTTTTATAATTTTTTTCTCCATTGATAAATAACAATGCACGATAATAATTTTCACGAAAAATAATTACGAAATCAATCAATAATAATAAATTACGATATCAATTTCAAAGTAATAAATCTTGATAATGTGGCTTTTCAGAACAACAACAGTTGGCAGAGACAAAACTTGTCCTTCGTGTGCTTAGGTTAGGTCATCATCTCCAAAATCACACATAAATTATATTTGATGATCCACCTCATGACACGAGCAAACATATTATACGTATGTGAAAAACAATACCTCAATCTATCAAATAATCGAACGCATATTTCAATCAAACAAATTGGTGAGATGAGGGACTATATAAGTGAAGAGAAAAAGTACGTTAAAAATAAACGCAGCAGAAAACACCCACAAAAGAGCTTTCAACAACTAAGAGAAAAAAGGATTTTGAATATAATATTAAGACCCAGTAATCCCGCTCAAAAAGAAAAAGGAGGAGAGATATGTAAATAGCGCGCTAATATTAAAAACGATAGTATCTAAGCGAAAATTGTGAAAATGTTTAATAAAACACGACTCTTTTAAAATAAAACAAAAATCTCGTGGGGAATGACTAATGTATTTAAAGAAACCCTGTGTTTTTTTATGCCAAAACCCTTTGTTTACTTTTCAAAATAACTGAAAAAAACCTGTTTATAATAATTTTCGGAGCACATTTTGCGATTTTTTTCTGTGGAGGAAATTTCACATAATTGCCGTTTCAGCGTGGGGAATGAATGGATATTATCTTCAAACATAACATATATTTTTTAAGAGGTTTAAAGCTTAAAATGTTTAAGTAAAATAAGTAATAAATCGGTGGAAATTTATTTGAAATGCGAAACCACCGATTCATCATTTTAATTTCATGAAAATTTGTATCTTTGTATAAATCGCCATTTAATAAAAAAATAATCAAGATGTTTCGAAAGAAATGGTTTCTTCGTCAAGAAAAATCAACGTTTATATAAGTTTATCCTTTCGAAACTATTGGTTTCGAAACATTTCGATTATTTAAAAAGTCGTCTTCAAAAAGTAATTTATTTCATTAAAATGTAATATTTGTTATATGTATTTATTATTTGTACATATATATTTGTTATATATATATTTTTTTACATAAAAGAAGATCCCTATTTTTGCATGATTGTGATTAGATGTCTTTCAACAAGGTGGTGCTGAGAGTGTCAGAACTTCTATTAAAAGCGTGGTACAGTCGGCGTACTGACTAAAGAGATTATTATATATTTTATTTTTTTACTTCAGATCCATGGAGGAAAACATAAATACCCTCAGGGCCTATGTCATCTTTGGAGATGCTGTGCGGAGAGTTTTTTGTGGATGGGAAGGAGAGGAAATTCTGGGAAGGAAAAGGGTATGCAGTGTGGGTAGGAATCTGGAGGTCAATGTGTCCAGTAGTGACGTACGTATGAATCCATCTCTCCTTATGTGGTGCATGGCGATGGCTCGGATATAAGTCCGACTGGAGAAGCGAAAAGGTCTCCCTCAACCAGTCTCTTCCGGCCCATCACGCAGTAGGTAAGCAAACGCGTCTGCCCCCAAGAACTTGACAAACCTCACCCCATGACATCGGGCATGCTTGCTAAGTCATCAAACGTGGCCAACCATTTGGGATGACGTATGGCAGGAGTATTGGTTTTCCAATAAATGGTTACCGAACGGCGGTATCCGTCCCCGTACGATAATGATTTATATAGAAAACTTTTTTTCTTTTTTTTTTAAATGCCGGCAACCCGGGCCTTTATTGTGATAATAATATCTTATACAAAACAAGTAAGTAACCCGCCTCACTAGACTGGCGGCCCCTAGACGACACAATTATATTGAGCAATATTACGAATTGTGTAATATTATCGACCGTTTGGGATGAATATTGAAGATTGCGCAATGATTAAATAAAAATTAAACTCGCATAAATTTTGTTCAATTATTGCGCAATCTTCAATATTAACCCCAAACGGTTAATAATATTGGACAATTCGTAAAACTGCTCAATATAATTGATCGTCTAGAGGCCGCCTTGTCTGTTCCGAGACGGGTACATATTTATATATTTACACATATAACTTACACATACACATACATATATACAGGTATTCGCATACATGTATATAATCATACACATAGATACGTGTAAAACATAAGTACAAATGTAACTGCAGAAATGTATCATCCATTGAACTTCATATCAGAGATATAACGGTTTCTATGATTCTTAGTAGTTGGTGAACATAAAATGCATAAATAGTGAAAGCTTTTCAAATGCGAATAGTTCTTTCATCTTAGATTGTCTGTTTTTTACGCAGTAGGTCCACTCACAAATACGCTAAAGGGGAAATTACTAATATCCAAATCACTGTTATCGACTCCAAAAAAACTAACATAAATCTACACCACGACGTAGGATCTATAAAGTGTTCAAATTACTTGATGAAATAATGGTTTTGATTTTGATGGTACCTACCTGCCAACATATAATGTAAGCCGATATTATGTAGGCTTTAACTTCGTTTAATTTCCGAGGTACCGTATGAGGTATGGAAAGCGGACGTTTGAATGTTTTGTTACCGAATTCGGTTCTTACGGTCAGTTATTAATTATTATGGATTCGAAGCGGTCAGACCATACTGTGAGTATTGCCCCGGGGGTTGAACTCTGACCCTGGCTCTCTGGTGTCGGATGGCTCCAGGAATATTCAAATAATATTATCGTTTTGAAATCTCGGCTTTTAGAACAATACCATTATTTTATGACTGGTCCATTAACACCTACGCGCTATTATAATGAAAACGTAAAGTGCACTTCAATGTAAAATAAACAGAATAGAATCTGATCTGAAAATGATTCAGAACTACCGCTGAGAGGTCTGTTTTAACTCTTCTTTCTGTTAAAGCTGTTGTTTATGAGAATGAAAGAGAGGTCACAACAAAATATTTTCAATGGTAAGTTCCTTTCTCAATAGTGGTTCTAGAGTCAGACATTCAACTAAGAATTCGATGTCTTAATGATGTAAAAAATAAGTCTCAGAAACGGCGCTACGTAATTTGTTTTCATTTTAGAATTTTATGCTGATTTTTTTGAAGAATTCCAAAAACCTCAAAATGGATGCATGACGTAGATATCTATTGATGGAATACGGTGAAACTGGAGAAAGGTAGTGAAGTAACATGCTGTTTTGAAATGAGTACTATCAAGTTTAAAGGTGGTGTTTTAGTTCGAGATTGCTTTATTTCATTAATTGAATTGGATTCATTTAGGATGATGTTCTCCAGAGAGAGATGTTTTTAGGGTATTATGGGTACATCTAAAACCATCACACCGTTTCCCAGGAGGGGTAGGCAGATAGGATAGATCGTTATATGTACAACTCTGTCATTGCACACGGTCAGTGCTTCATTCACATTCATTGATTTTCTTATATGTTCTCTTCTGTCACCATTGTCTTCAGTACCCATTCCTAGTAATCGATTCATTTGTTCGTACCATATTTTATTCGGGCGTCTCAGCCATTTTATACCATTCTCTTCCCCATCATACATTTTGCTCGCAATCCTTTCTCCGTTAATCCGCTCCACAAGTCCAAACCATCAAAACACCCCTTTTCTTAAATTGAAAGGTCTTATTAAATACACAGTGAAAACAAAATTTTTTAATCAAGGCCGCTGAAAAATCACGGGGTATTCTGAATTATTGACAAATTAATTCTAATTTTGAAAAACGCTAATTAAAATAATGTTGTTTTTATAATATTATATTCCAGGTGGGTACCTACTTTATCGCATGTTATAAAGAATATTACACAAAAGTGCCTTCCGTATAAATTTAAATGGAAACAAATGTGCCACTGACTTGGTTCCTTTTGGTTCTAGATCAATCAGCACGCGGTCTTTCTCTCTTAAATTTGCTTAAATTAAATATCGCTATCTCATTTGAATTACATAAAGGTCAAACACAAATTGGTATGGATATATACGCCGAAATTGGGCCTTTAATTAGACTACGAAACACACCCGCATGACACTTATTAAGTTATTCTTTATTCTAACTTGTCAAAATCAAAGCATATTTGAGTTCATTTTTCACACAGAACTAACATTTCACGAACATGCAACCGAACTGAGAATTTTTATGATAAAATTTGCATGTTGCAAACCTGTGCTTGAGAAACTATGAAATCCCACAAAAGGAGTCTGGACAAAGATGAGGTATTATTTTTCAGTTCATATACAGCTGTAATAGTGTTGTGCACGGGTATATTTATAGCCAATGTGGTTTTATGTAGTCATTTCATTATTGTAGGTAAAATATAATGGATTCCTGAAAATGCAACAAATTGTGATCATTATGGCAATAATTACATAACATTAATGGCAAATGCTCTGGGAAAGTGCCTCAGAAGTGTAGGTTTCATACCAGGTTTTACTCGTAAAATTCACTGAGTTATTATTCAACTTGTGTTAGATTATTGCTCTGTGTTCCGATCATGCTGGAAATAAAGCCTTCAACAAGTTGACTTTCATGAATGTTAACACTTTGAATTTGAAGTACTTATCTAAATCAATTTTATATTTATCTATGTAAACAAGTAAACTTGTCCTTCTGTATGTCTCTTTGACCTTCTAGTATAATATTTATATCTAGTATATTATTCCTATTGAATTTGAAGAATAAACAAAGAATTGTAAAATTTGTACTATAATCCAATTGAGGATAGATGTGGTAAGAAAGACAAAGTAGAGTTACATGGCGTCCAAACTGCTTTTGATGAAAAGATGCTCTCATTTTTTAAAAGAAATACACGAGCCCGTGTTATGAATATCCTCTTAATATTTAAAAATCAACTATGATGAAGGACTTAGAGAGAGACGAGGAATTGAAACAGTCACCGCTTTTCTACTATGTGGTAAATGAAAAACGTGTAAATACAATGAATCTGAGAGCTGGTTATATATATCCACCACTGTTGTTTGGTGTAAGATTTTCATTTCATACGCTGTGTCAACTGTGAAAGATATTATCTTAAAATTGAATGCAGTCTCCAACTTCACTTGCAATTTCACACAAGTCTAGTAGTTATTGTTTGATATTCAAATGTAATAAATTGCTTTGTCAGATCCTCATCTGTAGACGTCGCGTGCAAATTATCACCATAAATTCTTGCATCTATCCACAGCTCACCATATTTACATCATAGGATCCATAAGTATTAATTATATTCTATATATTCTGCAGCGCCAACCCGCCCCAATATATTTGCATAATATGCTCGTATTGCACAGAGATCGTCAATTATATTGTTGTCAATGCTTTTGTCTGAGAGCTAACGCAATGTTTTTAATTGGAGTCACAAACAGAACGCCCTCTGCTTTTACCATAATATCATAATCATTAATTAAGTTGTGCAAACTATGTGCCTACTTAAATATAATGAGATATGTAATGTTGTGACCGTGTTGACTGTCGATAGCGAGGTATTCCTTTGTCACTCGATTTGTGACTATAGAATACAATCGCTACAAAGTGGATAAGCAATTCAATGGTTTATTGTCGATGGTTAATGGGATCAACCGATATAAAAGTGAGTATTGGTTACATTAACCCGACATCAAGGGTTCAGCTTTCATTTTTAAGCAAGGTTTCAATTTGGGAGACCTCTTAACGAATAAATTTGTCCCTTTGTCTACTTACTTCGTTTGATGTGTTGACAAAGAGCTTAGGTGACTCAGGAGCTAATCCTTAACGTACTTATAACAAAAATTGTATTTTTTTTTTATTTTTAACCGTTTTCCCCTCAAATTAATGAACTCATGCGATTTTCCACATATATGTTACTGTGGGGGAATAACTTTTCAATTTTCAGTATATCGGTGAGTTGGGAGCCGATTTTATTTTTACATTAGCTTCACCAGGAGGCCCTGAGGAAAATAATTCCCCTCAGGGCCTATGTTATCTTTGGGGATGCTGTGAGTAGGCTGTTTTTTGGAAAGGAAGGAGAGGAAGTTCTGGGATGGAAAAGGGTATGAGGGTTGGATAAAAATCTGGGGGTCAGTGTGTCCAGGAGTGACGGACGTATAAATCCATCCGTCCCACTGCGGTGCAAGGCCATGTTCCGAGAGAGTACGGCTGGAGAAGTCAAAGGGACTCCCTCAACCACTCTCTCCCGATCCGGTCTGCCATGCAGCTGGTGGACAGACTCAACCGCCGCCAAGATCCGGACAAACCTTACCCCATGAATCTGGGCACCCCTGCTAAGTCATCAAACGTAACGAACCACTTGAGGTAACCCATGGCAGAGATCCCGGGGCGGCGGTACCCATACCCGCCTCCAAAATTGAAAAAAGTTGCGTTTTCCCATAAATTCCACTTTACTATGTTTTCGATTTTCACATTTTTTGTGAGACAAGCAAACAGTTTCTAAGCATTAGGTACTCGTCCATCAGAAACTCGTAAGTTTATAAGATTTCGATGACCGATGAAACATTAGAATTTGTCGTAAACATATTAAATGACATTCTATACATTATTTAAACATCATCCACGCTTATGTACCGACGACATATAAAATAACTTAACGACATCTGGTATCATCAATACATAATGAAAGACCAACAAAAAGGTGTACTTTTGATTCATACGATAAAACCTCTTCCTAGCCTTGTAAGGAAATATAATATCACATTCCTTGGCAATCAGGTTCAAAGTTCACACGTATTAACGAAAATGTGGGCTTGAAATAAAACCATATTCAAATTTCAATGTAGATACAGTAAAAAGCAGAAAAATCAATTTGAAATGCTTGAAACGGTTGATGGCCCAAGGCGGCGGGACGCAGTATAAAAACATACCTACTTGGATGGCGCCTACGTATCAAGTCTCTTTGATCTCGAATTACTTTTATTTTTTTAATAATAATGAATATATCGAGATAAAATGTGGTCAGAAATAATATAAGAGATTATAGTAATAACGTCTCTGAAAAGGTTTAGGGGGTAATTATGAGGTTGGGAACGTATTGGTCCACCTATAATTTAACAACGTCATTGTTCACACAAGGGGAGGGCCCAACAAGTCGCATAGAACTTACAATGAAGCAAATCCTTATTTAGCAATCCTGCGTTTGGTTCCCATAGAAGAGGAAACTCCGTGGTGGGCCTTAAGGTTTATTGAATTTTATTGATATTTCACACTGTGTAAAGTGTACTTAATGGCTTGGTGGATAAGGATATGAATTTTAATGAGGAAGAGCTTAGAGGTATCAAACCGAATAGAATTTTTATATTACGATCTTAGAACATTAAACATCAACGCGCGAATCGAACAAAACCCGAGTATTTAGTCTATGATTTATTATCATCATTCCATGTGTAATCATCTGCTTCTGGTATTCACGTCTAACTGTTCAAATACCAAACTGTTCTTCCGTCGTAAATAAAAACACTTTAATTACCAAAATTAGTAATAAATAGTTGAGTACGGGAAGTTATTATACATACATTTTACAAAAAAAAAACGCGTTTTTTGTAGATAAGAAAAAAGGTATTGTTTTTCATGTTATCGCAATTTAATGGCTCTTGGTAAGTGAAGATGAAGTATTCCTATTTCTATAAGTAAATGTAAATTAAATAGACTTGATTGAAACACTGCTGGAAATTAAATTAGGCTTGTTTGGTGACTAGATCTGAATACCCAGGAACTTCCCGAATTTTTCTTCCCATCCCCACTCACTTCGACTTTCAACAAACTCCAATCGGGGATGCCATAATCTTACTGGCTCAGAGTATTTGCGACTATTGTGCCGTATTCACATTATTCTTGCAGGCACTTCAAAAACGTGTATAAAAGTGAATTGACACAAAATACGGAAATTACTGTGTATTTACTTACCACGGTAGGTAGTATTGTAAATTAATTATTTTGCTACTGTGCGTAGTGCAGAGTTACGCTCCAAGGCTTTCTCCCCATCTCCTTTCCCTCCCCACTACCTTCAACCTTACAACATACTCCGATTGGGGATGCCATAATCTCACTGGCTTCAGAAAAAAAAAATTTTAAAAGTGATCTACGAATGAATTCCCAATATATCTAGTATAACAACCGGTTCTATAAATTATGCCCCCCCCTGTTTAGTAAAATAATACCTATGTATTTAAATTAATAGTACTCTATCATTAAACTAAGTTCCTAGAACACCGGTTAGTTAAAAAAGTAAATGCAAAACCACAACAGTAATTTATTACAAATGATCTTCGAACGAACCTTTCCAGGTATACAATTTCTCCAGTTTCTCGATAAACATTAGTAAACAAAAATAAGATCTCAAAAATAGAGGTTAGAGACTGCCCGTCTTTAGTATCAATTCTTGATATCTACCTTTTTTTTTAAATTTTCAAACCAAATAATCAATTAAATAGATATAGTAGACAATATTTCAACTTTTCTTCTAATAAGTTAAATAATTTTGTTGAAGCCATTGACTTTTTAGCCGTTTCAGAAAATATTTGGTTTTAACAAAAAAATTTGAACCCACGTAATTTTTTTTTAATCGGTCTGACAAAAAAAGATTCGGAGAAAAATAATTCAAAAGTGAATCGACGCTTCAAGTGACTTAAGCCGTTTTTTGAGACTTACAAAAATTTGATCAGTTGACTACAGGCAAATATCATGGCAATGAATGTAAAAAAAAAAACAGGAAACATGATTTTAAAATAATAAATATTTAATTAAATTGAATTGAAAACCACGACTTGCAAATCCTGATTTAGGAAAAACATCTCAGGTTGTGCATTGATAAGCATTTAATGTTTAAACATCATATATTATAAGACATTAAAGATAAAAGCACGACTTAATTAGCGTATTTAGCCGGATATCATATCTGTTACCAAATAAATAAAAAAAAAGTGTAAATTATAGACTCGTACATTCACATTTAAAATACTTGATGAAAATTTGGGGAAACGCAAATGAAATGTACGTAAATGAATTACAGGTAATACAAAACAAAATAAAATAAAAGCTTTTTCAATTCAAATCTAATAAATCTGCATAAAACTATATATGTAAACAAAACTGTTAATATTAAGAAATTATACGAATATAATACGTGTCTCCTTATATACAAAAAACAAATAAAGTTATAATATATTTAAACTTAACTTGCATTTAACACAGAATTTATTAACATGTCCACACGTACTTCTTTACACGATAGCACGATAACGTACATATGAACATCATACATACTCACTATGATAAGCAATCCATTGGTTAAGAGGGGGGTAATTTATATATTACCTTCCAGACAACATCAAAAATGAAAAAGTCTAGGTAGATTTAAAAAATATATTAGTTTAATCAACAAACTAATGAAAGCGAGTAATAGTTTAATGCAAAGTGAATCTATATGTATTGTAAATTAGATATTTTGGTTATTTTTAGTTTTATATGTAAAAACGCAATTTTCTTTTTTCTGGAAACAAATTTAAAAAAAATTGCAGATTGAAGTTGACCGGTGAGTGGCTGAGTGGATAAATGCATCAGGATTACACCCAGTCATTGTAGGTTCTATTTTTCCCCTGCCAGCTGGATCCTTTATATTTATCCTGATCCTTGATATTTCTAATTTTGAAACTTCGTAATAATTCGTGGTGGAAGTCCATTATAATAGATTAAAATAAAATAAATAAAAAAACTTTATTCTCTTAATTTTATTTGACCGTAACCGATTTCAGCTCGTCAGAGGTCGTATAAGTTTTTTTTTATATTGTCAAATTCTTCATAACCTGGGATTGCTAGTCTTTCTCTAAAGTGGGCACTTTCTAACCTTCTTCTACCTCACCTCCTTCTCTTCCCCTCATCACTTAGTCAAAGTGAACAAAATAAGGGTTTTTGACTTTAAATGGTTTTGAAGAAATCCATTTTTAATTCTCAACTTCTTATTTTTTAATTTAATTTATTTTTAATTGTTTTCAAATGCCTAAACAACTGCTATGTGCGGGCATACAGATAGATTTTGTAAAAAAAAAATGTAAATTTGGCTAATAATTTTTTTTAAACACTTAATAATTTCCCTTCTTTTGATATTTGAACTTACCTGATCCAAGACCTTTCAGATCATCTTACAAAATGAGTTCTCCTCGGGAAGCCTGGTTTACCAATCTCCGAATGGACTACAAAGGATGCTGTGTATTTATGTTTGGTCCATCTGTGATCTGATGGTGTTTTACTGCTCCTTGCGGGCATAAATAATGCGCCGTGATCGCAAACCCCGGGATACGAAGAGGAGAATGAGCGGGCGACTGAAGCGTCTGGAAGAATGTCCGTACTTGGTGGTAGAGTATTATTTTGGAGCGGTGTCGATGAAGAAATATGTTTATTTAAGGTATTTTTATTAAATACGCAGAGTTCTGTTTTTTTATTAGAATGGTGGGGTTGTCTCCTTAAATTGGTTTACAAAATGATATGTTCCAGGTTTCTAATTCATTATAAATATCGAAGGAACGGATGAAATTCATTATAATCTGCTTTCAAAGTGAACGCACTTAAATAGCTTCATGGTTATTCGTAACCCGGGAATGTTTGAATTTCTTTTAAAATGAAAAAAATTAAAATTGCTTTCACACACGTTATTTTGCCCTTTTGAAACCTTAATTATAGGTTTATTTGCTAGTTGCGAAGAGCTTGTGTGAGTTGAGTGTCTGGATGAGTTTATTGTATTTAAAGTCAGATAAATAAATGCAATTAATATGAATTAGGGACTTCGCCAAAGATTATTTTTGATGATTACTATTGCACTACTTTTTGAAAGATTCTTTCGAATTGAATGATTGTAAAATATGGGTCCAATAAGATGGCACCTAGTTTTGCTTTCTTTACAAAATACGAACGTATGGATAATTTGGTATGTATTAATGTAAAGCTCAAAAGTTGATGGAAATTTATTTGAAGTTGCGACTAAATAATATTTGTGTTTAACTAGAAATTTCATTGGAACCAAAAGTTTGAAAGTTTCATGACGTCGTTGTTCACAATTTCAATGTCATAACTACTTCACGTAAATAGATTTTCTGTTATAAAAGGGAGTGACTGTTAACCTCAACTTTTACCACTACACATTTCTATTCTTTAATAATAGTAGTAATAAAATAATTGGATTTTTTATAGAGTGCTTTTTTGGTAAAAAATCACCACAAGGCGCTGTGCAATATATTAAGAGTTCTTAGGCTCTATCTGATATTATTATTTACAAAATCACACAGAAAACATACATATCTAGCAGGTCACTTCCGGAAAACACACTTTTATCAGAAAGTATATGCTTGGGGAATAAACGACTTTGCAGAGGACTCTATATTTTTAAAACACTGGATTTCGCATGATTTTACATTTGCTACCCTCCTTTAGAAGAAGCAAAAATGATATTTAATTTGAAAGACTGGAGAATTTTTATGAAATATCTTTAAAAACTCACAAGTTCTTATTTATTAGTTATTTACATTGTCGCGGGCTGTGAAGGTGAAGGCGAAAGACGTATATATATTATTCTGTTGTTAATTGTATGCGCATATCTCATTCATTAACCAAAATACACTGTACACACTTAACATCTATTTTTAGTTACAGTTGCAAATTTCTGTTTAGTGTAATCTTTTCTAATATATATATATTTGTAATTAACGTAGATCGGAGTTCTTTTGCATAACAAGTGAACTTATGTTTGAAATAAATAAACGATGGGAACGTAGGATGTAAAAGGCGAGTTTGCATGTCAGAAGTGCTCTTTCCCTTTAGACCACCACAGAAGTAGTATCTTTAATATATTACTGATAATCTCTGAGTATAATATATTTTATTGTACCAGTCCTGCTCAAAACTGCACATACAATTTATTGTCGCAGCAACATTGTAATAGAACAGTTAAACAACAAATATTGTCACTTTTCACACCAACTGTGTTGTAACTAATGAGAAAATCTATAATAGTGTATTGCATTGCATTGCATTATTGAACAATATAGTGCCATAAATAAGTAAATTTAATATATTTAAGATTTAAATAATATCTAATGAAAGGTTACAAATGACTGGCAAAGGTGAATATCGTTTTGTCCATTATGTAATCAAGCCAATGGGCATTCATTGATCGGACGTCAGAAGTTGTTTTCGCCGTAAAGCATGTCGGACTCACTGCACTACCGCTGCACGTATAAACCAACATAACATACGTTAGTCTCTTGGCTAATATCATCATAATCAATAAACATCGGCGCACTTTACAGCTTATGGTTGGGGATTTTGACCACAGATCATCGCCATGTGCTAAATATTTTTATTCCTGAGTAAAAGATAGTTGTGAATGATGAACAATTGGAGCACATGGATGAGTTTGTGTATTTGGGAAGTATGCTTAAGTTGAAAGCTGATAGAGATATTGAAAGAAGGGTAAATTCAGGTAACTCCATTAATGGAGGACTGAACGCCGTTGGCGCCAACAAAAACTGTCCCAAGAGGCGAACGCCATAAGCGTCCACATGGAGTGCTTCCCTGATGTACGGCAGTGAGGCATTGAACTGACAGAGGAATGATGAAAGTAGACTGAATGCTGTAGAATTAAGATTCCTGAGGCGTATGTGTGGTAAAAACATGTACGATTGTGTGAGAAACGTGGAGATCCGCAAAAATTGCAAGGCTGATGTAAGCGTAATGAGTAAGAAAAAGAAAGAAGCGCTCATGGACATGGACATGCAGAGCGAATGAACGACGAAAGGTGAATATATGAGAATAGAAAAGATAATGTAAAAGAAGTCGGGAATGACCGAGGAAGACATGACACGACCAAGCGATATCTATGGTGACTCTGATACTTGAGTCGGGCCATGTCAAGAGACAGAATAATAGAAGAGCATGTATGAGACGACGAATAAATGTGAACGAGGCAAAGAGTGTGTGCTAAGACTGAGTTGTTTAGCGGTCCGTCCTCTTTGCCTACCCCTACGGGAAAATATCGTGATGGTTTGTTAGTTATTACAGTATTGCTGTGTCCTGTAAAATGGTATTGGAAAAATAGCAAAATTTCAAATGTTGAAAAAATGAAATATTATGATATTATTATTAATCACTGAGATGTGTTAATTCATAAAACTAATGTAAAACTTACGGTCGTTGTTCCCAACTTTTCGATGGATCAATCTAAGTCTCCGATCAGCTAAGTGATTAGTTTAGTACTTAACGCTCCATTCGCCTGTTGGTCGGAGAATTGCGTTGTGAAGAGCATATTTGTGCTTGTGAGGAGTGTTGAGCCAAAATTTCGGTTCAACAGTTGATCAGTGGAATTGGAAATAACGGTCGTAAGAAATCCAACAGATTATTAAGCTTTTGTGACGAGTCGAACTTCACTATGAGCTAGTACCAACTTTATGCTCAGGTTTGAAACTGTTTACCAAAATTAAAAGCTTTTTCACACATCATTCAAATTTAAAGACTAAAATGTACTTTATTATTTATATTTCTTTACTGATCAATTATTAAATTAAAGCATAGAGAAAGGAATCACCAGGTAGGTACTTCCAAACCTTCCCACCCTCCAATACCTTCAGTCCCACAAATCCTTCAAATGTAATAATAATTGGATATATATCATGTCAAGACCAACCCAAACATGCAAGCCGAACCTGCGAGCCGAACTACAAATTATAGGAAATAAGCGATCACAAACGAGGTGAAAAGCTACTTGCTGTTGTTTCGTTGCTTGGCATGTTCAATTCATGGCTCGGTTCGCGCTTATGTTCGCAAATGTATACGCAGCATAAGATCCCTTGGTTCCACGGATTACAAGCAGTTCTGACATTTATTTGATGAGGGCATTGAACTCAACTTGAAAATAAATTAAAAGGTTCATTTTTTATTGCAACAAACGAATCAACCTTAATAAACACTTCAACAATCGAAGTATCAATACCAACTGCTGTCTGGGTAGGTACTGTCCGGAAAGTTAGTCTTTATTTTTATTCCGGAACCATCATTTTTTCATTGGCGGCCGTCAGATGAGAGGCTGTAAATCCCTCGGAACAGCGGTCATTACAAACAATATGCCGGTATCGTCAGCCCTCCGTACTCTGTACCTTCCCTTTAACCAGCAAGCTCGTGTTCTCCTGTTACGAGTACCCGGAATACAGTACTGTCGGCTGGGGTGTAACGGTACAACAAAATATTATTTAAAAAATAATTTAGGCTGTTTTACCCTTCTTTAAACTAATTAAATTTTTTAAAAATCTGATTTTTTTTTCTAGATAAAAAAATATTTTTAATATTTCCCTTCACCGCAAGTGAGGGGACTATTGTGTTCTATTTAATTCTACTGTGTATATGTATGTGTTTATATTATAGATTTATTAATAAAGCAAAGTTAGACAAATTTACGAAAAAAATGCAGGGATCGTATTCGCAATATTTTCGACCTCCCAGTCGGTTCTCGTACGTTCGTGGCACGGTCCCCTGAAAAATCAGTTTATTTTATAAATCATGCATTGTCATATTAATACATTTTTCCAAATGCAATGCTGTATAGCAATATGTATGTGTACTTTTGCAATTTTACGGTACCAGATCGGTATGAGTTAATAAAGGTTATTAAAAAAACTGCAATGCTCTGAAGAAAAATCTATGTGCTCTTCAAATACTTACTGTTTTTGACGATCACAATTTTTCCCATTATCTTACATATTCATGTCATATCAATTGTCAGTTGTTTAGTACATGAGTTTATACTTCAACAGCTAGAGTTAGCAACATACTTTAGAACAATTTTCAAATAAAATTAAGATTTAAAAATATATATATAAACATTCTTTTCCTCGGTTGTTATATTGAGTGTAGGTTGTTGCGTTGGTGTTACCTTCGAAATTATTATGATTTTCTCGTATTTACGTAAGTTTAGTTTAGCCTTTCTCTAATTATTTTTCTTTTTGCTTTTTACCTTTCTACACCTTCTTTGGGAATTCATACATTATTTTAATTAAACTAACCTTTTGAATTTGGCAGCCACCTCTAGTCTGGAACTCCAAAATACCTGAAAAAAACACTCGAATCTGTGCAAAAAAGGGCGGTTCGTTTGATAGATTCTTCTGTCTTAACAAACGGATTGCAATCTTTAGAGCACAGGCGTCGAGTGGGAATGCTATCCTTGTTATACCTGTATTTCAATGGAAGCAGCCCCGAGGAACTAGCGTCATTAATCCCCTCGGCTCCGGTGCACAGTCGGGAAACATATGAACACGTTTGATATTCGTCTAATGAGAATGGGTCGCTTCTTCGACTCATTCTCGAGTTGAATAGCTCCGCCGTGGAACGATTTACGATCCTTGTGTTTTATACTTCCTACAACATGGATCTTTTCAAGACCCTTCCTCTACTCAAAAAGACCTTCAACACATCATCTCATAGGCCCTAGGGGAAATTATTTATCTGAGGGCCTCTTGTGTGAAGTTAATATAAAAAATAAAAACAATAAACTGATCTGTCCCCGAAAAAAATGTTGATTTAAACGTTACTTAATATCTCCTGCAAAATTTATTAAGCAATATTGAATTACGTGAAACGATTTATTCTTATTTCAACCCAGGAATCTTATTATTCTTCCTCTCCCCCCCCCCCCCCCCCCCTTGATCTGGTCACGGTCTCGTTAGTGATCCTTGGGGATCGCAGCAGCCGATTGATTTATCTGTTTAATACCACAGATCTGGGGCGGACCGCGCACAAAGAGATCAAAATACGTGTTGTGATGAGCCAATTACACTTTTTGTTGACATCATTCTTTATGCGTTTCATGATGGGGGAAGTTCAGGTTAAAATTTTTTTTTTTCGTTTAATTTGTAGAACTACATTTTAATTTTAATTTATTTAATGTAGGTATTAAATAATATTATTATTCAATATATTAAAACAGTTTATTTATAAACACTTTAATTTACATTTTACGTTCACATTCATTTTATCAAACATTTTGATAATGCCTTCAGAAGGCGAACAGCTGTCACGCGTAATAATAATTACAAAGCAAAATTGGTTTATAAATTTATAAATTTGTTTAGAAACTGTTTTTTATAAACTGAATAATAATATTATTAAAGAAATAAAAATTTAAAAGTAAAGTTAAACTTAAGCATTGTATCGAAAACTCTATTCATAAATGCCTTGTATAGAAAAGTCGTGCTTTATTAAAAATATTTACCTGTTATATACCTCCAGATATTTTAAACAATTATCTTATTGTATGGTAAATTTATTGTGATATTTTGGGTTGTGAAACGAGGTCCGGTAGCTAATTAAAGTTCTTTTTACATTAATTGCACACGGCCCTAAGGAAAATAATTTCCCTGACTAATCATTGGGGATGCTGTGTGGAGGGTCTTTTTGAAGAGAAAAAGGAGTGATCATAAATCTTAAAGAGACCCATGTTCACGTAAGAGCCTATTTATGAATTCTAGTTCATGTAGGAGGGAGGAAACACAATAGCCGGAAAATCGTTCCAAAGCCGAACTATCGAACTCAAATACGAGTTGTATACTATATCAACCAATATGGATTTATGAAAAATAGAAGTACCCAAGATGCGATTGCCAAACTATCGAACATTATTCAGAACACATTAGACAAATCTTTGAAATGCCTCGGAATCTTCATAGATCTTAAAAAAGCTTTCGACAGTATTTCTCATGATAAACTTATTAAAAAATTTAACTTTATTGGGATAAACGATAAAGCTCTAAAATGGATAAAAAGCTATTTATTTGAACGACACCAAGTAGTCAAGATAAACAACTTTCTAAGTCTACCACTAACAAGTAATTTCGGGATACCTCAAGGCACAGTCCTAGGCCCCATACTATTTATAATTTATGTCAACGACATTTTCAAACTACCAATTAACGCAGACATAATATCATATGCCGACGACACAGCTATCATAGTGAATGGGATCGACTGGGATATAGTAAACGAGCAAGCAAATAATAGCATGAATACCTTAAAACATTGGTTTGATACAAATCTTCTCTCATTGAACACTAACAAAACATACTACATACACTTCTCAATTAACAAACTAAAAACACTCCCCAACACTAAAATAATTATCCACAATAACAAATGTAATAAAATCACATGTATTCAAGACTGTTCAACGTTGAAATCAGTATCAGAAACTAAATATCTCGGAGTGATAATAGAACAACATATGAAGTGGAAGAGCCATATCTGTGAATTGGTTAAGCGCATCAGAAAGTGTATATATATATTCATAAGATTAAGAAATATTTTAAAACTCAACAATCTAAAAAGAGTATACTATGCACTAATCCAGTCATTAATTCAATATGGAATTATTGGATGGGGGGGGGGGGGTCTTACAACAATATTCTAAACCCGATCAAAGTGATCCAGAAGCTAATCATTAAAGTAATCCTAAAGAAACCCTCCACATATCCAACAGAAACGCTTTTCGCAGATTTTACGGTGCCTCGAGTAGAGAATATCTTCAAAAAAAATGCAATTATCCAAATTTACAAAGATAATATTATAATCAAACAATTTGAAACCTACCAATCAAAAAGATATCAAGACAACATCAAAATACCAAAATTTAATACCAAACTAATGCAAAACAATTATATCTACTTAGGAATAAAGTATTTCAACAACCTTCCAATTGAAATAAAAAAAAAACCAAAGACATCAATAAACTGAAACTCAAACTGAAGCTACACTTCATCAGGAATAATTAAAACTAAATAATTACCTGTTTTTCTCTTTCTTTCCATTTATTATAAGTTATATTCATCTCTATTTTATTTAGATTTTTAGAATTTAGTACCGTATCCTATGTATGTACACCTACACATATTGATGATCCAGAAGTCTCAATTGTTCGTATTATATACTTACCTTTTGCATAATGTTATTCTATTTCTGTTATAATTAGTGTAACTCGCTCATCAAGCACAAGAACTAGCTTCTTCTTTGATGAGATTGCAATTTTAAATAATTTCTGTACCGATATGTAATTTATGTAACACCTTTGTACACTTATATATCTATATTTAAAAAAAAATAAAAAATAAAAAAAAAACTGAAATTTAATTATGAAACCACAGCATTTTAAGAAAGAAGGGGGTTTCAAATTATGGAATGTTAATACTTCTGTACTTTTGATACATTGTTTCCGCTCTCTTGTACAATAAGGAACTCCAGTCCATTTAAAAAAAATGATGAATAAGAACCTTCTAACTTAAATAACTGCATATTTTATTTTTTATTTTTATAGTTTGTTTTAATAGTTAAAATAATTATCAAAGTTTTAATTTTTCAAGATCCCCCGAAAACCACCGTAAGTGTAATGAATCGTGTGATGTCATCACTCACGAAGTATAAGTTATTTTTATTTTCAACAGATGTTCTTTTTGTATGACAGTTTATATGGAAGAAAGTATGATACTATTCGGAAAGTTAAAAAAATATTTAGGTGCAATTATTTATTTATAATGTTATATCAATTATATTTTTCAATATTATTACGGGAGAGAGGTATGAAAATTATTTGAAAAAATTTTTTTTTTGCTTTTAAGAATCGAAATCAGCCTATCGCTTTCATGTTGCCGACCTCTAAAACTTCTGTATGACTTCAAATCCCATCCATTCAGGGAGCTTACATTATGTTCAGATGTTTTAAAATATCGTGAGAAAACAATCATTAATGTTTCACCATAATCAAGTAAATTAATTGAATAACAAGGTTGAGTTAACGGTTACAAGCAAATAACATTGATGACACTACTTAAGAACTTCCTTCTACGTGCCTATGTTTTATTGAGGAACACATGTCATTTACCACAAAAGGTTTAACGTATGCCTCTTTGCTATCTAAGATTGTTAATCACAAGGTATTTGCATATTTATATAGAACCTGAGATAACCGTCTCCGTGAGGGTAATTCATCGATAAAATTAACTCTTAAGGAAGCTATAAGACGAAATATCACGATGGATCTATGTAGACTCTGATTTTAATAGTACCAAGCTTCTAATCATATCTGCAAATATAATTTAGATTTTCATTTCACATAATATCAGGTTTTAAAAGCTCAATTTGAATAAACCTATATTTTTTTGAGTGGGATTTAAGATTTTCACGGCCAAAAGTATTTTTTATTTTTATTTTATTATTTACATTATTATTATCTGTCCATGCGCAGTTGTGCACACATTTGCCCTGATAATAGACACTGTAACGCGGTCCGAAACGTTGGCTAAAGAAGGAGGTAGCGCAACATGGCAAAACACCCCAAAAATAAATAACGAACATAATTTTTTTTTAAGTCAGCTCCACGCAAGAGGCCCTGAGAAAAATAATTCCCCTCATGGACTGTTTCATCTGGGTGTCATGCTGGGTGGATGGAGTTTTTAGGAAAGGAAGGAGCAGGAAGTTCTGGGAAGGATAAATGAATGGGTTTTGGGTAGAAATCTGGTGGTCAGAGTGAACAGGAGTGACGGACGTTTGAAACCATCCCTCCCACTGCGGTGCAAAGCAATGTCACGAGAGAGTCTGGCTGGAGTGGTGAAAGGGACTCCCTCCATCATTCTCTTCCGATCCGGCTTCCAATGGTTAGTCCTTGAAACGATTAATCCAATGATTCGTTTTGTCCTTGAAACCAATCCAATGATCCACAACCAGATCGCCTCCTTGCGGTATTTTACTTCTTGTTCCTAGAACAAAAAAATCTTCTTATCCAGCCCGTAGCCACACAAAAGCTCCTTAATCCCGAGCAGAATCTCTTCCGATTCCTTTGCCAAAACTGCAAGTCACTCCAGCAGTGACTTAGTCATCCGTGCCCAGCACAAATTATTATTCGCACGCGTAACTTTTCATATAATTATACTTTATGCTGGTGGGTAGATGCATCTGCCGCCAAGAGCCGCGCAAACCTCAGGGCACGCCTGCTAAATCACCAAACGTAGCGAACCACTTGAGGTGACCTACTGCAGAGGTGTTGATTATCCAATAAATGGTTCTCGGGCGGCGTTACCCATACCCGTTTTACAATATTTGGCAAACTAAGCACCCGATAAAAATAAACACTGAACTGCTAGAGCCCTTAATATTATAAATCCACAGAAAATATAACAGAAACACCACTTTTACATAATTTTATTTTGACTTAAAGTTTCTTTGGTAGACCAATTCACATCAAAGGTCGTTCAATACCAAAAACAAAAACAATAAATCATACAACCAACCATTTGATATCTTTTCATAGTCTGCCATTCTTTATAACATCAGCAATAACTCACAAGAACTAACCGTAACCACGATATTAATCTAAATCATATTCAAATCATGAGCTTTTCGGCCACAACAAAGACCAGATTCCAAAAGTCTAATGAAAGCGTAATGAACTACAAATGTGGCGATTACGCAACAGCTTCTGATCGCTTAATTCGCTTACCGTTATTTTGAACTATTTGTTGGACGGCAATAAAGACAAATTTGCTCCACTCATGCAGTGAGAGATGAAACCTCCCGGGCAACGCCGGTGACCCGATCGATACGCGGCGTAAAAAGGAGCCAGTTAATGATAGATGTGCCTTGATTCAGTGGCAGTCAATTAGTTATCATCAAGTGAACAAGCTACAGTGGGGGGCATATCTACAAGATACTACAATTTATTTTTTAATCAACTGACCTTAAGTTCGTTGTGAAATCTAAACACAATTGTTTTGCGTAAGTACATAGCTGTGTACGTTTTTGTTTTATTTTTACATATATTAATATTAACGCTAAAAATATACCATAAACACAGATTAAATGTCACAAAATCTTAGTTGTACATAAGAAATAATAAAATAAAG
The DNA here is from genome assembly GCA_917563855.2 of Limnephilus lunatus. NCBI lineage: Eukaryota > Metazoa > Arthropoda > Insecta > Trichoptera > Limnephilidae > Limnephilus > Limnephilus lunatus. Next base: position 100,203,730 of record OU830593.1, on the reverse strand, counting down.
AGTATATCAGTTAATTGTGGCATTTAGTTGAGAAATGACACTAAGAGCTATAATTACAAACAATACTATAGTATAAATAAAATTAAAATTAATATTGATTGAAAATATTTGATAGAATAGCCGTCTTGTACTTAGCTTCCGTGCAGTTAAATAGATCCGCCGCATCTGCGTATCTATTACTAACTTCATGTAACCTAGATACAAGCGAGTGTTTCGTATGCTCAGTCTTATTGTTGTTGCATTGAAACAGGATTATGGAGCGAGTTGCTTTAGTGGGTAAATGAAACTATTTACATAACATCCTCATAAGGGCTGATATTATGACAATATAAATATCAAACATGAAACGATTTATTAATTTTTTTTACAATGTAATTGAGTGTCAATAAAATTAAAAAAAAATTACCAGCATGTAAATAACACTGATAAAACTGTCAAATGTCTCATTTAACAGAATGAAAGATAATTCAGAATCAAAAAGTTGTTTGTAATAATTTTTGCAATCATCGTGACCAGATCTGAATACGTAAGTATTCTCAATCTTCTTTTTCTACATATTTTTCCCTTTCCAACTTTATTCAGTCTCACAACTTTTCCAAATTTATATATTTTGTTTGACACTTCAGAAATCTTGTCTTTCCATTCTCCTCCTCTTTCAGAATTTCTAAATAAGAATGTAATTTAATAATTCAAAAAACATTTATTGTACAAGAACTAAAGTCATACAGTCGTAGTCACAATGCATTTAAACTTCACAAAAAATTGAAGGAAATTACAGGCACTTCTAAAAGAATTACTCCATCATGTTTAGTTGACGATTCCAATAAATTGATATTGGATGAAAAAGATATTTTACAAACGTGGGAAAAGTATATTCATGATACATTCAAAGATATTAGACCTGACATTAATATTCCTAACGATCAATTGCACGGCCATCGATTTTAAAATCAGAAATTCTTCATGCGATAAAGACTTCAGAACATAGAAAAGCGTGCGGACCAGCCGATATTCCAGTTGAGGTGTTGAAGATCATTGATAGTGAAAATGTTGACTACCTGTTGAGGTTATTTAACTCTATATATGACACAGGGAATATACCCCAAGATTGGCTAAAATCCACATTCGTGACATTACCTAAAAAACAATACCCAAAGAAGTGCAGTGACTATCGATTAATAAGCTTGATGAGTCATGTCCTTAAATTATTCCTTAAAATAATACATGCCAGGATACGCGATAAGTGCGAGCAGGACTTGGATGACACTCAGTTTGGCTTCAGAAATGCGTTCGGTACGCGTGAAGCATTATTTTCTGTCGACGTACTATTGCAAAATTGTCGTGACCAAAGAAAGGAAGTCTTTGCCTGTTTTATTGACTACGAAAAGGCATTTGACAGGGTAAAACATGCTGACCTAATGAAAATGCTTGCGGATTGTAACTTTGACACCAAAGACCAGAATTTCATAAAAAACCTGTATTGATTCCAAACAGCAGAAATAAGACATGGGAATGAGAGATCTAATGCAATCGCCATTCAGCGTGGAGTACGACAAGGCTGTATCCTGTCGCCACTATTATTTAATCTCTATTCCAACTATGTCTTCAAAAGAGCCCTAAGTAATACCCAAAATGGTCTCAAGATCAACGGAGTTGTCATTAATAACATAAGATATGCAGATGATACTGTATTACTAGCTGACAGTATCAGTGACCTCCAAGACCTATTAGATATTGTTAATAATGCTAGTGAGCAATTGGGCCTAACAATCAACGTCAATAAAACTAAATGGATGACTTTTGGACGACTAGATCACTCTGGATCAATGATACGGTTAAATGGTTGTAATGTCGAAAAGGTGGAGAGATTTAGATACCTCGGCAGTATCCTCACGGAGACTCTTGACCCAGAAACAGAGATTAGGTGCAGAATTGAAGCAGCAAGAACTGCATTCATAAAAATGAAATCCCTCTTCTGCAATGACAATATCAGCTTAAAACTAAGGAAGAGAATGCTAAAATGTTATGTGTGGTCGGTCTTGCTGTATGGTTGTTAAACATGGACCATGAAAATAAATACCATGAACAGGTTAGAGGCTTTCGAAATGTGGCTTTACCGGAGAATGCTCAAGGTCCCATGGACCGACATGATCACCAACTTAGAAATTCTCAGGCGGGCTAGAGCAGATAGGGAACTGCTTACATTAATTAAAACCAAGAAAATTTCATATCTGGGTCATATACTTCGAGGGGAGAACTATCACTTGCTCCATTTAATATTGAAAGGCAAGATAGAGGGTCGCCGAGGGCCTGGTATGAGACAAATGTCTTGGCTGCGAAACATACGAGAGTGGACCGGCATTAGAAGTGTGGAGGAGCTATTCCGGGCAGCGCAAGACATGGAGACTTTTTCAAGAGTGATCGCCAACGTCGGGGGGACCTGATAAGGCACATAAAGAAGAAGAAGTACAAAATACAGATAGTATCTACAAAGGTATGACTTATATGTCCTAACTATTAACATTTTTTATATCTAACCCATTTAAAAGGAACCGGCCGGTTTCAGCCCATTTCATAAAAATCTTACTTTTGGATTTGGGATCAAAGTACCTAACCAAACTGAAAAATTATTTTTGTCATAAAAAGGTATATCTATCAAATATGTAGTACGGATGTGTGCTACTTTATTTATTTTTGCTTTTAATTATAAGATATAGGCCATGAAAACTTTAATATTGAAGTATGTAATATTTTTCAGGCATATTTTACCTTATATTCACTTTCAATAATTTACCTGGTACATTACACTTACTTTTAATAATGCAAAAGTTTATATTAACAAAGGTTTAAGTGGTATTTCAAGATAAAATTTAATTTGATTAAAATCTATGTCAACAATGTTAATTCCAGATTTAACTCATAAACGCACACAGCAGCACCTATCCTTACTCCTTACCCCCTTTTCCACACATATTAAATTATAAATAATTTCGCAGTCCGACCGAAGAAGCGAATCGATTAATATGGCCCACTACTGTAATGAGCTCCTAGCGAACTTACACGGTTCTTCTCCCAGCGTGGGCAGAAATTGATGTAATGCCTTTTATATTGTTTACGTTGCTTTGTATATTGTACTATAGTATAGACCAGGGGTCGGTAGACTTTCTACCGAAAACATTCAAATATTAAGCAGAATCTCTAAATATTCATAGAGCCGCTGTATACATTTTTTAACATTAGCTCCACCCAGGAGTCCCTGAGAAAAATAATTCCCGTTTGTCATCTTTGGGGATTCTTTGTGGCGGGTCTTTTAGAAAAGGAATGAAAGGAAATTCTGGAAAGAATATAGGGTTGGGTAAGATGTGTCCAGGAGTTTATTTACGGATTTATTTATATCTACGGTGGGCAGATGCATCCGCCGCCAAGACCTAGTCAAACCTCACCCAATGAATCCGCGCATCCAATAAATGGTTCTCGGGGCAGCGGTACCCATAACCACCTCCCGAATTGAATTTCTACGTTATAGTAGAAAGGTACATATCACAAAAACCTTAACAAATCACGCTTAATAACTTTCACGAAATATAAACTGTTACACTTTTTTATTTATTTGGCACCAAAACTGCAAAAAGAACGCGTCATAAATAACAGGATTAGATTAATTTGCGATGGATTGGATTTTACTCGTTTGTAGTTAGGTACTGTTACTGTTATTATAAAACCCAAGGTCATGACTTCAATGTTCAACTCTATTCTGAAGTCCAAATTTGAGTATGCTTCTGCTATACGGACCTAATAATAAAAAATAATAATTGTTCCAAAAATACAAAAAAAAAACTTGAATGAAGTTTGATCATTATGATTTATGCACCATGAAGATTTGATCTATGAGACACACCAACAAAGTCTCCAGTCGAGAAGAAGTGAGGCCCTTGTGGTAACAACGTATACAAGTACGCATAATTATTTGGAGTCTGTACCTCTTGGAATACTATAAGTTGATTATAAAAAAGGGGTTACACCACGACCTAATGTGCACACATAGCAGATGAATTCCATAGTCTGTGATTCACCTTTAAAAAAAAAATTATCCAACTGTTTGGACCCAAATTCTCCATGCGGCATACCATCCGCGGTTTGCAGACCCCTGATGTAGACTGTAGATACATTATGTTTATGGTTGGGAACAATAATAATAATAATAGCATCTCCTCTCGACTTCCACTGTTGATGTGCGCCAAAGAGACGAGCTATTAATCTTTCTGGCGATTAATGAACAAACATAATTCCTACGTCGATTACTGCACAACTAAATATTTGAGTTGGACCTGTGTTAAGTTTTGTATTACGATTCTTTTAACAATTGAAAATGCACTTGTTGATGTTGATGCAGATGCTTTTTAATGTGAGATAGGTATCCATTTAATCAAATTCGGTAAGAATTGCACTGTACTTAAATTAATATATCTTGTGAAGATGATATTATTCTGACTTTCTGTTTGGCGTGAAGACTGGAATCATAAGCGAAATAATAATAAAAACTTTGCCTTCCGGGCTAGAATTTTTGTCAAGTTCTTAGGTCTACTTTGGTCATGGGAAAATCATTGGTGAATTTTTGGTGTTGGAAATCCAATTTAGTCCTTTTTTACTCTTGACTCGGTAGACCCCGTTTTTCTTTTAAAATTTGATTGTACTTGAATAAATGTAATAATGTTCACTTTGTTGTTCATTCTTCCAAGAGTTTATAAACCACTCAATGTATTTATTGAGTAGGTTGATGTAACTAGAACACCTTATTTTCTATCTAAAATTTATATTTTGGATATATATCTACATGAAAGATGATATTTGATCAATGGGGAACAATAATTTTTAGTGGATTATTATTACAATAAAAATATAATTTTAAACCACTTTAAACATTAACACTGAAAATGTATTTTTTAGTTATAATCTTACGATTTTCGTTCAATAGAGATATATTATTACTTTAATTTGTTTTTTTTTGCTATTTTGTACATTTAGACGCTTTTTGTCTTTAAAAAATTAAACTTGGAAAAACCCATCTGGTCATAAAATTGATTAAATAAATTAGCTACACGCACTTGTAACCTCCTATATCAATTTATAAGTAATCGCTATTCAGTATATCTATCAATGAACGTTTGGATTGAAACTAAACTTGTATGAAAGATGCCGTATCTAATCGATGTGTGGAAAGTGATCTAAATTACGATTTTTTCTCTTTATTCTTTCTGAATAGGGATTTAATGAATGTCTAAAGAAAAATACAAACGTACAATACTAAAAATATTGCACTTTTAAAAAACCATTGCGATTCAATGAACACTCTCAATGAACGCACACCGCAAAGATGATAATGTATCTTCTTCAATAATGCCTATACTAATAAAATAACTGCACGTACAAATAGATACTATTGTCAGCATCAATAATTGAATACCTTCCCTGAAGAAGGATTTATATAGTAAATTAGGTCAAAAAGCGTTTTTGTATGGAGTAGTCATTAGTGTACTTGTTCATTACGCAGGTACTGGATTTCTTTAAAGCACTTCTGTGAATAATATTTGTGGTTTATTTTTTTTCTACTTGCGTAAGAATCTATGTTATCCAAGATGGCGGACCATCGCAAGGTAGAACTGTCATCTTTGGCTATTAAAGTCAACAAAGGGAAAAACGGATATCCAATATAGAAACCTAAAATTTTCTGAAGGAATCGTGGGGAAGAATTTTCGCAGGGAAGGTGTAATTAAAACATTAAAACTCACTCTTAAATTGGTAGGTGGAATAATATAGGGTATAACATGTGTAAGTCATTTTTTTTGTTTTGTTTTGAATAAAAAAACACCGGAGATAAAATTTCATTAAAATTTTTACTTCAAATAATGTAAGAAACATTATTGCTAATGTGAGACCTTGACAAACCTCATATATACCCTATAAACCCGGGCACCCTTGCTAAGTCACCAAACGTAGGGAACTACTTGGAGTGACCTATGCAACTGGTTAAAGTAAGTATTTTAATACCGTGTACATTATTAAATAACATCCATGTTGTTATTTTTTTGTGTTTTTAATTAAACTGTTTATTATTTATGCTTTAAACCGCTTACTCGGTAATACAGAATATTTTTTATAAAAATAGTTAGATTTAGCATTATTATCGAGAGTATTCATGTCGCGGGAGGTAAAAAAACATGCAGAAAATATGAATTTAACATTTTAATTTTGTTTAAATTAATTCGCTTACGCGGTAACGCCATTTTATATTTACCGTTTTTATTTCATAGACAATCAATCATAATTACACAAACCCGCCAGACACACCCTGCTTTGCCAAACAAACCATTCAAAACCTGGGATGTTTTTTAAAATTACGATGACCGGCAATCAGAGGGACACGGGTTCGAGTCCCGTTGGCGGCCAGTATCTTTTCTCGGAAGATTTTTTCAATGTAGATGAGTGTTTCAGGCTGATTATTATTGCTTATAATAAATGATGACATACGGCTTTAGTAGTTTAACCTCAACCTAAAAAAGGAATATTCCGTATTATCCGTTCATCAAACTTCGTCAACACGATCGTTCCGTATTATCGGTGAGGTGGACTAAATGCAAATTTACCAACTGTTTTTTGCCTCCCCTAAACAAAGTTCATTTTCCTACTTCAGAGGCATCAGAAGGCCTATACGTTGCACGTGTACGTGTTGAAGATATTTCTCTTAAAACCTCCTGATTGCGTTCTTGCTGATACCATAAACCGCGATGTTTATCACTTTAATACTCTTTCATCATCTTTACGATAAGACATAAGTCATAAGGAAAGGCCGCATTGTTCGGTAGCCTATCCGAAGGCTTGCCACGGCGGCAGGCCACATCGGCCCGAGGACCCCTGATTAATGACCCACAAACTGCAAACAAGCCACAAAGAGAGTCGGGCAATTAATCGCGGAAGATGAGCTTTGAACGGGCGGCGAAACGTATTTATGATGGCGACATGCCGTACCGTTTGCGGACGGGATGAATTAATGGAAATAATACAATTATTACAAGCGATGATTAATAATTACCGTTACAGTTTATGTTCAGATTCACAAACGCCTACTGATTCATTGGGACATTTTTTATGTTGAATTTGTAGCAAATTTTACCTTACCATTTTCCCCTTTTGCTTCTTAGTCTTTAGCACTTTTGTGATAGATATTCAATTTTTTATGTGTGGTTAAAAAAATAATTCAAGGTTAAAAATAAATAAATGTGAATCTCCTACAAGATCACAAATAAAAAAATGCCACATCGGAGAAGGCAAAACATTAGACTAACAACGTATGTATTAATAGTAATAAGAATTTTTCTTTTTGAAGTGAAAACTTCTTTAGCACCGTTGTGATTTTTAACTCGATGAAACGAAAAGTAGTGACACTAATAAGAGACAAACACATACATCTATATGATTTAGCCTGTGAGATAATGAGATAGTATAATCGGTCTCCTTTTTGTGTGGTGCTTCGTAGCCTATCGGTCTCCTCTTTGTGCGATGCTTCGTAACCTTTCCACTCTTGTCAAAGTCAGTTTTCTGAAGATTTCACTTCTACCGCGTGTGAATTGCACATTCCTGTGTTGAAATTATATTATTGCGTAATTAATTCTCACTAGACCAACTGCACGAAGTCAATGAGACTACGTCACTCCCAATTGGGGTATGTTATGTGATTATACTTGCACCAATGAAAAGAAAAAATAAATAAAATAATAGATTTCATAAGCGCGATACTCAGAACTTTGATCACCCCAAGTGGTTCGCTACGATTCGTTTCTTAGCAGGTGTGCCCGGGTTCATGGGGTGAAATGCGTTTGCTCATCTACTGCATGGCGGGCCAGATCGGGAGAGACCGGTTAAGGGAGACCTTTTGATCAACTCTCCAGATGGACTCTATCGACCTATCACCTTGCACCTTAGTAAGAGGGATGGATTCATACGTCCGTCACTCTTAAACATATTGACTCCCAGATTTCAACCCACCCCTCATACCCACATCAGCTAATGAAAAAAAACATAACAATATGGATTTCATACATTTAAATCGAATTAATTCATGCTTTCAAGTCATGTTTAATATTTCTCAAATAAATACAAGATACGTTCTCAATTGTTGGTGAATATTGGTACCATGGCAAGGCTATATGAGAACACTGAGAAGAAAGGCTCTAATAAATCGATTCATATCACAACATAGTGGTGGCACACTTTAACAATAGCTATTAATTAACTATTGATGTAAATCTTAACATTAATTTGATACTATACTGACCGTGTAAAAATGTTCAAGTAGATTCGTGATCAAATCAACGCGGAACCTTAAAGCACCTTTTCATTGCAACCTTTCAAAGCCAAGTCATAATAATATTAAGAATCAGACCAATAAACGCTAATGCCCGGCATAATAACGTAAACAAAAAGCTATTTCAATAGATTGAAGTGAACCATTAATATTATTAGATATTACCGTTGTGAAGCTTCTTGTGGCTGCGCTATCAATTTATGCATTATTTGCATAAGTGAATTGTTCACCTGGTTTTAATAGTAAGGGTCTAAACTAAACCTATAAACCTTTCTGAAGTAATTCGAAATAATGTATGTGTAGGTACTTAATCCATCACAGTAAAACAGTCTCATATTGAAATAAGGCCAATTTCACTATAATTTCTCTGATTTGTTTCTGTATCACAAAGCTTAGTTCAGACGAGGCGATTTTATATCATCTCTTATTGTACCTAGTAGGGACGCGGAGCTACTGGAACTTCGAGTTAGTATTAGAAAGTTAAGGATCCTAACAGTCAATGAAAATATTTCTAAGAATTTGAGAAAGCGGCTAGCGATTTGAGATGCTGGGGTCCTAGCATGGAAGATCGATAAGGATTGAAGACAACTTTCGGCAATTTCTTATCATTCTCGAGTACAACTGCAGATGGCTAACAGTTGACATCGAATGTATTAGTCATTATGAACTGATATTTATTCTTTAGCGATGTGCAATCATACTAGGGAACGATGAAAAGTTATATTACCGAAAGTTATCCTATCAATCCTTATCGATCGCCCATGCTAGGATCCCGGCCCGGCAGCAGTACCTACCGCTATGTAGTAACGAATAGATCGCGTGACTGCCAAATTCGCGCGTTTCTGGCAAGTAGAAATGCACAATGTTCTAATCGGTTACCGCACAACTCAGAATCAACTCAACTCAATACCTCCTTTGAAAAATCACTAGAAGGGATGGAAAAAAATAAAAATAATTGTTGAAGTAAAACTTCTTTACGCACGCTTGACTTGGGGAGTAAGCTGGTGAATGCGTGACGAGAGCGTTACGAAAAGTGTGATCGGGCGAGGCGAACGGAAGTTGAGAGGTAGATATTAGAGTTAATGAAGATAGAAAGAGAAAGAGTTACGTTTCGTCTTTTAACTGTAGGGGCAAGAGAGAGAGGTGCGAGCACACATTTTCTTTCTCTCATAGCCAGTTGCGTTTCGTATATCGACACAGTGCAGGCCTATTATCTGTATCACTGTAGGAGCAAGAGAGAGCATGCGCGCGCACATTTTCTTTCTTTCTTCTTTTATAAGTTAGTGAAGTTTTACTTCAGTCGTGTGGTCTAAAGCACACTCTTTTTAAAAAAAATAAGTTACGTCAGGTTAGGTGATTGAATATTTTTCATATTTTTTTCACAGCCTTATGACTTTTCAAATATGTGTTGAGTTGAGTTGATTCTGAGTAATGGTGGAGACGTTCTAATCGAGTCGCCATGCTTCTTGGGTCACTCGCTGCGAGTATCTACCTTAGAAGTAAAACACAAAGCTGCTACTATCGCCATTTAAAAAAAAAAATATTTATTTGGTTTTCATCTATTAAGGAGATCTTGGTCATACAAAAAAATCTTTAAATTAGTTAAATGTGTTTTTGAAAAAACAAAATTATATTAACGAATACAGAAATTGAGTGAAGTCAAAGCGATTGTGTGATCAATGCTTTAAGTACGGCAACAGGTCCACTTTCAAATAGAAGCTGCCGCCATAAATTTACGAGCTTTATAGGTTCTAGTTCTTGAATATTGAACGATAGAGAAAAATAAGAATCTTGTTAGTTGTCATTGCGTCTAAAATAGTAGCCCGGTAATAATAAGATCAGAGGTCTTTATAGAAGTGCGGGAGCCCGGCGGATCCGTCGCTCGAATATGTTGGAATATTGGGTCTGTGAGACCACCTTGCACTGTACTACCACTTTGTCCCATTGGACATATCCGCTAGTTATGGGTCCAGTTGTCCAGTAGTCTTAACTCATAAACAAAACAATTTTTTATAGAACTGGGTGGACAGAAAGTCGGCGGACAACTAAATTTGTTAATAATTGACTTACTTGATTACGGATTAGAATATTGATTATAAAAACCTGACATCGTAATCAATATAAATAACTATGATAATATAAAAAAGTCTAAGAATTATTCCTCTTTGCGGAATTGAGAAACATGAGAAATAATGACAGCAATTGGCTTTTATTAGCAACATATTTTGAAGATACTGATAACTTAAGGTGCTAAGCACAATTTGAAACATTTTTTTAAAAATTATTTATTTCATTATTTTAATATCACGTTTGATTACAGTAATGATGTATTTCCCATCTTACTAGGTGTGAAACGCCTGTATTGAGATGGCAATTTACATAGTGGTTGTTATCTATATTTTGGTTTAGGTACATAATATGACAATGACAGTTATAAAAATAAAATAAAATCAGATTTTTTTTTACATTATACAATTCAAATATGAATGTAGAAGATTAAGACGAAATAATTTTGAAGCAATTAAATTTCAATTTGACAAAAGGCATATTGATGATATAAAATGCAAGTTAAACTTAAACAAATGTAAATATATGAAGTACCTACCTAGGTAGTGTAGATATAAACACTCAGTAGACATACATGTAAATATGTTATGAAATCTATGAAATACTCGTGATAGATGTTTATTGGGGGTAATCAATGACATTACTTTTATAATAATAATAAGAATTGATGATTTGTGTACCGTCGTTTATGGGAACAATCACCTCACTTAATCGAGGGGTAATGCTCTCGACTAGCGATCCGGAGGTCGCAGATTGAAATCCCGGGGTGGGCAAGTAAATTTTATTTGAATCTTTGTATTATTTCACAGTGCAATCATTTAAAATAATATTGTGTATTTTCAGCACATTCCAAAATGAAAGATTTCCTCAATATCGTCCTGGTGCAAGAACTAAAAAGTTTGCTTGAAATGGCTTTCGGCATGTTTGGTGACTAGATCTGAATAGTCAGGTACTTCCCCACCTTTCTCGTTCCGCACCTCCTTCCCCTCCACATGTATCTTCAGCCTCACAAAATACCTTAATTGGGAAAGCCATAGTCTCACTGGTTTCAGGCGGTTGGGACCAGTTGGAACTCTTGTGAGGTTTCACATAAAAAAACCTCAATAATCTTGATTTAATCAATATTATATAAATAAAAAGGGTAAATAATTCCAAATAACGATTGTCGATGTGATGCAAAATATGTTTGTAAAATGCAACTAAATTTCACGCTTTCATAATAAATCTAAGTAATTAATGTTTTTTTACACACTTTTAATAAACTTAAAAATATATTTTTGTAATAAATATTGTACGTAAAATAGCAGCAAAATTATAATGGTAAGTGCTATGTACTGTTGCTGCTGTATTACAATGTATCCGCGACAATGTTATGTGTAGTTAAGTTCGGTACCGGTGCAATAAAATATAAATGGAGAGATTATCAGCATTATATCGAAGGTGCAGCTCTGGTGGTGGTCTAAAGATGAAGACCATTTCTGACACGTCAAGTTGCCTTTTATATCCTCCTTTCTCGACGTAAATTCTAATAAAATATTCATTAAAAATTGTTATTCAAAAGTACTCCGATCTACGTTCATTACCCTTGACTGTGAGTCGAAATTGAACACGTAGTGAAAATGATTTTTATGGCATATTGTTAATTCGTTAATATCCCACACGCTACAAATACACAACGACCAATAAATAAGTCTTCAATTTGGGAGGTGATTATGAACACCGCTGCCCGGGAACCATTTATTGGATAACCAACAACCCGCTATAGGTCACCCCAAGTCGTTTTCCCTTCGTTTGGTGACTTAGCAGGGGTGCCCGGGATCACGCGTTTGCCCACTTACTATGTGGCGGGCCGGATTGGAAGAGACTGCGGGAGGCCTAACTTGAACCTCTCCAGCTTTTGTTTTTGTGGCACTTCGTCACAATCAGCAGTTTGGAAAAATGTTTGAAAGGGTGGAACGACTGTTATTTAAAATAGAACCGTGAAGATATTTCTTAAGCCATATTACCAATTCGCTTACATTCAAGTTACTACAAAGACACTAAAAACCACGGGAAGCTTTTATATTTACAGTGAAGATTCACGTTAACGGTACCATGACGCATTAAATAATGGTGAGACACACAAAATTCATGTGACTCTTTCCTTCAAAGTACTACTTTTATACGACGGAAATTTCATTTCATTTTATTTAAACGTGTGAGGGAGATGTATGAAAAAGATTGTATGTTTCCATTGGGGGGGTGCAGACATACCTTCACCATTTGTCTCATTTCGACTGTTGTCATTTAGTGTGTAAGAAAGAGCGGCATCATTATATGTTTGAGAACAAAAGCAAAATCATCAGCGCTTTGACATATGATATTTTTGAATTTTTGGAATTCACTCACACTTAATTATTATCCTTGTAACTATATTCCATTCTTTCAAAATTATCATCAATTCGTATTGGTAGTATTGGTCTACGTATACGTCACGGTGCGATGTGTGAGAGAGATGCAAGAAAATGATATGTTTTTTTCCTTAGGAGGGAATAGATCTACGTACATTATGTATCTCATTTTTTGAAAGAGCTGCAGCAATATTGTAATAAGGAACGTATGTTTATTGCCTTAATCGTCATGGTAAGTACAAAAATAAGTAAAACACAACCACAATGGTTAATTTTTAAATGCTCACCCGGTTGTTACCGTCACCAAAGTGCACCCTGTCTTTAGTCCTAGTGTGCAGTGATGTGTTGGCTCCATCAGTCTTGCGCCCGAATTAAAGCTTTGTGCCGCGGTACCGGCAATACTTCTTCCTTGCCCGATTACTAATTGCATAATATACGACTACGCCGGTGGTCGGCCGTACCATTCATTGTGGCTGAAGAGGCCAGAGCGCAGAGGTAGGGAACCAGAGGAAGTACTAATTAGGATACAGGATACTGAGATAAAAAATTCAGACTGCTTGTTGTTTCTTATATTGTCCTTTTATTAATCTACGAGTTTAAAAACTCTTATTTGGAATCTTCTTGCTAATTAAACTTAAAAAAAAAAAAATTGTGGCGTCCTTCCTCATTTTACAGTTATTATTATTGTCCTTCTTTAACTATTTTTTTTCTAAATTATGTACCTATGTCAAATAATGTTTGTATTTATTTCATAAGTTCCTTGATCATTGTTTAAACATTTCGTTAAAAACGCATTTTTTTTGTTTACATGTTAATACTCCTCCCTTAAACACGAGCTCCTAGAGCTCAACTTATGGAGTAGTCGTGAATTATTGTATAACCTTGCATATGTAATCATTTGTAATGTAAAAACCATTTTTTTTTTAATAAATAAAAAATAAATATACATACATGTACATATATATACATACATACATATGTACATACACGCATACACACTACATGTATACACACATACATATACACTCATACACATACATGCATACACACATATATACATACTTACACATGCACATTCGTAATGTTGTTATATTTAATATTTACATATAGGTACATTTTATTTTTATTATTTGATATATTTCTATAAAAAGATTGTATTCGTAAAATAAAATTACACATGGTGTTAGGAAAGTGTAAATAAAATTGGTTCATGATAATTAATATTGCAAACAAGCAGAACCCTGCATATTTTGTTACATTTTAATATAATATAATTTTGTGAGTAATATTTGTAATAAATATATTATGCTTCCACAGTGGGTTGCAAAAAATAGACCGAGTTCCAGTGGAGGACATAGGGATGGGGTAGATTGAAGATTGGGAAGATTCTTTCGATTGGGAGATTGAAGAGAGTTCTTTGTGAATAGGGAACAACCTGAGGATCGGATTAGACTACGTTATTTATTTAGACTACGTAAAAACGGAATAGAGGTCAGACTAGATAACTTAGAAGAATTAGAGTTACGGAAAGCCAAAAACTTCAATAGCAAAGCTATCAACAATCAAATAAATCTAACTGATGATTCGTATGAACAAATAATATTATATATAATCAATAATTATCAGCCTGAAACACTCATCTACATTGAAAAAAATCTTCCGAGAAAAGATACTATCTAAAAGATAAAAGATGAGTGTTTCAGGCTGATAATTATTGATTATAATATTTGTTATCTACCCTTTGTGCTATGCATAAAAATCTTGTTTAAACGTTAGTTTATCAATTAAAAATAATAATTATTATTTGACAAGTTAAAGTATTTCAGCAAAAAATGCAGACACAATTAGTCTCGACGCCACCTAGCGGGAGATTTAGTATTTAACAATACCTCTCTCACAAAAATAAAGTTGATTGTTTTCAGTTGGAAAAATGTAATAATAAGTAATTGTCGAATGAAACACTAGTATATATTGAATTATTTGGCGGGTATTAGATAAGCCGCCATAGCTCAGTGGTCAGAGCTCCTGACCGGCAATCAGAGGGTTCAATTCCCGTTGGCGGCCAGTATCTTTTCTCGGAAGATTTTTTCAATGTAGATGAGTGTTTCAGGCTGATAATTATTGATTATAATATTTTTTATCTACCCTTTGTGCTATGCATAAAAATCTTGTTTAAATTTTAGTTTATCAATTGAAAATAATAAATAATATTATATTATTTTAAACTTTCTCAGCCCAGTTGTTTGGCAGAACTCATAGTCATTTGCAAAGTGGAAGGCAAAAGAAGCGGAGAAAGGTCACCGAAGCGCTGGAGTGACCAAATATCACTGTCGCCTGGTATGTCGGCGACTGCAGCTCTCCACTCATCGTAGGATCGCAACGAGCGGAGGAGCCTTGTCCACCATGGAAATTGGAGTAGGGGTCACCATCCTCATCACAATTCTTCTTCTCAATGTGGAACAATTGAGAAGAAGAATTAATTAATAATACCTACTCTTAAAAATAAAAACAAAAAGGTGGCATGTAATACTCGAAAATTTTCTTTTACTTCGATCAAAGTTATTTCGTGCTTTTGATTGAGTCGCAGTGAAGAATAAAACGTTTATTACCCCTGTATAATCGTAAAGAATAATAGCAATGTTGATTTACAAAAGCTGGGCAATACAAATTTGCCGAACAATTGGAGCTAAATTCAACGGAAACCGGATGATTAACGAAAAATTGAGATCATAGGTAACTCAGGTCAGGGGGTCAGTACAATACAACAAGTTAAACTCTGAGTGGTCAATATTACAATGAATCATTTAGATATCTGAACACAAGAATTTCCGGTTAATAAATATAGATATTTTACTTCATACAATAGGTAATATTACAGGCATATAATATTACATATGGAAGACATTCGGTTATTTCTACATTATAGTAGTTTTTAAGCCAAGAGTTTTTTTAATGTAAGGAAGAAACTATATTTTAAAAGTAATGCTTTAACCCCTCAGGCTAATTTGTTCGCTTTTCGGAAAAAAACTCATTGAAATCGTTTTGTCTCCTTTTCTATCATGGAGAAATATGATCTCAATGATGTTAGAAAGAGAAATAACCACGTTTATCATTTAAATCTTAAAGTTAACCACAATATCATTAAATTGTATACCTTTATGAAACCAAAGTTTCTGACCGCAATTTGAAAAAAAATTGTTAAACTTTATGAATTTTTAATGAATTATTTTTACAAGAAATAACACAAAAGTGAGTAGACGATAACATTTATAATACATTATATTATAATACATTAAAATAAAGTGTGTTTTTTTTTGTTTCTAAAATTATATCAAATTATAAGTGTATTTCATCACCTTTTAAAAACACTAGTTAGTTTTCGGATTTGCTCAGAAACATTCCATTTATTCGGATTTTATTGCAAAGCGGAAGTATTTTAACCTTCCGACAAAATGGACCCAAGGCTTGTGGGGTTTTAATGTGTTTTGTGTAATATTTATTACCGTTACATTGCTGCCTAAACCTTTCACCGTACATCGCTGTAAAATATAACAATTTTCTTCTAATAATTATTATTCTCTCCCGCGGCTACTTTGTGCTGATTTTTTTATCTACAGCCGCAATGCATGCTGCATGCAACATTTGGTCCATTTTCTTCTCAGATTTTAAAACCGTGGAAAATGATAGTAAATCCTTTAAAAACCGTACAGAAAACTGTTTTCGTATAGAACAGAAAGGTGGTACCAAGTGGGTACCTACGTAAGGACCGTATTACAAGGTTTTCGGAATTAGATTATTGAGATTGTTCTTACGTCGTAAGGTTATGTGTAATGCGTCGTTCTTAATCCGGGACTCATGATTGATTGTATACAGTTTTTTGCATTTAAATTAGTGAGAAAAAACACTGTTCAAGTACCGCTTGGAAAAAAACAGAAAAATATATATATTCCTCGAAGATTATACAACTGAAGCCTTTACAGCAGAATGACGAAACGAAGTGACTAAATTGCTTCCATTGCCTTTTTTTAATCTCCAATACCTTTTAAAATGCTGTGTAAATATTACTTCTGTAGGGTTTACAACGGAGCTATATGAAAAAGTTTGAACACTAGTTACAAGTTTCAAAAGCTTTGAATGCGTTTTACTCAAAACCACAATTTTCATTATACATTATTATTGCATCCAGCTCTTCAATTCATAGTAAATTTCCTATATTTGGTGCCCTTTTCTACCGGATAGAATAACGAAGGAACCAGGAATAACCACGTGGAAAAATACCTGTTATATATATATATATATATATATATTAAAAACAGAAAAGAGTAATAAATGCTCCAAGTAGCCAAAAATTAAATATATTTTTTTAAATATGATAGGTAGGTGTTACGGATTATGACAATGCGATTCGAAAAGTTTTAAAACTTTATAGTGGGGAAAGACTACTTTTATTTTCCTTTATAACACTATGTAAAAATCGTATATTTAGTGTAATAACTAAAAAATATTGAATAAATAAATATCATTATTTATAGCTTTGATCTAAATTTCGCAAAAGTTTTAGAAGAATAGTGTATAAATAATTTTATTTGATAATAATAATAATTACACGTGTCCTTGTGTTTAAAAGTAACTCATTTTTTTTCTTTTGTATATAAATCTTTTTCATGCCACGCACGACTCACGTCCGATAAACAATAATCTTAGTTTTTCTTAGTTTTAAATTTTTTTTCCAAAAAAATACAACACTAAAAGTGCCTTTCGTACAAATTTGAATGAAAACAAATGTTAATTATTATTTTTAAATAGTAAACTAATGTTTAAGACAAGATTTTTACGCATAGCACAAAGGGTAACAAATGTGTCACTGACTTTATACCTCTTGGTTTTAGGCCTTTTAAAATGCGGTCTATCTTTCTTACGTGAAATTATCTGAAATTGCCTATCGCCAACATATTTGAATTTCTTAATTATGGTGAAACACAGTTTTACAATAATTGGATCACTTGGATTTTTCTTTATTCCATGGTTTCAACAAATTATGACAGATCCGATTATATTCGTAGAAGCAGAGTGTAACAGATCCCTCATACTTCGATATCACTGTAAATACAACTCGACAATACGAATTATTTATCAGTCGGCTTGTTTTCGATAGCTCTTAATTTGCCATAAACATGTCGGTACAAAAAATAACCAGTAGCAAAGTATCAAAGAGAGCGTTCTTTAATAAACGGTTGGAGTAAAATAAAATAAATCGCCACCCATAATTTATACATTCGGAAGCAATCTTTCATAAATCTAATGTCCCCCAGCCTTTTCAGTGTAATCTCTTTCGGTATCAAATGGCCATTGGATCTATTAGGTTCCTTTGTGGGGAGGAATAGTGCCCTTGGCTAGCGATAATTACCATTTGATGATTAATGTGCGGGAATATCTACGATTGCTACAGTTTCTTCTGTTCGGGCGGTCGAATGAATTTCCCTAATGATTATTGATTGTATCGAACACACAGTGGCAGTTGGAGAGAGAGGGAAGATGTTTATTGTGGGTTGTGTGTCTCTCTCTCAGTTATTTGAAATATTTTTACCGGCATCATTTGTTCGCGGCTCCCTTGTGGTTGTAGCTCGATAAGCGAGCAGGTTTTATTAGTTTGGATGGACGGGATATTCGATAAGTTCCAGGAACATAGAAAACTGTAAAAAAAAAATGACTCAGAAAATTTATTATTTCTCAGAAAAAAGTATGAAAATCGGCCAGTGGAGTGAAACCACAAACTTTCACCGTACAACCTTAAAATATATGCACCTTTTTCAATTTTTTGACATCAACCCGGCTTTGACATGTGAATTCTGGGTTCAGTGTTCAGAGACAAAATCCTTTCCATTCATCAAATATTTTAATAAGAAAATATCAGCTTTCTTTATTTGAATGTATGTTTGTTCAATTTTTTGTAAATTTTACAATATTTTATATTACAAATCTTACAAAACTGATCAATCAGTTTGATTGTAAGAAATCTCTCATTTTTCCTATTTAATTAATAATATATACTTTTAAATTTTACATAGCAATTACTAAGTACAATATTTAAATTACCTAATGCAACTTAACCTATTTAATCAAGTTTTGTTTTCATCACTTTTAATGATTTTTCAAAGTAGTGATGAAGTTGTGCATTATTAAGTTTTCCGGTCACAGTACATAAACAATTACGACAACACGAAAACATACATTTAAACACCATCCACACTAACTATAGTAAACAATCCATTGGTTACGAGGGGGGCAACTTATATGATTGCCAGAAGCTGGATAAATTAAAAAAAATAATAATATTTATTCTTGATAAACAAAATAATGAAATAGAATAGCGCTGTATTGAAATATTTAGTTTTATCTAAATGTGTATAATTATTTCTAGTTAAATGAGTGAAAATGTAATTTTCTTTTAACTGGAAAAAAATAAATATTTATAGGTAATATTATGTTTGGGTCGTTAAATTTTATGCGTTCTTTCTGTAACAATTCAACTATTTTCAGCTCGCTACGACGTATCCACCGTGAGCTATCGAGCATGAGTCTTCAAAAAGTCCAAAGTTTTATTTTTCCATATTTAATGTTCAATAAAACAGTTTCGAAAATCGGGCTATGGCACGAAGTTTTATAGTTTTTACAAAGAAGTTTAGTGGTTCCATGCCAGCTCAACAAAGTGGCATTTCAACACCCCAAGTCATTAAAATTGATGAGAAAAAAATAGCTTATTACCTAATACAACGTAACCTTTTTAATCTACATTTTTTTCATCGGTTTTAATGACTTTTCAAGGAGTGATGAAGTGCCACTTTGTTGAGTTGTCCTGTCACCAAGCTCGGTGTATATAAATACTCTTAGAACTTTTTATATCAATTTAATGTCCAATCCAAGTGTTAGACTAAATTCCAAAGGTATTTGTAGACGTTTAGTACCGAAATACAAAACTAACACATACCGACAAGAAATAAAAGGCAATTTATGACATTTTTACCTTAATTACACGCTTTGACATTTCTCCTATTGATTTAATTATCCATATACCAATATGAGTGCCCGGTCCGAATTCTGAGGCAGATGGTCTGAATAAATTTATCAGGAAATATATTCAACAAGATTCAGTCCGCATCCAGCGGTTCTTACAAAATGCGTACAATTAAAAATTTAATGGGCTCATTTACAAGCAACGTTCAGAAACAATTTATCCAAAGGGAGTTGATACCGCCTCGGTGATATCTGAGGGTCCTAAGGTATCACTTAGTTTACAATTTATGTTTTGAATACTCAGCCAGTAGTATCATAATGTAAAAAAGCAAACTTAAAAGCCGTTAATTTGTTACCGATCGTGATTTAAATCAAAGGGAATTTCGCTGTTAATTTTAAACGTGCCGAAAGGACGGGGTTTGGCGGTATTATATTTTATTTTAACTGGTTTATTTTGTGGTTCGTATTGGTAAAATCTGGTATACTTAAAGATTATCCTTCTCATATTATAAATGTCAATTTAGTGTGTGATTGTTTCAGGCCTGTAAAATAACCTATCGATCTAAATCTGGAGATTAGTTTTTTTTATTTGTTTATTATTTTTTTTTAATATTATTTATTTAGTTAGTTTATACTACGTTAAAAAATAAACTAATATGCACATGGTAACAGTTCATTTTCAACTACATTCATTCTTCCTTCATTATTCATACTCTCAGGCATTTCATCATACATCTATAGTCTTCTATGCATTAGGCAGTTCTGTGATTTGATTTTTTCATATGTGGCAACTCTATTCATTTTTCTGGTTTCGTAATTATGTACATCTCTATAAAAAAACAATTTCACCCTTTGAGTATTTTGACATTTGGTTTTTCATAACTTTATGCACAAAAATGAACACATTTTTTTATTGGAATCCAATTTAACTCCTCTCTCATTTGATTAACCATTGCGTATTTGCCTTTCCCCAGTATACATCTCATAGCTATGTGCTACAGTTATACAAACTTCTATCTTGTTCAAATTTCCTTCATTGGCCAAATATAACACCGTAGAGCAGTAATCAAAATGTGGAGTTAATACTCCCATTATTAGTAACCCATTTATTGGATAACTAACCTCTCAGCCATAGGTCACCCCGAGTGGTTCGGTATGCTTGGTGATTTAACAGGGGTGCCCGTGTTCATCGGATGGGGGTGTTGGCAACGTATGCCCGTGCCCATAAGCTGCGTGGCGGGCCAGATCGGGAGAGACCGGCTTATGGAGACCCTTTGACCTCTCCAGCTGGTCTCTCTCCACCCATCGTCTTTCAGCGGGAGGGATGGATTCGCACTTCCGTGATTGATGACCCCTAGATTCCTATTCACCCCTCATTATTTTTTCTTCCCAGGTCCTTCCTTAAAAATACCATCCACATATCACCTCCAAAGATGAAAAAATGGAAAAAAAAATCTTCAGTGACTCCTGTGTTGGGTTAATATAAAAAAATACAGCGTTTTGATTACAGTTTGATTTGCATTAAACCACTTATAAAACTGAGGGGAGAGGGATGAGATGATAAGGAGGAAGGTTGGGAAGTGCCTGGCTATACAGATCTAGTCACTAAACGATCTAAAAATGTTTATTCAAGCAACGTACCGATTCCAGACGATTTCTTTGATGTCAAATTCGAATGTGGTCTTTCACCAAGGAGTAGGCCACTCTCTAGTTCTCTTGGTATTTTAAAGAATTATTGACTATTTTTAATGCTTTCTTCACTTGTGATCTTGCATTTCCTTATGATCATGGGAACTTTAAAAGCCTAATATATCCATACAATATGAAATATGTTCCCGTTGCAGCTCAATGCATAATGCAGTAGTCACAATAGAAGCATTACTAATATACGAGAGGTCTAACTGAACTTTTGAAGACGATGGTTAGCACCGTTGACATATTTACACTAGGTAGGCTATAAGCAAAGACTTTAAAAAATCAGCACATCGTCGAAATATGTGATATGTTTGTAAGGAAGACTTCCACATCACTAGTAACTTGCGACTGACAGATTATTTCCGACGACAATGTTTTTAAACGATAAATTAAATTAAATATTTGTTTTCTTGATGACTTGTTTATTTTGTTGTGAAATTTTTCTTTTTCAGTTGTATCACATTATTGTTGATTATTTTTTAGAAATCAGTTCCAATTTAAGTACAAATATTAAAAAATATATTTTTATCGAGACCTCAACCTTAACCTTTTGGGCATATTCCGTCAGAAGGTCAGAATATTTCCGCTTTGCAATAGAATCCAAATAAATTGAATATTTCCGAATTCATCCAAAAACTAAAAACTGTTTTTGAAAAGTGATGAAATACGCTTACAAAGTTCATAATTCAAAAAAACCATACATAATTTTAAAGTTCAAATTTTTTTTATGCAAACATAAAAAGTTTTAAAAACGGCTCTACTTATGTTTTTTCATCAAATAATTACAGATAACGAAAAAAAAATCACCCAACGTCTTACTTTTTTGATGTTTTACGTGGAAATAATCATTAAAAAATTCCCGAAGTATCATTTTATTTTGTAATTGCGTTCAGAAACTTAATTTCCCGAATGTGTAGGTACATTAAAATTATTTTGTGGTTAAATTTTCGATTTGAATATAAAGCGTGTCTTCTCTTTCTAATACCGTTTAGTTCATATTTCTCATCATGATATAAGGGAGACGATTTCTATGAGACATTTGAGTTGTTCCCAAAAGCGAACAAATTAGCCCGAGAGGTTAACAAAAAGTCAAGACAATTCCTTATCCTTAGTAGAACCGGAATAATCCATATGAATACAATACAATATACTCATAGTAGTGAGATTATTCCTTAATATAGAGGATAAACCAAAGATCTTGAAAAATAATTCTTCTTTTTCTTTATGGTGATAAAAAAACGGATCATTGTTCTCAAAATTAAAAAAAATTATTACTATTTTAGGGTCAATCTGGTGTATCCTTGTTCAATGGTTAGAACGCACCGTCCAAGGGCAGGTAGGCAGTACATACACCTATTTCTTCCACAATAGATATATCTGATATCATTTTACATAGAAATGCGAGGCATTACAATATTTTAAATGAAGGTATTCGATGTTATTGTTTGGGTGCACCTTACCGGTAGCCATATTTTTTATTTATAAAGCATTAAACTTTACGACCGCCATAGGAGTTCAATCTCAAAGCTTTTGTGTTCGGCTAAAATGCTGTTTACATAATAATGGACGGCTTGCTAGGTGGTAATTTACAAATATTTTTTGTATCTTTACAAAATGTTTACATATCTTTAAATGCCGTTTACACTCCTGTAATACATTCAGGTGATTCAAGGTTTTTGATCACAGTAAGAGTAAATAGCAAGATGACTTGTCCTGTATTTTTTTTATGTGTAGTCTGTACAGAGTCCCAACTGCTCCAAACTTGCTGGAGCTAGTGGAACAATGGCTCTAATATATCCCTCAAAGGGGTATGTTGTGAGGCTGAAGGCAGTGGAGAGTGAAAACAGATGGGGCAGAGAAAGGATTGGAAGTACTTCACGTTCAGATCTGGTTACAAAGCCGGACTAAAACCATTTCAAGTACTGTCGTGATTAATTTTTGTGTTATTATGTTTTATACCCTTATGTTGCGCGTCTTTTATAGTCAAATATGATATAAGCCCTGAGGGAAATTAATTTCCTCAGGGCCTCCTGTGTGGAGTTAATTCTTAAAAACAGTCAACGTTTTGGAGAACGTAATAGTTTCCATCATCAGGGCAGAAGGGTAGATTGTGGTAAGATTTTTTTATGTAAACAAAAGTGATTCCATTAATTTCGCCATTGCTGATATTTCAGTATAATAATTAGACAAATTAATGTGGTTTTAGGCGTTTAGTTTCGGTGTAGCCATCGTATAAGCGATACCAAGAGTTATTAAGCTTAAACCTCTCACGGTCTTTTATATTAATGTTAATGTTTTTTTTATATATTTCAATATATTTGGGTTTTTGTGAATTTCTGGTGGATTTTTGTTGTTTTCTTCTGACTCAATAATTCCAAAATTAAACAAGATTATACTTTTAGGCGTGAAAATCTCAAACCATTTCAGATAAGTTTTGGTTTTGAATGTTGCTTTTTTACATGGCGATACTGAGAGAATCTGACAAGCTATTTTTGTCTTTAGAGTTTTGATGGAATAGTTTGGTTATTGGAGACCGCTTCAACTATTTTAGATCATTGATGTATGTACTAGCATTATATATATTTTTATATACTCGATATATTTTTATTTGTCTTGATCTCTCGATCTTTCCCCAAACTAGCCTATTTTCTGCTACATATACCTAAATATATAATAATAATATTTGGCTAATTTATATAGCGCCGTTTTTGTGAAAAATTACCTCAAGGGCGCTGTGATATATATATACATAAGAATGATTAAAATTAGTGAGATGTTGGTATATAAGTCAGCAATCGTTATGTTGGGTTGGAATTTGAAATAAACATTTCTAAAATAATTAACTTTTATTAATTATACGTATTCCAAAGGAATGTTTAATAACAAAATATTACAAAGTGGTATTCAAATGCATCTGAGATTACAAAAAGGTAGGATTAAAAACGAGATCCGCCATCGTGTTTTAATATGATTATTCACACCATTGACCGATATACCAAGGTGTTTGATGTATCACCGGCGAATGATCCGAGTTCTGATAACTTCAGGATTAAAGTTTTAATCCTTTGTCAGACCAACATCAGACTTCAATACAGCAACATAAAAACGTACACACAAAAAGTATAGTATCGTCCAGCAGTATTCGATCATCATCCGTTAAAACGGGCTCGAAATCTGGATACAAAATAATCGTACCTAAGTGCGCGATTATTGTTGACATGTCCAGCAAAATTTTCCTAGAATCGGATCAAACTCAACTGAAATAAGCAATAGCCTCGATAATCAAATTTAACTTGAAACTGTCTTAAAACTTTTAAGAAAATTTAGGAAAAACCTAAGAATTGAAGGATTTAACTGGACACCTGTACAATTTCGTCAAATGTCAAAATATCTCGATTAGTTTGACTGAAAAAGAGGTAAACTGACTACGTGGAACTAGATTGGAGTAGGATGGGATAGTCCGAGGACTACATCAGAACGATCAAAGAAAAAAAATTGTGCAGGAGGCAAAATGTTACCGAGATTGTTCGCCATGATTTTGATTTATTTTACATTAGCTCCACACAGGAGGCCCTGAAAAAAGTGATTCTCCTCAGGACCATTGTCATATTTAGAGATGCTTTGTGGAAGGTGTTTAAGGAAAAGAGGAAATTCTGGGAAGGTAAAATGTAAACGGGGTGATAGGAATCTGGGGGTCAGTCTGTCAAGTAGTGACCGAATTAATCTACCTCTACCACTGCAGTGTAAGGCGATGTTCCGAGAGAATCCTGCTGGAGAGGTCAAAAGGTCTCCCTCAACCATTCTCTCCCGATCCGGCCTGCCACGTGTTTTTTGGGCAGACGCATGCGCTTCCGAAATCAGGACAAACCTCACCCCATGAACCCCGGCACCCTGGCACCACCAAACGTAGTGAAACACTCAGGGGTGTTGGTAATCCAACGAATGGTTCCCGTGGCGGCAGCCATTGATGGCAATATTAATACATGGATATATTAAATTAAATACATTAAAAACATTCAATTACAATTTTAATAAATGATAAATGCCTTGCTCGTTGCTAAAGTTAAAGCAGTGACTTTCTAACCTCACCATAAAAGGGGGCAAATTCAACAATGTTTTGTCTCATTTATGAACTTTTTAAATATTTTATAATTTTAGATACTCATTGTCTGTCAAATCGGTTGACAAACCGCACTTGTTATTTTATATTACTTCAACTCAACATGTTGGACGACAGATCGCCGAGTGTATGGGAGTCACAACATGCCCTGGACAATCAAGTGGCGCATTCGTTGTAAAAAGAAGCCGAAACTAATAAACAAAAATAAATTTAAAACATAACAAATTAATGTGACTTATATTTAAATTGAATCTCACTTTCAGCGCGGACGCCGCGCCGCCATAACCTTAAACTTGAATCAAAGATATTCAAATGACTCGTTTTCATTATATGGATATGAACCCTGAGTTCATAAATTGGTGATCGAATTTCTCCTGCATTATTTTGTGAGTTATGTTATTGTTTTGGGAATTTTGCGTATCTTTAACTAGGTACCTTTAGAACTAAATGATGTGACACTATTTGACATCTTATATTTGTACATGTTATTCAGCAACTCGGAGAATAAGCGGGAAAGTTGAAGAATCTCTATAGATACAATATTACAATACGATATATAAATACATCAATAAAATTGTGATAATTTTGTAATAGGCCACTTACATCACATTTAAAAAAAAAAATTCCGGTTTAGGCAAATATTCTAAGACGTTCCGTTTTTTTTTTAAATCGTATTTTTGAAACCCTGGCGATTTTTTGAAAATTTCAATCCGAACAATTAGACCATTTTTTATAAACCGGAAAGACGATACATAATTTTATGAGTGCGAAAAAACGATAATTACATAGCCGAAAATCTTTTTTAAAAAAGAACGTTTTCCACACGAAGGGCAATAATTTGTAAGGGGTTCTCTTCGTAACATCTGTCAAAACACAGGAATCTTTAGAAAATCATCAAACCAAAGGATAAGTTCGAAGAGAACAAACAATAAATCTAGTGAATGTTAAACGTCAAATTCAAAAATTCGCCTGAAATCAAAGTGTTGCCATATAAAAAATAAATAAATCATTATGGAATTTTACAAAATTAATAGAACATAATCGGAGACGGGAAATTTTCATGTAGTGACGTCACGATCTCAAAATATGTATTTATTTATTTAAAAATAAAAAAAAAACTATGCATTTCTAAAAAATTTTACTAACGTTTTGTTAATCTTAGTAAAAAAAATCGTTATGAAATCCATGCAAGTGGCCTATTATATTTTGAGGCTATTATTACATAAGTAGGTACTTTCGTAGATTACTCATCCCAGCTTATGAATACAGTGTCCTTGATGGCCCATTTTACGCTAAACCCCACGTTTTACATTAACTCCACATGACGAAAATAATTTCAGGAATGAAAGTGAGTTTTCGGAAGGAAAAAGGAACGAGGGGCTGGTAGGAATCTGGGAGTCAGTATGTCCATCCATCCCTCCCACTGCGGTGCAATGCGATGGGTCGAAAGAGTCCGGTTGGAGAGGTCAAAAGGTCTCCTTTAACCAGTCTCTCTCGATCAGGCCCGCTACATGCGCCGCCAAGACAAACCTCATCCCATGAACCCCGGCACCGCTGCTAAGTAACGAAACGTAGCGAACCACTTGGGGTGACTTATGGCAGAGGTGATGGTTATCCAATAAATGGTTCCCTGGAAGGCTGTACCAATACAATATCTTTGCCATACCCTAACAACTAACATAGATAAAATAATGGTCTAACGTAAAGTTCTGGCGTCTTTAAGTTTACAAGCCGTTTCCGTGGTTGATTCGTTTAACAACTCGGTTCTATGATGAGTTCATATAAAATTGTTAAAAATGCACACGGAATGTGCCTAGTTCGGTTTATTAAAATTGTTAACCTCAACACAGGTTTGTCCTAGTGAGGTGACAAATTGTATTGTAAACATTTTACTTGCAGTGTAAAGGAACAATAAATAAACAAATAAATAAAAAATAAATTTAAATAATTTAATTTTAATAAATAAATCGAAAGTGTTGATATCTCTGGCGAAGCCGGCTAGTAAAACTAGTAGGTAGGTGACGCATGAAATATCATGTGGATTATAATATTGTTTTGTAATTTAATTAAAAATACGATGAACTTAAATCACGGGCGCCAATGAGATGATTTTTCTCAATAGGTGATAGACGAATTACCCTCTTTATTAATATTATTATAGGTTTGACGAGTGTTCAAAATTTTTTCATACTTTTCAATATTTTTGACACCTTCACAGCAGATTTAGACACCCAAACTTTGAATTACTCCTAAATTACAATGAAATATCTTAGTTTAATATAAAAGCTTTTCGTTCGACATCGCCGTTCGGCCGTTGAGTAATGTAATGTAACCCATACACTTGAATAAATCATTTTAATTTCTGACATCGTGCCGTGGAAGTGCCCTAATGTATATTAATGTGAACAGCACAAATAGCCGTGTTATTCCCGATATTTAATTGCCGCACCGTTTTGGAATTAATTGCTACCGTCTAAATACCTCCTCTCAAACCTTAATTCGTTAAAATGCTCAGGCTCGATGACTGATTTTCTACCATGCGTTTCTAGTAGCAGAGCTTTAGAACCATTCTTTATATTTTCAGGGTATAGGGTTACCACGCATTCCCATAAAACTAAAATTAAACTTACATATCATTATCTACCCGGGCGGTATATATTACTTCTCTTCCGCTGTTATTATTGTAAATCTTCTGCATTTTTTCGTGAAAATATTGTATACCTACTCAGAATGTGAAAAATTTGTATTCCCGGGTATTAAATTTGTTTATAGTACTAGGGTAAGTCAAAAACTAATTCCTCCTATTTTTTTCTAATTAAATAAAGTTAGTTAAGTGGTAAAATTATTTTGGTGCTATTCCTCGAACCTTCATATCTACTGTAACAGTAACTTTCTGCGTCAGAACACTGCAGTCGTTTTCAAAATGGCCGATATCAATTTTCGTTTTAGTCAGCGTACTGTGATTGAATTCTCGAATGCAGAAGGTGAAACGCCTATTCGAATTCGTGAAAGACTGAAAAATGTGTACGGTGATGCAACTGCACAAAAGCTGTGACCGAAAACAAAACATGGGTTTCATGGAACCTGAATCAAAGAGGCAGTCAATGGAATGGCATCACACAAACTCACCTAGGACGAAAAAAAATCAAAACATTGCGATCAGAAGGGTAAGGTATGGCGACAGTATTCAGGGATGCAGTGATTGCAGGGGTTTGTTTATGGTTGATTTTTTGGAGCAGGGATGTGCAATAAATTCTGCCCAATACGTCACAACCCTTAAAAGCTTAAAGCACGTCTTTCGCCCAATTAAAGCTATGGCGGATGGCCGTAGGAAGAACCGATACATGCCCTTGTTAAAAGATGGACCAAAATTTTGGAAATGGACCGAAATTATATTGAAAAGTGACAAATTAATCGTCGATAGTGTGGTTTCGACCTATGTAATTGCAAATTTTATTTCTTGAAAATTAACTGATCAAAACAATTGGAGGCATTTTTTTTAAACCTCGAATAAGTTTGTATGAATATCAAACGAATTTATGCACGGTGTCGATTTTTTATACTTATACGCTGGTACATAATACAGTATATAGAGAAGTAGATTTTTCTTGATGCATTTGAATGAAAGTATGTTTTACACTTTTTTTTTTGTTTTGATATTCACAAAAAAGGTTACTCTTCGTAAAACAGTTAATAAAATAATTTTTAAAAATGCTAAGTTAGTCGGTTTAATTTTTATTATTAGGTTTTATATTTTTTAAGATCTTATTGGTTTCCAAAAAAAACTATTTTCTCTTGAAAATTTTGAAATATTTCGTTTTCTGCACAACCAAGATGCCCTGCAATGCTATATTATTATAAGTATCCTGAAATTAACGATCGTGGCAAGTTGTTATGATAGATTCATCTATAAAGATAATTTATAGTAGTTGCATCTTGTACATATTATTTAATAACCATAATTAAATCCGCAAGAATGTTCACATAGCAAGAATATTTAATTGAATGGTGATTTGAAAGCCCACCTGCAATTGGTGATTATTGTAAACGTAATAAAGAGTGCATTAAAAAAATACCATTTTTAGTTGATAAACATTTTCATGAGTGTACCTACCTAATAGCCCAAATTAATGTTTTTGGAAAATCACTTTAGAGCGCAGTTTTACAAAGCCGAGCGTGTAAGAGTTTCTGTTAAATACTTGTAAACGAAGAGCTAAATAAAAATTATAATAAATGTTGTCTCTCTATGCGTCCTGTGAACTGTGTTTCACGAACTCAAATTCGCTTTGGATCTAAGTATCATTTTAAAAATTGGAATTGATTTTATGAAGAATTCAGACAAGCAATAAAATTGATGCCTGCCTAAATATAATATGATAATTTTTAAGAGAAAATTATGTTAATTATCATTTTAAAAATCGGAACTGATCCGACAAGAACTCAAAACTAAATTTCAGATGTGATGAAAAATTAAAAAAATCTTTTTCATAACATATTTATGCCGTTCTTACAATAAATAGTTGATCGTGTAATGGTCAGCATAATATTCTTTCACGCAGATGTTCGGGGTTCGATTTTCTGTGTTCTGTCATTTATTAGTAATTAAGTTTTTTAAATACATTCTTTTTCGTACATAAAATTTAAATTATTACATGAAAATTAATTATTGCTATTATATAGTGCAGGTATTATAATTTTATAATCAGATAAATAGAAACAAGTATATGGTGCATTTGTTTTGTTGTACCGAGTTTCAGTTCAAATCAATGTGTCTTTCTTTGTAATTATTACCCTTTTCTTCAGTTCACTCCACAGTAAAGCAGTAACCGCATTGAAACGAAACAATTTTGCCAAGTGATCTTATGAATATTTCATCGGGCAAATGACCAAACTTAACAACTTATGTGGTTTTTTACAAATTCTAAAAAACAATATTTAAACGTAAATCAGAAGCATCCATTGACAGCGTTTGTAATGGTCGAACCACGAAAGAAAATATGGGAAGAATATAATATAGATATTTCAATTGAAGACACTTCGCAAAAAATATCCCTCCACGGTGGCTTAGGGTTGGCAATTATTTGCAACAATGAAATAATGTTTTTCTGGTGAAATAAATTTATTATTTTATATGTGAGAAAGGGTATTTTTGAATGCTCCAGTTTTTTCATTAGTTGTAACAAGATTACATGCAGTTAGTAATAGATACGCAGATGTGGCGAATCTATTTAACTGCACGGATGATACATAGGAACAAGAACGCTATACTACTATAACTTTTCAATAAATATTAATTTAACCTAAGTATACTTATATGTTTTGTGTAGTGACCGGACACCAACATACAACTTCAACAACTCCTTTGAAAAGTAATTAAAAATGATGAAAACAATGGTAAATAAAATAGTTACCTTAATAATAATAATAATAATTGGATAATTTATAGAGCGCCGTTTTTGTGAAAAATCACCTCAAGGGCGTTATGTTAGGTTATGGCCTATTTTTTGTATTTTTTCACAACTTTCATTGACTTTTCAATGTGGTGTTGAAATTTCACTTTGTTAAGTTAACCGTTTTTGTACTAGTCTCTTACTTACCTCTTACTTTTTTATCGGTATGGAGCATGGACACAAAATTGATAAATTAATTGAATATATATACTGTTAGGTATGGAGTGTCTTGAGTAAGTACAAGTTCCAACCCTCCATCGGCCTCAGTATTGCATGAAATAAAAGAGAGTAGTACTGGTAGATTACATTCCTGGAAAATACAACAATATTATTTGCATCTTTACATTAGCTCCAGACAGGAGGCCCTCAGGAAAATAATTCCCCTCAGGGCCTATTTCATCTTTGGGGATGCTGTGTGGAGGGTCTTTTTAAGGAAATGAATGAGAGGAAATTTTGGGAAGGAAAAGGGTATTAGGGTGGGTAGGAATCTGGGGTCAGTGTATCCAGGAGTAACGGACGTATGAATCCATCCCTGCAAGACGATGTTCCAAGAGTGAACGGCTGGAGAAGTCGAAGGGATTCCTTGTACAATTCTATTCGATCGGGCCTACCATGCAGCTGGTGGGCAGACGCATCCGCGCCAAGACCCTGACAAACCTCATCCCATGAACCCGGGTACCCCTGCTTAGCCATCAAACATAGCGAACCACTTGGGGTGACCTATGGCAGAGGTGTTGGTTATCTGAATTGATGTACAATCAAATGCAACGCTTAATGATTTTTTTACCATTTTTGGGAAATAAATTTATTATAAATGGTAGGTATATTTACACCGTTGATACTAAGTATGTATTTTTTTTTTCAATCTGTCTGTTTTTCTCACAAATCCCTTTCCAATCCAGTCCCACAGAATTAAGTTTATCGCTAACATCCCGGAGATCATACGAGAGAGGGGATATCATGTATGTATAATAATATATGAGGTATTGCGGGCTACCTCACTCTGGCGGTTCCTCAGAGGTGATTCGGTTATCTTCCACCCTGAGGGCTCATTATGATTAGGTATCCGGCCTCGGATTGGTACCGCGACTGCTGTATTTCATTTGCTCTCTTGTGCGTCGGGAGTCAGGACCGCTGCCGGCTGCAGGCGAGATGGGAATGCTATCAATATTAAATGGTACAAAACTACCCGTGATGGGTGTCATTTTACGGCGAACAAGTGCTTGATATTTTATACGCTATAAATTTAATTATTTCTATGATGTACTAGAATAGCTATGAAGATAATATAATATACCCATTCTACTCTTGAATTAATTGACTCATTTTTTTATAATTCAGGTAATATCATTTTTGAAGTAAAACTTCTTTAAGCACGCTCAACTTGGGGGGTAAGCTGGTGAATGCATTACGAAAAGCGTTATGCGTTACGAAAAGTGTGGTGCGTTACGAAAAGTATGATGCGTTACGAAAAGTGTTATGCATTACGAAAAGTGTGATGCGAATGGTAATCGATGCGAACGGTGATCGATGCGAACGGTGATCGGGCGAGGCGTACATACTGCACAACTAAGATAAAGCGTACATACTAACCCAAGGTCGTAGGTCACCCCAAGGTTGTAAGTCACCCCAAAGTCGTAGGTCACCCCAAGGTCGTAGGTCACCCCATGGTTGTAGGTCACCCCAATGTCATATGTTATTTTGAAGTTTTACTTCAGTTGTGTGGTTTAAAGCACACTCGTTTTTTTTACATTAGCTCCACACAGGAGGCCCTGAGGAAAATGTGGAATTAAAAGTTCACGCATTCGTGGTAGCTTGGGTGTCACGGACATAAACAGTAAGTATGGGCACATAAGACGGAGACCACCAGACCACACAGTGAAGCAGGTAATGTCTATGGAGCTTGATCGACAGTCATCCAGAGGAAAACCAAAGAGCTCCTGGATGACTCAATGCTCCAAAGTATAACAGAAAAACGGCTTGGATGAAAGTGATACCCAGAACTGAAGAAGTTACAGCCTGAGAACGAGAAAAGCCAACCCCAACGGACACCTAGACAATGAGATGGGACAGTGCAAGGAAGAAGAAGGAGATCCCTCAGAGCCTATGTCATCATTGGGGAAGCTGTGTGGAGGGTATTTTTAGAGAGGAAAGAAAGTAAGTTCTGTGAAGGAAAAAGGTATGAAAAGGTGTGTAGGAATCTGGGGTTCAATGAGTCCAGGAGTAACGGACGTATGAATCTATCCCTCCCACCGCGGTGCAATGCGATGGGTTGAGAGAGTCCTGCTGGAGCG
Organism: Limnephilus lunatus; assembly: GCA_917563855.2. NCBI lineage: Eukaryota > Metazoa > Arthropoda > Insecta > Trichoptera > Limnephilidae > Limnephilus > Limnephilus lunatus. The sequence continues at coordinate 100,170,338 of OU830593.1, read as the reverse complement.
GTCTAGGTTAAGTCTCCCTCAAAGACTGGTTGACCTGATCTGGCCCGGCACGCAGTAGGTTGGCAAACGCAGTCGCTGCCTTCGCCCAGACAAACCTCAAACCACGAATCCGAGCACCCCCGCCCAAGTCATCAGAAGTAGCGAACCACTTGGGGTAACTTACGGCAGGGATGTTGGTTATCCAATAAATGGTTCCCGGGGCGGCGGTACCCATACCCGCCTCCCAAATTGACAACACTACAGACGATTCCACCTGTTTTGGAGACATTGTGATCCTAAAGTGTTATGCTTCCACCACTTCTGCCTTGTCAGATTTAGTACGCTTATATTCATAGCTAGAGCTAACCCTTGAAAAATCACGCGATAGTCATAGAAGCGCTATCGCAAACTAATCACAACGAAACGTTTTCTACTATTATCACGCGAGTTGCAGTCCGCGAAGACCAGATTCGGTAATTTCCGGTCGTTCGGTATAAGAGAGTTGAAGAGAAAAATTAACTAATTGGAAGTGAAAAAGTGGAACCATTATTTCACTTCGTGTCTCATCTAAAAATAATTCATCAGTGAGTGTAGTCCTAACTCCCGACAAACACTTCAAGAAAGTTTCAATTCTGAATGGTAATCTTACTTAAGGCATCACTGAAAGTATCTTCCACTCTGGAACGTGCCGCAAATAAAGCATATAATATTATTTTTAATTAATTTATTGTCAAAGAACACAAATTAATGAAATAAAATTTATTTACGCACGCCGTGATTTTAACCCGCGACATTCGGAATGCTAGTCGAGAGCCTTATATCTAGACAATGGACGCCTTCAAAGATCATCATTAAATTTTTAAACCGACACTCAACAAAAAAATTGAAACAGTTGCTCACGTATTTCGAAAACCTATTGTTTAAGTCAAAATGAAGATGTTTACCATCCAGTCAATGGTAACTTAATATTCAAAGCATTCTCCATTAGCTTTGTAAATAATAAACCTCAAATATCATTGCTTCAAATTAAGTTATTTACATTGGTTATGAGAATAAGCATTATGTTTCATTCATAAAACGGAAACGAAAATACTATAAAAAAACTTGTAGGCAATATAGTAACTTTCTTAGGCAATTAGATTTGATATTTATAGTAAATGAAATATAATACCAGCTATAAAAAAGTACCTTTGTACAATAACTATCTCAATACCAACGCCCTACAAAACAAGTTCTTCGAATTTAATGTTTAGCAAAAGTGGCTCTAGGTATATTTTGAAGGGTTATATAAATTTGTTTACTCACGCGTTGGTGTCTTGTAATGGAGAATGAAAACCATTTACAAAACTCACCCGTACCTACTTGTACAGTCCATTATAGCTTTTTGTTTGACAAGCCCCCAAAGGGATCACAAACTCCAACGGCTCTGAAGGCTTTGAAGCAAAGAATGAATGGACCACCTCTGGTGGTCTGGAGCTCCAAAATGCCTGAAAAATACCCTCGACTCTGTGCAGAAACGGGCGTTCCGTTTGACAGATTCTCCCATCTTAACAGACGGATTGCAATCTTTAGAGCACAGGCTTCGGGTGGGAATGCTATCCTTGTTCTACGGTATTACAATGGAAGATTCTCCGAGGAACTAGCGTCATTGATCCCTTCGGCGCCGCTGCATAGTCGGGAAACACGCCAAACGCGTGCCCAACATTTGCACACGGTTGACATTTGTCACACGAGAACTGGTCGCTTCTTCGACTCGTTCTTGTATTCAACAGCTCGGCTGTGGAATGATTTTCCGGCCTCTGAGTTTCCTCCTTCCTACAACATGGGTCTCTTTAAGACCAATGTTCATTCCTTCCTCTCCTCAAAAAGACACTCTACACAACATCCCAGATGATATAGGCCCTGAGGGAAATTTTTTTACTCAGGGTCTCCTGTGTGGAGTTAATATAAAAAATTCTAAAGCTACATATCCAAAGCAGTTCGGACGAAATTAGGCAACTTTATGCCAAAAACATACTAGCGTACCACTTCAAACCCAGAACTACTTTTGATAATGTCCAAATTGCTCGAGATACTAGAACTAAAGGAGATGGTATCTTACTTGTCCCTTTCGCTAAGACAATTTTTGGCCAAAGAAATTTTAGATTCTTGCAACAACGCTGTACAATGCGTTTCCACTGGCCATCAGACAGAACACGAATTATATATCAGACACCAAGTCTTGAATCATCAACCAAGACAGATAAAGTATCAGCGATTTTATTAAAACCTTTTTATAAGTCTGTATTCCGTGATGACGACGCGGACTTTTATTTAAAATAAAATATTATGTTTTTTTAATGTTTAAATTGCTTCTGCTCTCAACACAAGAGTTCCTAATGAGAAAGGCACAGTACATCACCAATGTAATATAATTAGTAAAGATGAATAAATAAATAAAAATACCTTGGTAAGTGTCACAAAAATCTTCCTAAAGTACACAACATACTCTGCAAATTAAACTCTGTAAATTAAACGCGTGTGCATCAACCCTACATTTTACTTTCACAACGAATAGGTTAAAAACGTAGACTATTAAAAAAAATATTACTTTCTGCCTTTGAAAAACATAACTCTTTGAAAAAAAAACCTTCAACGCCACTGCTAAGTACTCAGTTTGATATATTAAGCGTATTATAATAGTGTTTTAAGGTTGGTCATTATTTCTCTACGCTCTTAATCATTAAAGTAGCCAACTGTCGTCCTGATCTGTCATTCCTACAGAAAGCACTCGCGTTATATAAATAACATGAATATCATAACACCGTATCCCATTACAGAGACAAAGATAATTTATAGAGGAAATGATTTATATAAATATATAAGACAGAGTGTAAATTAGGTTCAGATGTGAATTAGCATATATTTGAAAGGAGTTTACGGGGAAGGGGCGTCGCCACGGACCCGGTTATTTATTTATTTATTCCCATATTTCGTTTTGTCCCACACAATCGACGTCATTCAATGATAATTGTCCCTTTCCCTGTGCGATGGAATTATTAAATATATAATTCAGGTTTGGAACAATGCCGCATTATAAAAGCTGGTCTGTCGACGGCTATTGTCTTAAGCTGTCTTTCTATCCGACAGAGTAACAAACAATAGTGTCACCTATTAATAGGACAGCCCTGTGGTTCCAAACCTTAACCAAAATGTCTTACGTTTTGAGAAAACCATTTGTATATTTAGACGTTATTATAACTTTTCACTTTCCTGTTAAATTGTATTGCGTGCATAATTTTCATATTTTTTTTAAATATACGAGTATATCAGATAATATAAATGTAAATATTTTAAAATAAAACAATAATTTTGTAAACACCACTTTTATTTTTTATACTTTATGCCGACCGGGTTTCGCTACAACCGTAGCTTCTTCAGGGCAGTATAATCTCTACTATATACTGCCCTGCAGAGATTATATACTGCCCTGTAGAGATTATACTGCCCTGAAGAAGCTACGGTTGTAGCGAAACCCAGGCGGCATAAAGTATAAAAAATAAAAGTGGTGTTTACAAAGTTATTGTTTTATTTTAAATTATAATGTCACATCACAAAGTAACTGCTTCATATGAACAAATAAATGTAAATATTTCTTAGTCCTACTCACCCGAAGATCCTGTGCTGAAGAGGACTTGGTTTTGGATATTTGGATAGAGGATTTTCAACGACATCTATGATACAACTTCATGGTTTGAATTGGGTCTTTTTTCAGTTCTTTCCCGATTACTCCTTTAAACAAGATTTGAAGTACTTAATGTAGTTATTAATTTTTTGTTTGATACTGGATGTGATATTTTTTGTTTGATACTGGATGTGATATTTTTTGTTTGATACTGGATGTGATATTTTTTGTTTGATACTGGATGTGATATTTTTTGTTTGATACTGGATGTGATATTTTTTTTAAATAACTTTACATTGAAGCTTTCACCCACCTATTCCCACCCCGGTATAGGCGACTTATGGTCGCCCCTTCGGAGTTCTCGCAAGAATCTAATTTTTTTGAATGAACGACTCTACATTTAAAATATGTAACGATTCTAGAACTTCAATGTCCCCGCATACGTTGTTAGAGGGCGGTATGCAGGCGCACCTACAGGAATGTACTGTGATGGTCAATTCTACAATTCTAAAGCCCATGAAGATAATCACTGCTAAAGCAGTGAGCCCCATGGACAGTCAAACAAGGTGTTAGTAACAAAACTAGGTAATAGAGAAAATATAAGGAAAAAAACAAAATGAACAACAACCGTCATAAGTGGGAAGCTCATGGCGGCGAAGGACCACACAATGATCCAGCAGGCAGCACCGTGCACTGTACATAAAAAATGGAAGAAAAAATAAACATATATACAATGTAGAACTGGTGATACCGAAATCCAGCCACCGGCAGTCCCAGAGACAGTGAAGAAGGCTGGTTGTCAGGCCTCCCGATAACCGGCAGCGTCGTCCGTAAGCCAGCTACCCGGTGGTGCCTAGACGAGGAGTGTGTGGAAATCAAAAAGAAGACCCTAGGGAGAGAAGCGTCGGGTCGCTGGAGGCGGGACGGACAGCTTTCGGATGACGTTTAGCCCTCTCCCCAACCTCTTCATATCACGGGGGGTAGCGCGGTGGCCGGGTGAAGCCCCACCAGTTCCAAGAGATCGGCCATGGCACGTACACGGGGACACGTTCTAGGGTCCGACCCCTTAAATGGGGATAAGGACGATACAAAACGGGCAACGGAGTTCAGTTCTCTCTCGTTAAACAAAACTAAAAGAAATGGAAAAAAAAACAGTAAAGCAACCAAGAAAACCAAAATAATATAAAATAGGCATGTGCGTTTAATTACGCTATATGTATCCGGAACCAAAATACCTAAAGTATTAAAAAAAATGGCAAAAAAATAAGTGTAAAAAAAAAAAAAGAAGACATGAGCGTAAAATCACGCGGACATGTGTGAACATGATAAAAGATAAAAATCAAGATGTAAAAAATAAAAACAGCATAAAATTACATATGTAAAAAAAAGCAAACTGTAAAAAAAAACATAAAAAATATACATACTGTACAGTATTCAATTATAAAAGTCGAGGGTATAAACAGTAAACATAAAAGTGTAAAATAAAAAACAAAGAAAAAAAAACAAAAACAAAAACTGTCATCCTTGGCAAATTAAGATGATAGAGTAAAATGGGATAGTCCGTGGTAAAACAGGAACAAGTACACCTGGTGTCAAAGTCAACTAGTCAGCGACTCTAAGCTCAGGCCATCTCTCAACCCAGATCCTTGCAAATTTCTTCAGACACTCGAAGTTCTTCTTATTCGAAACCAGATCAGTATTCCATACTGGTCTGATAGGTACATCCAAACCATCGAGCATTTCCTCTCTCGCATCCGTCAAGATCTCACAGTGCCACAGAATGTGCTCGGCTGACTGGTTCGTCGATCCGCATGCGCAGTTGGGATGGGGAGACAGGGCGAGGGTGTGAAGTCTCCCCCTGAATTCCCCATGCCCGGACAGAAGCTGGGTGATGTGGTGGTCCAGTTGTAGATATGCCCCTTCCATTCTGATTTTAACTGATGGGAAGAAGGAGAAGGTCCATCTTCCCATATTCGACCTATCCCAACGGACCTGCCACTCTTGGAGCGACAGATCCCTCATTTGACGGAGCAGTCCAGGGAGAGTCCCCGGCCCACCCGGTGTCAGAACAACACCTAGGTGAGTGGCCGGGGTTCCTCGGGTTAATTTCTGCTTAGTGAGCACTTCCCTAATTTCCAGATCGATTGGCAATATGCCAGCCAAAACGGGTAAAGCGTCCGAAGCAACGGTTCTATACGCACCAGAGAGTGCCAGCAAGGGGGTTCGTTGGCCACGCTTGAGAGCTAAGAGAATCAGCGAGTTGTCCAGGCGGTGCTCCCACACAGAGGCGGCATACGAGACTTGCGCCACGTACACACACCTATATAGCGTTCGCAGAGCCGGATTTCGCAATCCCCACTCAGCTGTGGAGAGTCTCCTCAGCTTCAAGAAGAGAGCCTGGGCCTTGCTGGATACTTCTTTAACGTGAGCCAGGAAAGAGGACGATCGATCTAGTGTAACACCTAAATATTTAACAGTTTCGCAAAATCGGACAGTAGAGTCCCCCATTTTGATGACAGGATTTCTTTTTCTGCTGAGAAAGCCCTTCATCAGGAGGCCCTGGGTCTTGTGGGGAGCGAAGGTCATCTTGTTTCTTTTCCCCCAATCGAGGAACATGTTCAAACCTTCACTGCCTTTGCTCTCAACTTCCTTTCTGCTGTCCCCAGCGACCAGATACGTTTTGTCATCAGCGTAGTCGACAGCGATACATCCTTCAGGCAAGGGTAACCTGGAGGAGTCGTCAAAGTTGATGTTCCACAGGTCAGGTCCAAGAATAGAGCCCTGCGGGCATCCTATGTCAGCTTCCCTCTGGATCAAAAAGTCTCCGAAGCAAATCGTGATCGTACGATTGGAAAGGTAATCGTCGATTGCTTGGAACAAAAGTTTGGAACACTGCCTGTTTTTCACCTTTGTCCGTATCATGTCCCACCACGCGTGATCGAAGGCACCAGTGATATCGAGGAAGATTGCAACTACATACCTCTTTGGACAAGCCTTCACCCAGTCAAGCACATACGACAGGGCGTGCACCGTGGATCTACCGGGGACGAAGCCGAACTGCAAGTCACTTGCCGGAGACAGGGTTTGCCGAAGTCGCTCTCGTATCAGTTTCTCCAGAATTTTGCCGAGTACCGGGAGGAGGGTAATTGGCCGGTACGCCTTGATGTCGGTCAGTGGTTTTCCGTTCCCCTTTGGTATGATCCGGAGCACGCCGCGCTTCCACTCAGAGGGGAAAACTCCTCTCCTCAGGCACGTGTCCATCACCTGGAAGAGCTCTTCCTTGGCGTGGACCCAGACTTGCTTCGCAATCACGCCATTGAGCCTATCATGCCCTGGTGCCTTCTTAGGACCCAAACCCTTAATTATCACATCAATTTCAGCTTTAGTGACTCTAGTGAAGTTAGCCTCTTGGGCGAGGTCTCTAGGTGGTAGCCGTGCTAGATTTCTAATCTGTTTATGGTGGTCACTTTCCCCAACTACTGACTCTAAAGGAACTAACTCGCCCAATAGTGTCTTGAGAGTGGAGGCCACGTCCACAGTCTCAGCGTTCCTCCCATCTGTTAACCCAATTACTGTTGACAAATACCGATCAGAACCTTTCCCGGATTTTCCAATCGCGCTGTGGATTTCCCACGGGTTGGCGTTACCCACGTCTTTAACCCAGTTATGCCAAGCAGCTCGTTTCGCTCGAAGGACGGCCCGTTTAAAGGCCGACCTGGCAGACCTGAGGCTCGCCTGAAGAGCAACCGTCTCCTCCTCCGTACAGTTGCCACTCCTGGACAGCCCCAGCGCCCTGCAGGCCCTCTTGAAGACTCCCTTCAGCGAAGTCAGCTCAGGTGACCACCACGGCGTTCTAATACTTGTCTTCGGGTTTAATCTTCCTAAAGACGAGTTGGCGGCAGATACAACCGCCCTATTGAAAAAATTTCCCAAATTGTCCGGATCAGTAGCTGCTACGTGTTGAAAATCCCTTAACGTATCTCGTAGCGCTTCCCCAAAGTTATCCCAATTCGCCCTAGTGGTGTTGAAGTTCCAGGAGGATCTTGGAGCTTCTGTTTTCCTAACACCAACTGTAAAAGTAATCAATCTATGATCCGAATTTATTGCGCACTCATGGACTGTCCACTTTGAAATCCTTGTCGCAACAGATCCAGAGCAGAGAGTTAGATCAATGTTGCTCTCACCATGTGTGTTCGAAAAGGTACAAAAAGAACTCTGTTCATTAATGATACTAAGACCTTGCGCGGCAATCAGGTCCTCAACGGCGTCTGACCGTTCCGTTCTAAAATCACTAGTGTCGAACCATAATGGTGAGCGTGCATTAAAGTCACCTCCGATAACTATGTTACGGCCTTTAAGCGCGTTGAGCGCGCGCGTCAGACTCAGGATGTGGGGTCCTACCGGGTTCCCATATTTAAAGTAAACTGAAATCAAAAAGATCTCAGTATCGCCAAATCTAATACATACACAGGTTTGGAACTCGTCAGAGAGACCAGCCAGAAGGAGGGGACTGATCAATGAAGTGTTGACCAGGACACCCGCCCCCGGCGAGCGGCCCACTTCGAGTACCGCACCCGGAAAATTAATGGGGGTCTTACCTTCCCAGGTGTATTGTTCCTGAATGAGCATGATGTCGATCTTGTGGTCAGACATGACCTTCAGCACCTCCAGCGTGGCCATCCGGGATCTCTGGAGGTTAATCTGACCTATGGAAAGGGGATTATGAGGATCCATAATAATAACTTTACAGTTAAAAAAATTCAGGGATTCTTTGTCCTAAGGTAGTTTTAGTCAGTTACATGACAGTTGATCCGCCAACAATTATTGGTCCCCCGGCGTTCTTACATGCAAAGTGCAGTCGCTTTAGGGAAAATGGTTATACTTTACAAAAATTACAGAAAATATAACTAAGTGACCCCGTAGGGATGTGCAGAAAGGATGTACCGCCGAATAACCAAATAATAAAACATATTTTCGTTCAAGTGCATCAAGGAAAAATTTGCTTCTCTATTTACTGTACATACCAGCGCATAAGGGGCCATCCATAAATTACGTCATACGAATTTAAGAATTTTTTTACTCCCCCCCCCCCGTCCCTATGACACATCGTCTACCCCCTAGCGTGACGTCACTTATTTTGCAATTTTACATGTAAATAGGGAAAATATTTTTGTGGCAGTCGAATGTGTCGCAGTACTTTTGTGCATGTGACCTCACAAAAAAGGTGACCCCCCCCCCCATACCCTTTGTCACACAATGTCACACTTCTATACTCCCCTCCCCCCCCCTTTAAGGTGTGACGTAATTTATAAATTGCTCCTAAGCACAAAAATATCGACTCTGTGTATTAATTATTCATTCCTTTGATATTCATACCAACGCAAGGGTTTTTGAAGTCTAACTGAATATCTTTTACGTTTGGTAAATAATGCACAAAAAATATAATTTCATAGTAAATATCATTTCGTAGGACCAATTGTTGGGGAATCAACCAGTGGCGTAGCGAGGGAGGGCGGACCGCCCCGGGTGCCACCCGACGGGGGGTTACCCCCCAATCACAATTCTCTAGCCACCCCCCCCCCAGGACAGACCATTTTTTTATGAGTCGAAATTAGTGTTTGTCAACTTTAATGGGGGGGGGGGGGGGGTGACACCAACCACGTTATCCGCCCTATCTACCCCGGTTGCCACCCATGCTAGCTACGCCACTGGAATCAACTGCCGGGTCACCGTTTTACACTTAGATATATTTAGCTGGTCTATTTATAAAAAATCCTTCGGACAGCATCTTTAAATATGCCAAAGTCCCTAAGTGAAATTATTTTCCTTAGGGCAACCTGCGTGGAACTATCATAAAAAAAAACAAAAACCAATAACTTTTTCAGACTTCGCACTTCGGTCATAAGCCATGCATGGTTTTAATTAATTTGATTATTCAAAAATTTTATTTCGACATTATTTACACCATCGCTGCACGCCAAAAATCGATCAATGCAAATCCCCCCTTACCTTTTTTTGAGTGCCGTAAGATTGAGATAAAATTAACATGGTTGGAGAAACATCGGATCTCCTAAGTAAGGTCACAAATTGACGGAAAGAAAAGCCCTCCCTCCAGGATAAAGTGTGCGAGTAAATATAATAATTTGGGGTATGGAATGTTCATCCATTATGACTACATTACCTGCGAGAAATAATGTCTCCATTGGCATTCAAACTACTTAAACGTTTCCGGTCACATATCATCATATAAAAAAAAAACTATGAATCCAATTGGATGCGGTATCTGAGAATATGCAAATTACGTTGAAGATTTATTGATGTAATTTCGCACGTCTTTTGTAACTCCTTTTCGACATTTTTTTAGTAGGTACAACACAGTAACAAGAAATTTAATATTAAATTTTATTTAAATGAAGATAATATTAGCGAAACTCAATCGAAAATCTGGAGACAGGAAAATCAGAAAAAATATATTGGCAACTCTGGCACTCGAACCCAGAACCTTTTGCTTTGAGTCTCCAGATTTTCGATTGGGTTTCGCTAATATTGTCTTCATTTAATTAAATATTACAATTTTTGTTTTACTCATAAAGTTGAAAATAAAAAATAATATTAATAGCTCACGGTTTTAATTTATTTTTATTTGGTTACGGCTTTCAATAAAAATTGGACCTACTTGGACTACAGGAAAATAATTTCCCTCGTGGCCTATGTCATCTTTGGGGATGCTGTATGGAGGGTTTTTTAAGAAAAGGAAGGAGAGGAGGGTTCTGGGAATTGGAGGTTATTATCCACCACTTACCCGTCCTGGAATAAGTAACAGATGGTTACTCCTTACTTAATGCTCTCGCAAGGACTCTAATTTTTTTGGAAGAACGAAACTACATTTAGTTTAGAACAAATTTAGACCTCCAATGTCCCTGCATACGTTGTTCGTAAGCAGTATGCAAGTGCTTAGCGGGAAATACAAGATACAATACGAGTTAGTATGACAAAAACCACAGAGTTCTGGGAAGGAAAAAGGTTTTAGAGGTGGGTATGAATCTAGGTTCAGTGTGTCATGGTCATCTACCGCCAAGACCTAGAAAAGACCTCAAGCCATAAGCCTGGGCACCCCTGCTAAATTATCAAACGTAGCGAACCATAGGGTGAAAACGTAGCCTAGCGAACGTAGCGAACCGTAGGAACCTATGGCTGAGGTGTTGGTTATCTAATAAATGGCTCCCGGGGCGGCGGTACTTATTTCCACCTCCTAAATTGAGATTGAATGTTTCAAACAAGAAATAAAATTCAAATTTGAGTAATAGTTCGAAAAGTATCCATTATGATTATAATAGAATTTAGGTATTACAGGCAAGCGCTGTTATTTATTTTATTAATCTATCAATTTGGTTTCCAAAGAAAAGATTTTTATCATTCAATAATATCACGTAAACAATTGCATTCCATTATTTGGCCAGTGCACTATCACCATGACAAATGGGTCAAGTCTACCCTTGTTTAATGTTATATTGTTATTTACGGTCAATTCATTTTACGTTGTCACTCCAAAGGTGATTTATTTATCCTCACACTAATCCACTGGCGGCCGTTCAGCCAATAAACCTAAATCATTGTTGCCAGGATATTTCGTTCATACTGCCAGGCGTACTGTGATATTATGGTAGTGATTGCCATACCAAAATAACCGGCGACTGTATGACGATGCTGTGTTAGGGCCTGCTGCATAAAATGTTTTGCTAAGTTGCCGATAATTTTTTATTTTATTTATTTTTCCTTTATTTTTCTCAATTTTTACATTTGATATATGCAATACCATGAAATCATATGAAAAATGGGAATCCACTAAGGCGCAGGTAATATGCGTGGGTAATATGGTTGTATAAGTTTTATTATTATACCTGGAAAGAAACTAACAGTGGGCATATAAATCCAAAATAGTAGCTTATAATTAAAATTTGTCTAAACAGTTTGTACTTTTGTGTTTGTTTAAAGAAATAAACAGGGGCATATAAATAAAAAACAGTAGCTTATAATTATTAAAATTTGTCTAAACAATTTGTACAGAAAGCGTATAAAATAGTGTATAGTGTAATTATAAGTTTTTATATTTATTTTTAATTTTATGAGTAAAATCTCCAATTATAATATTTAATTAAATGAAGACAATATTAGCGAAACTCAATCAAAATCTGGAGACAGAAAAATCAGAAAAAAATATTGGTTCCACTGGGACTCGAACCCAGGTCCCTGTGCTTACATGGCAAGTGCTCTACCGATTGAGCTATGGAACCCATTTCCGATTCGGTCACTTTTAACTGTATCATTCTTCGACTGAGAACAACCAACATTATCTTCATTTTATTAACGCACATATTATTGGCTGCTATCTTTATATGTGATAGCAAGTTCGCTTATATTGTCTTCATTTAATTAAATAAGTAATAATAAGTGTTTAGTTTGTGAGAAAAGTGATATAAATTAAATAAATAATGTTTCAACATCTGTATTAAGCCATTATTTTAATTATTTTATAAATTGAGGTAGTTTAGTTGTCACTTCATATTTTTTTCCGGTAAAATATTGAAAGTACGAGGTTCAATAACACTGCTGTGTGTGTTTGCATTTACTGAAGAAAAGAAAAATTGCGCTTCTGAGTTTCTAATCGTCCATCTTTTAAAATGGTCATAAATTTAATTATTTGACTCTCAAACGAAAAATTCGGTCGCACCTTGGAATTAAACCCAGGACCTTAGCCTTGCCGGTGTTCTGCTCTAACCACTGAGATAATTCGACCCTATCCTCTTCAGTCATATTAAATTATCTCATACTACCTAAGATAAAAACCACCAACATTGTCTTCATTTTCTTCTTGCTATATGGTTGCAAGATCCTTCCCGAACTAAATGCAATCTGGATAGTGTCTTGGATAAATGTAGGTATCCATTTTTATTTTAATGTCCAATATCTATTGACTCTTCTGCAAGTCAAAGATTTGTCTTCAATAATTAAATATTACAATTTGAGGTTTAACTCATTATGTTATTCCGTTACTCCAAAAATAAATCATTCATTATTTATGTGTACATACGTTCAAAGTATAGGAATCTGTCATTTTTAAACCCTTTATGAAAAATCCTCTCTAACTAACTATTCAGTGGTGTGCAGCGTGGATGGCGAGTCACATAACTCTATCCTACCACACACCCCTTGCTTCTTTCAAATTCTATGTACCGCCTCATGCATAATATTTTTATGTAACCAACTTTTCATAACTTAGCCCAAATAACTAGTTTCATTTGTTTTTTTTCACTAATTTGCCCATCATATTTCCTGTATAATCACAATACGTACACGTCATATAGTTCTCATCAACATAAGGTTGGCAGAACTATGTATTCGTAAAGAGGGATTTTTTACCAATTTTATGACATATGTTTCATTTGGGTAACAGATCAGTCATTTTATGTCTGTCAGATTTTTCTCCCATACTAAAGTTGGACATTTTTTTTCATATCTAAATAGCCATCAATTTTTGGCGTTAGTTTTAGTTAGGGCACGAATTCGTTATTTTGATCCCAGAAATGAAGCCGAAGTAGATTCTGGTAGAACACTTTATTTCTCCTACTCTTATTTGGTGTCAATGTCCAGTACCTACTCATTTGGTTTAGGTAAATTATTACTTTGGCTATTCTACGATCATCGCTTGGTATAAAATGAACTTAACCAAAAAAACAATTTGTTTGAAATAATTAATCTAGTTTGTCAATAAATAACGCTTTCTTGAAAATGGAAACAGCACAGACTCTTGAAAAAATATGAAATCCGACTTTACTTGTCAAGATTAACACAGAAATTTAAAGACGAGAAATATTGATTTCGAATTTATAGATTTTTATCAAAATATTTTTCTGGAAAAAAGATTTATATTAGATATATGGGGAATTTACCTAGATACGTTAAGTAGTAAATCAATTCAAGCAAAATAAATTTGATAAAAAATAACATATTAAAAGTAGGTAGTCGGTAATCCATCGATTTATCGCTGTAATACATTCAGTTCAAAATTTTAAATTAACTCAAAAATTAAAAACCAGTCATTGTTCTAGAGTTCATTGAACCAGATTTAGAGGCAAGACAGACAGACTCTCAACCGCAAATAGTATTTTGACAACTCTTGAAATACCCTATATTAAAAAATTATACAAATAGTTTTGTTACACAAATATTTTGTACGAAAAATCTTGATCTTTCAAAACTCTTAGACAGCATTTTTCTAATGCATTGTATTGTCCAATATGGAATTCTTTTATCTATCGAATATTGCAAATCGTATCCTTGTTGGTAGAGACAGGCCCTAATCTCAATGTAAATAAGTCTTTTAAGTGGCAGCCGCGCTCCGCGGCACGCGCTCAACGCTCAGGAAGTGACACTTACGCGCCACTTGTCCATGTCCACTGTTCTCTATACTCTGTACTGTTCACTTTTCAGAGTGTCCAGACTGTCCAATGCGCAATGCTGCATTACGGCTGAGAATTGGAAATCAGGGAGGGATGCAAAGCCATTTTCTTTAAAATGACCTATACAATATCCTTAACATATGTTGAGAAATTATCTTGTTCAGAGGGTTGTTTCAGTATTAAAACATATACATAATATTTATAACAAACTAGGACTACGAATGAGTCTATCATCTTTCTTCTTCAATAAAATAACTGATTACCACTGTATCGCGTTTCTAGAATGCACAATCCGATTTCCTTAAGTTTTCGCAGAGAATGGAAATTTGTAGTAGACTCAAGAAAAATCACTAGAGATTCCCTTGAAATAGATTTACGAAGATTAAGACAGATCATGTAGTCACCATTATACGTTAAATTTTCACACAATCCGGCTCGAAGGACCATGTTATATGTTCACATCTACTTTATTAATATAAACAAAACAATTTTGTATTGGTGCATATCTAAATCAAATCTTTAAAAAAAAAACTTATATACATAATCTAGAAAAATATATGAAAAAATTGGTTAATTAGGTTAAGTAAGGTTTGGTTATGATCTATTTTTCAATAAAAAATTTCACAACTTTTGATGACTTTTCAAAGTGGTGTTCAAATTGCATGATTCTGAGTTGTCTTGGAATCATATATTCTATTTTAAGCCGGGATCACACCTGATCAATTCGACGATCTGTTTCATAGAATCTTTGATCTATGGAATAGGAACCCAAAATTGAATCGACTTCAACATTTTTTCTATGCATTGAACACCAGGTGGGTACGCAATATTAAAATAATAAAAAAATTCCGCTTCGAATTCTCGATAGCAGTAGAAAATGCATATAAATATTATTTTTTGTTTTCACGAAATGGAACAAAAAATAATATTTACGTAAGTATATTGCATTTTTACATTGCATTTTACAACAGCGTATAAGTCATATCTACAACTGTTTTTTTACGCTATTTAAGACTGTCATAATCAAAAGATATTTTTAATTGTGGGGTTCTATGCCTTGCCGTTTTCCTCTTAAAAGCTTAAAACAATCGTGAATATGGATGGCACGTTTGCCTCAATCCAGCCATTTGATTGCCCCTGAGCAGGGTAGCGCAAATGAACGCGTAGCAAATTGTTGGTCGCTCATTCTCCGTCCAGATAGCTATTACAATGACCACTTCAATTAGTCGGGAATGTGACCAACAATTCTGTAGTTATTCACTGTTTCTGATTGTGATAAAAGCCTTTCACGGGCTGAATGTGAATACCGGTTGGCCCGAGACTCTGATTGCTTTCAGAGCCTTTCCAAGTTACTCTAGTAAGGGGCGAGGAATGCCTCGATTGATGAATGAATGGAAAACGAAAGGTTAATTACGTTGTAGTGTGTTAAGCACCTGTGTTTACTGTCCTCGTTGGAGACTCTTAAGAAAGTATATGCATTTGCAAACAATACACTATAGGTTTGTACAACTTTCCCTATGTCACAAATCGACGGTCGATAGCAGAATATCGAATCTTCTAAAAATTGAGAATCGTTCTAATTGCTTGTTTAGTTGCTTATTTTGTCATTTAAAAGTCTGTAATTTCGGAATTTTTAATGAAATGAAATGAAAACTGGAGAAAATTTCATCTGACGTTTTTTTTGGGGATCGTCGAAATAATCCAAAAATGGAACATAAGTGTCACTTAATCAATTTAAAACTATAATGAATAACGCAAGTTCCTAAGTTAATAGAATTACAAATATTAAACTTTTATTGTTATAATAACTCTAACTGTATAACAGCTGTAATATATCGTTGAATAAGAAGATAATACTAATAAATCTAAATGAAAATACGAAAAAGAACAAGCCACAGAAAAATAAAAAGGTAATGGTCGCAACTATAAAGCATAATACTTAGGTCGCAATATGGGAAAAATTGATCGAATATCAGATTGTTAATTTTGATTTTGAAATATGAGATCATCAAAAATTACTTAAAAACAGCCGAGTTGGTTAATGCGTTTGTCCCGGTAAGACAATAGATCCTGGGTTCTTAATCCAGTTGCGACCGTTACCGTTTTATTTTTCGGAATGTGATCATTTCATTATTTTTGTTTAGATGTATTAGTATTATCTTCTTCAATAAGAAACGTTTATTTGTCTTCTGTTTAATAATTTTTACCTTTTTCAATTGGATTTCAGAGGTGAATAATCTTTAACTGTCCAATTTAATGACTCTAGTTTTTGCACTGTTAATTCGTGGTAGAATTCCATTGTAATAGAATTGAAATTAAAAAAAACTTTTGCACTTTGTTCCACTTATTTATTGCACTGTTAATTCGTGGTGGAATTCCATTGTAATAGAATTGAAATAAAAAAAAAACTTTTTCACTTTGTTCCACTTATTTATTGCACTGTTAATTCGTGGAGGAATTCCATTGCAATAGAATTGAAATAAAAAAAATAAAACTTTTTCACTTTGTTCCACTTATTTATTGCACTGTTAATTAGTGGTGGAATTCCATTGTAATAGATAAGTGGAACAAAGTGAAAAAGTTTTTTTTAATTTCAATTCTATTACAATGGAATTCCACCAAGAATTAACAGTGCAATAAAAGTTGGAACAAAGTGAAAAAGTTTTTTTTTTAAATTTCAATTCTGTCCAATTTAACTTATTGCAAGATGTGTAGATTTTAAAGATAGTATTTACGGTTGTCATTTTTTACATACTCACGAACGCTTTTGAACGCCTAGACCGTTTTCAACAATATGGGTTAGTGCTTATACCAAGACATTGGTTAACTTTCTCTCCCCTAAAAATATTTTAGACCACCTACATAGTTACTTCCCGTAGCCAGTGGAAAAACGACATTTCCTTTTGGAGAACTTTGAGCCTCTAAGAAGTTCCGAGGTGGAAAAATAAAATGAAGAAAAGTGTGACCAGATACACGGTTCTATAAAATTCAAGCTACATTCGGTGACCTAGCAGGGGTGCCCGGTTTCATGGGGTGAGATCTGTCTAGGTCTTGGCGGATCGGGAGAGACTGGTTGAGGAAGACATTTTAAACTCTCCAGCCGGATTCTCTCGACCCATCGCCTTCCACCATAGTGAGAGGAATGGATTCATACAGCCGTCACTCCTAGACATACTGACCCCCAGATTCCTACCCACTTCTCATACCTTTTTCCTTCCCAGAACTTCCTCTACTTCCTTTCCCCAAAGTTGAAATAAGCTCCGAGGGAAATGGTTTTTCTCGTGGTCTCTTGTGTGGAGCTAATATAAAGGAAAAAAATCACTAAATATAACAAAAGTCAATTCAAGAATCATTTCCGTACCAAAAACTAGCCTCTCACAGTTATTTGGAACGAGGTAAAAATTAATAAACGGCCAATAAAACTGCTTTTAAAATTAAAAAAAAATAACATATTTCCTCACTTATGTTTTAACAATATAACCGTTTGTAACCCCAGCAAAATACCAGGATGCTAGTAAGCCAAAAATCAATTCCCAAAGATTAATTTCTTTCAAATCCATTTCATTCCGCACCGAACAGCTCAACACAATACAAAAAAAATCAAAACATCGCCATGTCGTCATCTCATTCCTTACTGCACAAGCGTATCATTACCTCACAGATATTATCTGATCATGATCACAGCATCCGACAGTGCCAGGACCAGTTAAAAACAATTTAAGTACATGATAAAATATGGGGTCAAATTAGACACTACATCTTCTGAGCGGTGCGACTCATAGTAGTACCTACTCGTATATGGCAGCATGTTTCGCGTCCGTCTAAATGGCAAATTAATGTGCTTATCTTAAAATAGATACACAGCGTTGGGAAGTTGGGAGATATGAGATTTGAGGCAGGCGTTCTTAGCTTATAAGTGTTTTGGAATCAGTATTACCTATAACTTAATAATGGATTAATAGAATTTTGAAAAATAATGGATTTTTATGAGACTGTTCTTAAAATAACGATGGAAGCTGATTCTGATCGAGATGAATCATTAACAAATTCTTGTAATTTCCAATGCAGAAAATGGGCGCTTTTAATATTCCCACATTTACGGAACGGCGATGATAAAAAAGGGCAATAAAAACGTTCCTTATCACAATAATGCTGCATTATAATGGGGTAATTAAATTAAATCAATCCACCCTTTTCTTCTGTAAACACAATGAGTCTTTATTGGGTGGGTACAATCAATAACACAAGTAGACAGTTCAATAATCTTAAAAACAGTAGTAACTTAAAGAAACAAACTACAACAGATTTTATGTCCGGGTTGAATCTTTCCCAAATGAAAGACTAAACCCTTCCACACACTTTTCCACAAATGAATATCTAGTAAATTAATGCAATGTAAGTGCACTATATAAGAATAAAACAATACAAGAACAATACGTCAATCCACCAGAAACATAATGGGAAAATATTTCACCGACTCCAGATATTTTCATATCAGAGGGTTCGGCTCTGATGAAATCCTAACTGGTCCGATAAATCCTACTGATCCCTCAATATAAATATTTTAAAAATCTTTCGTAATCCTACATGTATTTAAAATTACCGACTTTTGCATTTTTATGTACAAATTTTTTGACAAATCTAATACGCCTAAATTTTGAATGAGAGAGCTAGGTATAATGCCAGTAGCCGAAATAACAAATGGTAATATTTTTATAGTCTGAGAATGCCAAATTCTTTTAATTTCATTTCCTAAATCTGTATATTATTTAATTTGATTTTATTTTAATCTTTGCTTTATGGTTATTATTACAATAAAAACCTCAAAGGACACTAATTATCCCAATTACTCGTCACATTATACAAAAGATTCACGAGTATACTCTCTCTCTAGAGTCCTGAAGTTACTCGAGAAACCTCGGCGGGTAAACTTCGACTTTTACTATTTCCTGGAGCTAGTAATTTTGAAAAAAATAGTCCTAATCTAACATAACCTAACCAAATAAGCTATAATTAAACAATTGTCCATATCGGCAGATAAGAAATACAATATCTTTACCTAACATAACCATTATATTTTGTACACTTGTAGAATTATTTTAAATAGTAGTTTGAATAAAAAAAAATATATACAATTGTTTATTCATTTTTTTCACCACTTTTAACGATTTTTCAAAGGAAGTGTTGAGTTGATTCCGAGTTGTCCGCTAACCACAATGGACATCAATTGATTGAATGTATTTTTATAATACTTTTACTATATTTTCACCACGTATTTTTAATCAATTCAAGTCATTTATTTTTATTTTTATGTGAATACCGCACCTGAGTCCCAACTGCTCCCGTCTGGAGCTAGTGAGACTATGCCATCCCCAAATTGGGGTATATTGTGAGGCTAAAGGTAGTGGGAAGAGGAAGTAGATGGGGGAGAGAAAGGTGGGGAAGGACCTGGCTATTCAGATCTGTTTACCAAACACGGCTAAAGCCATTTCAAGCAATGTTTTAATTTATAGTTGCCCTTCAACAATTCATCTAACATATCCGTCTTGACTAAATTTAAGCTTTTTTATATACCTGAAGTTTCTCGTGGTACCATTCTAATGTTACCAAAAATCGACACATATTTAATTCAACAATATTTTTAAGTAAATCAACATTTGTTTAATAACTCAACTTTGTTCATTAAGTACCTACTAAAACCTGCTGCCTGGTTTAAGGTACCCTCAACGGCCCCGAGTAGTGTGATTTAGCTCTCGTACAAATGAGGCTCTTTTCCCCTGAAGAAATGAACAAACAGCAGATCATCAGTCTTTATTCCCGTCTAGACACTTGACCGCAATATACTCAATTTGTAACAGGTACCTCCATAACTCCATAATACTAATAGGAACTCATTCTTGAAGCTAGACCCGTTGCATTCTAGCGATGACTCGTATTTAGGAAGTAAATAAAAATAATGTGTTTTTATGCTATATTAGCGAGTTCTAAATAATAGAGAAATAAATATTTTTTTCCTATTCTTCCCAGTTCCTCTTCCATCTCCCCCTTTTCTCCCACTTCTTTCCCTTTTATTTTATTTTTTTATTCACATTTCATAACACCACAGCATAGGTATATATAGAAATTTTCGCGGGCGTCCGAACCTCAACTCACCAAAGTTTCGCTCGCAATCTGATGAATAGTGTAGGAAATAATTTAATTAAGCCAGAGCTCGGTATTATACCTACATAGAAACCATCTCGGGCATGCGCACATCAAATAACCAAAGTTTCATCGCTAAAACTGGTTTAACAACGCATATGACACAAATAAACATGAAAGCAAGCAAATATACATTCATTTTATATATATATACTAGCAGCTTCCCGGCATGCGTTGCAATGCCATATTCAAATAAATAAAATGTTACTCCTTGCATGTCCTTTCCCGTGCGTTTCCCTCCAGCATTCCACTTCCACCTTCCCCGCCACCGCTATCCCGCTCCACCGTCACGCCAACCCCCCTTGCACTTCATTTATTGACTCCTCTCCAGCCCGGCCCGTAGCCGAAACTTTTTTCCAATACTAACATTTTTAAACTCGTGATATCTTTCTAATTAAATACCCGAATTGAAAAATTCAAAAGTTAAAAAAAGGTATTCAAGCTGTGTTGAATATGAAGTAATTTATTTTGATAATGATTAAACCAAGATACAAATAAAGAGCCTTTTCAAGCGGCGACATTTTAATAAAAAATATTAAAATAAAAGAATACTTATTATGGCATAACCATAATAGTTAGACATATGCTGTCGCAACTTTTTTTGTAAATAATGATGTGTTCTCCAAAATCGTAGTACATTATTTTATTCTATCATCAATAGTTTTCGCAGCGCACGTGATGTAAAGAATATTTTAGGTGATTTTTTTACACCTTGGGTTACATTATTTAAGTTTTAGTAAGGATGCCTATTTTTTTTTAAATATAATATAGCCTATGTTACCCAGGGATAGTGTAGCTTCCCAACAGCGTAAGAATTTTTCAAATCGGTTCAGTAGTTTCGGAGCCTATTCAATGCAAACAAACAAATAAACAAAAAATCTTACCTCTTTATATAGTGTAGTACAGGGGTTCCCAAACTTTTCCAAGTCGTGGCACCCTTAGAAAATTTGAATTTTCTCACGGCACCTCTGTCATATAATGTCTATCTGTGGTAGCCTCGGGACAGAGTGTCACTCCCAAGAGAACAATTCTCTAGCCCCCCCTTACAGTGAAGAGGACCCTTACAGCTTTTCCACTTAGAATCGGATACTGATTTCTGACTGATATCCAAAACTCCGTCAAATCCGAACAAGCGTATTTCATTTTTAGGCTGCTGTCGGTCGAGAGGTCAATTAAATCTTATTCTTCCTGCGTAGTAAAATCTAGGGGAGCTTGAGCACGGAATGGATCTTGGATCCATACAAACTTCTCGACTTGGTCTTCTGCGAAGTACTTGGCAAACCAGTCAGTTAACTGTGATGGGTGCTCTGTGAAAAGGGTCAGCAAGTTATTTGAAACCTTAACTCCGCTATGGGCCATGTACTGTTGCAATATTGGAAAACAATCTTTGCCTCCATCATCACCCATTTTGCTCTTCCACACTTGTAGTTTTTTCCTGAATGATGAAATCTTGAATGAAAAAACTACAAGTGAATGCTGCACGCGGCCGCTGCAAGCGCAGCACCACAACCGTATCCCCACTCCTGTGCCTCCCACCCAATCCATTCCCAGAGCGCGGACCGGCCAGGCGGGTGATTTTCCATTCCATAAAATGTTTGTATTCGTTCACGTCAATTTTAATTTTTAGTAGAGACATCAGGGGTGCCTCGCGGCACCCACTTTGGGAACCTCTGGTGTAGTAGATAGTAGATATACTTATTCAAAATCACACACCCGTCTCATAATTTCATGATAAAAATAACGAATTTGACCTCAATGATTACTTATTTATAGGCATTTTAGACGATGTTTTTTACAGCGATCCCTTATTATGAAAATTACATCGGGACCAACACGAAAAATCTTTGGGGTTTGTGGATTATAGGTTGTAGTATTAGCTTCTGCACCATTTAGCAATATAATTTGTTTAGATCACTTTAAAACAAATCTGAGTTCACTTAACCAGAGTTGCAATGGCAGACGGACCTACCAACGAAATTAGAGTTATATGATCCAAGAAGAAGATAATACTAATAATCTAAACGAAAGTATGAAAGAGAACAAGACACAGATAAATAGAAAAAGATAATAGACGCAAAGGGACGAGAATAACAATAATAACAAGAATAACCCTTAAAAGTTTTATAAAAAAAAGGTTATTTAAAAAAATTGAAATTAGAATTGTCAATGTTCTGTGTGTTACGTCAGTGATGCTTATAATTAGCTCTTAATTCCAATTAAAAAGGTACTTACATGATCTTGAAATCTACCCAAGTAATATTCATTGATGGATGAATTGTGCTGTGTTTGATCGGAGTAGCAATTGTGGGTGCAACAATTGTTGTCATCCATCCAATGGGTTAAGTCTTAGCTTACTGCCGCGGCAATTGATCAGAATGGATGGTCGTGATAAGGCAGTGAAATATGTGTACCGGAGCGTGTCGCCACCAAGTAGATGCACCGAGCTGATAATGCATCTGAGGAAATTGGTTTAAATTGCTAATCCCAACAACAAACCGGGGGACACCATATTACTGCATCTACAAGGGGCACGTATTTTGTACAATGTTGCAATTGGTTAATTGTTTCATGAATACGACATTCCGCATAAATTTCTTGCGCTAGACGAAAAATCTTTACTTTTCTGTACACAATAAGTTCATTAGTACTCTTAGTTAATTCAAAACATAGATGGAAACGAAAATGGAGATAGAAGTGAAAAGGTGCGAATGATTTACTTCCCAATTTATCTCGCTTCAAGGGAAT
Organism: Limnephilus lunatus; assembly: GCA_917563855.2. Taxonomy (NCBI): domain Eukaryota; kingdom Metazoa; phylum Arthropoda; class Insecta; order Trichoptera; family Limnephilidae; genus Limnephilus; species Limnephilus lunatus. The sequence continues at coordinate 100,147,289 of OU830593.1, read as the reverse complement.
AAATCGGGAAGAATTGTGATAAAGTTTGTAGGTACATTAATTTTTATTTAATTTAACATACGCAATAACATTATTTTTTATCCCAAACCATTTATTTGATAACCAACATCTCTGCCATAGGTCACCACAAGTGATTCGCTACGATTGGTGACTTAGCAGGGGTGCCCGGTTTCATGGGGTGAGGTGTGTCAAGGTCTTGGCGGCAGATGCGTCTGCTCACCAGCTGCATGGCAGGCCGGATAGAGAGAGAATGGTTGAGGGAGTCTCTTTGACTTCTCCAGCAGTACCTACTTTCTCGGAATATCGCCTTGCATCGCAGTGAGAGGGATGGATTCATACGTCCTTCACTCCTGGAAACACTGACCCCAGATTCCTACCCACCCCTTATACCTACATCCTTCTCAGAACTTCCTCTCCTTCCTTTCCTTAAAAAATCTTCGTCACAGCATCCCCTAAGATGACTTAGGCCCTGAGGGAAATTATTTTCCTCGGGGCCTCTTTGGAGCTAATGTAAGAAAAATACCAAATAATCGGGCACCGACCCTTGATTCCTCAGCAGTTAATCCCTTGACAGCTAATTCCTAAAAAATAGATCCCCGGACACTTTATCCCTCGTACACTTGATCTCCACTACACTTGATCCCCCATACACTTGATCCCTTGGAAACTTGATCCCCCAAATAATTAATTATGTAATAACTTCCTTACACAAAACAAATTCCTGATAACATTGATAACTTATGCAGAGAGGATATACAGCCGTGTAACAAAAGTCGATATACCTAATTTCAATATCTGCAGGCACTTGAGTGGAAATATGCGACACAAATATTTTTTCTAACTTTAATACCGTGACCCCGAAGGAGTACTCAGGGAGGATACATAGCAGAATAACATAAAGTGACATCCGGGAGGAAGTATACCTAACAGAAATAATCCTTCGGGGAATCAAGTGTCGAGGGATCAAAGTGCTGAGGAATCAATTGGCATCTCAATTTGGGAGGGGGTATGAACTTATTTGATAACCAATACCTCTGCCATACCTCAGTGGATCAACTTTCCGAGGGATCAACTATCCGTGCGATCAACTGTCGGGGGATCAAAGGTAATAGAATCATATAATCAAAGGTGTAACCAAACTAACTAAAAGATGAAAGACACTCCCAGCTTTCTAGCGCACTCTTGTTAAATCGCCCTTGACCGAAATTAGCCACCAATTTCCTTGCGTTATATTGATTTTTATTGCGTTTAGAAATCTAAATTTCGTTACAAACGTAAGTAATAAATTATTTTTACAGGTTTATGAAAGTTTTTCAATGGTTGGCAATGTCAAAAAATCTAATAAAATAAACAACTCCATTCTATTTTCCAACCGAAAAATACTGAAACTCAATAATAAATATAATTAAGTGCTGTGAAAATATTATTTATCGGGAAGAATACAATATCTCGCTATTGCGGGCTTAAATAAAATGAAATACTACAGACATGATGCAAAAGACCCGAGAACACAATTTAGCTGTTGAAAGAATGAGTAGTTGGTGATATTTTCATCATAGAATTCATATTTTTTAATCTTATTTTGGTTTTGGTCATAACTCTCAAAAGTTATTTCTTTAATATCATTTGAAGCTTCAAATTGTAAAAATTTCTTTATTGGCTTTTTTAATAATATTTTTTGTTGATTTAAAAAAAATACACCATAGTCCATAATGATTTCAGTTTGTATTTTTTGCTTTATCTATAAAATACTAGGCTGTCCGTAAAATAAGGTCTCCAAGGTGCTGCAGTCGCGAAAAACGATTTTTCGCCCAATCTTTTAACACTGGCGGGTAGCCTGGTTTCCCCTTGCCAAATCCCCACCACGATGCACCCTCTGTGACGCTTAGTCTCGGTGTGGTAGCCGTTCGCGATGGAGCTTTTACTCGCCGCACCCGCCAGTTGTGAGTTACGCTCTGTAATTCGTTTTTAAACTTTGCTTCGGCGAATCTGAATAAAGCCACTGGTGCGGCGAGCGCAAGCTCCATCGCGAAGATGCCACGCCGAGACTAAGCGTCACAGAGGGTGCATCGTGGTGGGGATTTGGCAAGGGGAAACCAAATATATGTATGCATGTATCTGCTTCATATGAACAAATATTATTTAATTTATAAAAGTTGTTTTTTTATGAACAAGTTTTGCTACGTAGGGGAGACCGGGGACAGTTGTACCAATTTGACTTTTACCATTTTCTACATCTTAGGTATAATATTTATGAAAAAAATGCTCATACTCAACGGCAGATAATTTAGTTGTCTACCAAATTCTTATTCTATGATTTTTCTAAATCTTATAGAAATTAAGCTATAAGCGCATGGACAGATCGGGGGAAATGCTACAACTGACCCCTACCCCGGGGTTAGTTGTACCAGTAGCGGAATTTAAATTAAAACACAGAATTAATCGATAAATGTGTTCAATTTTGATAATTTTGGTTAGGAAAAACAGTTTGTTTGTTAGTTTATAAAATTACTATTCAAAATTTCAATTACATTGAACGTAATTCACCATTTATCTGACCACAAGAAAACTCTTATAGAATTCGTCAGTTCAAGTGTTACCAAGGATCTTAACTATTGTAATATAATAAAAATACAATACAAAAATATATTAATACCGTAGCATGTTTAAAACTCAAGAAAAAGAGAAGAAAAAATAATTAAAATTTTGTATGAAAACACTGTGGTACAATTGTCCCCGCGGTACAATTGTCCCCAAAAATATGTATATATTTATATATATTATATACATTTTGCAATAAAAATATTTATTCATTTTCTATGACAATATACAACGAACAATTAACTACACGGGCTCAAACTTTTACATATTACAGTCTTATTAAAATTTAAATAATTATAATACAAACTTGTAACCATAAAATGCATATATTCAAATATGATTTGGTGATGAAAATATAAAATTTACCACAAAAAAACACAGTAACAAACATAAAATAACAAAAATGCTGGCAAAATAACAAAATAACTAAAAAAGGTATTAAATAACATATAAAGGTACGTCTAAGAAACTAAAAAGCGAGAATAAAATTATTATTATGAATATGTTATTATTAATTAATAACATTATAAAGGTAGAGATCATTAACATGGTAATTAAACCAACATTAACATAAATCCATAAAATGAAAGGGGTTTGGACTCTGAGAGTATAACGGACGAACATTCATTTATGACTTGAGAGCTGTGCTCACATAATCTTAAAAAAAACCTCGGGGTTAGTTGTAGCACGGGGTCGATTGTACCGGTACAATCGTCCCCGGAAAAATTGGCACAACCATCCCCAAGGGGTCATTTTAAATGAAAACGCAAATTTTTGGTTAATCCCTACTCTAGAACGCTTCAAAACTCGTCCTAAAATAAACTCAAGTGTCCAAAGAAATGTGTACATAGCAAAATACTAATAAACAGAACATAGTAATTGTAATATTAGAGAATGAACGCAATCGAAAAAATTACGATTTAGGGCTCAAAAATTTCTTCTTCCGATTGCGAACGTCCGGGTTCCACTATGTCCCGCGGGCTACTGACGTTTGTCCGCACGCATAAAGGCTATCCCCTGATGACATATAGTATACGTACCTATTATAATAAGGGAGTTATTCGCCTTGGTACTACTGACCCGTGGTACTACTGTCCCCGGTCTCCCCTAATTATTATTGCGCTTGATAGCTGATTCTCACCGATATTTGAGTCAATGCGATAATTAGGGAAAATTTAAAATATTAATAATTTTACTCGGAAATCAATCAGGGCACAGGTAGATAATAAAAATATAAAAATAATAAATTAATCATCAATAAGTAAGTAGCTATCTAGAAATAATATACATAAATATATTATAATTGTTCAATAAATTGTGCTCTACTGTGAAACATGGTGTCAACATTAAAAATATCACCGTAGACCAAAATCTTAATTACACTTTTTACTTCAAATAATACCAGAAATCACTGGTTAAAATAAGCCAATTGCGTCCCTTAACACCCTACACAGCCATGTTCCCATAGATTTCAATGCATAATAAAATAAAAATACTCATTCTCGGAATTTTCTTTTTAGACATGTTTACTAATTCTTAGAAAAACGTTACAAAATAAGGAATTAGTAGTTTTTTTAATAGCTCCACACAGGAGACCCTGATAAAAAAAATTCACACAGAGAATATTTCATCTTTGGGAATGCTTTGTTAGGTGTCCGGCCAACTCAGAATGAAACCAACTCAGAACCACTTCAGAAAGGTCATAAGGAGTCCTGATAAAAAATATTTAAAAAAATTATATAGGTTTATGTTAGGTTAGGGATAACGGTTATTTTAAAATTATTTTTTCATAGTTTTTTATGACTTTTCAATGAGTTGTTGAGTTGACTTGATTCTGAGTTGGCATGGAACAGCTTTTTTGAGGGTATTTTTAGGGAAAGGAAGGAGAGAAAGTTCTGGGAAGGAAATGGGGATGAGAGGTGGGTAGGTGTCTGGGTGTCGGTACAAGGCGATGGGTCGACAGAGGTCGAGAGTCCGGCTGGAGAGGTCAAATGGTATCTAGGAGTGACGGACATATGACTCCATACCTTCAACTGCGGTGCAAGGCGATGGATAGAGGGATTCTGGCCGGAGAGGTCAAAAGATCTCCTCAACCGGTCTCTCTCGATTTGGCGGGCATAATCATCCGCCACAAAACCTCACCTCATGAACCCGGGCATCCCTGTTAAATCACCAAACGTTGCAAACTACTTGGGGTGACCTATATCCTACATGCAGGGATGTTGGTTTTCCAATAAATGTTTCCCGGGGCCGTGGAACCCATATCCGCTTCTCAAATTTTAAATACGTAGAATTAAGAAGAACACAAGAAATACCCCTTGGAAATATTATATACACACAAATATTTATGCGATCGAGGCTTAAATTTCCAACACAAAACTGTGTTTAGAAAAATGGGATGAAGATCCGCGAATGTAAGTGAGGCAGAGCGCTGAGCTATTTGGCTAAATTAATATTTTTTTCCGTTCAAATTTGTATAGAAAGAACAACTAGTTTTCTTCCTTATTCTAAGGTTGTTAGTGATAAAAAGAATCTTTGAAGGGAAAACAGAATTAGTTTATACAACTGATTTTCTGGAATTATTTTTCTATTGTCTTAGATTTACTAAACATTTTTTGTGTTTCTCACTTCGCGGAACTCATTGATATAAGTATTCTATTGGGTATCGTAAATAAGCCTGGAATATATAAAAATATCTTATCAATGGCGGCAATAACCTTATTTTCCAATAATAAATGTATAATAAAACTATATTTTAAGATGTCTCATCGTAAACATAAAAAACACTTATTTAGAATTTTATTTTTGTTTTAAATAAATCGTAGAAATCGATAAACACGATATTTTTTACATAATTAAAAATTTAATCAAATTTAAAAGCATTTTTATTCAGTTTGGTATTTTTTAGTTTATTTTTATTGTGACAGCTTTTTCGGCAAACAAAGCCGTTTTCATATTGGAGACAACGATTTTTTCAAATGGTAGATATCAGACTTCTGATCACATCATCATCATGATAATGTAAAAAAGGAAGGGCTCATCTAATGTAGTACATTTCAGTGCATCGAATTAAATAATAAACCGCTATAAAATGATTTTATGCTTTCTTTTCGTCAATTTAAAAAATATATTTAATTTCGCCGATGCAAATAAACTTCACAGGATCTTCGCATTTAATGGCCGAATTAATGTCTTTATCATAACAGCACTAACAATGTTTCTGCATTAATATTAAGTATTATTGAATCATAACCAATTATTATTATGTGCAGGTCGTAGGAGTCAAACTGTGAAAATACCGAAATTAAAGTTTTTATTAAACAACTGGAAAATTTTACGACGTAATGAATCATCATTTAATTTGTTTTGTAAATTGTCTTTAAATACACTTATTAAGTGCTATATTTAAAACATATATATTTGCCTCGATCATAGACGTTGGCCATTACTAATAGGTACTCTTCAATTTTTTGAAAATCATTGGTTAGTGCAAGGAGAAAATCTTACGACAAATTTATCTAATCTTTGCAATAATTACGTTCTTAAGTCATGGTTTCTTTTTAAGGTTTGCAATAAGACAAATTTCACCCAACCCATAATGTGTTTATTATTTTGAAATGTGTTTTGTCGTACTTACTACTGATAAAGGGAATAACAAGTAATCAATTATTATAAGCAATAATTATTAGCCTGAAACACTCATCAACATTGAAAAAATCTCCCGAGAAAAGATAAATGCCGCCGACGGGACGTGAACCCGCGTCCTTCTGATATCCGGTCAACTGCTCTACCACTGAAAGCCGACGTTACTCAGTGGTACAACAGTTGACCGGATATCAGAAGGACGCGAGTTCAAGTCCCATCGGCGGCATTTATCTTTTCTCGGGAGATTTTTTCAATGTTGATGAGTGTTTCAGGCTAATAATTATTGCTTATAATAATTGTTACCCTTTGTGCTATGTATAAAAATCTTGTCTTAAACATTAGTTTACGGGGCGTATTTTGTCTTATTATTAGAAATAAAAATATAATTTTTGGAATATTCAAATTTTTAATACAAACAAAAATTTTTTTTTTTAGTTTTTTCTATCTTAAATTACTGATACGAAAAAATGAAAACACTCACATATTAGCCAAATGTATTATAAACGTTATTACTACCTCACGTTCTTATCATTTCATAAAAATATAATGAATAAAAAATTCTCGTAATTTTATACATTTTTCTCAAATTATTATCGAAAATTTTGGTTTCATACAAGTGAACTTTTTTCCATAGTTAATTTGATTTGAATTTAAAGCATGGAATTTTCTCTTTCTAACACCGTTAAGCTCATATTTCTCACCATGACAGTAAGGGAGACACTATGTGAGTTGGGACAAATTTGATCTCATGTTATTAAAAATGGGTTAAGAAAGTTGTGCTGTAGAAGTCACCGAAAAACCTCTTTCCAAATCTAATTCTCCTCAGCACATGTTCTCCAAGTGAGGAGGTCTAAGAAATTATTCGACATCTCCTTTATATTAACATTCTTATAGCATATTGTTAAAATATCAAAATTATAATGCAGTAATTGTATAAATAAATAAAAAGTTAGATAACTATTTTAACTGAATCATTAATGAAGATTGTCAATAAACACAACACAGTCTGATTTATTGCAAATATAAATATAATGAGTGCTTTGGATTCTGCCGATACAGCCTTATTAGAAATCAAATCGACCTTTGCCAAATTAAGACTCTTGCCCGCATTTCTCCGAAATCGCTTTCTGATAGCGACGCGCAAAGTCCGGGACATATTTGATGAATAAAGATTAAAAATTAAGTATATCCCAGTTTGCGTCTCGTTAAATAAAAGTGTGCAACTGTTAGCCAAGGAATTAGTGGCCGACCGCAGCCATAAATAATGCCCGGGCGCAGTTAATATGGTTACTGGTTCATATGGGACTGTGGTCATCTTTTTATAATTCAACACCAACTGTGAGCGGCATCTGAGGAATTCGAGGTGGAGATGCCTGCGCGCGCTGAGATGTTCAGATTCTCACAAAATCAAAAGACAAATTAATGCTCGTATGTAATATTCTTGTGAAAAAATATTTGGTTAACATAAAATAACTCGCTCAAGATTTGACACGTGAAATTTTTGGTAGACCAATCTTGCTGCAAACATAAACTAAAAAAAATATTAATTTCTACATAGAGAAAGTTTACACATGATTTAAAGTTTAAATCCCTCCTCGCCAGGGTCTCCTGTTCTGAGGTGGTCTATAATCTTTATATTTAGTTTCTAGTTGTCTATATTATTTTCATAATATTTGTAAAAAAATATTAGTTTCTAGACAAAGTTTGTACACGATTCATGTTTAAAGTCCTCCTCACCAGGGTTTCCTGTTCTGAGGTGGTTTATAATCTTTATATTTAGTTTCTAGTTGTATATATTATTTTCATAATATTTGTAAGTTGCTTATCACTGTGTTGTCTAGGTGAATTTTAACTTTAGTTTTAAATATATTAATTTTCGTAATATTTGATAGTTATATTGTAATTTAAAAGAGACCAGCAAACCAAAAAAAACAAAAATCAACTTTATTTCACTTTTATTTCTCTCCGATCGGACCGGTTTTGGACAAACAACTCCATCTTCAGACTGGTATATTTTTGCTTGAAACTACGGTATTTGATTGACTTTCTTTTTTTTTTAAATCCTGTACAAGATCTCAACCGCTCCCGTCTGGAGCCAGTGAGACTATAGCATCCCCAATCGAGATTTTTTGTAAGACTGAAGGTAATGGGGAGAAGAAGGAGATGGGAAAGATGAAGGTGGGAAAGTATCTGGATATTCAGATCTGATCACCAAACACTTCAAGCAATGTTTCAATTATGTTTGGGGTGATTCTGAGAATATCTTCAATTCTGGAATGCGCTGCAATTATGTCATATATTACTTCAAATTAATAAAATTTAGAAATAACCCAAATTAATCGAGTAAAAGTTATTTGCGCACGTCAGGGTTTGAACCCTCGTCCTCCGGATTGCTAGCCGAGAGACATGCTCCTCGACCACGGAGACTTATTATGCTTACTGTGGGGGTAGAAGGAGATCTTCAAATATTATTAGGATATTCGTAACCCGGGTAAGTTAGTCTTTTTTTTGAAAAAAAAAAAAAATCTGTTTTCAATGTTTTGCTAAAACCAAGATCATTATGTTTTATTGTGGTCTCACCGTAATAGTTTGCAATAATCTCGGAGGATAAAGAGGACCTAAGTTTTGAGAAAAGGTTTCATTAAACTTAGCGCCCTTGAGGTGATTTTTCACAAAAACGGCGCTCTATAAATTATCCAATTATTATTATTATTATTATTAATGAAATGGATTTCCATCAAATTTTAGCTGTAGAAAAAATATTTACTAATTCATCTCCAATTTGAAAGGAGATGAAAAACGTAAAGGTTGAGATGTGCCACGCTATCCGAATCTGCTCACAAAACATGGCTAAAACCATTTCGTTTCGTTTCTGAGTGGCGCTTTTTAACTAGGAAGACGCTAAGAAAATCTACCATATTTAAAAACAATTTTTCTCACAAATAGTCTTGAACTTCCTTCACATGCATTTGTTGAAAAATGCCTATAGCATAATATTAAATTTAACCTCTTATATTAAATAAAGATATAATTTGGTCGTGCTGTCCTCATAACGAGTATGGAAATTTTAATTATTGTAATAATGTATGCGTATTTAAGTTTGATCATTTTGGAATGATGCCAATTCTGCCTTTTTGATTCAAGACCGCATGTATTTCAAGATTCAATAATACGTGAGGCGCGCGACATTGTTTTTAAATATTTTGTAGTGATTAACCCATATTAAAATCAGACATGCTGTGCATCTTACCTTTTTTCTTCAACTTGAAAATGGAGTTGTTATTTTATACTTACTAAAAGAGTGCACGAAAATCTACCGTACGCTATATTTTGGTTTATATATTGTTTTATCATATAATACGATAAGATAGTATCTCAAAATTCTTTTCTTAATCCAGTTCATCTAGTTTTACTACAGTTTTGAACAATTTAACAAAAAAATCGTTTTTTTTGACATTATAATGCAGTTTCTTATTTGTGTCAATGTAAATTTATCTTGTACGAGAGTCGACCGGCATTAGACGTGTGGACATTTTCAAGAGTGATCGCCAACGTCAGGGGACCTGATAGGGCACACAAAGAAGAAGAAGAAAATTAATTTTTAAAGCTCCGTAGCTTACAATGGTTTTAACACTGCAATCTAAAAAAGCTCTGTTGATATAGCGATTTTCATAACACCAGAGCTCACCTTTCGAGAATTTTGTCTGCCGCCATTCAATTTTAGGCGGGTATGGGTACGCGCCGCCTCGAGAACCATGTAATGGATAACCAACACCACTGCTGAAGATCACCCCAAGTGGTTCGCTACCTTTGGTGACTTAACAGGGGTGCCCGGTTCATAAAGTTATGTTTGTCTAGGTCTTGGCGGTGGATGCGTTTGCCCTCGTATTTCATCTACTGCGTGTCGGGCCGGATCGGGAGAGACTGGTTTTCAAGTCAGACTTTCTTCACCCATAGACTCGCACCGCAGTGAGAGGAAGAGATGGACACACTGAACCCCAAATTCCTACAAACCCGTCACACCTTTTACCTTCTCATTACCTCCCCCCCCACTTCCCATCACTTCCCTTCTCCTTCCTTTTCTTAAAAAACCTTCCCAACATCATTACCAAAGGTGACACAGGCCCCGACGGATTTTTTTTGTGTGGAGCTAATGTAAAAAAAAAATTGAAAAATAAACGTTTCTTTTTTATGAACCCTACTTTAGCGTATGTAGTAATAATCAATGGTTATAAATAATATAATAATTATAATTTATTCTTATTTGGTACTTGACGGCTACACCAAAACTAAGCCCACCTCTATTCACATATTATTATATAAAAACAAAATTCTGCTCTGATTATGGATATTGTACGTTTGTTCAATATGTTGGCTAAAGAACGAGGAATCGCAACGGGGCATAATACCTAACCTCAAAATTAATCACGATAATACTTTACTGTGAAAATCTCAGATTAAAACTTGATACGAAGCGCTTTTCATTTCTCGATAGGTATATATTATAATAAGGCATATAACTTTTTGTTGTTAGTATTATGGAAATTGAACACATAAATATGTATGGGTTATATCAAAGATTGAGTAGCTACGAATATTTGGGTATTTTGGGGCATAAACTAAAGTTTTTTTTTCAAATATCGATAGTTTAAATCAGTAAATAATCAAATAATAGTTACATTTACAAATCTGCAAGTTAATGCGATCGTTGCACGTCATTTTGAGAACACTTAAAGTTCTCGGCTCTTTTTAGCAGCATTGCAACTCGCCCTGTCTGTGTGCTGTTTAACCAACAAATTTTGAAAACCGTATCAGCATTATGCCCCTATTATTTATGGCGCTCGGTTGCGATTTACGACCGCCCCCCATATGAATCTTCACGCCTTAATTCGCTCAGTGGGGCGTCCTGGCACGGGAGGTATTCTAACATGGGCAATGCGCAATGGGCATGCGCGCCGGACCATTTTGTGGATGGGTAAAACAAACAGGGCCGAGGGAAGTAACACCCAAATCATATTGATTGTATTTTTTGAATTTGGACAGCTTTTAAGTTATCTAAAGTCATTTCGACCACGAGCATTTGAGTGAAATTGATCAAATATTTTCAAAGACACTGAAATTCATTAGGAGTGAAAAGGTTTTCTCTGATGTAGAAAATTGTTTCTGCATCAGAGAAAACCTTTTAACACTGAGGTAAGAAAAAAATACAGTAAATTTATCACTTAAGGCCACAAAAAGAAGAAGGAAAGATATGTAAATACGAATATTAGAGGGAGCGCGATAATATTAAAAACGATAATATTCACCCGAAAATTGTGAAAATGTTTAATAAAACACGACTCGTTTAAAATAGAGCAAAAATCTTGTGGGGGATATCTAAAATACCATTTAAAGAAAGACTGTGAATTTTTTCATACATAGATATAACTTGTAAAATAACTGAATCAGACGTGAAAATAATAATTATTATTTTTAAGTGGTAAACTAATGTTTAAGATAAGATTTTTATGCATAGATAGCACAAAGACGCATTTTATGCATATCAGAAGGACGCGGGTTCAAGTCCCGTCGGCGGCATTTATCTTTTCTCGGGAGATTTTTTCAATGTTGATGAGTGTTTCAGGCTAATAATTATTGCTTATAATAATTGTGAAAATAATAATTTTCGGACCATACTTTGCTTTTTTTTTTCTATCGAAGGAATTTCAAATAATTGCGGCGTGGGTAATTAATAGATGTTATCTTCAAGAATAACATTTTTTTAAGAGCTTTAAAATTTTAAGTGTTTAAGGAAAATATGTAATAAATCGGTAGAAATGTGAGAAGACGGGCCTTAAAAGGGTGTATCAAATGGGGAAGTTATGATTTTTTTGTGTGCTGCCATCCTCTGACGACCTCCGGATTTCGAATTGATTAATTATTTTTTACTGAAAAATTGGCAAAAATTGAAAAAAACATAAAAATTTTGCGATATTTTGGATTTATGATAAATCGGTTGAATATATCTGTTAAAGTTCTTTTTCTCTAGGGTTCAGTCATGTAAAACATACCAAAAAATCATAATGCCTATTTAAGGCGAGTTAAGATGTTTAAATTTGCTGGACTTAAACGATGAATTCCGATATTTGAAAATAAACTCTTTCACCAGATGTGAAAATTGTGATTTCTTTTGGAACACCGATACGCAGTCAAAACACATATATATACCTTTATCTTTTCAGTTGGTTTGAGTATCTACCTAAATGAAAAATGTAAAAAGATGACTAACGCGAAATCTAATCAATATATTCTAATAAAAAATGCCATAGTTCATAACTCCCCATGATTTATAATACTATTATTAACTATCCCACAAAGCCATCCGCCATAAACTCTCATCTGCATCTATTTATTTCCCTGTGAAATACATTTGAATAATAATTTCAATTAAATGGCTGTAGTATTAACGGCGGCCCTAGCTATGGGAATAAGTGTACTAACGCGATGCAATACAGCGACGACAGCCGTTAGAGCAGTTTATGCCACAAAAGCCAAACGGAATGGAAAAGGTCACTCAAATTATTATGTCCATTCGCAACAGTCCCGGCATTCCGCAAGGTTCTGAATTAGGTATAGGAAATTATAATGTTTATTATTCGTAGTTTATGGCTACAAACCGATGTTTAATATTGTAGCGTTCGGCATGATTTTAGCTTTTATTTACACTAAAAGCAATGCTAATTACTAAGCATCAAATTTCATGCATTTGTATACAAGATGTCCGCATTGATTTAGATTCGTTTTTTCCAAAACATAAGAATCATAAGGGCTACTATAATTATTTGCCCTGGAAAGCAATTGTCGGGGACAAGCGATTTTGACTGTTATTTTGAGTACTGGTCTAAAAACAAACGGGCATTTTCTAACAAATATCTTGGACCATTTATAAAATATGTCTATTAACCAATCGATCATTTTGAAGAATTGGAAGAATATTAAGAAAGATTATAATCTGTGGATAATGTATTGTTTCAGCAAACGCTAGGGACATCGTTTTCTCTTTTGGATTTCGATGTTTTCTCAGTGGTTACAGTGATTTTTTTCTTATTTTATTGGAGTGTGCAAGTCAATAGGTTTAAAAAAAAGATAACAGATGGCATTATTATCTTTTTTTCGCCCTGACTCGGACATTGATCATTTTTTCCCCTTAATTGTGAATACAAGGACGTAGCTATAGAACTAACATAGGAAGGGTTTCCCCCTGGGGGAGAAGGAGGTGTAAATGGTGATTTTTTAAAAATGAGATTTATTACTCTTATAGATATTATAAATACTTAATTGGGAATACCGCACATGAACCCCAATTCCTCAAGAGTCTCGGAGCCTACGAAATCCAAAGCATTCCCAACTGAATAAATAAGAACAAAGTAACGTAAAAAACGCCGCAGGATAAAATTTGTCCATGTCCTCGATGTTCGATTGTCATCAATGTCATCAATGGTTCGATTTTTATTTTTCGGAAGGACAAGGTCCCAACAATATTCAGACGGAAACCTTCAGTATTTTATTAATTGGATATCTTTTATTATTGTTTAAATTGGAAACCTTTGAAATTTATCAGCTTAATCGGCTAGTAACCGAGAGATCAAATGCGTGGGATTCTCTACCAGGCATCATGAGGCAAAAAAACAGCTGGATGACGGGCAAAATCGCGAAAGTTTGGTTGAGGGAGACCCTTTGACCTCTAGACCCATGGATTCGTACAGTCACTATTGGACAAACTAAGATTCTTATCCACCCCTCATTCCATTTTCCTTGCCAGAATTTCCTTTCATTATTTTTTCTTAAAAAGACCCTCCACACAGCATCCCCAAAGCTGACATACGTTTTTTGTTTTTTCGTGGCCGCTTGTGCCGAGTTAATGTAAAAAAATCACATCTAAATTTAATACATTTAATTTAAAAAATAAAAATTGAAAAAGGTTATTTACATATATTCTTTACTCTTTCCGTCACCTCCCGAAGTTAGTGCACTTTATACCCGAATAGCTTGTATGTATATTTAATAATGTTTTGTCGTCATTTTATCAGCCATTTTTTTGCAATTATGAACTTAAGCCGCAGCATACCCCATTTCTACCGATTTATTATGTACATTAAACACTTTCGGCCTTACTAAAAAAAAAACACAGCACGACCGATTACATGTGTTTTTGTAGTATCATGGATACAAAAAAATTACACTAAAACACGAAATGTTACTAAAAAAGAATTTCACTCTAAAACACGTTTTAAATTTGGTAACACTGCAATTTTTCAAAATTTTCATACAAAATTTTGTTTTCATTCAAATCCGCTAGATGGTGGTGGTGGCGTCACGCCTGCAAATTTGTAGTCTCTTGCCCGTGCAAAAAACGGCTGTTGGTTTTCATGCATGACGGGAATGTTTTTAGTAAATATTGAGATTTTACTGAATGATTTCTATTATAGTGACCAATTCACTCTTCTATTCATGTAATTAATATATTTGCCGTGTTATTTGTGTGGTTTTACACCAGTTTTATCAAGTTATTGCACAATAAACAGTACTTAAAAGTTGAACTGTCAAAATATTGTTTTGGTTTACATAAAAGTTCAAATTTTCGTTTTTAAATCTTTATTTTATGAGAATTTCTTAAAAGTGGTGTTTTTTTAAAAAATATTAATATCAAATTCAGGTGTTGGTAAACTTATCAAAGAAATAAACATCTTTAGTGGTGCAAGAAATGTGTTGAAATGTCAGATATATTTTTAAGGTTACATTTGTGGCATTAAAAAAAACTTTGAAATTTTTTATAATTTTTTTATTGTATGCACGAGGAAAAAGTGAGGTGACAGTTTCATTTCAAATTCATTATATGAAAGGTCTGTATTTTTTAAATTTTAATTTTTTTAATATATTCTGTACACTTTCATCAAAAATGTTTTGGTAAGAAATTATTTTACATTTTTTTCCGTGTTTAAATCTTAAAATATGGCAGTTTTTTAAAACTAAAGTGTATTTCAAATACACAAATCTAAAAGGTAATTTTATCTTGTTTTTAAAAATGGTATTTGTTTTTACGGCACCTTCAAAAATAAGAAATATATAGAACATTCAAAATACTTGGAAAATTCCAAATTTCGTTCAGACATCATCCCTAAAACAGAGATAAACTACCCCCCCCCAGGCTGTGTAAACGCGTGTATTTTTTTCCAAGAACAATTTTTTAATTAGTATTGTCTTCACATCCGCGGCCGTTTGTCTATTGATTAAATTTTTCACGGGGTTTTTTAGTAAGGCCATTTAAGTTTTAAAGCTCTTAAAACAATATATGTTGTCTTAAAGATAATACATATACATTCCCCGCACCGAAACGCAAATTATATGAAATTCCCTCGATAGAAAAAAAAGAAAAGTATACTCCGAAAATTATTATAAACACGTTTGTTTCAATTGTTTTACAAGTTAAATGTATGAAAAAATTCACAGAGTTTAATGCTGTTTTATACAACACCCGCGAGAAATTTGCTCTATTTTAAAGGGGTCGTGTTTTATTACACATTTTCACAATTTCGCTTAAATATTATCGATTTTAACATTAGCGCACTCTCTCTAACATTCGTATTTACATATCTCTCCATCTTCTTCTTTTTGAGCGGGTTAACACTGCAGGGAATAGCGAAAATCAAAAATTTGAAGGTTCGATGTGCAGCTTGCTTTTTCAATAAAATATGCACCTTTTGGAAAAAGTTTCTGTTCTGATTGCCTACTTTTGACTTATATTTTAACATCGTTAGTGTATATTTTGGCAATGCTAATGCATATTTAGGCATTTTCATTTCATATAATCTGTAAGTAACGTACGAGTCGGTACCAGTGTACGGAAATTTCTGACCTAATCAAAATATTTTAGTGAGAAATTACGATTAAGTAGCTGTTCTTGAAAAATGTGGGCAGATCCAAAAATAGCAACACAACAAATTTCTGTCCTGACCAACGAAAAATTCTGTGTTTTTCGAGTAAATCCTCGGAAGTCACATTGATGTAAGCCAGAAATTATTCAACTATACTTGTGGGCAGCTATAAGAAATAACTGCTTTTATGAAACATTCCTTCGGAGGATACCAAAATTCGTCGTGTGAGGTATGAGAAATCAAGTTTTTCCAATAAATAAATGAAACATATTTTAATCACAATTTGAAAATGAGTATAAATAGAAACCACAAATTATTACCACAAAACCTACGCTTCGATTTTGATTACCACCAACGAAGTCCGCACATTTTATTCTTCTTAATTTATATTGGCAAAACATAACGATTATTTTTTTTCCATTCATTTCCCACTCATATAAAATCTGAAAATATTTTCAAGTCGTCAGCTTATCTCATTTACATGCAACCTACTTGCAATCCAATAAATAATGTCAGACCTTTGTAAACGGTAATGCGCTTTTTCATCCCGCGACAAAATATCCTAGACTAAATATCCCCCACAAAATATCCCACGGTCAAAACATGCTCTAACAAAATATCTACTATAACCTAACCTAACCTAACTTTACAAGCTATCTGTATTATGTTTGTCCCATTATACTATTTTGAACAATAATTTATTGTCTTTACAGGATGTCTGCATTATTTTTGTCACATTTTACTATTTTTGAACAGTATTTCATTCGTTCATTGTCTTTAAAGGAAATCTATATTATTTTTATTCCATTTTACTGTTTTTGAACAATAATTTATTGTCCTTTAAAGGAATGCTGTATAATTTTTGATCCATTTTACTATTTTTGAACAATGATTTATGGTCTTTACAGGATGTCTGAATTATTTTCGTCCTACTTTACCATTTTCGAACTTTCGCCTTTACAGGAAATCTGTATTATTTAATTTTGCTATTTTTTGAAAAATAATTTATTTTCTTTACGGGATATCTGTAGTATTTTTGTCCAATTTTTTATTAGGTTAGGTTTTAGTACATTTTTTGTCTGGGATATTTTGTCGCGGGATGAAAAGCATCGGAACCTTTATAAACATTGCCATCCCATACTATTCTCACTGGAAGGTATACGGCAAACCATCATAACGAATAGATATTACGGTTATGCCTTGCTTTGGCGTTCGAGTCATTATAAGTACCCCGCTGGTGCAGGAGGTATCATAAAGATTAAACTTGATCTCCCATCCCTCAGAAAACCATTAAACTGATCGTCTTCACATTTATTATTGTATAAATATGAATCTGATTATCGAATGCAAGTCTACCAACGCCAACTTTAAAAAAAAAATTAAGTCACAAACCCACAAACTCGTGTACCTATTGATTACAATATTATGCTTATCTATATTAATATGAAAAAAAGGTTTGTATGTCTTGATTATAATATTATAACTTTTCTTACTTATGTTGCGAAATGTAACTTTAAGAATATTATGACTCCATGACAGAGCTGTGAATTCCTTGGTTTGTGCTACTGTCTTGTGAGTAATTTATTTCTAAACTAAATATTGTGGAGTGCTAGGATTACATTCGTACATTTTAAACTGGCGTGTGATACTTTTTTATATGAATACCTCTTGAAGCTGAGACAATGGCATGCGCAATGAATCTGAACATATCGGAGAGGAAAAGATTGAGGAAGTATCTGGCTATTTAGATCTGATCACCAAACATGACTAAACACACTTCAATGCCAACGTTTCGGTTCTGAGTGGTGGTCTTTTAAAAGGGTAATTTTTTTTATTTTTATTATAATCTTTATTTATCAAGTTACATAGGTGATTGTACTGTGCCTGTCTCACTAGGAATTCCTGTGTTGAGAGCAGGCGCATTTTAACATAAGTAGTTTAATATAAAAAGAAGAATAAGGATAACAACAACAATGTTATATACATTTAAAGGTACAAGGACAATCAGCATTGTACTAAAGGGAAAGCATGCACTAGGAGGTTATAAAAATATTGTTTATATATGATCTGTCTTTGCTAGTGATCCAAGACTTGGTATCTGATTTGTATTTTACATAATTAGTGTGCTGTCTAATGGTCAGTGGAAGTGTATTATAAAGTTTAGTTGCAAAGTATCTGAAGTTTCTTTGACCAAATGTTGTTTTGGCGAAAGGGATAAGTAAGAGATTTTGCCCTTTGGTTCTCGTATCACGAAGAGTTTGGATATTGTCAAAAACAGTTCTGTGTTTGAATAGGTAAGTTAGTATATTTTTTGCATAAAGTTGCCTAATGTCCAAAACACCGATTCTCCTAAAGATTTCATCCGAACTGCTTGTGATCGGTAGTTTTAGAATAATTTTTATAATTAGTTTCTGGGCTTTGGAGATCGGATCAATGGCGGCAGCATTTGCTCCTCCCCAGGCTATGATACCGTACTCGATTAGAGATTGACATAGTGCATAGTAAATTGTTTTGAGTTGCTTCAGGTTAAGAAAGTTACGAGTTTGTCTAAAGAAGTAAATAGATTTTCTAAGTTTGTTTGCTGTAGTGATAATATGTTCTTTCCACTTTAAATTACTGTCAAAAATAATACCCAAGTATTTGATTTTTGTAACACGTTCTAGATAGGGGCAATCACATGTATTAGCATTTGACAGGGGGCAAGCACATATATGAATATTATTTTCAGGGTTACTTAGGGACGGATTAATACTAAACTCAATGTATTTGGTTTTTGACACATTCATTGTTAGTGTATTATTATCTAACCATCTTTTAACAATAATTGTGCCCCTGTTTGCTTTTATGTAAACATCATACCAGTTACTTGATTTGAAGAGGAGAATCGTGTCATCAGCGAAACTAACGATTTTGGCATCTATTGGTAGATTACACAGTTCATTTATGTAAATTAGGAATAAAGTGGGACCCATAACGCTTCCTTGAGGCACGCCAAAACTAATTGGCAATTGATTGCTGAGGCAGTTATTGATTTTAACACTTTGTCTACGGTTTGAATGGTAATTACGAATAATACTAAGTTCATTCCCATTTATTCCAATGTTTGATAGTTTTTGTATTAGTTTGGAATGTGAGATAGTATCAAATGCTTTGCATAGGTCTAGAAATATTGCCATGCATTTTGATCCCTTGTCTAAGTTTTCATTTAAAAAGTCGGTAACTGTCGCAATGGCATCGGAGGTGCCTTTATTTTTCCTGAAGCCAAATTGGTTGTGGGATAATATATTATTTTTTTCAAGGTATTCGACCAATTGAACGTTGATTGCTTTTTCAAAGACTTTGGATAGTGAATTTAGTAATGTTATTGGACGATAGTTAGTTATATCCACTTTAGAACCTCCTTTATGTATTGGAATTATGATTCCGTGTTTAAGTTTATCTGGGAATTGGCCTTTTGCGATACTTAAGTTAATGAGATTTGTAAGGGGAATGGTGATTTCTGGTAAAAGTTTTTTTAAGGCAATATTTGAAATGTCGTCCAAGCCTGTTGAAGATGAGTTCTTTAATGAGTTTATTATCGTTCTAGTATCTTCATTCGAAATGTTTTTTAGACTAAAATTCAAGTTAATGGGCCATTTTGTATTACAGCCTTGTGTGCTAGAATTGATAGAACTTTCACCGATATTTTTTGCGAGTTCTTCACCAATTTTTGAAAAATATTTGTTTGCGTGATTAACAATAATATTGGGATGACTAGAAAAACGAATTATTTTATTGTTTATAGTAAGTTGTTTCAAGTCATTTACAGGATTAGGTTGAGAATGAGTGGCTTCTTTAAGGGTTTTCCAAATTTTTTTAGGATCATTATTACAATTTTCTATTTTCTGTTTATAATATATCTCTTTGGCCTTTCTTATTATTTGGGTACATATGTTTCTATATCTTTTATAAAAATTTTGAAGTTGTATATCGTAAGGATTGTTAATAACTTTTTTGTGGAGCTTGTTACGTTTACGTATAGATTTAATAATAGTGTGGTTAATCCATGGCTTAATTGGTAAGAGGTTATTTGGAACATGCTTTATAGTAATATTAGTCTGTTGGTTAATGGTAGTTTGTAGGTAATTTATAAAGTATGTCCAGGCATCATCTGGATTTGTGATTTCATATAGTTCAGACCACGATTTACTCCTTAGCGAATGAAGAATTCCATCATAGTTAATTTTTTTTATATTTGTTGTTTTTATTTGTTTTTTGTCTTTCTGGTTGTATAACTGTATGGCAAGTATGGTGGTATTGTGATCAGTTAGTGTAGATTCGTATACAATAGATGTTATTGGGTAGTTTGATTTGACCATGAGGTGGTCAATACATGAGATGGAGTCCAGTATAGCACGTGTAGGAGTGTTTATGGTGCTTTGGAATCCATGGTATGAGAGTGTGTTTAGGTATTCTTGGCATTGCGGATGTTCGTTTGTGGGCAGAATATTTATGTTGAGGTCACCAGCAATAGTACAATTTTTAATATTACATAAATCAGTTAAACAGTTATTGAACGATTTTAAGAAAGGTAAAATATTGTAAGAGGATGGAGAACGGTATACTGCTAAGATACATGTGTCGTTGTTGAAATTTATTTGTAAACAATTTGCACCGCTGACTTGGATTTCTTTGACAGATAGACCAATTATGTCAGATCTAGTATATACAACAACTCCATCATTTTGTTTTGTATGCATTGAGGTGCTATGATGGTCATATCCTTTCATAATTTTAGGTATATAGTTATTTGATAGCCAACATTCAGTAAGAATGAGAATATGGAAAGAGGTTCCAATATTATGAAGTTGTAACAGAAATTCATCAAAATTCTTAGAAATGGACCTAATATTTTGTTGTAGGATTAAAAGAGAGAAAGAGTTAGATCGTAGTACATTTTTACAGAAATTTGGATTTGACGTTCTATAATTTGTAATAAAATCCATTTTTGGATTGCAAGTTTAACAATAGTTGGACACTCGTAGACGGTATGTAGTCTTGCGAGTTATTTGGATTAGTATTAAGTAGAGAATCCATTATAATATTATGTAGATTAGGAAATGTTATTTTGATCAATGGTTTATGAAAGACTCCCCATTTTTTTGAGATCGTTTTCATGGTTTATCCGGATTATTTTATCACCTGGTCCTTTGCGTACCATCAGTCTACTGGATTTAAACCATACAAATTGGAAAAGCATTTCTTTGGCCGTTTGCTTAGCTTTCCACAGTAGCTCCTTAAAATAGGGCGAAAGAACTTCGTGATGTAAATTGGTGATGAGGTTAATGTTTTGGCCGTGTTTTTTAACGAAAGTAATGATTCCCTTTTTTTATGGTTATGGAAAGAAATATGTAGTTTATTGGGGGTGTTCGGTCGGCGATCTTGGATCCTGGTCACCAGGCGAATGTCCTCTTGTAGCAGGGGCAGTCCCAGCGAGCTGGCTACCCGTAGTACAGCTTCCGTCGGTTGTTCGCCCGGCTGCAGCTCCATACCCGCCAATTCCACGCAGTCAGAAAACTTCTCCTGCTCTAATTCAGCAAGTCTTCCTTCAAGGCTGGAGATTCTATTGTTTTTCTTCTCGTTTTCCTCGCGCAAAAATTTTGTTTCTTTCTGTAGATCTTGCATGTGTTTGAAACTCGCGACTAAGTCTTCATATTGGTTGCCAATGAATTCGTTGCTCCTCTTAAGGTCGTTGATTTCCTCCTCGAACATTTTTTTAATTTCGTATATTTTAGTGTCAAAGTGTTTCGTTATGCGAACATACAAGGCATCAGCTTCTAAACCGGATGACGCACTTGGTGAGCTGGGTCTACTTTTACATTTTGGACAGTTCCAGGTTAGTTTGTTCTTAACCGCCATTCTTTTGAAATTGGTATCCGAGATATTGACGCAGTGATTGTGGAATGAGTTATTGCAGTTGGCACAGGTGAGAGCATGTTCATTTTTGGAAATTATGTTAAGGCAGCCTTCACAGTTCATTTTTTATTGTACCGCACACTGTTTGTATCAGTCACAACACTTATATACCTATATTGCAGAACTATTTTAATTTCCGACCGTATTTGGGCACTAAATGATTGTTTGAAATGGAAAACTTAATATTATTCAGTTGATATTTTTATTGTGTTTGGATGAGTTTCAATTGGGATAATTCCCTTTGTATTTAGTAATATTGTATTTGTTGCACTAAAAACAACAATAGCACTTTGACAGTCCGTTTGACAGTTTTGCACAATTGACAATTGATTTATAAATTTTATAATAATGGTGAATATTTAGGTTGATTTTGAAATGATTATTAGTAAATAAACGTAGTGCACTAAATTATGTTGCAGTATACTAAAACTTGTTGAAATACACTGTTTTATTTGTTTTATTTGTAAGTTTCTAGTAGGACACAGAAAAAACTCGACAGCTGTCAATGGTATTTATTGTTGTAATACAAATCAAACTTTTTTTTTTTTTTACATGAATACCTCACAAGCGTCCCAACTGCTCCCGTCTGAAGCCGGTGAGACTATGGCATCCCCACTTGGGGAATGTTGTGAGGCTGAGGGTAGTGGGGAGGGGAAGGAGATAGGGAAGAGGAAGGTGGGGAAGTACTTGGCTATTCAGATCTGGTCATCAAACACGGCTAATGCCGTTTCAAGTAACGTTTCAATTCTGAATGGTAGTCTTACACCAGGGCGATACAGAGAGTATCTTCCACTCTGGAACGGGCCGCAAATATACTATTTATTATATTAAATGAATAAATTGATTCGATCCCGCGACCTTCGGTGCGCGAGTCAAGCGTCTTACCGCTGCGCTACGCCGGTCGTCATAAAACAAACACTGCAAAAATAAAAGATTTGCTTTTATTTTTTTATTTCTTGCTACCGAGCAATCTCTAAGTTATAAACCTCACCTTAGGAAGGGATTAAATTTAAATTTATAGGTGGGAGTAAATACAATGTTATATGTCTACGTATATTATTAACCTCTCCGCGAGTGAGTTTTGGCGAACAAAACTGTACGTGAGGTGTGAGTTTTTTTTGCTTTATCTTTTTATTTTTTTTAATGAATTTTCATAGATTAACTAAAAATAATATTATATTTTGAATTAGAACATCATCGACGTCAATCTACGAAAAGAAACTAACATCGAAAAAAAAACATGTCCATAACAAAACACTGCTTGCTTCCTTCCTCTGACGACCGCTAAATGACGCAAACAAATTAAACTGTGAAGTCGGTATTGCAAGTATATCATCCAAAACTTTAAAAAACTGCGTGCATTTGTCGATAGGTACCTCTACAAGTCAAATTAGTTCAATTAAATATGGCGGTATTTAAATAATAGCGGCGGACGAAACTTTTCGGCCATACTCTTCTGAGCATTTTTTCGCTTAGCCTCGCCGCGCCGAACCGTTTCGCCCATACTCGTGGAGAGGTTAAACCCAAAATATAAGTTTCACATACAAAACAGTACAAAAAACAAAAGAAAAAATAATAAAGAAGCAAATAAGGAAACACATAATATATTATAAGCACAATCCCAAGGAAGGAATTTCCAGAAAGGTGCTCACACATAGGTAAAAAAAATATCATTACGAATACAAGGAAAAGTAAAGACCAGGAAAAAACAAAACATAAGTACGCAAATGTAATTAGAGCCTACTTGACTCAACCTTTCTTCTTTTCACGGATAGATAAATTAGAGCATAGAGCATTAAATCCATAAATCAAATCTTTAATTATTAACTATAACAGTCGACAGATCTGTTTATGCCAACTGGTTAAGTAATGCTGTGGGAATTAGTTAGCAGAACCGAAGATAATCGACAATTCGCTATCCGTGTCCGTGGCATTTGTCCACCGAGATTATTTACTAAGCGAACATTAATCCGCATTAATAATTACTATTAAGTATGCCCTTATGTTTCTAATAAATTATTAAGTAGGTACCTTTAAGTGCTTGCGTAAATCTGCGATTTATGCTCCCAATGGACACTCCTTAGGCTACGTATTGTAAAGTTCATAGCACACAAGATATTGGATCTTTGAAAAATTGATATTTATAATCATATCAGCATCTTTAAAATTTTAATCGTTAACCAAAAATCTATCTTAAGCCGTAAAAAAATTGGACCATGCTGTCATCATAAAATTGACTGGACTTTTACAGTTTTCAATTTTTTTGTTACAAATCTGCAAATTTTCAGAGGTAATTTTTTTTGCTTTATTTGAATAATGATATCTTATTTTTTAATTTTTTTAAGAAAAACTTTCTTTTTATACTTTTTTGAAGGTTATTCCCATCAGTGAAATATATCATATTAGAATAAGTTAACAATAATAATCTAAACAAAAATATGAAAGAGAACAAGACACAGAAAAACAGAAAAAGACAATGGTCGCAACTGGGACTCGAACCCAGACCTCTCCGTCTAACCGGGACGAGCGCGTTAATATGGAGAAAAATAATTAGTTGATAATAATGTAATTCTAAAATTTGAAAATATGAGATTGACAATTATGACGTTTTGACAGAAGGTGGCAATAGCGAAATTGGTTAACGCGCTCGTCCCGGTTAGACGGAGAGGTCTGGGTTCGAGTCCCAGTTGCGACCATTGTCTTTTTCTGTTTTTCTGTGTCTTGTTGTCTTTCATATTTTCGTTTAGATTAATATTGTTAACTTATTCTAATATAATGATATTTTATCTTATCGTGATTAATTTTGGGGTATTGTACGTATTGCGCTACCTCCTTCTTGTTCCTAGGCTGGCTAAGTCCTCCTTCACGACACATGCTACATTTTCCGCTTACTTTGATGGTAGTAAGAGTTTTTCAAATATTACCAGGTGATGCGTAACCCGGAATTTTTCTCTCTTTTAATTTTTTTTTTTTAATTATAAAATATTATGTTCTGCCCTGATGATGGACGCTGTAATATTGTTGAAGAAGGAGTTTGCTTAACACGGCATATTACCCCAAACAAAAAAAATCACGATGCTGCTTTTGACCGTGAAAATCACATTATATCTTATATTACGCTCACAGAAATTAATCTCGTTTTAAATGCTTGGTAAATTTATTTTTTATATTAGCTCCACACGGGAGGCTCCGAGAAAAAACATCCCTCAGGCCCTGTGCATTCCTTGGAGATGCTGTGTAGTGGGTATTTTTAGGGAAAGGAAGGAGAGGAAGTTCTGATAAGAAAGGGTCAATGTGTCCAGAAGTGACAGATTAGTAATTTACTTCTCCCATTGCCGTGCAAGGCGATGGGTCGAGAGAGTCCGGCTGGAGAGTTTAAAAGGTCTCTCTCGACAAGTCTCTCCCGATCCGGCCCGCCACACAGGAGGTGGGCAAACGCATCGGCCGGCAAGACAAACCTCACCCCATGAACCCGGGCACCCCTGCTAAGTCACCAAACTCATCAAAACACAGGGGTGGTGGTAACCCAATAAATGGTTCCCTGGTGGCGGTACCCATCCCGCCTTCTAAATTGCAAAGTGTGGTATCAGGTATAAGTTTAAAAAAAACTCGGAACTTCTGAAAGTCATTGTACCCTTCAACAAAAAACAAATAATACTATGTTTTTCATACGTACTTTTATTGTTGCGACCATTTCCGTTGGATAATTAGAATAAAATATAGCTCTACGCGAGTATCAAGTTTCCCCGTAGTAAAGAATGGCCTTTGACTTCTGGTAGTCTCATCTAGCACGCGGCTGAGATTTATTTGATAATATGGTCTGCGAATTACAGTGGTTTCGAATTGAAAAAGCGCAATAAAAAATATATATCATCAGGTTTATTTAAAACTAGCGCAGACCCGTGAAAAAATACCTAATCGTCTGAATTCTTGAAAAATCAATTCCAATTTTAGGAAGACAAATATACTCGCAATTTTCTGCTAAACATATTGTATTACTAGCGCCGTAGACATAAAATTACTAAATAGTAAATAATAACAGCGGTACGCAAAACGTACAGACAACCGAAATTAGTATTTTTGATAAGTTTTCATTTTGATTGCCTGATACAGGCATTTTTCTGTCTTCTTAAAATATACTATTTTTTACCAGGGTTCTTTGCCTTCTTGTACGAGCGTGTTGTTATTTTGTAGTCTCTCTTGGTGGCTTTTTACAGTCTGATCCTTAATTTTTTTTAATATTTTTTTGCAAAAATATATTAAGATTTTTTTTTTAAATGCTTGTCCTAAATCTCTTAAGGTCTGGTGGCCTTTGGTTATCTGGTTTCCCGTCAATTGGATAATTTCGCAACAAATAATTTTCGAAAAGTAATTGCGTGACCTGCCTAAACACATTTAAGACGTACCATCCTATTGCTGATGGTTATGATTTTGAGACGATGTATGTGAATGAAGCAAGAGAACATCTGTCAAGACCAAGATGTTTGGTGGTCCGTCATGTCTGTCTACCTTTGCGGGGAAATTAACTATAAAAGCATATTTCCATACATTTTGTAATAAAATAACGCATCTGTGCAATTTTTCATTCGTTTCACCAATTCAATGTTGCATCAATTTATCCCACCATTAATGGTAATGAGACAGTAATGAGACTGGTGGAATAAATTTGTGAAACATTTGGCCTTTTTAAATTTTTTGTCTTCCCATTGTACGCTCAGACAGTACATCATAGGCCTACCAGATGCTCTATCATACTTTCCAGATTTTATTTGAAAAGTATTATTCCTTTCTCAATTATTTCTTTGAACAATGTCTACTTTCATATCGTTGCTCTTTTGAATATTACCAATCTTTGGTTCAAATGAATTTCTAGGTCAACTCTCAAAGAAGTATCATTTTTAAATCTTGAGGGTTCTCGGATATTAGAGTACATACATCGAAAACTAAACACATCAAATAAAAACAAAATAGTCTTTATAACATGGCGCCATGAATGACATAAAAGCAAACAGATGAATCATCTCAAATATAACATGCTTTTGTCATCAAATAAAGTTTATTTGCCATCAATATTGCATTGAATTAAATAACATAAAAGTGCTAAACAAATAAAAATGAAATCATTGAACATCTCTGAACAAACAGTAGCAAAACAGGTCGGATCTCTCAGGACAGTGCCTGCTTCTGTTGGACCGAGCCGGAGTAATAAATCGTAGGAAAGAATTCTGCGAAAAACTCCTGTTTTGCCGAGAGTCTGTGTTCTCTGAGTCATGGTTTCAAGTTCCTCCAAGTCGACTTCATTCATGAGTCATGTCATTAAAATGAATTATATTTATTTCATTTAGGAAAAAAATATTTGCTTATGGTGATCTTCGCGTGACTACTGCCTAATATTATGTAATCAAAAATGTTTGCATTTCACACAGATATTTGCAATTTTATTATATTGTAAGTGGTTTGATTTTTACGATGGGTTTTTACGTTTCGTTTGTATTTTGCTCACATTCACGGTACTCAGCATGGATAAGCCATCCAGTGAGGCCAACATTATTAAAAATGTTAAATATTTTATAATTTTTTTTTTTTTAAATTAATAATTCAAAAAATACTGGTTTTTAAGGCAATTATTGAGCTGCTTTTTTAATCTGCTTTGAGTTTTATATTGACCAGACAGTTAATCCCCCGATATATATACTATTTTATTATCTCGATACATTTATTTTGCTATATTATACCTATGTTCGTCCTCACCTAGAACACGCCTCACAAATTTGGAATCCAAGATATATAACATATGTTCATAGAATAGAACGTGTTCAGGAAAAATTTCTCTCCTACATATATCTTCAGACGTTTTATGCATTCCAATCAAATGAAGATATACGTCAATTCTTTAAAATCCCGAAATTAAATTGTAGAAGAATTATTTCTGATCAATTGTTATTATACAAAATCCTAAATAATACGGTATCTTCCCTGTATCTCTTACAAAAAATAGATATTAGAGTTCCTGGTCGTAATAGTAGAAACGTGTCCCTTTTTTATAACAGCCGCTCCAATACCAACTACTTACAAAATGAATTCATACATCGAGCCTGCCATTATCATAACACACACCTCCTATATATAGAATCTTCAATATAACTTTCAACAAATTCAAAGCAACACTATTAGATAAATGTAATGAATCACAATACACCCCTTAACATCCATATTTATATTTATTATATTATTAATCAGATTTCTTTTCCTAATTTGCAAGGTATTTATATATTCCCTAATTACATACATATAATCCGTATACTCCTACATGATCATAAGCTTACCCTTTATTGTGTTTTTCTATATTCTTTTCATGCATATTTAAGTATTTAGCTTCTCTTAAATATTTTTTTCTTTATGTTTTATTTTAACTTCTCTTAACTATTTTTTTTTTTAGTTTTTCTTGTCTAGCTACAAGCTAGTATAGTTTACTAAAAAAAAAAAAAAAATATCAGCGAAAACATGTTTTTAGGCATACTGTTTTATTTTAGCATTCTTTCTTTTTATGTATCTTTGTAAAGCTGTTTGTTTTCCAAATAAAAATATTTTAAAATAAAAATATTTTATTATTATTTTATTTATTATTATAATTGATCCCCCGATGGTAGGCCCTCGATATTATAATTATTTTAAAATTATATTTTTTTATAATTATTTATTAAAGGCAAACTTAAAATTGACTTCAAAAATACTTTTAACAATAATTTGTTATGGATATCAAACGAATTTATCTTTGTACTTATACACTGGTAACTGGTATATAGGCAAGTATTTTTTTCCTTGATGCATTTGAATGAAAATGTGTTGTATACTTTTGTTATTCGGCGGTGCACCCGCTCTGCACACCCCTTCGAGGACAATTAGTTATGTTTTGTGGAAGTAGGTCAGTGGTTGAGTGGGCATCGCGTTTGGATCCCGCCCAGGCGTTCCATGTTCGATTCCTCGGCAGGCTAAGTCCTCCATCATGGCTCAAGCAACATTTTCGGCTTACTGTAGTGATAGTAGGCGATTTTCAAATATTGTCAGGTTAAAAAAAAAAGAAAAAAAGGTTTACACTATTTTCCCTAAATCGACTGCATATTGTATATAAATACCAGCTTTCGGGGGATCATCTGTCATGGAGCCGAGTTTTACGTATTGTTAATTTTTTTGGATATTGATGTTGATGAATAACGTTGTTGTTCACTTGCCTACTTTATGTATGATATACCGCTTTTCTTGAGTTTTCAACTTTCATACTACGTATTATTATTATTCACATTTAAAAGCCCAATATAACTTAATAATACTATTGTTTAAAAAAAAAAACGGAATATTTACTAAATAAGTCTTTTCAATCATTATCCCTCGCAGAGATGATACGATCTTGCACTCTGAAAAAAGATGCAAAAATATACCTTCATTTAACTAATGTTTATAAAATAATTAATCCTCTTTTTGCAAAAAAAACCACACCAATTTTACAAATGAACCAACATATTATGGCGTTTAATCCTATTTTTTAAAAAATTAAATACATATTACAAACCTCCACATCCAAGGATAGAATGAACAATACGAAGTGAACAAAGTTATGTCGAACTAAAGTTTCAGTATTTAGTAAATTTACAGTACATACATTGAAAAGAAATCCACGGAAATTATTTTTTTTCTGTAATGCACACAATTATTTTCAAATATCTTTGAAAAACCTTTTAATCATTTTCTTTGTGAAATTTATAATAACAATCGTCTAGAATTCTTAAAAAAACTGATATTCTTAGAAATACGAGAATTAATAACTTACCCATACTCAAATTCTTCTGTTACATTTACGATCCTTAAGGTAATTTCCCGAAAAGATCCAATAGGAATTTAGGCCCAAATCAATGGGAGCCACCGCTGGAATGTAGCTAGATTGGTTTTAAAGGAATTTTGTATTTATTTAGTAGCTACTTCTGGTGCGTTGAATATATTTAGTATGGCGCCCAACATGGTGCCTAAACAGTGAAAGATGGAACGTGAATAGATAGGATCTCGGGCACGCGTAAGTAGCGCGTTCTGTGTAACATTAAAATGATTCACTATAAAACTGCTTTTTATTTTTTCAGTGATTTTTTGTCGAAATCGTTAAATTTTGGATCCAGAGCTAATTAAATTATCTGAATTAAAGAGAATATAATCTAATAGCTGGTACCCGGCAGCGCATTTCCTTTTCCGTGTTCAATACGAGGCAACCATGCCTCGAAATCAACACGGGTTTGTAACGCCATTTATCCACTAAACCCGTGTCCAGTAGAAGGCAAGCGGCATCCTACTGTGCACGGGTTTGTAACGCCAATTCCCTTCCCAAACCCGTGTTCAGTACGAGGCATGTTAAGTCATTATATACAAGTTTGTACCTGTATTTATAACAGCAGAACATGGAAAGAAATGTATTAGAATAATGACACATACCCGCTAGACAAACCCTGCTTTGCCAAACAAACCATTCAAAACCTGGGATGTTTTTTTTAAATTATGATGACATTCGAGTTTATTTTAGAGAATTTATTTTATAAGATTGGTACTATAAAGTGTTATAAGTACTATATTATTAAATGTTTTTATTTATTTTATTAGTAAGGCTGTTTGAATTTTATTGCCCATCCATTATATTGTGCGTATATGCACACACTTCCTTTTTTTATATTATAATCACGTTTGGAGGACGTGTGCCTCGTACTGAACACGGATTTGGAAAGGGATTGGCGTTACAAACCCGTGCACAGTAGGATGCCGCTTGCCTTTTACTGGACACGGGTTTGGAGAAAATGGCATTACAAACCCGTGTTGATTTCAAGGCATGGTTGCCTAGTATTATACATGGAAAAGGAAATACGCTACCCGGCATGCGTTGCAATGCCATTCAAAGAAATACATTGATTCTCCCTGCATGTCCTTTTCCGTGCGTCCCCGTTCCCTTATACCTTCCCCGCCTTCCCCCTTCCCATCTCTTCCCTCTCCGCATACTTCACCTTCCCCCTGCCTTTCCTCCCTCCCGCTAAAGTATATGAAGTACACACATTTTTATTTATACAAATTTCATAACGCAATATCTTATACAACCTATGTTACTCCCTAATAATGTAGCTTTCTATTGGTGAAAGAATTTTTAAAATCGCTAGTGGTTTTTAGGAATGAAATCGTATCAAACAAACACACGCACTTTCGCATTTATTATAAAATTATTATTATATATGGATGTCAAAATAAACTATTTATCCTTCAGGCGAGTCAAAAACAGCATCATACGGCATACCACAAGGAACTGTTAATGAACCAATAAAGTTTTATCCATGTATATCAAATAAATAATTAGAGAAGAAATGACAAGAATGCATATTTACTATTACCACAATATAAGCACTATGTTTTTTTTTTTATATATTTACGCCTGTTAAAAAGTTTTTAACGTGGACGTACATTTAATGATTCCGCACATTTACCTTCGGCAACGAGACCATGTGACCCGAAGAGGCCAT
This sequence comes from Limnephilus lunatus, assembly GCA_917563855.2. Lineage (NCBI taxonomy): Eukaryota > Metazoa > Arthropoda > Insecta > Trichoptera > Limnephilidae > Limnephilus > Limnephilus lunatus. The sequence goes on along the minus strand of OU830593.1, from coordinate 100,115,629 downwards.
AGACAATTAGGGTAATGTTGGAACTGTGTCACCGACTAATATGATGCACTACGCATAGTTTACACAATATACTCATTAACAAGGCAATGGATAAGTATGCATGTTCTAAACTTATTTCAAACATTGTACAAGAAAGAAGAAATATTTTTAGAGTTAAGAAATTTTATAAATATGAAAGAAAAATCTTAATGTATTTAGATTTAAGTATAATCGTTTTTTTAAGTTTATATTTGTAAATATAATAAACAAAAAAATGTTTTTCATATGCCTAAACAGAAAAATTCCACAAGCGGAAGCTTTTATCAGTAGTAGTTTAAATGTAATTGAACATTGGTTCCGCGATAAGCAATCAATTTTATCACTTTAACTTCCCCAGCGGACATTTACACCTCTGCAGCAGCTTCCAGAGATGGAAATCATTAGTTAAACGTTTAAAAATTATAATAAAATGAGCCGACGCCGAAGAATCGAGATTTTAGATTCGTTCGAGAAGAAAATACAAGATAACATCGCATTCCTACCAAGCTAGGATATAATTTGAATCCTAATTTGTTAAAAATGTGAGTTTTAGTAACCGATTTTCCTGAATGATCTCTATTCTGTGTAAAAAAATTATCAAGTTAATTGTTGTTTTTTATGTGGAATTTTAATTCAATTCGGAAAGATAGCTCCCCCTCTGTAAGGCGCCGTATCCCCGTTTAAAAAGAAGAAGATGGAGATAGGTATATTATGTAATTATGAATGTTGTAGAGAGTGCGCTAATATTTGAAACTATAAAATTGATGCGAAAATTGTGAAAATGTTTAAAACACGACGCGTTTAAAATAGAAAAAATCTGTCTAAACAGCATTTAAAGAAACACTGTGATTTTTTTCATACATGTAACATGTAAAATAACTGAAACAGACGTGAAAATGATAATCATCGGAGCATACTTTCCGATTTTTTTTCTATCGAGGGAATTTCATATAATTTGCGTTTTGGCGTGGGGAATGTATAGATATTATCTTAAAAAATAACATATATTTTTTTAAGAGCTTAAAAACTTAAAATGTTAAAGGGGGACATGTAAGAAATCGGTTGAAATTTGGTTAGCGGCGGCTTATTTAAAAAATCCAATTTTTTTTAAAAGTGGTTGTATCTATTTTAACCACGTTGAACATTGTGGACATATGTTGGTAATTAAGTATAGTAGTACGATATTTTATAAAAAGTAGAAAAGGTTTTTTAGGTGCATAGTAGCCATATTGTTAATGTTTTTGTAATCTATAATTCAAAAACTTGTTGCTTTTTTCCCTCTGGGTTATGCACTTTACATATATTTTGGATTGTGCATTTTTTATTGTGTTTTTTATACATTATGTAAATGTTGTTTATTGTTATCTACAATTTACAAATTCGTTGCTTTTTCCTCAGTGTCATGCAATAACACAACCTAACAATTATGTAAAAGCCTGTTAGGACGTTGGTAAATAGTAAATAAATTAAAAACTAGAAGATTTTATCCTTTCGCATATTTGGCTAAGAATTCGCGAATGGTGTCTAGAATTTCGGGTTTCAAGCAATATTTTATAACGTACACCCTCATTTCGATCATTAACTATGGTTTGTAGAAAAATTAACTAACTACTCGTAATTTTCATAGCGTTGAGTTATAATGTCCTGTGAAGACTCGGCTGTGTCCAAAACTATTTGAATTTAGGTCTAATCAAATAAGTGTATGCAAAGACGACTGTAATATTTTTTATTTAGGTACTTAGTAACATTTTTCGAAATTTAAATTAGTTTTTCCCTGACACGACGTAGTCCTGGTATGACCGGGACTACTAGACAATTTATTAACCACCGTATTACGATAAACTTTAAAATCTCTCAAAGCACTGGCAATAAACTGGTCAAAATGTTTATCTCTTTTGCTCAAATATTTCTTATTCCCATCAGAAGAGCCTCATTTGTCACTCTACTCCCGGCAGTATAATGCCATGGCCTTTAGGAAGGAGTTTTGATACCATTATAGCCATAACGTCTCCATTATTTAATGGAAAATGCTTCTCCCAAACGAAGGCATTGTTGTTTATTATTTATTGTGTTCGGTCGGTAAGCAGATCCCTGCAAAACAAAGTGGCGATATATTTGAATAAGGAACACCTAGATAAGAATGGGGAAGATAACATCTGGATAAAGAAGAGGGTGGGTCAAGTTTCAACATTACGATTAATTAAATATTAATATTTATTGAACATAACAAACGAAAGAATGGAATACGAATGTATGCTGTACCTATAGATACAGCATTTTGGCTTTATGACGCCAAATCTATTTCTTTCATTGAGGTACATCATATGAACTTACGTATATTCGTTTATTGTTATTACTTCCCGTAGAATTGACGATGGCACAATGCGGTAACTGCAAAAAAGAACACTTATGTAGTTACAAAAAGTGACAACTTAAATACAGCATTCTGCCAGGCAACCCCAAAAATACATTGATTTGCTATAACGACGTCGTTGATTACGTCAACTGCCAGAGGCAGGATCTTTGAGTTACAGAATATTGGCCTCACGTCCTTATAACTATCCGCGCCATGTGCGCGTGGAGTGATATGTCAATACGCTTTATCTCTACAAAGCTAGTTTTGAGAGGAAATATTTTAAACCCTTTTGGAGAATTTGTTATTTTCCTCGCAATTTTTTTTTTTTTTAATACGAATACCGCACAAAAGTCCCAACTGCTCCCGTCTGAAGTCAGTGAGACTATGGCATCCCCAATTGGGGTATGTTGTGAGGCTGAACGTGGTGGGGAGGGGAAGGAGATAGAGAAGAGGAAGGTGGAGAAGAACCTGGCTATTCAGATCTGGTCCCCAAACACGACTAATGCCATTTCAAGCAACGTTTCAATTCTGAATGGTGGTCTTACACCAGGGCGATATAGAGTATCTTCCACTCTGGATCCTCCCGCAAACATACTACATATTATTTTAAATGAACAAATTGTGAAATTACACAAATTAATCAAATAAAATTTATTTGCCACGCCGGGATTCGATCCCGCGACCTTCGGTGTGCGAGTCAGGAGTCTTACCGATGGACTACGCCGGTAACAGGGATAACGAGAATTAATTTGAAATGTTTAAAAAAAAACCAAACGTGTCATGAATTTCAAAATACATGACATATTTGGAAGCTTTTTAACAAAATTTTAAATGAAGGGTTACATGTTTATGTTACACATTTTTTGTAATAGCAGCTATAGATACCATAAAAACTGCACATTTATAACCATTTTCTGTCTGCTAAAGAATTTTTTTCAGATAAGAAAAAACGATAAGAAAAATATTGTCTATACTGAACGTCCCCCCTCATTCTATCCCTATTGCAAAGGCTCTACATTTTTCAGTGGTACTTTAAGTTTAACATTGTTAGCCGTCGAGCCTTCAAGGCTTAGGGCCAAGACTTTGTCCTTTTAGAGGTCGCTGCGCACCGCGCGGTACCGTGCCCAGTGCATGCTGTCCAGTGTCCAGGGCACGCTGCCCAGCACTATTTCTCATTGCATTGTATTGCATAAAAGTGCATCTAAGGAAGGAATTAAAAATATGGAGTGTCCACAACGTGACTTTCTTTAGAATGCCCAATGGCGTTATACATTTTGTTCAGACTTTTGATATCTACGGCAGATGCGGTTTCGAAGACTGGAGTCATCAAATTTATTTTTGATTGCCTTAATCGGATTATTTTACCTATAAAAAATCAGCCTGAAAAAACACTATTCAGAATCTAAAAGTTTCGTCGCTTAAATTAGCTAAAAAAATGTTTATGACCAGACATGAGTAGCCAGGTACTTCTCCGACCTTCCCCCCTTCTCTTCTTCCCATTCCCACTTCTTATAATTTTTTGAAATGAGATCCAAGGGGCGTATGTGTGGTAAAACAATGTATGATCGTATGAGAAATGTGGATATCCGCAAAAAATGTAAGGCTGATGTAAGCATAAAGAGTAAGATTAAGAAACAGACCCTCTGATGGTTTGGTCATGTAGAGCGAATGAATGAAGAGAGTAGTGAAAAAAGAATATACGACGCAAATGTGAATGGTAGAAGAAGTCGGGGACGCCCGAGGAAGACATGGCATGATCAAGTGAATCAGATACTTGAATCGGGCCATGTCAAAAGTCAGAATAATAGAAGAGAATGCATGAGACGATGTATGAATGTGAATGAGGCAAAGAGTGTGTGCCAAGACCGAGTTGTTTGGCGGTCCGTCCTCTCTGCCTACCCCTGCGGGGAAACTGCGTGATGGTTAGTTATAATTTCTTAACTTTCCTCAAATAGGAAAGCCATTATTTCTCCACACCAGTGAAGTAAAAAATCTTTAAGATGAGATTTTTTTTTTCTACTTTCTTTTCAGTTTGTTTGAGTTTGACTCATAATCAGAATACAAAGAAACACGTGAAAAAAAACGAGTGTCCTTTAGACCACACGACTGAAGTAAAACTTCACTAATTTTAAAAGAAGAGAGAAATAAAATGTGCGCGTGAACTGCTCTCTCTTGCTCCTACAGTATGATACAGACAATAGGCCTGCACTGTGTCTTAGTTATACGAAACGTAACTGGCTATGAGAGAAGGAGAGAAAGAAAATGTGTGCTCGCACCTCTCTTGCCACTACAGTAAATACGAAACGTAACTTTCTCTCTTTCTGTCTTCACTAACGTATATCTCCCTCTAAACTTTCATTCGCCTCGCCCGATCACACTTTCGTAACTTTTTTTTCGTTGGTTTCATATTATCTTTTATTATCAACCGTTTTTCACTTTCTTGGAGCAAGGCATCTGAGAAAGCCACTGTTTCTTTCCTCAACACAATCGAGAGCGTTGGACTGTTTGGTAGAGCCATGTTTTGTTCACTTTGTTGTGTTTATCCTTAAAGTAAGCGAGTAAAATTCTATGTAAAGCGCGCTTGTGGATACAATATTCCATTCCTGAAACATACATCTTCGTACAAAAATCAGTCAGGAAGATTAAAATGGTTACTTAATAAATATAATGTACCAACTGCACGAAGTTTTGATCCAAAGATTAATGGAATGGTAAACACAAATTGTTTGCAATTTTATATGACTCTGGCCATCGATCAAGGACTTAAGTTAATCCAAGGACATTTTGAAGAAACTTTTTAAGCACCGTTGTAATTTGAAACTCGATGAAACAGAAGCGAGCGACACAAAAAATACGTAAAAACATACGTCTATAGCTATAGGATTTAGCCTGCGAGAGAATGAGATCGTATAATCCGTCTCCTTTTTGTATGGTGCTTTGTAGCTTATCGGTCTCCTCTTTGTGCGGTGCTTCATGGCCGCCCCACTCTTGTCTATTTTATGGATGGTTTCCAACTGCATGTGAATTGCACACTCGGATCTGCTACGACAATACCTACAAAACCCTTAAGAGCAACGTCTGCGCGGCCCTTTTCAAACAAAATTTAAATTTGAATTTTGATGCCAAAATACCCAAACAAAATTAATTATTATTTTCGTAATCAAAAGGCATATCAAATATCTACTTCGGATACGTGTTTTATTTTATTGATTTGAGATTTAAATTACCTATGTGTCAGCCATTAAAGAATTCATTAATTTTTTAGATGATTTCAGAGGCAACGTTGGCATTTTATGTAAGTTTATTGAAATTATAAAAAATTAACTCTGGCGACTATTTTAATGTAATTAAAAATAAAATAAATGCGCTTTTAAAAGGTTTAAGCTTTTTTTATGTTTTATTTATATTCCTTCTTAAACAAGTCTAAAAAATGACGTAGACCCTAGGGAAAATTATTTTCCCCAGGGCCTCTTGTGTGAAGCAAATGCAAAAAAAAAATTGTTGAAAAAAATACAATGTTCTATCTCATTCTCTCGCAGGCTGCTAAATCCTGTAGATGTATGTGTTTTTCTCTTTTTAGTGTCAATCTCAACGGTGCTAAAGAAATTTTAACTTCAAAAATTTTCAGTTTGGTTCGGTATTTTGGCTCCAAATCTAAATTTAAGCTTGCCTGAGAAAGACCACGCAGCCATTGTCCTTAACTATATTCCATTTATAATATATACTCTCAAAAATTCTCTCAAATCTACATTACGTATCAACTTTTTTACTCGAAGTTAGAACCTACAAAATATTATAAATTAATTCATCCTTAAATCCCATATCTCTAACATCTAATACTAATGAGACTCGTCAGGGATGATTTTTTTAGTGAGTACCTACTTATCTAGGTTACGTCAGAAATAGTATTTGATTCTCATTTACAATAATAAGACGAAAGCTTTGTTATTATTCATGTTTCAATACATTTAGTTTAGGTATTAATAAAATTAAAAACGTTTTAAGCTTTAATTGCGAAATATTGAATTTTCTATCCGCCGATTTATAGAATCAGCGAATTAAAATCTTACCGCGGTAAATCGCTAAACTTATAATGCGGCTACACCTGAGGATAATTAACGTAATCTCGCGACACACAAAGAGATTTAAAATCTAATTGCTGCTTATTGTTAGTGGAAAAACATATTTGTTCGATACCATCTTCCATTCAAGTGAATGTTTTGCTTTTTTAGATTAAAAAGCTAATAAGTATCAATAAGGCTAAGGTTAATAATTATTATAGATAGATACTAGATACCCTTTCTTTACTCAAAATTATTACACTTACCAAGGAGATCACCTAAGAATTTTTTTTTCAATCGATTTCCGTAAGAATAATACACTGTGAAACAATATTTTAAAGACAAACTTACGAAAAAAACTGCTTCTACTTGAATTAATCTTATTCTCAATTAAGTTTGAATTAATCTTATTCTCAATTAAGTTACCTTAAGTGACATTCCCTTGTTCAAATAAGATAACTTTTGTGTTTTATTATTAATGTCTAATTACTAATTACAGTAATTTTTGATACGTTATAACTGCTAGTAGTATAATACTTACAAATAACAACTTACAATAAATTATTTTCTACTTTTTGTAAATTTTAGTGACTATATAAAACAATTTTATATACAAATAAACAAAATAAAATAGTGAAATTAAGTATAGGTAGATATTGTATTTCTTAGTCCTCCTCACTAGGGGGTCCTGTGCCAAGGCGGACTAAAGTTATTTAATTATAGTTTTTTTTCTTCTATATCGTTTTTAATGTGTTTAGAAATTTAATAATACTTGTAACCTTAGAATTTTTAAATACTTGTAAATATCTAAAATAGAATACGTACTGTACATTTCTCTTCCAACCACAAGCTAATGCTTCCATGAAAGAGTAGTTTTAAAATATTGATTGCATGATTGTACCTTTCTTAGCTCGTCGTTTGCTTCGTCGATGTTTGAAATTTTAAAACTATTTTCAGTTTTTGAACCTCTTCGTGTCCATCTCTCGAATAAATTTTTTAATATGTGTATAAAAACCAATGAGTAAACTGTAATCTTAGTGCATTACGCTAGGTGGTGAATTTTCGGTTTTAAGATACCCGAATATTGATGAGTGCCCTCCTGAGCTTTGGGCTCATGTTCACTCTGACGATTATCAGCTGGGAGACTCTTTCCATCTTCAGTACAGGTCAACCGCTTGTGGTTACGTAGATATTTACTGCTGTAACGTTAAAACTAAATAAACAAGTAATTATAATGAAACTAATTGTCTCCTCGAAATAACCTTATTCTGCAAGAGAAGTCAACCCCTTGCACAGGGGTTAGATCGTTACATAAATATATTAAATATAAAAGATTTAACACAATTTTCTTTAGAAAAATATCACCTTGCATAATATATTGTTTAATGAAAGAAATGAACGAGGGATTTCAAACTCAGCGCTCTCACTACTGGACCACGGAGGTCAATTACAGACAAAAGATTACCAATTTTAGAGGCAGGTACGGGTACCCATTGATTGGATAACCAACACCCTTGCCATAGGTCACTCCAAGTGGTTCACTATATTTGGTGTCTTAGCAAGGGTGCCCAGGTTCATGGGGATGAGATTTGTCTGCGTTTGCAAATGCGTTTGTTCACCTTCTGGGTGAGGGGCGAATCTAGATAGATTAATTGAGGGACGCCTAATCTAGACCTCTCCAGCAGGATTCTTTCGACCCATCGCTTTGTCCGTCACTCCTGGACACATTGACCCCCAGATTACTATCACCCCTCATACCTTTTTTTCCTTCCCAAAACTTCATATCCTCCTTTTCTCTGAAAATACCCTGAAAAATGGAATAGCTCCATGGAATCCCTAAAGATGACATAGGCTTTTTTTCCTCAGAGCCTTCTGTGTAAAGCTATTGTAAAAAAAAACAAGAAAAATAAATAGAATGAAGAATGTTTTACAAGTTCGAGTAAGTAAGAATATTATGTAGATTTAAATGCGGTCTTGTAGCCGATTTTTCACCGCAAGATTTGCGTATACTAGTTGCATCCTAGATGCGCAAGTACCCGGCTACAACTTGGTCGCCGCTACTAGATTATATTATTTTTTCAGCCGAGCTTACCGCGTTCTGCCGCAGATGCCAAGATAATGCCCCTTACAAGAGCGGGCCGGTAGCGAAAAACGCAGCAAGCGAGATCGGTATCCGTATTGTTAATCCGGTAATTTGAATTTATTGCGGAGATAGCGATTGCGTTTATAATGAATAGTTCGCACAAAGGGCGGACACCGCTTATCGGCTGGACGGCGAGGCCAATTTGTCCCGACTCGAAAGTTATACGATTTTTCAGGTTTCTGCGTCGGAAAACGTTAAATTTGCGCTGGTGACAATTTTAACTTCCATGTTTGCAAATTCTTTGAGTTATTCATTCATTCAGAGCTTGAGAGTTACTTTTTCCTTTCCAAAAAAATATTTACACAACGTACTCTTCGGTCACTCAGATTAAATACACACCCATGTGTATCCTACTAATATTATAAAGGCGAAAGTTTGTATGGATGTATGTTTTTTTACTCGTTCACGCAAAAACTACTAAATGGATTTTAATTAAACTTTTCAATAATATAGCTCAGACATCAGAATAGGCTATACCTAGGCTATAGCTTAGAGCTCAGGAATTATGAAAGTTGTATACAAAAATTGCAATAGGTGGAAAGCGAGCTGTTTGAAAAATAAATGTAACGGGTATGGAGGGGCAGTGAGGGGGGAGAGGGGGGTTGGGGGAGGGGGACTTGGGGGAGGAATAGAGGGGGTGGGGGGAGGGGGCGGGGGAGGGGAGGAAGGGGGGAGTGGGGATAGGGAAAGTGGAGGAGGCGCTGTGGGAACCCCCCCCCCTAATGCTATGCGAGCGAAGCCGGGGGCAAAAGCTAGTATATATACATATTTAAAAAATATATATATTTATAAATTAATGAGTAAAAAATATTTAATAAATGAAGACAGATAGAAGATAGAGTTTCGCTAGTATTCTATTCATCCATTGAAAATTATTTTGTGAGGAGTATTCGAAAAGGGAGCGTTGAGTTTCCAGGTTAGTTGAAAATGTTTCTTTATGTTATATATGACGTCATTATTTTTTATGTAATTTATTAAATAACGCCCTTTTAGGGCGATTATATGAATATTAAAAAATATATAGTATATATTGTACATAACGGAACTACCTCGGTAAAAACATTTTGTATTTGTTTAGTGGTAAATTGAAGATGTCCACTGACTTGATATAATTATTTCCCTCCATTATTATTCTGGGAAAAGAGGAATAAATATCCCAGAATTTCCGCGCTCAAAAAATTCCGGCTTTTAGTATTACTTAGTGGAATCCGAAAGCTTATCAATGTAAGCAATTCTGGACTAACAACTACATCATCTAAAATTTTATATGGAAATAGTCGGTGAAAATTCTTCTGTCTGACAAATTACTCGGGTGTGTGTGAATTGTCAGACAGAAGTATTTGTGCAGTGCTTCATTAAGATCGATGCTTATTTTGGTTAAATGTGCACGAATCTTAACTTATGAAGATCACAGTAATATAAGATAAGATAATAGCAAAATTAGAAATAAGTTGATAGTAAATTTAAACTTAGTAGATAGTTTTAATAAAACGACATTTTTTACAACTCACTTCATTTGGCATTTTCACGATCAATTGGTTCCTTATAACAGGCAATATGCCTAGCTAGGAACTAATATTCACCTGAGAAGACGTAATAACACTTGTACATATTTAATTAAAATAAAACACATTGAATACGATATTGTTAAATTGTTGCTTTGGATTGAAAAATAGAAAAGATTAAAATATAACTATTTCCAAATATAATGCCTCAGGGATGGACTACACTGAAACTAAAAAAAACTTGTGATATTGCGTGATTCGTGCATTTCATCAAAACATTTTTCAAACATTATATTATTGCTGATGTATGTTTTTGTGCAATTTGTCATTGTTATATTCAGGTGAAAGTATTTTTGGGGCGAGGTACCTACCATTATGTTCCTTCATTAACTATTTATCGGTTCGTATAATATGCTTTGTACTGTTATCATTGGATAAAAGCTGTAAACTAAATTTAATAAATAAAATAAATAAAGTCTTCTTTAGTTTTTTACGCATATTAATTGATTAAGCGCGGAAAAGGCCTATTTTTACTCAACTGTTTTGCATTTCGTCTATCTGTAAATTTGTTTCTGCGTTCAGTAACTAAAGATTGTGCCACCACAAAAAATGTGAAATCTTTGTGTTATTTTGAACTATCTTATTCGCATTTTTTCAGTATTATGGTAGGTACTTTTCTGCCTAAAGAAAGTTTAAAAAAAAATTGTCATTGAGCTAGTGACATCACTTTGGATAAATTCCTTATTTAAGTTTAAAATTTTAAAAGTTCAAAATATATATCTTTTATATTTAAATAGGTAGGTATTTACGTACCTACTTACACATCTTATGATTAGAATAAGCTAGAAATATTGGTGTTGATTTTTTTAATAAGAGAAAATTATAAATATATATTTTTGGAGACAAGGTCGACTGTTCATAGAACCATTAGTAAAAGGTAGGTATTTTGAAAAAGTTAAAACAAGAAAGATAACAAAAACCTGGTTATTAAGTTGGCGTCGGCAATGCGATTGCAATTTAGCCATTAATCCTCCAATATTTCTTTGTAAATCATAATTAATTAATCATTGGTTATTTTAAAGCGTTCCTGTTTCTCCAAGTATTTTTAAAGAGATTTTTTTCATAACTTCATCTAAATTCAAGTAGAGCCATTGCTTGGCCCAGCTCCATTCTTCTCTCCAGGTGATGAGATTCTTGTTATGATTGACAGGCGATCTAAGCCGGGTTCAACTCCGGGCTCGGCACACCTCGACATCTCAATAAGTAGACCACCCGGGGAACATCCTAGACAAGTCAGTCAAACTGATTATATACCTGTAGAATAGAGCCATCATAGAATCAATGATCTTAACCAAATATATGAAGAAAAAAATTATTCTCTTGCCAACGCCTCAAGCAATAAATCTATCAAAAGTTAAAATTAGATATGTTGTAAAGAAAATTTGTTGAACCATTTTTATTTGAAATTTCTAGGTTATTGTTTATGAATATTACTTACCAATTTTTAATAACAATTTTTTAACTGTCGCCGCTTTGACAATAAACCTTATTTCCATTGACAATCGCGTTTGAATTTCCATTGGCATCGCGTTTGGATCCCATCCGGGTGTCGCACGTTCAATTCCTCGACTGGCTAAGTCCTCCACCACGACACAACCAACATTTTCCGTTTACTTTGGTTGTAGTAGGAGATTTTCAAATTTTGTCAAGTTATTCTTAACCTGGGAATGTTTGTCTTTCTTTAAAAAAAAATACCCCTCATTGCATGAGAAAAAATATTTCGGAAAAGAAGTAAATTAAATCTGCATAAAGGAGCTGGCCATAAGCAAGCTGTTTTAAATAAAAGTAAATTGCTTATATTTTTCAGTAAAATCTTCAGGCATTTTAGTTTTTTTTATTAATTAACTATTATTTTAGTTTATAAAAGCCGAAAAAAAAGCACGGTCATGTTTTCAAACGCGTGTTCCCGTTTTTGTAAGTTGTTAAATGAATAACCTAAATCACTATTTTTAAATTATCTTCCAAAATATTTTCCTTGCTTTTCTAGTCCAGTAATTAAGACCGGTCCTAAACCATAATCAGTAGTTGTCTAGGAAGGTGATCTCTGTAACTGTAACAATATTTTAACAATCTGTGTGTTTATGTAGCGCCTTTTTATGAAAAATAATTTCAAGGTTGTGTCAGGTATTAGACAGTATCAGCACCTTGGCAATTCGGCGCCCGGAGCACACCGCTCCAAATGAGTCCGCGGCAGCACTCATATTGAATATCAGCAGTTCCATAACCACCATATCTATTTCATCGCTGGTCAATCATCGACAAAACAGCCGCATCATTTCCATGGATAATTTAGTCAAATTGGCCCTAAACCAATCGTTTAATTTAAATAATTCGTGATTATCGGGCACGACGCGCGCCATCCTCATTGGTATACTAGCGACTCTAACCAACCACGTGCTCAATTATTAATAACGCTCATCACCTATTTTCTATCGGCTTGGTATAACTGTTCTCTCTAATTGGCAATTTTCGGTGTTCAAACTCAAAAGAAACACATTTGAAACAATCTGAATATTTTTATATATTCCGTACAAAAGCATCTTTCGTAAAAGATTTGGGGTTTTAACCAACATCACAATACCCTGATCAGCAATGTTCACAATTATTATAAGCAACAATTATTAGCCTGAAACACTCATCAACATTGAAAAAATCTCCCGAGAAAAGATAAATGCCGCCGACGGGACTTGAACCCGCGTCCTTATGATATCCGGTCAACTGCTCTTTATCCACTGCGCTACGTCGTCTTATCTCCTACCCGCCAAATAATTCAATATATACTAGTGTTTCATTCAACAATTACTGCTTATTAAATTTTTCCACCTGAAAATAAACAACTTTATTTTTTACCAACCTTTGTGTTATGCATAAAAAATCTTGTCTTAAACATTAATTTACCAATTAAAAAATAATAGCAATTTTCATATTTTATACACCGTGTCCGGAAATTATTAGTATAAGCGAATCTACGTCATATAGAGAACGCAAATATTTTGTATTCGATTTGAGCATTTCGTTAATTATTTGTTTTTACCCTTATTCCTTTTTTTTCGGTAAAGGGTAAAAAAGTTTTAAAACTGAGTCCAAGCTTCGACGGATTTAAAATACATTAAGCAGCGGATATATACACCTATAACCGTTTTGTTTTTCAAATTTGACAAAACAAAATCTCAAATAAAAAATGCTACTAAAACGGTTTCCGATGTAGTTGTACATTGATTATTTCCCGCTTTCATTTTGGACAAAATCGAAGAAGACTAATTTTAGTGCTCCAACAGGATTTGGAAGTTCAAATCCTAATTTTTCACTTTCAAATGCAAGCATTTAGATTTCATTGAAGATTTGACACATTAGCTTTTTTTATTTTTTTATTTTTTTAATTTATTTATTTCTATTCTTCAACATACATACATATTACAAATAATTACATTGGTATACATAGATATTAAGTTAAGTAATAAGGAGAAAAAATAAAATGTTACTGATCCGTAACTGTATATAGGTAAGTACCTAGTAGTATTTTGTGAACACCTCACTAGGCGGACCTGTGCTGAGGTGTTCCCATGTTTTGGAATAATTGCAATTCTGACGACAAAAGTAGAAACACCGTATCCTCCTTGATATTGTCAAGAAGGAGGCTGTGGGTCGACCTATGGCGGCAGTAACGTATACATAAAATAAAAGATTAGTTGCAGTTAGGATCTATACATAAAGTTATACATAGCATCTAGTTTATGTAAAAGATAGATAGTAGTTTTGATAAATAGGTAGGTATATTATTGTAGGGAGCTTATCAATTATATTTGTGGGAATAAATACGATTAACATACCACAAATAGCATTAAGATTCATTGCAATTGGAGTAGATTTCTGGTACTCTGTGTAGAGATTTCACATAACTACCAGTTGGATCACAGGGTTTATCAGCTCCATCCAATCTTTTTGAGTTTTTGAACTTTTCTATCACTCCAGTTTTCTTCCACGCCATCTGCTCTCTTCCAAGACCTTCCAAGATCTTCCAGGGCCTCTTCCAAGGCCTCCCCCTTGGTATTCTCAATTGGAGTGCTTACTTTATAGTGATCGTCGGTTTGCGAGGCGGGAATGGGTACCGCCGCCCCGGGAACCTTTATTGGATAACCAACACCTCTGCCATAGGTCATCCCAAGTGGTTCGCTACGTTTGGTGATTTAGTAGAGGTGCCCGGATTCATGGGTGAGGTTTGTATAGATCTTGGAGGTGGATGATCAGGACACACTGAACCCAAATTCCTACCCACCCCTTAAACCCTTTTCCTTCCCAGAACTCTCCTCTCCTTCCTCTCCCTAAAAAAACCCTCCACACAGCATCCCCAAAGATGAAATAGGCCCTGAGGGAAATTATTTTCCTCAGGGTCTCCTATGTGGAGCTCATGTAAAAAAAACCCTACTGTCTGGCATTCTTATTTATAAGTCATCCCTCTGCAAAAGCTGTTGGAAAATAAGTAAATGCGGAACCACATTTTTTTAAAGCTTCCACTGACTCTAGTCCCAGACTATTACATATGAAATGGTATCCCAGCAAAACAGACCCAGAAGAATAATATCTAGAATCTGAAGCCAATTGACAGCATTTGTGCTTGGGGCCAAATCATACTCAGGAATACAGCGCTGCGATTGTAATGATGACTTATTTGATCTTCCAAAAACCACGCTTATTTCCAAAGTCCAACAGAAGGGCAAAGAGGCGAAAAATCATAGATATTAATAATTGTTATGGTATAATATGAATACGTAATAAGTGTTTATGGTATCCGGGAATGACATTCGAGAAGAGAAAAGAAATTAAATCAGTAGTATAGATAGAATAAAACCCAGCAGAGTCAAATGCTTTACGAAATGATTTATGCCGAAGAATTATATAAGGACTTTGAATCCAAAAAATCTGATTACCTCTGTGAAGAGTATATTATGATTTGTTGTGAATATTTTGCATTCGCTTTCTTATTTACGATCTTCTCACGGTCCTTTTCTGATCTCTCATAAAGCACTGGGAATTGGAATCCTTCAATGAGACCGCTGGATTTACCTCCCCAATGTGTTGTTCGCGGTTCGCATCGGAGGGGATAATTTTGAGATGATTGAAAACTGAGAATCAATATGTCACAGGAGCGGGCGGTACCATCTGCCATCCGCTCCGCGAAGTGGATTTGTTATTTATTACGGCTTAATGGGCAGTAATCTTGCGGTAATCAATTGCGGACTGGGCGATTAGCGTCAATCTCCTCGATCGAACGTTACCGAGACGTGTGGTTTACGGGTAAGTGCGATTTCTCACTGCAAACGTGCACAATAGCTTTGAACTACCTTTTTATGTTGATGCTTATGTTGATGTACTCCTTGTCAAAAAATGGAGAACGTTTGATCAGAGTTTAAGGCTCCGTAGAAAGCATTCAAAAAGAAAAAGAAGATGATTTTAAGGGGGAAATATGTAAATCGAACGTTAGAGAGAGCGTGGTAATATAAAAAAAGGATTTTAATTAGCTGGCCTAGTCAAAAATATTTCATAAAGCATTACATGTTTGTAAAGAAAACATCTCTTGACCAGAAATGTTTAAAGTAGCATTTAAAGAAATACTGTGAATTTTTTCATACCTATGACAAGTTAAATAACAGATCCAAATGCAATTTTATACTTATCGGATGTCAGTGACTCAGTTAGCATTGCGTTTGGATCCCACCCGGGCGTCGCGTGTTCGATTCCTCGGCTGGCTAAGGCCTCCATCACAAGCAATATTTTCAGCTTACTTTGGTGGTAGTAGGAGAATTTCAAATATTGTCGGGTTATTCGGGAATGTCTCGTGTTTCTTTAAAAAAATGTTTACAATTTTTTTACGAATTTCATACAAATGCTTTTACCAATCGGCAAATATATAGAGATTATCTATAAAAATAATATTTTTGTAACCGCTAAAAAACCTAAAGGAAATGTGTTATAAATCGATAGAAATTCGGAATTCGGGGTGGCACATTTCCATACTAGATATTTGCTTAACGGATGTTTGAAAAATTAATTATCTTTATTTATTATTTATTTGTTTCTTTACATGGTACCTAGGTCAAGGTATAATATGTCTAGGTATAGGTATTTATATGTTAACAGTTCAGTTTATAACCTCACTAGGACAAGCCTATATTGAGGTTAACAACTCTACAATTTAATAAAATAACACAAAAATAATACAGTTATTGAAGTACAATATTGTTGAATGTTTCTTACAGATTATGAGTATGATTAGTACCTAATTAGCCGAAGGCGATAATACATTAAAATGAAAACATGTAGGGTGACCATAATGTTGGGATTTGATTTTTAGAAAAAAATATACTTTGGTTTGGGTATTTTGGCCTCGAATCCAAATTTAAGGCGAAGCTTAATGCTAAATTACTATTTTCTATTGATCTTTACTACGAATCGGTTGGCATTATAAATAGCAAAAAATATATGTTAAAAAAATATAAACTTTTCCTTTTGTTTCTCTTGAGTAGAATTAAAATAAAATTGTTAAATACTTCATAAAAAATATAAGCGTAAAGTACTAAAAATGTACTTTTTCAATAGAAATGTATGAACGCATTTAAGAAGAAACTTTTAAAAAATATTCTTTTATGGCTAAATTTATCTGTGATTATTTCCCTAGATTTACTTTTATCTTTCCTATAAAATTATTCACAAAATAATTTTTTTTAAAAACCCTCTTGCGCTTGAAATGTTACTACTAGACTGCGCTTGCAAAGCAATAGTTTTTATCTATTAACTATATTCTTAGCGATGTAAGAGGCACACTAAGAATATAAACATTTTTGACTTGTGGCTTCCTCTTACGATTTGTATGAAAAAGGCCACGCAACCGTTCCTCTTAATCTAAATATAAAGGGGGTAAATACTTTGTTGATCTATCTCATCATCTTAACTAACTAATGGTCAACTTAAAGAGATAATATGTATGGGACTCTTAATTCCTATACCTACATAGTTACAAATTTATTTAGATATAAATTAGAAAGCTTGAAAGATAATTTAATTTTGATATTTACAACTTTTGTTTTATAAAACCAGGCCAAATGTTTCCTTTTTAAAAACACCACGAACTTTACGAAGTGAATATATACATTCAACAGAAAAAAAATCTTTAAAACTTCATTTTAATAGCACAATTTGAATTACAGGCTTCGATCTGGTTTCGCTTGTATCACAAGTTTGCGCCAAAAAGTATGTGTATTTTTAATAGTTATTCTCTTCGTACTTTACACAATGTTATTAGGATTCTCAAATGGGAATATTTGCAACATATTGTTTATTTAACAGATAATAAACTTTGTTAATATCAAGTGTCCTTCACAGGTAAGTATGATCCTGTATATTTTCTGTCTGTACAGAGTATGAATAAAACAATATACGAGTATGTACATGTTTACGCAGCATTGCATTCATTAGTCAACTGCACATATAGTTTTTGTATCAGTTGTCAATGAACTGGCGGATGCAATTTTTATCCAAGATAATGGTTTGTCTAGTCTTTAGTTAGAAGTGAGATTGCAAAAATATACTATAAATGTGTACAGCGCCCTTCAGGTGATTTTTCACAAAAATGGCGCGAAACAAATCATCCAAATGGTTTATTATAATTATTTATTATTTCAATTGGCGTTGTTCTTGTTAGTAATTTTTATAATTTAATAAACATTCAGTATTAAATTACATATAATTGGCCACATTATCCAGATCACACCTGATCTCCAATAAGCATAGATTTATGCCATTTGCATAATAACTGTGAGATTCAATGCAGTAATGTGAAATTATAGGCTTGTTTATCGCTCTCCTGTCCGCTTGACGCGGGATAAATGATGGAAGACGTGAAATAATGCGGTTGATGCCAAAGCCATTGTCACACGTTTAGTTATTTATTGCAAGTAATTGCCATTCTATTGTAAGGTGTTATCAATTTGAATAGGAATTTGCATTGGGGGCATGCACATGGCAATCCTTTGTTTATGTCAGCTTTTCCGGATAGCTCTGAAGCTTTTGATCGATGTTTTGTATAACAGTATTATCCTGTTCATTTAGGGATCAAAAAGCTCCAAGACGCAAGTACAAGACGCCTTTAAATATGCTGTCACTGATCGCTATTGTTGTCATGTTAGTTATAATATAACTAGCTGACCCGGGAACACAACACAACGCCATCTATTGGATGGTTACCCAAACTTTATAACCACCGCCATCTGTTAATTTGCATTCAAATCAAATCATCCCGCTCTTCTTATTTAAATATTATATATTTCAACCAATTTACACAAAACCTTGACAAATTATGTACCTGAACCTTCCTCATGAATCACACTCTATTGGTGAAAACTGCATGAAAATCCGTTAAGTAGTTTTTGAGTTTACCGGGAACAGACAAACAGACAGAGAGACACAACGGAGGACTTTAATTTATAATATGTAGAGATATCGTAATTCATAATATACACAAGGCATATTGGATTAGTACGAGAAAAAAAACGAAATTACTCGAGTGAAAATGATATAAATTTTAAAAATTATTTTAACTCTTCCCAGCTTTAACCCTTTCTCGATCCTTCAAAAGGGTCGTCCAAATCGACCCAACCTTTCGTATCTGATATTTTAACCCTAGAACATTTGAAAAAATATGGAACAAGCCTTCTTGACGGGTCTCCATCGATAAAGGGGTGAGGCTCTCCACCATGAAACCGGAGGACGCCCATCGTTCAAAACCCGGTGTGCTGAAGAAAACTGAATTTAACTAATTTGTTTGATTTCACCATTGATTTACGTAAAATAATGGTTCCATGACAACTCAGAATCAATTCAACTTAACACCTCTTTGAAAAGTAATTAAAAACTAATTTTTTAAAATAGCCCATAACCTAACCTAACATAACCTATTTAACCAATTTTCTTTTCATCACTTTTAATGACTTTTCAAAGGAGGTGTAGAGTTGAGTTGATTCTGAGTTATCACCAAAATAAAATATATTAATGTATTATTTTTCGTGAATCAATCAATTGCAAAAATAAATATCAAACTGAGGTAAAACCTGAAAATAACTGTCTGAAATGGCTTTAGTCGTGTTCGGTGACCAGATCTGAATATCCATGTACTTCCCCACCTACCCCCTTCCAACTCCTTCCCTCGTCGCTACCTTCGGCCTCACAACTTACCCAAAATGGGGATGTTATAATTTGTCTCACTGGCGCCAGTGGGTTGAGAGCAGTTGGGACTCTTACGTGGCATTTACACAAAAACGTGGCTTCTTCTCTTTTATTTTTAACCAGTAATAGGTTAATCAGTCTGGAGCTATGTTTACAAATGCGTCGGGTTTCCACGGCGCTCAATTCCTCCTTAGGTAGTCCACCATTGTACAAACACTTATTCTGCTTAAATGAATTTTATACATTTTATAAATTTAATTAACTTTTTGAACACTTTTATAAATTTAATTAACTGAAGACAATATTAGCGAAACTCAATCTAAAATGTGGAGAAAAATCAGAAAAAGATATTGGTTCCACTGGGACTCGAACCCAGGGCCCTTTGCTCACATGGCAAGTGCCCTACCAACTGAGCTATGGAACCCATTTCCAATTCGGTAACTTTTAACTATATCATACTTCGACTAAGAACTACCAACATTATCTTCATTTTCTTAACGCACATATGGATTGAAACGTTGCTTGAAACGGCACTAGCCGTGTTTGGTGACCAGATCTGAATAGCCAGGTACTTCCCCACCTTCCTCTTCCCTATCTCCTTCCCTTCCCCACTACCCTCAGCCTCACAACATACCCCAATTGGGGATGCCATAGTCTCACTGGCTTCAGACGGGAGCAGTTGGGACTCTTGTGAGGTATTCATGTAAAAAAAAAAAATATTATTGTCTGCTATCTTTATATATGACCTACATGGCAATACTTTTATAAATCCAAAATTTAGACACGCAATGTGAAAAAAGTAATTTGAAACTTTGGGAATTTTTAATTAATTATTTTTACCTGGAACGACAAAAAATTGAGGCAACAGTAACGTTTATGATACATTTGTCTAACATGTATGTGTTTTTGTTTTCGTTTTCAGTAATTTTAGTTTAAAAAAAATGTAAGGTGCGCCACTTTTAAACTTTTTTATGTTTGCGGACAAAATTTTTATATTTAAGAAAAAAAATTTTTTTCGAATTATAAATTTTCATAGCGTATTTTATCACCTTTCAAAAGCAGTTTTTAGTTTTTGGATATATTCAGAAATATTTCATTAATTTGCGTTTTATTATAAGTAAAATGAAAATATTTTGACCAAATAAAAAATACGGCAAATTTCTGAAGTGTATAGGTAATGACAAGGATCATTCTGAATTTACCTCACGAATTGTTAAAATGCAAAGATTAATTTACATCTCTGAATGTTGGAATATATTATGTACCGTGTCGGTCATAGGAGCTACACGGATTGAGATGGATTTAAATTTATTTACATAGGTAACAAATATTTTGAATGAATCTTAAAATCTGTTTGTAGATAAATCAGAAATTTTGACAGTGTTCAACTACTATCATCATTACTTCAGAATTAACCTAAAGCTTTGGAAGTTCCAGACAATGGATCATTTTGAAATGGTTAATTAAAAAAAATATTATGCATATCAGTCCTGCAGTAGGATGGGCGCAAAAGAAGTATATTTTATACAATTTATATGCAAAATGTTTCAATTGGGTACATTTCAAATTTTGCAATATTATGTACGTATTTTTTTTTTGTAAAACTTGCCTACATTACTATTTCATTAGGGATAGGTATTACCGTTAATAACGCAAATCCAGAAATATCATGGGATAGTTTGAATTTTTGACAAATCAGTTCCAGTTTTGAAAATGACGCTTAAATTCAAATCATATTTGTTCATTGAACCAGTGTTACGCAGGACTTTTTGAATATTCAATGAAAATGGAATAAAAAACAGGTTGATTTTGGATTATATTTTTTAAAATAACTCATGAAATTTCAGTAGTAATGAATTAGTTACATTATTTTCGAAAACTTCCATTCAGGACCGAAATGTTAATAAATTGTAGATCTATTTCAAATGTGTATCAAAAATTTAATATTAGATAATAAAATCTTCTTTTTAAATAAGTGTTCGTGAAATGTGAGCTAATATTAGCTGATATAAAAATAGTTTTGAACTACAATAACCCTGGCGTCCTGGGGAAAATTCTTGATATCAGAGACATGATAATCATCAAGTTCTAAAAAAATACCACATTCATATTTTTTACCCACAACATTTTCCATGGCAAAACAAACCTTCGAGAAATTCCCCCGAGGTCACTGTTTGTCATTGAGTACTGTATTTTTTTAAAAGATACAGAGTAATGGGCAAAAAATTGAAGTGAAGATAAAGGTTCCATCATTATAATAAATAAGTAGATAATTGATTCGTACGCCTGCGCCCAGGCGAAATAATTGATTTCCACAACTGACCAGACGGTGTAAGTCGCTTGCAGGAATTGGTCTTGCAGTCATCGCGCAAAGCTAGAAATACATTAAATAGCTTCTCTCAAGCGGAGATTAATCATTTGTCTTTCGAATAAATCAATAGTCAACCGAACTCGGCGCCTTTAGCCGACGAATTACATGAGTAAATTGAAATTTTAAGTTACAGAAATTGTTTTAACCGAAACCAATAATTTACACTGGCGGCCGAGGGGCCAGCCTAGCCGGGCAACGCCGGGCATGGGCCGTATAATGGGCCCCGTGTAAACGTCTTGTTCGGAGAGCGAGTGTGTTGCCATTCATTATAAAGGCTTATTAAACATGATTTATCGACCGGGGTGGATACAAAATTTCGATGTTTCTTAAACGTAGACTATTCCAGTTGATATAGTTATACTGGCTCCATTCAGATTTTCAAAGGTATTTGAATTTTGATTACAACCAAACATGCAAAATTAAAAAAAAAACAACAGGTTAAAATATACATCAATTAACCTTTAATTGATCTTCGGTTATTTCCTTTTCTCGATTTAGATACTGGGTTTGCTATAAATATGTGAATGATCAAATCATCCAATAGTATGTTTCCCTTCTTCTATGGATCAGGGCGATCTTCACCCTGCGGAATACATCTCAGAATAACCCAGAATTGAATTAGTACCAATCATCAGATCTGGCCTATTCCTCTACCCAGTGGCGTAGCGTGCCTTGGAGGGGCCATGTATCAAAATTAGTTGGGGCCCTTATTATTGCTCGGTACAATACGTGATCAGGTATTTTCATGTATTGAAGGTTGCCATTGTTCTTTCAAAAAATTTTGGGCATTTTTTTATAACCTCCTCCCTTTTCTGTTTACTTTTTTTTCTCGTAGCTCCACTGGGATAATCTCTTTTCTTTTCACTCATTCTTTTCACAAATCAAACTAATTAACCAATAAATAATCAGAAGAACAAGATTGTATTGTATTACAATGTAATAAATAACGTTTGAACCGGAATGAAATAAAACGCGTAAATATTGTTGTCCGTGGTTTTTCATTGTTCATCGGTTATTGCAACTTTTAGGCGCACGCTAATCCGGGAAAAAAAGACATTGCTTTTTTGACTTTTGTCATTACTGAAGCGAAAACTCTATAGGCACGTGTGACAGTTTTTTTCCCGGGAAGCACGAGATTAAGTGACATTATGGATAACAGTTTACGATTTTTTTCTTACACACGTTAGTTAACTTCATTGATACGGCTGATACGGCGGTAGCTACGCCACTGCCTCTACCCAAGTCTTTCGTCAATCTTCCCAGTTATCAGTGGGGTAATCTTGTGTTTGACATTCCTCATGGCTTGTCAATTTTATATTAGATACTTTGGTTTCTTCTCTTTATATCTAGTACAATTTCGAACTTGTCCCTTCGACGATAGTTGTCCAAAACGCCAACATATCCTCACATCAACGGCTTCTATTTTAGGCCATTGTGGTATTTCACATGGTGTCAATTTGGTTTAGTCTATTTTTGTTTGTTTATGAGACTCGAATCATAGGATAAAGAAGCCTGAAATCATCTTACTTAGAGGTCTTGTTTCAACTGCTGAAAGAAATCGTTTTGAAAAACCGAGCTCCCTTGAGATGAAGTACCAAACCGCCCCGAGTTATGTTTTAATAATGCACGGATATACTGTCCCTTCAGTTGTTAATAATTACCGATGCCTATAAACATTTCATAACGTAATAAACACACTTGTTACAATGTGCGTGTCACTTCTTACTCTTACTCCAACCAATGGTCGATTTACTCGCAATAAACCTTTATTTGTGGCTTCGATACCTGAACTCATTTTGTTGATGGCATTTCGATGCCTTTTTAAGGTTGTCGAGTGCATGAGAACAATAGCACCTTGTGGAGCTTTTAAGGTTTGAACTATAATAATTCCAGTTACAGAAAGCGGTTCTACAATTTATTTATTTATTGATATTTTATACTCTGGAAACTATATACCTAATAGCATAAAGGCGGGCTTATTACCAGGTGTCAATTTCTTCAACTGACCATGTTTAACGTTAGTAAAATGAAATAGATTGGCAGAATAGATTAAATTTTGGTATTGTGATATGGATACTCATATGGATGGATTGGAAATTTATCCAAAAATTGGTGGACTGGTGGACTGGTGGAAGATTTCCTATAACGAATAAAAGCATCCATAAGCTTTTTTCGAACTTTAGGTAAACATAGGCGTTTAGGCTTAAATTTGATATCATGTCTCGATTCGTATTTACCTATAGACTACAGGCTCAG
The DNA here is from genome assembly GCA_917563855.2 of Limnephilus lunatus. Lineage (NCBI taxonomy): Eukaryota > Metazoa > Arthropoda > Insecta > Trichoptera > Limnephilidae > Limnephilus > Limnephilus lunatus. The sequence continues at coordinate 100,091,640 of OU830593.1, read as the reverse complement.
TTAGACTCACCGCTTATTTCTGACATTTATGAATTGGTGTGGTAAATGCTGGTATATCCTAAGTTTGATGGTTTTACAGAAACAAATGTATGCCAAATTTTAATTGTTTAAACTCGGGCTAAGCGTACAACAACTGCTGTTAAATATATATGGGGTATTGGGTTATGATACATGCAACAAAAGACATTAATCATAAACTGTTTGAAACTTTCAATTGTTCTTGTTAATCATAAATCAACAAGTTTCCCTGAATTATTTAGTACGGTACCACACCATTTATATGCGTATAATACATAATAACGAACGAGTTCGCCTTTTGCACTCACCTTTTAAAAAATTGGTATTGATCTACGCGGCAGATGTGTTTGAGTGACATGACACGAGGATTATAAGGAAGAGACTCACAGGACACAATTAATACTACTAAAAATACCCTTCTTTACGCAGGTACTACTTTCATCAAAGTTGCAGATATCAGGCGGCGAGCACTTCAGAAGATCCTCAGCATATTATTGCATATGAATGGTCGCTGTGAGACGACAACACAATTCTTCCCAGCAGCGCGGCGTTAGGCCAATCTCCCAGCGGATCTGCACGCTTTTTGACCGCAATAGCGACCGGGAGCTCACTGTGCATGTGTGCATGGCATCTACTGCCTCTGCGGTACAGCCGCACTTTATTGGCGCTGATATGGTCGAGGTTCTGCTGTACGTGATATGCTAATGCGGACTTCCGTAAACTCAATTAAACGGTGGTATTACTGTTCAAATCTGCTTCATCATTTCATATTGGCTGTAACTTACAAGAGTTGCGGTGACGATAAAATTTACAGAGGTTTCGTTCTTATTTTATTTAAAAATATATTTTTCTTAGTCATATTCTTCAAATCGTTAGCGACTATACTGAGAGTCGTTTAGTGCACAAGTAACCATTTTTATTGCGCGAGGGTAAAAACTTACTACGAATTCACCTCATTAAATCATCGTCATTAAACAGCTGAAATAAACAATACAAAGTGAGATCTAGCGTGAAGAAAACTGGACATATTTTTCTGCCTAGAAAATCTACATCAGGAAATCTATGTTCAGTTCACAACGTCAAAACGTACTTTAATGATGTAAAAACAAACAGATGATTCATATATGAACACCTTATAAAAGATTGAAGAATGAAGATAAAACTTCTTTAAACATAAGTGTATGCCTTGTAGGTACCATGTATAAATGCTGCTATTTAAGTAATCTTTTCAAGTTGTTGTCCTCATTTTGTAATAGATTTTAAATAACCTACAAAAGGGGGCAAATAGATATTCTATGTTGTCTATCGAGCCTATCGCACCGTTGACCTGATGATCGAAGATTGTTACATTCAAATACAGACACGAGATCAGGCTTTTTGAAAGATCTAATTAAATAATTATTTCATCTTCAAACTTCATCTTTCACTATGTTATCCTATGCTGAATAGTCTTCAACGGTAACCTCAGTAACGCTTGTAATTAATATTTTGCTACCGAAGAATCTAGAGCCATATTCATCTGTGTGTAGAAAAGTAGAAAATTGTGCCGACGTTTTAATTACGAAAACCAGAAGCTTGTTCCTCCTTTAGGGTAAACATTTCACGGTGATTACTTTATGAAGCAGATGGTAGAGCTATCAGAGGATAAGAACTTTTACTCTGGAACCAAAGCGTCAAGCTTTAAGCTTGTTGGGTCGACACCCTGCGAAATGCAAAATAATGATTTTAAAATATGAACACTTTTATTCATTGATCTGATATTTATTTTAAGTTTCATGCCTTCCTTCTGGCTCACGGTGGACAAGTATGTAGTGTCATGTAAAAATGTCTACGAATTCTAAACAAGTTTTACGAAATATTTGTACCTAATGTAGAAATTCTTTAAAAAATACGATTCGATACGATACGATACGAATTTACCCCTCAGCCAGGAGCACTCCTGTCCCGGTGAGACCGGTACACCGAGGGGCACTGATTTGTTAGGACTAGGAACACGTGCTCTGAGGATGGGAAGGAGGTTGGAGTTTAATCGACCGGTGAACATGGCAACCCAATAAGCCAATATTGGAATTTATGATGGGCAGGAACAAAGGAATGGATTGAGCGTTATGGTGTCTTTTATTTATTCTTTTCTTTATGTCTTCCTTCTTCGTGCCTATTCTCGGCTCTTTTCGTCTCCTCCTGGCTTTCGTTGGACATTCCTTTTCTTGGATTTACTCGTCTCTTCTTAACTCTTCTTGTCTCTTCTTTCGTCTTTTCGACTCTTCTTGGCGCTTCTTGACCATTCTTGTCTCTTCTTGTTTCTTCTTGTCTCTTCTTTAATCTTGTCGCTTTTCTTGTTTCTTCTCTTCTTGCTTCTTTTTGTCTCTTCTGGGATCTTTCTGATTCTCCTTGGCCCTTTTTTATCTCGTCTTAAAAAATGAGTTAAAACTCATAAAATTCGTTCCACTTCTTTTAGACAAGATCGGTTTCATCCATTTTTATGTATCTTCAGACTAGTAAATTTTAAGCATATGCTAGGGCAGTTGTCGCAAACTTTGCGGAGTGCGGCTCTTTGGCAACTTGAGTACGGCTCATTGATGAATGACTTGTTTATTATAGCTAAAGCTTTCAATAATCACCAATTTAAAGATTTTTTTAACCAAAATGGAGAGTGAATACACAGACAAACCTCTATATAACAATATGCCAGTTGGCTTTTAAGAGGAAATGTTTCAAAGCGTTTCGCTTCCATATTAATAGAAATTGCAACACATTTCATTGAAAAAAAGGATGTTCACTATCTAAAACTTTCGGACACAGTTTTAACTCTTGGACTAGTATTTCTGAATTATAAGATCAGATAAAAAAAACTAGCATTTGCTGTTATTTCACTATTCGGCTCAACATATTCATGTGAAAAATCTAAGCGTGAACCGTATCAAAAGTAAATTAAGTAGTATATTATTACAAGAACCTGGAATTGTGTCGGGAATAAAAAAACAACGACATACACACCTTAATTATCCGATCTTTCTAAGGGAATTTGAGGCCATTATTCACATTAACCGTGACAAGTTTTAGTTTTGATAATTAAAATGTAATTTTTATTTATTAAATAATCATATTATATTACACCTACAAAATACACAGTTTTATTCAGTATTCCTAGTTTAAACCAACTTTTCCATGACAGTTGATTCCCCGACAGTTAGCCCCGGGCATACTTACATACAATATGCAGTGGGTTTAGGGAAAATACGGTGTGCCTACTGACACATAAGTAACATAACATATAACATAAATATCTCTGAAGGGGTGTGCAGAGTAGATGCACCGCCGAATAACGAAACCATAAAACATATTTTCATTCAAATGCATGAAGGAAAGAACTACTTGTCTATGTACTATATATACCATCACGTAGGCACAAAAAACCGACACTTTAAATTAATTCGCTTGATATCCGCATCAACTTATAATTAAAGGTATTTTTGAAGTCGATTTTAGGTTTGAAGTTGGTAAATAAAGTACAAAAAATTATAATTTTTATAATTTCAAGGGACCAACTGTTGGAAATCAACTATCGGGTCACCCTAAAAGCAAGGTTCGTGTAAATAAATTTGGCTCTCAAACGTTGTAGGTACTGCTCATATTTGGCTCTATTGACCAATGAGTTTGCAACACATTAATTTAAAAAAAATATATTATTTTTAAAATAAGTATCTATAATTTATTAAACCCATTTCCTGCAACATTCCAAACGTCGTTCATTCAGACATTTTAGCATAATCTTTTTTTCTATGCTGCATTCCTATTGTGTGTTTTTTCGCAACGACATACCTACTGACAAGTTTTTTTACTGAAACTTCATACTGCATAGAGAAGAAAGATGCGTGGGTGAACTTAAAAAGGTTGTACCATCTAAGAATAAATTAAAAAACGAAAAAATGCCTATGATTCTTAACTCTATTCATCGCCGAATTAACAAAAGAGGATTTTCGTCGTCCTTGTGCAATCTGTTTGCTATCTCGCGACTTTACAATGCCCGATTCAATTCATCCCAATGCATTACACATTATGCATTATGTAACAATCGCGTCGCATGTTGAATTGTACATCTGTTTCATTCGAAAGCACATTACTATTACGCTCTACACTTCACTTGACCGGTTCGAACGATAATAATTAGGTAGATGCATTGCACGATGGGTAAGAAATTTATGTCGTAAAATTTACTGCAATAATAAATTGATAATGTGGTTTCAGATATGAATGGCTCTAATCTTATTATCGACAGATAGATATATGTTCTCTCGCCTTTCATATTTTCGTATTCTACAACAGTTCAGCGGTAGCTTGGGTTTTAAGTTTTACACAATATGTACCCATTAAAAATCAGCCCTAGCGTTTGATTTAATTTTAGAGTCTGACAAGTTGTGTAAAGTTAACGATGTCAGAACTCCTCGTTCCAGAATACCTATAAAGTTGGTAACCTTTGGTTGAAATTGTTAAATTTTGCCGTATGTCTTGTATTCATTACGTCTCAACCTCAAAATCAACAGCCATCTCAAAAGTGCTCTTATCGTCATTGACATCTAAAGGCTATAAATAAACTCTAATAATCTGTTCTCCATAAGACTTCCCCTGATGCTAAATGCTATCCGAAACTTTGGCTTAAGAAGGAGGAGAAAGTGCCAAAAGGCTTAGACCCAAAAACCAAACACTATAAAACTCTTCGTCGATGATAATCATAAAGCATATAACTGCCCTCCCTGCTTATGGACAATCGATATCAACGGTCCCGAAGAACAATGTCGGATCAGTTAAAAATTTTCGGAATTAATTTTTAATGAAATTAAATGAACAAAATATCATTTCTTGATCTCCAAATTAGTAAAAATGCAGAAACAAAAATTTAAACAGCTCTACTGCAAACCTATAAAATCGTGACATTGTTCTTCGGGACCGTCGATATTAGCTTTCAGTACATATCTATAGTAATATATTACCTATTTCTATTCATCCCTTATTTGGCTTCATGTTTAAAAAGTGTTAAACTTGCACAATATAGCGGACAATAATAATTCTCCCCACTAGGACATAGTTCCTTACGAGGTGATCGCTTACCCGATCAAGTCGGCCACCATTTGTATTCAATGCACCGGGCTAATATGGCGCGAGAAGTAATATTGACAGCCAGGTTATTTATCTCCTAGTTTCTGAGGAAATACCTGGAATATGTTGGCCTGGGCCATTCTTCCTCACCTCGGGCTATCCGGGAGAATCCAGGCCGATGCGGAGGACTAGCTGGTTTTACACACAATGAGGACACTAAGACAGATATTCTAGGACCTACCTTCGTTTTTTTTTATTATTATTATTATTTTCAAAACAAACAGTATGTACTGAATAAAAATACGATTTTCAAGGCTTTGTAAATAATTACTAGGATCGGTACTAATTAAATATATGGAACTCTTGTTTACATTTTACCTGGCAAGGTTAGGAAAGCACATTACATAGATAAACAATGTTTTTTTTTTTAATATGTGGTTTGTTGGTGTGAACGTGTTTGTTCACTTATGTATGTGTGTAAATTACATTACATTAGTAGTTTATTGTGAATTACATTACATTAGTAGTTAAATGTGAATTACATTACATTAGCGTTGTGAGTTAGCGTTGCTATTTTTTTTAAAGAAAGACACACTTTCCCGTACGTTGCGAATGACCTGAAAATATTCTAAATCTCCTACTACCACCACAGTAAGCCGAAATTGTTGCTTGAGTCGTGATGGAAGACTTAGCCATCCGAGGAATCGAACACGGAACGCCTGGGTGGGACCCAAACGCGATGCCCACTCAACCACTGACCGGTCCAGTAATGTTTTTTTTTCTTAAATGTTGGCAGGCAGTGGGACTTTGGCATCCCCAAAAAGGGCGTGAGCCAGGGAAAAGAAGAAAGTGGGTAATACGATGGTCGGTAAGTTTCTTACTAATCAAAGCTGGCTACATAAGTCGTTTCAAACTCGATCCCATATGTGCTTGATATTCATCGTCATTTTATTGTAAAACTATGATATGACATCACAAATTAGAGAATATTGCGGAGAAAGAGGATAGGAGAGTCAGTGGCTTAGGCCACAGGTTTGAAATCTGAATTATAGTCCTTTGCACCCTAATCAAGATGACTGAGAGAATATCCTTTCACTCCTAAATTAAATGTGAAATTAGGTACCCATATTTAAAAAAGAACAGAGTTTTTTTTTTTTTTTTTTTTCATTTCACTTCTACGCACACGCCGTAGAAGTGAAATCTTCAGAAAACTAAAGCAGACAAGAGTGGGGAGGCAACGAAGCACCGTAAAAGAGGAAACCGATAGGCTACGAAACACCGCAAAAGAGGAGACCAATTATACTATCTCATTCTTTCGCAGGCTTAATCCTATAGATGTATGTGTTTTCTATTTTTAGTGTCGCCATTATTCGTTTCATCGAGATTCAAATCATGACAGTTCTAAAGAAGATTTCACAATAAAATCTAGCCAAGCAACAAATATCATAATACGCACTCGGTCTCCTTTCTCAATACAAAAACAAACATTATGTTATCCGCGAGGTGCACAAAACGTTTCATTATTCAAGTGCGTGGATTTATAGGTCCATTTTGCTATAAAGGGAAAATGTTTTCAGGCGCAGTGTTCGCAGGCAGGCTGTAACAATCACGGTGGATACACCAACCCATCACATTCATCTCCTGATCAGCGCACGGCCATAGTGGCAGTAGTAGTTGCCGGGTTCATGCATACAAGGAGTGTACAGAGCACTGTACACTGTACATGGAGCTCGTCATATTAATCACAAGGGAAGATTTCATTCTAAGCTATGCGCATGAGGCGTGCTGATTGCTGATCACATCTGTGCGGTTTCAACTTTAAATTAGTTTCGAAGTACTGTGATGTATGAATTGCTACTTTGGTACGAAGGAGTTGTTTGCTAAAAACAGCTAACATTACTAATTAGGACTGCTACTAAAATAATTAAAATGGATATTAGGTGTCAATTTTTTGTCATGACAACACAACGGTACCTACCAACCACCATAAATTTCTAGCGTTTTATTGAGGCGTTGGGAACCGACGTAGTGTGAATAGAAATTTATTGTTATTAAGTTTATTTTGTAGAACTCCATTTAAATTTTTATTTATTTTATAAATTCAATAATATTATTATTCAATGTATAAAAACAGTTTATTATAAACGAGTTCTGCTTCGTAATTATTATTATGTGTTACAGCTGTTTCGCCCTCTAAAGGCATTATCAAACTGTGGTTGTTACCACCTACAGACGATGTATTTATAACATTTCTAGACAGGTACTTATGACGAAAAAATGAAATGCTTTTATTTTTATTACCTGTCTCCCTTTTAACTTCCCAGTAAAATGATTGAAAATATTAAAAAAAAAAAAAAATGAATAGAAATTGTATTTGAAAATTTTTGAAGGAAAATAGATTGAGAATGGATTGAGAGTGAATATTTATTATAAGAAAATGAATGGGGAATGAAAGAAAAAAGATTGGATAAATTAATGTTGTTTCGTTCTTTGTATATCGAGATGTTTCTTCTTGACGATTAAACATAAAAGTGTTTTCACTGTGGAGCATTTTCAGCTCTCATCTCGAAACTTAATTTTCATAATTAACTAAAGAGCTGACCACAAGTAATAATACAACCAATATATATGAATACCGGAAACTTAAAAGGGCGTAAGTGCCATTTACAAAAAGGAGGTAGATCTGAATTGTCATAAAAATAAAAATAAAATAAAATAGGGTTTTCTTTGAATGTTTGAGTGTACTTTAAATTCTCGTGTACCTTTTTTTTGTACATGGCACTTACACCCTTTTTAGTTTCCGGTATTCATATATACCACAAATACAATAAATTTTGCTAAAGAATAAGGCAAGACATGGTGTTATTATTCCACTGTTTATTGCTTTAGAGAAAAATTGTGATGGGTAGATGTTTACAGTACCTACCTATACGTTTTTTTAGTTGAAAACGTTTTTCCTTCGTCACTGGAAAGTGGAAAATGAAAGTCACATAAACATGAATGTTTATTTTATTTTGGCGAATGGTTCAATGACACGAAATTAAGTAGAAGGTAGAATAAAATTCATGTAATCTTCTATTATTTTTTTCTATTTTGGTTACAAACAAAGTTATTGTTTTATTTCAGTTCATGTTATCTGTAACAGGCAATTTTTTAACCTATGTTAACTGTCACCCGGCAATTTTAATATTTTCACCTTCTTACTCTTTAGAGCAACTCAGTATCTACACGACGACGTAAAACTAACTAATTTAACCCTTTCCGTTGCGTAGTTATGACTGATTATTTGGTCGCGTAAGGTGAATTTCGAGGCTCTTCTCCGATCCCCCACCCCTCCGTCACCGCTCGATGACGTAAGCTCACTAACAAACAACGGACAATGGTCTCTATTTATAATACAGACACCAATAGGCACCACAACACTTGGGCCACGAGATATATCCAAATATTGGCGATAATAGAAGCGTTTCGGCGCTGATTCTGACGGGACCTTAACAATGAAGTCTTTTTAATAACGTTTTTAAGTTAAAAGACGTGGAAATGGTGTTTTATATAACATTTGTTATCGGAAAAATTGTGCTGTTGAACTTGTTGGTACGGATGATAACAGTAAAAGAAAGTCATAAGCAGATTCATTTTCTAGGTCAGTAGTGTTCACATACTTTCAAGAAAGTCTTTTAACTTCAACTTCAAATAAAATAATACCGAAGATCCACCGTACATCTCCACTCATTCACTTGAGTACATTGTTACTCCTCCGCCTCGTGGTATGTATTTCTCATATTGCCTTGTTACAAACGTGATATAAACTGACCGTATCCAAAATTCAGTTCAGTGCATTTGTCATGTCGTTAACAATGTGAATTCGGCCCGAAGAATGCTGTTGTTCTTGGTCGGTACTTTAAATAATGCTTGATGAAGGCACGGACACATTGTACGAACGTCTTAAATAAATAATAAATAGCTTACATGAATTACAATATAGCAATGAATTATTCGTATATAATAAATAACAGAACAACACACTCGGAAATTCGTGAGATAGTTACCAATCTAACCAAAATATTAATTTTAGTTAACACCATAGATGATGTTTTCTCAAAGAACATTCCCGTGTTAGTTCATCGTTCTTGAATAAAAATATTTTGAATCGCTTTTAAGTCAATCTCCCATTAATTTTAGACACAACTATATGAGGTCCCGGGCTTTACGCTGAGATTTTAGAAATCTGAGACACTGATATTTTTCTTGTTTTGGAGGTTAAGTGTGCAAAATTTCACTAATCTTGGAATAAAAATTTATATAAACACTGTCGCAAAGTATCTCGTAAATCTGTTTATGAGAAATCCGTTTGGTATTTTTTTTTTTTAATTTTTAACAGACTTTTTAGATAAATATAGCATTAAGAGAAATAAAATGAGTTCCCGAAATTAAGGATATGAAAAAAAATCTAAATTGAGGTAATAGTGTTATTTTAGGGATTCGTAATAAATTATCAAATTATATATTTTATTTTAAATTAAGGGTTATTATAATTTTTAAGAAGTTTTCAGATTATTTTAGCAGCAAGAAAAACAGGTTATTGAAATTAAGATTAAAATACTGAAAACAAATCATGAAACTATAAAATATATTATATTTTATCATTTTTTAAACATTATGTTTTGGATGAAGTAGCATGTGTAAAAAATATGTGCTTAAAAATAAAGTGTAGGAACATAAATGAAACAGAAGAATTAAAGGATTATTATTGGTAGGTATATTTAGTTAAACAAAATGTTTATTTTAAAAAAAGTTTTGTTTTATAAACACGGTGTTAAGGGAGATACTTGACTCACTTTAAAAGTGGTTTCTAAGATTATTTGGAGTAAAAAACATTATGGTGTTCCAGATTTTATGTTCGGGTTAAATCTTTCCCAAATGAAAGACTAAACCATTCCACACACTTTTCCATAAATGATTATCTAGTAAATCCACGCAATGTAAGTGCACTATATAAGTATAATAAATAAAATAAAAAACAATACAAGGACCATACGTCAGTCCACCATGTGTAAAACGTGTTTTGGATGAAGTAGCATGTGTAAAAAATATGTGCTTAAAAATAAAGTGTAGGAACATAAATGAAACAGAAGAATTAAAGGATTATTATTGGTAGGTATATTTAGTTAAACAAAATGTTTATTTTAAAAAAAGTTTTGTTTTATAAACACGGTGTTAAGGGAGATACTTGACTCACTTTAAAAGTGGTTTCTAAGATTATTTGGAGTAAAAAACATTATGGTGTTCCAGATTTTATGTTCGGGTTAAATCTTTCCCAAATGAAAGACTAAACCATTCCACACACTTTTCCATAAATGATTATCTAGTAAATCCACGCAATGTAAGTGCACTATATAAGTATAATAAATAAAATAAAAAACAATACAAGGACCATACGTCAGTCCACCAGAAACATAATGGGATAATAATTCACCGACTTTAGATATTTTCATATCAGAGGGTTCGGCTCTGATGAATTCCTAACTGGACCTATAAATCCTACTGATCCCTAAATATAAATATTTAAAAAATCTATCGTAATCCTACATTTATTTAAAATAACCGACTTTTGCATTTTTTTAAATATATAAATTCTTTGACAAATCTAATACGCCTAAATTTTGAATGAGAGAGCTAGTTATAATGCCAGTAGCCGAAATAACAAATAATACATTTATTATTATAAGTGAAAATAAAAAACATGACAACTGTCAATGTGGACAAATTTTATTTTTTACTCCAAAAAATTGTCAGAAATCACTGATTAAAATAAGTCACCCCGTAAAAACAGTCAAAATTCACTATGTCATTGACATTGGTTTTACGGGATGAAGACACTATGATGAACGGCCTTCCGCCACAGACTCTTCTGTATAAAAAATTGATAAACAAACACCTGAGATAAGCACATTCTAATGCGCGGTTAAAATCAACAGATTACTTTCCAAAGAAAATTAATACGTACTCCTCACACCAAAATGCATGAGTTTCCTTTCAAATTTTGTCATAAAAAACTTAATATCCATCTGTTTTCTTGAAAATAAAATAGAATCGGTTTTTCATTTTTTTTAAGTCAAATACTTTACGATCAAAAGGGAGTACGATACAAAGTATGATTTTTACTACACTGCAGATTTATTTTATAGTAGTCCCACAGAGAGGTCGTACGGATGTCATCGACGAAAAATCTTCCTTCTCACACGTCTTGTATGAACATGAAAAAGACAGACGATGCTATTACGATAACGTCATGTACGATCTATTTTTGGGACTAGACACTATACGTAATGCAACCTTACTTTCTGTCAGTTGTCTCGTGCATATAATAGTAAGAATTTTTTCTTTGTAGATTTAGATTGATTGAATTATTTAGAGTTAGCACCTTAAACAAATTGAAAATCCATGGTAACGTGAGTTAAGCCTCCGTAACCCGAATTTCAACCGATTTCTTACGTATCTCTCTTAAACACTTTCAGCCTTACTAAAAAAAACCACAGCACGACCGATAACCTGTGTTTTTGCAACAACATCAATAAAACAAATTTACACTAAAACACGAAATATTACTAAAAGCTATATCACTTTAAAATACGTTTTAAATTTGGCAACAGTGCAATTTTTCATAATTTTCATATAAAATTTTGTTTTCATTCATAGCTGCTAGATGTTCGCAATGAAAACATATTAAAGCCGCGAAAGATTTTTTGGGTACGGCGATGTGTTTTGTAATATTACAAAAGTGATCGTAATTTTTATTAATATGACTAATTCACTCTTATATTCATGTAATTGATATATCTACCGTGTTTTTCGTGGTTTTTCAAAAGTTTTAGTGAAGTTAAAATAACAATAAACGTACTTTCAAAGTTGAAATGTCAAAAAGTATTTAATATGATTCATAAAAATTCAAATTTACATTTAAGTATATTTATTTTACGAGAATTTCATAAAAGTGGTGTTTTTTTTTAATATTAATATCTAATGTGGTAAACTTATCAAAGAAATTAACATCTTTAGAGATGCAAAAAATCTGGTTTTAATGTCGGTTTTACTTTTAGGTTAGTTTTTTGGCAATAAAAAAAACTGAAATATTTTATTATTTTTTATTGTACACATGCACGAGGAAAAAGTGAGGTGACAGTTTCATTCTTAATTCATTATATAAAAGGACTGTATTTTTTAAAATTTAGATTTTTTTTTAAATTTCTGTCATAAAAAATGTTTTGGTAAGAATTTTTTTTCCATTTTTTCTGTGTTTGAATCTTAAAATATTGCAGTTTTTTAAAACTAAAGTGTATTTCAAATACACAAATCTAAAAGGTAATTTTATCTAGTTTTTATAAATGGTATTTGTTTTTACGACACCCTAAAAAATAACAAATATTTAGAACATTCAAAATACTTTGGAAAATTCTAAATTTCGTTCAGACATCATTACTAAAACAGAGATAAACTACCCTCTAAGACTGTATAAACAGTGTGTATTTCTTTACAAGAACAATTATTAATTAGTAATTTTTTCACATCGCGGCCGTTTGTCAATTGAATAAATTTTTCACGAGGTTTTTTAGTAAGGCCGTTTAAGTTTTATAGTTCTTAAAAAAATCTTTTTCTTGAAGATACTATCTAGACATTCCCCGCGCCGAAACGCAAATTATATAAAATTCCCTCGATAGAAAAAAATCGCAAAGTATGTTAAAAAAATTATTATTAACACATTTGTTTCAGTTATTTTACAAGTTATATGTATGAAAAAAATCACAGTGTTTCTTTAAATGCTATTTAAGACAATCCTCGCGAGATTTTTGTTCTATTTTAAGCGATTCGTGTTTTATTAAAGATTTTCACAATTTTCGCATCGATTTTATCGCTGTAAATATTAGCGCGCTCCTCTAACATTCGTAATTTCATATCTCTCCATCTTTTTCTTTTTGAGACCGGTTAGAAATTAGAATATATATACACAAGAAATAAGTACGCCTGGGGGGAACCCAACGATAAAGGGGAAAATATATTATTACTTTTGATTGATAAACTAACGTTTAAGACAAGATTTTTATGCATAGCACAAAGGGTAACTATTATTATAAGCAATAATTATCAACCTGAAGAGGGAAACGGGTTTGAGTCCCGTTGGCGGCCAGTATCTATTCTCGGAAGATTTTTTCAATATAGATGAGTGTTTTAGGCTGATAATTACTGCTTATAATAATTGTTACCCTTTGGGAAATTATATATTTAGGTTTTTTTGTATTTCTTGGGTAACTGTGTAACAATTTCTGGACATTTTGTTTGAAGGGTTGTATTTCACGTGTACATTTGTTGGTTAATTTTTACCAGTTTCGACACATCCATGTCATTTACTAGCAATTTTAAAACCAACTTAAAAATCATACAAGTACAGAAATTATTAGATTTTATTAGATGAGGGTAGTTGATGTGGTGATTTTGGAGAGGGAGGGGGGAGAACAGTGGTAGAAGTCAACAAAACAAGGGAACGTTGTAAAAATTGTCGGTAAATCAACATTACAATGTCCTCATAAAATCTTATCATATCTGTACTTGTATAATTTTCCTGCTATATGATACGGATGTGTCGAATCTGGTAGCAGATAAATAAAAATTAAGTAACAAATTTACATGTGAAATAAAACTCTCCAAAGGAGATTTAAAAAAAAAATTAAATGAAGACAATATAAGCGAAACTCAATCGAAAATCTGGAGACAGAAAAATCAGAAAAAGATATTGGCACCCCTGGGACTCGAACCCAGGACCTCTCGTTTTCCGGGCAAACGCGCTAACCACTGCGCCAAGGTGTCGATATCAAATTCGGTCATTTTTAACTACTATCATACTTATCATACTTCGACTAAGAACCACCCACATTTTATTCATTTTTTTCTTAACGCATAGATTATTGGTGCCAATATCTTTTTCTAATTTTTCTGTTACCTACCAGATTTTCGATTGAGTTTCGCTCATATTGTCTTCATTTTATTAAATATTACAATTTGAGTTTTTACTCATAAAGTTAAAATAAAAATAAAACAGAATTTTTTTATTGATTTATTTATTAATTGATCAGGATGAAAGAAGTTATGAAGCTGTCAACAAATAATAACTTCTACTATCCAGATTGTTATAAATGTTGACCAATAAATTAAAAACAATACTAAATAGTCTCGCTATAATCATAAAGCATTTCATTAGAAACAACCATACGTCCGCCAATCTCCATTCTCCATTCCGGTATCAGAGAGAGAGAGCTTTCGTTTCCTCAAAAATTAATGCCTGTCATATTCCGCTCCTTCATATCGCCAGAAATTCATCGACCTTGTTCCGGTGCTTGTTTGAAATTTGCCTCATAATTCAACATCACAGCATCATCATTCAGCTGGACCACGAGATCATTGGCCCGTGTCATGTAGCGGGGAAACCTCGCGCCTAAATCACCGGCCCAGCGGGCGAGGGCCCGAGATCTGGGCCCATTATCCCAGCGGATGTATGACTGATGTTTTGACAATCGGCTCACTTTGAATATTTTAATATTGTTATTATTTCATTCAATAAAATAATGTAGAGTTTTTTTACTGTATCGGTGGGTACAAAGCTTGCTGGATTGTTTATGTTATTGATATCCAATAAATTTTATTAGAAATATGTTCGTTTTATATATATTATATTGCGTTCATTCTACGCGCTATTTCAAATATATGAACGTGGGATACAATTCAAAAACGTGTGTGTACAGAAGTATTGTTTTTCTCATTTTATGTTATGGTTTATATTTCAATAAACATATTTTTTGTGCAATTTAAATAAAGCAAGCTTTAGCAAATCATTTCCTCTCCGATTTTTCCTGGAAAATCTGTTCAGTTTGGAAATTTACCTTTTATGTTGCTAATTTAATATAATTGAATAGCAATCGAATACAAATAGCAAGTTTTGACAAATAAGAGTTATCTACTTAACTAAATAAATTAATTCATTCTGCTCCCAACACTCAAGCACGTGCCCACCATTAAAAGTTATAATAATATTTTATTTTTTTTAATTTTTCATAGATTACAAATAAATCAATTTATTATATATAAGAAATTAACAAAATTACAAAGATTTACCAAATTAAAAAAGGAAAATAAAATGTAGACGGTGCTGGAAATTGTGTCAATGAGGCGAAACTCTTTCAAGAACCAATCAATATGTCTAAAAAAATACAATTTATTCGGGAGCAATATACCTACTTCTCCCCACCAGAAGAACCATAGACAGGTGGGTCCTACAAGCAGGAACTGAGAATAATATACGATGATGCTGTCTTAGATAGTCATCAGGGACACAGTGACCCTGGCGTTCCAAACTAGCTAAATTCTCAACATATTATAAACAGCTTCACAGCAGTCTAGAATTATTAGATATTAAGATTTTGCCTCGTTTGAGGTTTGGATCATATTATAAGTATTTGTCATAATTATCGCTTTCGTCGTGCTCTCTTTTCATATATTTCAATGCGATTTAACGCACTTCTATGAACAGTGGCAACATTTTTGGTTAATACAAAGGGGAAAAATATTGTCGTCAAGACAATTAAAAAAATCAGTTTTCGTCATAAGTGCACCACTGTTCTCATTCTCCCTGTAGCCTCCGCTCACGAGACCATTATCCTCTCAGTGCAGAATCCAACCTTCTGTACCATCCATCACACAGATCATACAGCATCCACATCTTAACATTGGCAGCCTGATTTGTATCGATATCTGTAGGGACGCACCTCTCAGTACCTTCAGAAGATGTATTATTTGATGTAGGATTTATTTGTTCTTCGTGCATACGAGAAGCAGGGAGTTGTTTATATTATTAGTTTTGTATTTTATGAAGGTTCGTATCTAAATAAAAAATATTGCATACTTCGTGGTAGGTGTAGCATGCTTTTGGTTAAAAGATTTTGGGTTCGATTCATTTCAAATGGTGAACCACATCTACAATAACTTTTATATTTTAAGGGAATCATCGGCTATGGAGTTAAGTTCGAATTATGATTTTACTAGCTTTTACCCACGGTTTCGCTCGCATAGTATTAGTGGGAAATTACTGGCATAATTATTGGCATAGATGTTATTATTCTTTTCTTTTTTGTCTTATAGAAAATAATTATTGTTTAATAGAAAATTTCAAAATTTGAGAATGACAAATAAAAATTCTATTTTAGAAAATATTTAAATTATAGAAATAGAAATTTATTTTAAGTACCTACTCCCTTTATTAGTATTTTCTTCATATTTGAATCCAGAGTAACCTAAAAAAATAAGAAAATGACAGTCCTCTTCAAACGCTATGCTTTATAGCAACGTTATGCTTTTTATTCGGAGAATAAACGTTTTTAGAGATATGTTGATATTAACTACGACGCCAAAAAGGTACTCTTTTTAATCACAACAAAGCACTCTTTTTAAGCCTAGAATAATAAAAAAAATATTGCTTCCAAGGTAATAATTTGTTTTACGTTTGCAATAACTCGATTTTGTTAGGGACAGAAAACGTATGATACATAATTCCATAACGCCACAGTTCATTCATAACGCCAGATCTTACCAATATATATAGCCGCTGTTACTAGCAAATAATGTAGCTTTCGATTAGTGAAAGAATTTTTAAATTCCATTCGATATTTATTGCGTGAAAGAGTAAGGACCATCCATACAAACTTTCGCATTTATGATATTAATAAGATTGCGTTCTTTATACAGGTCCATTTACATCGGTTATATTTATTATATTGATATTAGATCCGATATATTTTCTCACCATAATTGATGAATATAGATACTTAATAAGTGTTAAAGGTAAATTTATGTATATATTATATATATATATATATCGCCCTTGAGGTGATTTTTCACAAAAACGGCGCTCTATAAATTATCCAATTATTATTATTATATATACATAAATTTAAATAGGTTATAAAGTTTTATGAGATTCCAAGAACGTCTGAAGTAGATGACAATAAGCAATCACAAGAAATTATTCAGAAGTACGAATTTAAATTTTCCCCTTTTGAAAATTTACATTTAATACGGGATTCCAAAAATAGAAAATATGGCACACTTAAAACTTACAACAATTTGCTCCACATGTCTTATAAAATAAATTATGGTATTATATAAAATATCATTAACCAAACATTTAAATTATTATTATATTATAAAGTACTACATTTTAAAATATAATAACAACCATGTTTTTAAATGAACCTTGAAACGATAGTATTATTTAGTTTGTAATTTTTGTGATTTTTTGAGACAAAGCATTATGGAAGTACCTACCTACGTAGCTCTCCCCGTAGGTGAGTTCATAAATAAATTTACTTGATAGAACTTGTGGTTATGGTGATGTCCTCGAGAGTTACAAATAAATTTATTTTAACCAGAATAATAAGAGAAATACTAAGTAATATTATGGTATTATATCGACCCAAAAATTCCAAATAATATACCACGAAGCATCGTCATCGTTAGAGACGCTGCTGTTTGGAGAGTTTTCAATAAAGTTTAAATATAATCCTACGATAACATAACTTAGCAGTAGCAATTTAACGATAATATTGTTCTTTTACAATAAAAATAGCTCATTAGATTGGAGTTATGATTTTCACACATTATTTTCTAATCGTTTAATTTTTTATAGTTACATGTATAGATATATTTGGAGGATTTTTATTATTGCCAACAACAGCACAAACAATGTTGACTTTAATTACAATTTTTTTCTATTGAGAATGCTTCACAAAAAAAAAAAATATATAATTGTCATTAATAATTCTTATTGAATCTCCCCCTCCCCCCGTGAATCTATTCTACTCGTAGCTTTCGAACAAAGTTAACGCCTACCAAATAAGAACACTAAATTTTAAATTATCTTTTACACGCCAACATCTTTGTTATTCTGTTATTCACAATAAAATAAATCATGTGAATCTATCTGCATTTAGAAGGCAGTTATTAGAGTCTCTAATAAATCGTCGTAATCAATTAAAATGATTCAAATATTCTAATAAACGCTGGTTTGGGAGAGCAATAACGTACCAATTTGTCATTAGAATTTTACTGTGGAATGAGCACTAATTTCCACTAACACCCACCGCCCACGTGGCATTGCACACGTGGATGGAAGAACTATATAAGATGTGTTCATCAACATTATTTTAAGAAATCACAACATCTACAAAAGTGGGGTTAACTTTATATTGCTGCATTGCAAGTGAAATGTAAAAAGTCTTACAAATAATAAATACTACACAAAATGTAAATCCATTATAAATACCCAATGATAGCTAATTTAAATTTTGTTTAGTATCCATTGACCATAAATATATCCTTTATTAAGTTTTGTTTTGAATCTGGATGCGGTTAGCTAGACTTTGGATTTTATTATCAAATAGCGAGTTCCCGGCATGCGTCGAAATCCCACTAATAAAGAAATTATTTCTCCCTGCGTGTCTTTTCCCATTCGTCCCGTTCCATTTCCACCTCCCCTTTCCCTCCCATGTCCCCGTCCCCTCACGCGTTCCCCATCCACCTTCCCCGCCTTCACTCTCCTCACTCCTGCGATATCCCCTCCCGCGATCCCCTCCCCTCTCCCGCGTTCAATATATTCATTATTATTTCAAACAGCTCGCGTGCCACCCAAACATTCATTGTTGTATATTATAAGACCAATTTATCAAATTTGGTACCTAACATTGGTACCTTTTTAAAATAAAATGGTTTGTAGTACTTTGGGGGTTAGTCAAATAAATTCATTTATTTAAAGAATTTCGAAAATTGAATTTTGAATGAACAATCATTGTTTTGTAAAAGCCCTTATATAAAACAAAGACGGGTTAGTTACACTATTTATAACTCGAGAACGGACGGGCCGATTTTGATTTGTTGGATTTGTCTCCACCCCGGATAGGATAATAACTATTAAAACATCACAAAAATTAACGAAAAATATAGTTATTAAGAAAATCCTTTTCCCCATACATTTTGTATGGAACGAATTATCATATTCGAAAGAGCTGCGGGCATTTTGTGATAAGTATCTACCTATAATATCGAACTGTGCGTGAATACCAAAATTTCAAAAACGTCAAATGTCAATGCGCTAATTGTTTTGCATTTGTACTTAATCGTGTAATGCTGCCCCTCTTTCTTACACACTAAGTATCAATAGCCGAAAATGAGACAAGCGGTGAACGTTTGTCTGCACCCAGCCTCGGATCTATGACTTTTTCGAACCCGGGCAGGAGACTGTAAACCATATTAAAATTCGGAGGTTTGAATTTTTTGAGGTGGCCGGAAAATATTCAAAACGGTCACCAAAATATTACGAGCAATCCGAGGAAAAAAATAAAAATCGCGCCGTCGCTCCAGTGGACAGTAGGATACGATGATGATTTGTTCAAAAACCAACTGGGCGTTTTAAAATGAAATGAATAATCGATAGAACAAGGTACGCTGGATACCAGGCGCTTTGTGAAACAATTAGATCCGAAATGTTGTTTAACGTACAGGAGGCCCTAAGGAAAATGATTTCTCCCAGGACTTATGTCATCTTAGGGGATGTTGTGTGGAGGATATTTTTAAGGAAGGGGAGGATAGGAAATTCTGGGAAGGAAAAAGGTATGAGGGGTGGGTAGGAATCTGGGGGTCAGTGTGTCTGGGAGTGACGGACGTATGAATCCATCGCTCCAACTGCCGTGCAAAGCAATGGGTCAAGAAAGTCCGGCTGGAAAGGTCAAAAATCTTGCCTCAACCAGTCTCTCTAGGTCCGGCCCGCCACGCAGCGGGTGGGCAGACGCATCCGCCGCCAAGAATCGGACAAACGTCAGCCCATGAACCCGGGCACTCCTGCTAAATCACTAAACGTAGCGAACCACTTGGGGTGACCTATTGCAGAGGTGTTGGTTATCCAATAAATGGTTCCCGGGGCGGTGGCACCCGTACCCGCCTCCCAAATTCCCGTAAGTAAGTGGAAAAGTAAGAAAATCATAAAGAATATAAATAGGTATACAACGCCATCTCTGATACTTACAAAAACAAAACACGGACTGTTGCGCATCGATAATTGCTTCATTGTGTAATTTTTAATTTAATGAAAAAACTGAATTTAATTCAACAGTTATTGATTCTGAGGCGGTACGAAGTTCGTCGGGTCAGCTAGTAAATAAATAAAATAAAAATTTCATTCCAAATTGTGACATTTTTACGGTTTTTTAACGATTTCAAAAAATTTCAGATGTATTGTCAAGTGGTTGTAATAATCCAGAAACCTTCGCGAGGATGGAAAGGAGGTATTTTAAAGTTTCATACATTTCCTATGCTTAATATAGCAATGCATAGACATCGCATATACTCATATATACATACACACCCAAGCAAACATATTTTGATTATAAAACGATTGAAAAATATAGATATACTAAAAGAACAAAGTTGTGATTGATTGTATTATTTTAGACAGATTGACGGATATTTCAAAGATCAATAGTACAAGATATATGATGTTGCGGTTAACACAAAAATTCCCGAAAAAATATTTTCGAAATTTCATGACCTTAGAGTTCGCCTTTTGGAAGATTTTCTGATTCAAATTGACAGATTTTTTGCTTCGTTTATGCAGATCTTAAAAGCCATTGATTATTATTGAAAATATATTTAAACTAAAACAGTTTCTAGTAACGTTTTGATTCTCTGTGATGATTTTTTTCCTGATACGGGGTATCCATCTTGAGATAATCATTTCAATGTTAAATATATTCATCGTTCATTGCATTCCACGGTTTTATAAGCCAGTTGTACCACTGCAATAACACCCACAAAAATTAATAATATACTGCCGACCATATGTTCCGGCGCGACCTCTTCCCGTGGATATATCACCCATTCTCCGGCTGTATACTTATTGGGATGATCCATTTTTTAATGTGATTCTAACACAATGAGCTTGTCGCACCATAGATTTTTTACCGGATTAAGACCCGAAAATATTTTGTATTTTTCCTGCGCTGTTTGCATTGAAAGCCTGTAAATAGTTGCATCCAACGCACGAGCAAATACATGATTCAGCAATCAAAATTCCCATTCTTCCCCCCCATCCTACCCCTCCCTATTCCCCCCTAATTAACTTGTCTCTTGAAATGTAATTTTTTTCTTCTTTAGCAAATATCTATGGAACCACTACACTTGTATACAATACCCATGTGGAAACCTGTAAATGGTTCAATTATTGTCACTGAATTACTATTATGCTCTGTTATGAATGTAAACTGTTGGTCTCCCAAATAAAATAAAATAAAATAAAATAAAATAAAAGGTCAAAACACGATATATGAATTTTTTTACATTAGCTCCACACAGGGGCCTCATAGAACATAATTACACTCAGGGTCCATAACATCTTTGGGTATACTGCAGGTAATTTTTTTTAGGAAAGGAAGGAGAGATAGTTCTTGGCAGGAAAAATGCATGGTCCAGGAGTGACGGGCGTAGGAATCCAGCCCTCTTACTGCGGTGAAAGGCGACGCGTTCAGGGAGTCCAGCTGGAGAATTCAAAGATTCTCCCACAACCAATCTCTCCCGATCCGGCCCGCCATGCAGTAGGTGAAAGGCGATGGGTTGAAAGAGTCCGGCTGGTCAAAAGGTCTTTCCCAAACAGTCTCTCCCGATCCAACCCGCCAGGCAGTAGGTGTGCACTGCACATTCGATACGTAATAAGGGCCCAAGCAACAAATCGATTTGCTACAAAGGTCATTAATTTAATTTGGGAGGAGGGTAAGGGTACCACCTCCCCGGGAACCCCATGTAGATCGCTAAGTTTGGTAACATTGCAGGGGCGCCCGGGTTCGTTCGGGGACACAGCTTTGTCTAGGTCTGCGGATGCTTTTGCCCACCTACTGCGTGGCGGGCCGAATCGGGAGGGAATGGTTAAGGAATACCCTTTGAACTTTCCATTTTAAAGAATTATACAGTCCTAAAGAATTGCAGTTGTAAACAAAACCTGCAGGAGTAACTTTTTATTTTTACAAAATATTAGATAGAATTTACAAGATATGTTTTTTAAATTTTGTAATACGTTTTCGATGTACCTAAACTATTTACTAAAAAAAATCTGAGTGCAATTCACACGCAATAGAAGAAAACTAAAGTAGGCAAGAGTGGTGAGGCTACGAAGCACCGCACAAAGAGGAGACCGATTATAATATCTCATTCTCTCGCATGCTAAAACCTATAGATGTGTATGTTTGTGCGTCTCTTTTCAGTGTCGCTATTTTTCGTTTCAAATCCCAACGGTGCTAAAGAAGTTATCATTTCAAAAGATGCTGTGTAAACCAGTGCACCCATGTCATGTATTTATTGAACCTGCATAAACATCGCAGGAACATAAGTGACATATCTCTGCTTAGCCTCGCATTATTTACCAATCTTTAGCAGGGCAGAAGGCTTTGCTATTCCAGCAACCAGCGGTACCTACCCGAGTTTAGTGTAGCGGTGGCCACTGCACCGAGGGTAATATGCGCTCGTGACTTGCGCTTTAAAATAACTACTTTACTAACGCACTGCGCACTGCAAACTGCAAACTACACAGAAGCTATTTGGTCACTGTGGCCGCACAAGAGTTAGTATTACAACGATGTTCATTTCTTTGGAAATGCGTACTATGTGATTCATTTTTTCTTGGATAATAGTCACAATCTTTAGGAAATAATATGAAACATCTTAAAAGCTAAACCTTTTGATTTTCTGAATTTTTAAACTCTGAATGTGGAACTTAAAATTAGTAAAATACAAATTAAAACAGATTTTTTTAAACATAACCATAACCAACTAAAATATGATGTAGATGTAGATAGTTCTATGATTTTGTTTCACTAAAAATAACCTAAAAATTAACTGACATTTCGAACGGATTGCTTGCATAAGTGAAAATTTTAATTTATTTGATGCGTTTACCATACACGTATTAGACGTATTATTATTATATTATAAAACCATAAATAAACCATTAAATTCAAAATTAAATATATTTAGATATAACGGAATAACCCCCATTTTCTGACGGCATGAATGTTCAATTTAGAAAACGCAATTGCTGTATATTTACTTGCCTAAAACTAAAAAAAATAGAACTCACCCAGAGATTACGAAGAAATACCTACCACTGTCAAAGTTAGTCAATTCGGTGTTGCCCGTTTACATATATCGATGGAATTTTTTTTATTAGTAACAAATCGAATCTATAATTGCATGGTCTTTGTACAATTACTAACTAAAACACTGTTAAACGGTTGGAAAGTGATTTTATTTTTGTAAGGTGATTAATTTAAAAAAAATAAATAAACTCTCGAATGATCATTTATAGGTACCTACCTACAGAATGGATCTTAAGTAACAGTGTTTATCATATTTAATAACAATTATTATCAGCCTGAAACACTCATCTACATTGAAAAAATCTTCGGAGAAAAGAAACTGGCCGCTAACGGGACTTGAACACGCGTCCTTCTGATTGCCGGTCAGGTGCCCTACCACTGAGCTATGGCGGCTTATCTAATACCCGCCAAATAATTCAATATATACCAGTGCTTCATTCAACAATTACTGCTTATTACATTTTTCCACCTGAAAACAACCCACTTTATTTTTTGTGAGAGAGGCATTGTTAATGCTAAATCGCTCGCTAGGTGGCGTCGAGACAAATTATAGTATTATCTACATTTTTTTGTGAAATACTTTGAATGTCAAATATTAATAATTATTTTTAATCGCCAACCAAGTGCTGTTGGAGGCCAGTATCTTTTCTCGGAAGATTTTTTTCAATGTAGATGAGTATTTCAGGTTGATAATTATTGCTTATAATAATTGTTACCCTTTGTGCTATGCATAAAAATCTTGTTTTAAAAAAAACGTTAGTTTATCATTGCTATAGTATATCTCTATGTAGTTTATCAATTAAAAATAATTATTAATATTTAATAACATTTAAAAATGTACATACTAATATAAAAAGAGTCTATTTATCCTCGAGGTCTCTTAGAGGATTTCTAATAAAATAAAAGAAAAACATTTCAAAGGTATTCATAAATGTTGTCATGGCACAGAATAAAATGACATGATACAAAATGACAATGTGCTTCTCAGTTTGTGCACCCCAAGCTTTTAATATGTGTACATGTTTAAATTAAATCGTTTATTTCAAATAAAATTATTATTGAAATTTGTAAATACGCGAAACTTGCCAACATCACTGTAAAGGCTCTAAGAAGGCCTTAAACTGTCGCGGCATCTGTGTACATATTTAGTCGCTAAATAGGTACATTGCGCAGTGGCGGAACCTCAGCTTTGTTATCACCGGGGCAGTTACCCGTGTTATTGACCCGGCTGTGAGGAGATAAAATACCTTAGATGCCTCCGTACAGTAAACCAGGAGAATAAAAATATTTCTGCTAGAGTTTCAAAGCTTGGAAAATGCTTAGCACATTTTATTTCAAACTCCCGCTACACTATCCTAGCGAAAGTTTGTATGGATGTATGGATGGGTGAATGGATGGATGTTTGGATGTTTGTTACTCTTTCACGAAATAAATACTGAACGGATTTTAATGAAACTTTACAGTAATGTAGCCCATTCACTACTATAGTCTATAGGCTATAACTTAGAGCTCTGGCATTATGAAATTTGTGTACAATTATTACGTTTATTGTCCCGACGAAAAGCAAAGCGTTGCTACCTAATTGTTTGAGATGAGATGTCATTTTGTTATTTGTTTAGGTTGCTATGGAGATCCCTTTGATAGTTTCTAGTTTATAGATTTACAACGCGTGTTTGATTGTTACATTGAGGGGGTAGGCTTGGGGGGGGGGGGGGAGGTGGCGCGTGCGAAGCTGGGGACAAAAGCTAGTTCGTAATAAATTCTTCATTTAAACATGAAAAAATATATTTTCATTATGGAATACCTATCTATCTGTGAATGAATAATTGTCAGAACAGAATTTCAAACAAGCATTTTGACTTTAGCGCTCCACACAGGATGCCCTGATGGAAAAAAATCCCAAGGACCTATTCCATTTTTGGGGATGCTATGCGGAGGGTGTTTTTAATGAAATTAAGGAGAGCTAGTTCTGGGAAGTAATAAAGGCATGTGGTTAAGAATCTGGGGGTCAATGTATCCAGGAGGACCTACGAATCCATCCCGCACACGATGGGTCGCAATAGTCCGCCCGGAGAGATCAAGGTTAGGTCTCCCTCAACCAGTCTCTCCCAATCCGACCCTTTACGCAGTAGGTGAATCAAATGCATTCGCCTCCAAGACCTAGACAAACCTCACCCCATGAACCCGACCACCAACTAAGTCAAGTCACCAAACGTAGCGAACCACTTGGAGTGACCTAAGTCAGGGGTGTTGGTTATCCAATAAACGGTGTTTACTATTCCCAGACTCCCAAATTGTACACGTTTACAAATAAAAAAATATATAAAATAAATATAAGAATATAAAAAAATTATTTAGGTTTTGAAATACGACTAGGAATGATATGTTTTGATGATTGATTTACTCAGATTCACCGACTTCTTTTGCAACGACCATCTTATATTTAAGTGTTAGAGATTCACAAATTCATAATCATCAATATGGAAGACTATTGCGAATTATTTTTAACATTTGAAATCCTAACTTGATGGACAAATAGTTATTTAATGAAAACAAATAACGTAGTATACACCACACTATATTACAATCATTATCGACATGTTTCAAAAACAATGTTTTCTTCGTCAGGATAAGAAAATTGATTACTTAATCTCTCAATCCTGACGAAAAAAACATGGTTTTAGCAACATGTCGATAATGGTTTTAATATAGTGTGGTGCATACTAAGTTATTTGTTTTCATTATATCAATTATGACGCCACGCGGTATATTTGCAAGGTTTGAAGAAATAGTAATTTTCTCAAATATGACAGATAAGAAAGAACAAAACGCTTAAATAAAGTGCAAACTCCAAACTTGCTCTATGCATTTTATTATATTTTGAATTCAAATATGCCTGCCACATAAAAACCACTAATCATAACCATTTAAACGAAAAGATTATTGCAACCTTGACTTCAGTGAACTTTAAGCTTTTCTTATAAAGTAATTACTTTGTGGTTTGACATTAGATAATTATTACGAGATACCACTATTTTGTTAGGTTATAAAAAGTTGTGGTTTTGATCAAATTTACAATTACCTCTTTTTTCTGCAATTTTAATTTGATGAATCCTTATTATATTATTTAAATTTCTACAATAAAAATAAAACAAATCTACATTTTCAAATGTTTGTATAAATACCAAACAAACGTTTATATGCAAATACCATTGCATGCATACCTATGGCATCTAAAATAAATATTTTACTGTGATGGGAACTAGATTGATACACACCTTATGTTCCTGTCGATCCAGAATATAATTAATGTAAACTTTCTAACGTTGACATATTATGTGTTTTAAAACCATGTGGCTGAGTGGGTAGTATTCATGCCTGCGGTCCCAAAATTCTCTATTCAAACCAAATTTTAATTTTGAATCAATCGTTAGTTGAGAATAAACCAAGTTTCAGACAAAATCTAACTGTAATTACACCTACATTAATATGGCCGAGAAATTATCAAAATACTTGATGCTTAACTTTTGAGTTAATATAAATTACAGTCTTATGGAAAATATATGTGCCTTATACGTGATTCTTTTTTCTTACGGCAAACTCTTTTATCGGAGGTTGAATTTCTGTTAGTACGTTTTTTTTTTTTTTTTTTTTTAATTTTTACAAATACGTACGAGTAAATTTTAACTATATTTAAACACACAAAAATACCCACGAATTGCGATGCCTTTTGATTTCTTGATATCATGCTATTGTTTGCATATTATATTTATATTTATTTTTTAAATTACATTTCATTTTTTTAATATTTAATCTGTATAATTTTATCATTCTTTCGTTTATTTCTATTTATTAATAAAAAAATCAAAATCAAAAAGGTTTTGTTTATGTCAGCTCCACATAGTAGGCCCTGAGGAAAAATAATTTCCATCATGGGCCTATATCATCTTACGGGACGCTATGTGGAGGGTCTTTTTAAAGAAAGAAGAAGAGAAAGTTCAGGGAAGGAAAAGAGTTTGAAAGGTGGGTCTGGAGGTGGATCAGACGCATCCTCCGCAAGGACCAGACAAACCGCCAAGAAAAACCTCACCCCATGAAGCCGAAGACCCCGATAAGTCATTCAACGCAGCAAACCACTTAGGGTGATCTATGGCAAGTGTTGGTTATCGGCGGTACCCATACCTGCCTCCCAAATTGTGGAACTGCACTCGCACTAGTAACGTAGGAATTCACGAAATGTAGCGTCTTCTCTTGCTGTCTACTTCTTCTTGATTTCCCGCTAAGCACTTGCATACTGCTTATTAACAACGTATGCAGGGACACTGGAGGTCTAGATTCGTTCAACACTAAATGTAGATTCGTTCATTTAAAAAAATTAGAGTCCTTGCGAGAGCCTTGATGGAGTAACCATCTGTTACTTATACCAGGGCCGGTAAGTGGTGGATAACCTCCAATGTCTACTTCTTCCATTAGCTTTCTCCTGGATTATCAATTGGGTGAACTTGAATTTTTCTTTCAGCTTCATGATATGATCGAGGAATTAGACGGGTGCCACACACAGCTATAAAATACGTGGCTTAGCCTATTTCACCATATCGCTCGCCATATATTCGCATTGGGAATGTACGGCGAGCGATATGCCGAAATACACCAAGCCACATATTTTATAGCTGCGTGAGGTCTTAGAGTTGTATTCTTGTTGTAGCTAATATGAATTTACAATGTTTGGTCAACCGACGAATATTTTTTTTTATTTAACAACAATATAAAGTAAAAATACAATACAAGGTAAAGTAAAAATACAAAGTGAAGTATTTTGTTCTCAGTCCTCCTCACTACGTATTCCTATTCCGAGGCAGACTGTAGGTTGTTGTATGGTTGTTGATCATGATTTCCTCCTCATCTAATTTGTTTCCACATTTCAAAAGCAAGTTTCCACAAACAAAAACAAAAAAAAGTTTAAAGTATTTAGTTTATTGCCTGTAAGTTGCGATGGTGTTACTTTATAATTTTAATGATTTGGCCATTTTCGTGTTTAGTTAGCCATAATGTTTTTTTTTTAAACTTTTGTATCTCCATGGTGTTTTTAATTTCAATTGGAAGGGCAGGGTTTTTCTGGCCAAAAGATGTATTTAGTAGATTTGAGGATATTGTCCTTGTAGTGTAAGTGTGTTGGTCATCAAGGTACTCGTATTTTCTTTAAATTTGAGTAGTGCATTGTTTGAATTAATTGGTTCCCTGTAAATCCAGGGAATTTTTGAAAACATAGGGATACGATACGAGCATAATATGGATATTTCTATCTTCCGTGGAGACGCTTGGTTTAATGTTCTGATAATACGTAATAGAGTCACTTTATTTAATATTTTATAATTTATCTTTCTCGTACTATAAATGTGATAACATCAATGGCACCTCGTTAAAGTTAACGGCATTTCAAATTATAGAGTTACCGTATAAGCAATGTTGCCATCATAATTATTACTTGTAGTATGCATATGAAATTGATATTATTGGAAAAAAATTTCAACTATAAATTTATAGAAAACTTTTCACATTTGAAATGGATTATATTACAGTTTTCTCGTGGATCCCGTTAATTTCTATTTTAAAATGTAATATTAATCTTCATTAGTTTCATCATACGTATAAAATACCTATTTTGAGTGTCAACGTGTATTTCCATTTATCACGTATGGGCCTTTTAGAAGCAGGGCTGAACTTGTGAAACATTTTGCATCAATGGAATTGTAAATGGATTATTAAAATAATTATGAATGGCGCCTCTCTCTCTCTCACCCACTGTAAAATATTATTTTAACACCTTCAAAAGTTTTTATCAATCAAATATGGTCACGTACATTTGCATTTAAATTACTTGATTGAAATCTGGGGAAACGCATGTGAAACATTTCTTGATGAATTACGGGTACAAAATAAAACTAGTAACATTAAAACTTAAAAAATTTAACAAAACCATCAACATTATTAAAAAAAAACTAATGTATGTATCCTTATATATATACGAAATAAATAATAATATCATACATAAACACAGAATTTATTAAAATAAATTTACATTTAAACACCATACACACTAACTATGGTAAACAATCCATTGGTTACGAGGTAGGGCATTTTATATAATTGCCTTAATCTTATTGAATTAAAAAAGAAAAATGTTTGGGTCTATTTAAAAAATATATATTTATTTGTATTCTTGATCAATAAAATAATGTAACCGAACAATAATGTAATGTAAAACGTATTTAGTTCAGATACTTATTTCTAATGAAATAAATGAATATGTAATTTTCTTTTTTCTAGAAAAAAACTTTTAAAAAATACCAGAAGCCTAAATAATGTCAAAATCAGAGATAAAATTATATTCACGGCGAAAATATAATCAAAACTTCGATATTAAACAAATTATTATGGAACAACTCTTCTGCGTTTTAGGAAGGATTTGAGATTTTCATGGCCAAAAGCATTATCGTGATTATTTTTTGGGTTATTATGTCGTGTTGCGCTTCCTCCTTTCTTAGCCAACGCCACAGGTTCGGTATGTAATTTAAACTAGGTTCTAATTACCTAGTACTTACAGCAGGAAAGTCTACGCAAACCTTTTAACACAAAACTTTGTTTTGAATTTGGGACCATAATACTCAGCTAAGCTAAATCATTTTGTTTAAAATTTTATGATTTTGTGTTTTAAGCTATAAAATACAGGCCATTAAAAATTAGATTTGCAATATAAATTGAAGTATTGTCGTCAAAACAAACTTTTGAATACTTTTGTTTAGTTTGCCGGTTA
This sequence comes from Limnephilus lunatus, assembly GCA_917563855.2. Classification (NCBI taxonomy): domain Eukaryota; kingdom Metazoa; phylum Arthropoda; class Insecta; order Trichoptera; family Limnephilidae; genus Limnephilus; species Limnephilus lunatus. The sequence goes on along the minus strand of OU830593.1, from coordinate 100,061,472 downwards.
TTGAAAGCCCGTCGCGATTGGCAAAGGGTTTAAAAATATATTAAGATATCAATCAAATTCACTTTCATTAATTACCTTATATGATTTCCAAAAGTAATATTTGCGGAAAATTACAATGGTTAGAGCATAACTTTATTTCACATGCTGCCTTTTTTCACCGAAATTTACCCTGCTTTTGTTATAGAACGTGTTATCATTGTTATAATAAATACGCTAAATATTAAGGTAATACTTCGTACATTTATACACTGCAAAAATACACTGTAGTGTATTCTGAAATTCTGACTTAACGATATTTCACTATTGTTATATAATTATTATTATAAAATTTCATCCGCATCTACGGTATATCTTCAAGTAGACCCGGGGCTGTTCAAAATGTGCACTCGAAAACGCGACACCTTATAAAAATATGCATTCGATTGCCCAGTGACAACATTCTCAAGTTTGATGATTCCTTAGGAAAGATTAACAAAACTTTAAATAATCACCTTCAGAATGTCGTGCATGCGATGAGCTTTCAATTCGTGTGAATTGACTATAACACTGATTTTTAAGCAATTCATCTCAAAGTGAAGTTTTGTTTACCATAGTAAAAAGATCCTTTCAATTCTGTGAACAAAAACTTCAATTTTATGTAACAAGACCTCTTTTGTCAGGGTGGTTGTATTCGACACGAAAATATCCGTTTCACAAACACATAAAAATTCTAAGTGGTTAAATATTGGTTGACAGTGTCAGACGATAGTGCTGTTTTCAGTGAATTTTCAATCATGCACCTTTTTAATTGAAAAAAAAACATAGGTACAAATCAAAATACACAAAGCATACCCATAATACTATTGGACTGTGCGAAGCTTAAGTTTAAGCTTTTTCTAATGTGGTTCAGTTTTGTTTGAAAGTGACAGTAGTTGATCATTCTAGTTTTACAATGATGACCTTATCAATTGAAAAAAATACATCGCATGGAAAAAATCAAAGCATTTCCAAAGATATTATGAGACTTTGAGATGTTTTTGTATATGTTTTTTTACTAGGTGGTTTTACATTACTTGACGTTCAAGTGACAGGTTGTCTTTGACATTGACTTTTGAAGTATTCAGGTAATCTTTATGGCGCATGCGTGCCCAATGACACTAAATCGTCTTGTATTGTGGTGTTAAGTGTTAACACCTGCCCGGGTCACGTGTCTAGGCATATGCAGCCCATGCCTTTATTCCACGAAACAAAGGGGATAAAGAGATACGGCTTGAATGAAATTAGAATGATAAAGGCTGTATTTGAATAAGAACACATTTTTCTCCGACCGCGGTCACGTGATCCACCGAATATCTCTTTCTACAGTGATAGAGTGGTGATAGTAGAATTAAGTAATAAGTTGTGCATTCCTCGAGGGGACAAGGTCAAAGTAAACATATTCATTAGACATGTGTTAGATGGTCCAAGCGGTTGAATCAGGGCTGGATTAGCTATTAAGGGCATTTAACCAGCAGCGGCCGTGTTGATGTTCTTACGATCGTTCAGGGCGGTTCCAATGAGAAAGATTATTTATTCTCCGAACCAGCTTTTTAAAATTAAACCTAACTCAATATAGATTTTATTTCATTCCAAATTTGCTTTAATGTATACCTACCTACATCCAAAAATGCGGAAGACGTGATGATAAAACTATTAAAATTATGTACTTTTTGTAATTATTTTTTGATCATAAGTATTTATCATTTTTTTAATAATGTCTAAGCAAAATAATAATGTAAAAAAATCTGAAATATATTAGTTTGTAAGTGCTCAAATAAATACACGAACGGACCAATTTTCGTCAAGAAACACATGTACGTATATATTTTTTAAAGGTTTTTTTTTAACCAAAATTAAAATTCTGAAACATAAGCTTACCAGATAATATATTTATTTATTTTACTGCATGTATACTTAAATGATTTGAAATGTGTGTTGTATATTACAAAATATTTTTTGAAAATTTAACAAATCTGCCACGACGTATGGTATTACCTTATTATACTAAAAATATAAAAATTTTCTCAAAATTTAAAACATACGTTTACTAGATAAAAGAACAATCTTTCGAAATCAATTTATAATTTTTTTGTGGAAAAGAGTCAATACGTCTAAAATCTGATAATGATAAAATGACATATTTCTGGTTTTCTCTGGTTGTACGCTCTTAACCGGTTTAATCTCAGGATATCATATTTGTTCCAGCTCACATAGGTTTCATATAAATCGTGGTGTCTCCCTTACTATAAATGTGAGAAGTATGATCTTAACAGAATTGGAAAGAGAAAACAACATGCTTTATTCAAATCTAAAAGCCAACCACAAAAAAATTCAATTGTCCGCCCTTATGATTATTATGAAAAAAAATGATGAAATTTTATGAATTTTTTAAGATTTTTTTTTATTTATTTTTAATTAAATGAAGACAATATAAGCGAAACTCAATCGAAAATCTGGAAAGAGAAAAATCAGAAAAAGATATTGGTTCCACTGGGACTCGAACCCAGGGCCCTTTGCTTCAAGTATCAGTGGAACCAATATTTCTTTCTGATTTTTCTGTCTCCAGATTTTCGACTGAGTTTCGCTATTATTTCGCACAAGACAAAAAAAGACGGAGGAGGAGTCATGGTTGCTGTATCAAAAAAACTAGAGGCGAAGAGGATGGCGCACTGGGAATGTCAAGCAGAAGACTTGTGGATCCAACTCAATATAAATCTTAATAACAGGAGTGTCAAACTAAATATTTGCACAGTATATCTACCACCATCTGAAGAAGAATCCATTATAAGCTCATTTTTAAGCAATCTTCGGAATGTCTACCTAACAACACCAAACCAACACATTTTAATATTTGGCGATTTCAATAAGTCTAACATTCATTGGATTCCCGATGAAATAAATAATCTATTACCTTTCACCTCAAACACAAACACAATCACCACTGACATCATCGATACACTGTCATTCTGTAATCTCAAACAATTTAACGGAGTAGCTAATCACCAATCCAAAATATTGGATCTCATTTTGTCGGACAAACAAGATATATCAGTAACTCACTCTTCATTTCCACTAAGCAAAGAAGATCCATATCACCCTGCTCTAGAAATTAATTTTCTTTTCAATTTCCTACCAAATCTAGAAACCTGCAACATCTCAAGACCAAACTTTTATAAAGCCGACTATGACTCAATCAATGCCTTGCTTTGTGAGATTGATTGGGAATTCATCAATCAGGGCAAAATAGATCAATCTGTCGATCAGTTTTACAGTATACTCTACCAGATTATCTCTTCTCACGTTCCCATTAGAATGAATAAAAAACACTTCCCTAAGTGGTATTCACAAGATCTCATTCGTTTGATAAAAGAAAAAAACAAATTTCACAAAAAATATAAAAAATATGGCAATGAACTAGATCATTTATCATACAAATTAATTAGAACCAGAACTAAAAATTTAATTAAAGTTTGTTACCATAAACACTTAGACTTGATTAAACAAAACTTAAAAGCTAACCCAAAAGATTTCTGGAAATTCGCAAAAACTAAGTATAAAAACACAACTGATATACCAAAAGAGATGCACTTAAATGACGAAAAGACTACCAAAGGCCAAGTTATCTGCGAGCTCTTTTCTAGGCATTTCCAATCAGTTTACAAACCACCCAATGCAAACTATTTTCCACAATTCCCTGAAGACTTCTGTAATGAAAGCCTCGGTACGATCAATATTTCGCCTACAACGGTTTTAATCAAATGTAAAAATTTGAAAACTAATAAGGGATCAGGTCCTGATGGTATTCCTCCCATTTTTTCAAAACATGCAGAGATTTCCTTGCCAGACCACTCAGCCTACTTTTCAACAAATCACTACAAGACGGTATTTTTCCAGTCAAATGGAAAACGGCTTTTTTAACTCCCATTTTTAAGAAAGGTTGTAAGAGCGATATAAAAAATTATAGACCCATTTCTAAACTTGACTGTGTGGGAAAGTTATTCGAGTCAATAATATATGACTGTCTACTAGCTCACGTAAGTAAATACATTATCGTTGAGCAACACGGATTCTTCCCCCAGCGTTCCACAACCACAAACCTTCTTGTATACTCCCAATTCATCCGCGATAGCATCGAAAAGCATTTACAAGTAGATGCTATCTACACGGATTTTTGTAAAGCATTTGACCAGTTAAATCAAGCACTACTTATCAAGAAGCTAGAAATGTTTGGCATTAGTGGAAATACTCTGAAGTGGTTTGAGAGTTACATTACTGAAAGAAAACTACAAGTAGTGGTAGGAGGATACTCAGCTGACCTTTTTACTGTAACATCGGGAATTCCGCAGGGCTCTCATCTTGGACCCCTGCTATTTTTAATTTTTATTAACGATATAGTTTTAAGAATAAAATTTTCAAAATACCTCCTGTTTGCTGACGACCTAAAACTGTACAAAAAAATCAAATCACTGGAAGATTGCATCGATTTGCAAAAAGACCTATCATCACTACACGAATGGTGCACACTAAATGATTTGTATTTTAATTATAACAAATGTGCTGTAATTTCCTTCACAAAGAACAGAAACAAATTTTCAAACGCATATCACATTAACAATATCGTTTTATCAAACATAACTTCAATTAAAGACTTAGGCGTGATATTTGACTCTTCACTAAGCTTCAATAAACATGTAGATACAATTTCAAAAAGTGCATCACAAATATTAGGATTAACTCTTAGAATCACAAATTGCTTTAAAAGTGCAGAATTAACATTAACATTATATAAATCAATTGTGCGAAGTATTCTCGAATACGGATCCACTATTTGGTCTCCCAATTATGAGATTCACAATTATAGAATCGAATCCATACAAAGAAAATTAACCCGTGTTATTGCATATCGCGAAGGTTTATCTGATCAATTTGGAACGTATAACGACCGAATTCTACACTATAAACTACACTCTCTGACAGGAAGACGGAAACTTTCCGATTTATTGCTTCTGCACAAAATTATACATGCATCAGTTGATACACCAAACATTTTATCCCAAATTAACATCAACACACCATCAAGAAATTCAACAAGGAGGTTGCAAGACATTTTCTATATATCTACCTACCACACAAATACAGGATATTTCTCCCCTTTACCACGAACATTAAGACATTATAACACTATACACCGCTCTAATAATGAAATTGACATTTTTAATAACTCATTCAAACACTTCAAAAAACATATTTTACCATCAATCGTATAAAGCTGATATTGTGATGAAGCCCTTTATTCAAGGACGTGTAATATTGTACCTACTAAATCCAGGTGCCATTAATAAATTGTTGGTGATTCTTTTGTACTCTACATTTAACTATTATTGTTTGTTATTCAGTTTTGCATATTTAAGAGTAACAAATTATTTTTAATACTACTTTTGTTGTAATTTAAATCATCCATGTATGTAATTTTTTGGGCATAATTGCCTGTTTTATGTACTTAAATAAAAATAAAATAAAATAAATAAAATAATATTGTCTTCATTTAATTAAATATTATAATTTGAGATATTACTCATAAAGTTAAAAATAAAACTAAGAAAAAATATGTTTATATTAAACGACATAACTGAGGTATCAATAACGTTTATAATTCATTTGTCTAATAAAAAACGTGTGTTTTTATGCTTTTTCATTATTAGTAATTTTAGTAAGAAAAATCGTAAGGTGAGCCATTTTTAAAACCTTTTCAAAGTTTGCATTAAAAACATTACATTTAAAAATTACATTTTATATCTCCAATACTATCCATATCAGAAGAGCCAGGTACTTCCCTACCTTTCTCTCTCTTATTTCCTTCCCCTCCCTTTCATTCTCAGATACTTTCAGCCTCATAAACGCCAAAACACCAATTGGGGATGCCTTAGTTTCACTGGCTGCAAGACAAGGGAGCAGCTGGGACTCTTGTGAGGTATTCACTTTTAAAAAAAGATAAGCGTATTATAAACGATACCGCTGCCTTATTTTTTGGTGTTTGGTGTAAAAATAATCAATAAAAAAATTCCATAATATATTTTAATTTATTAATTTCATTTTATTTTACTTTTTATTCACTTTAATGATTGTGTGTGTTTTCTATCTCTAACTCTGTTTAGATCATATTTCTCACCATGATGGTAAGGGAGACACAATGATTTCTATCAGACACGTATTAGTTGTTCTCAAAAGCGAACAAATCAGCCTGAGGCCTTAAAAATCAATAACCTTGAATTATTAAGCTTTATCACAGCCTCAATACCCGCAATTGCCTAATCTGGTAAGTTTCAAAACTTGGAGCCATGTATACCTACTACAGGCTCTAGGCCTTCCACATATTTAATAAAACAGAGTGTTCAATTCACACGTGGTAGAAGTGAAACCTTCAGAAAACTAAAGTAGACAAGAGTGGGGAGGCTATGAAGCAGCGCACAAAGAAGAAACCGATAGGCTACGAAGCACCGCACAAAGTTCCTCCCCCCCCCCCCATTCTACCCCCTCCCTTTTCTCTTTTCCCACTTAAACAATTTATTATTTATGTAATCTTGCTTAATTAACATTTTCAAATCAATATCTCTCTTCTATGTTATAAAATCCACGTGGAAACCTGTATTAATGTGACCTATATATTATCATGCTTCATTTCAATATTATACTGTTGGTATCCCAAATAAAATTAAAATAAATAAAGAGGAAACCGATAATTCTATCTCATTCTCTCGCAGCTAAATCCTATTGGTGTATGTGTCTGTTTCTTTTGAGTGTCGCTATTTTTCGTCTCATCAAATTTCAAATCACAACGGTGTAAAAGAAATTTTCACTTCAATAAGAAACAATGATATTTTAATATCTAAAATCAAGAAAGGCTGGACACTGGATAGTGAGTAAGTAAGGGTGAGTAAATAAATAGCAAAGAAGGGCTGAAATTCAAAACAGGGTTTAATAATATATATTCATTACTAACTTTGTGACTAAAGGGAGATAGTTTGGTAAATTTTACTGTAAGATATCTGTGTAAAAATTCAGAGTTATGTTACAAGTATAATGTGTCAGCTGAACATGAAACTTCACTTTGCAAAAAACCATTAAAAATTCCAAGTCGACCATTAGTTTTGCGTTATCCAGCTGCAGTGACCTTTTGTGGCTTGCTGATTTTATGACCTCTGTTTTAGCCATGTTTTAGTAATAACCTTCGTCACTTTACTTCAGACTTCAGATATGTTGACAATCTCCAAGACATTACTTATAATGGCTTTAATCCAATAGTAATGACAAATTGAAGAAGTACCAACCAACAAGTACATTTTCAAGTATAACATATACCTAAAGTACCTAAATTTACAACGATAACACTCACATATGAAAAATCATCATTTTATCAGGCTTGGTGTTGTAGATACAATCAAGAAAAGAATACTTGTATGTTCTAATTTTTTATTATGTTGCCAACTGAAGGTTTTTTTCTTTCTTAGTTGCTTATTCCGGAAACTTACTTTAATTTATTTATTTATTTACGCCTATTTAGGCTTTTACATAAGTATATATATATAACAATATTTACAAAATTCTACTCATAAATAGTGCAGGAAACAACTGTTTAAAACACTTGCACAAAAATAAATATAAAATAAAAATATTATTGAATTGATCCACACAGTATGTAGGTACAAAATATAAGAAATCCAAAATAGTTTATTTCTTTCAGCCGACAAAATACTGTTAATGTTTTAGTCAATTTAAATAGCTTTATAAAAATATTCCCCTACTTCAGGAAAAAAACTTTAATAAGGTATGATTATATGTTAAAATTGATGTACTAAATATATCAACAACATCGGAGTATTTGTTTCCTAGCTGTTGAATCCGTCGCATAGGAGTGTAATATTGTGATATTGATGTGGAATTGCTAAAATAATATGGTAGGTACTGTCTTGTTACTGACCTGCCTGGAGTATGAAAAGAGATTACAGATAATAAATCAGGGGTATCAAACATTGACTAAATGATTTTATACGAACAGGTTAAATCGGAAATGATTCTACGATCAGATAATTTTAATAAATTTAATGAACAAAGTACGTTATCGTAATTTAGGCATTCACTAGGAAAGCCCATTTTAAAATTTACATATCTTAAAAATTTATTTTGGATTCTTTCAATCGCATGTGAATGAACCTCATAATTTGGGGACCGAACCGTGGAATTGTATTCTATGTGACTCCTTACTAATGACATATATAATGTTTTTATAGTATTGACATTATTTAAATCACTAGATACCCTTAAAATAAATCCCAACATTTTCAAAGCTTTATTGGTTATAATTTCTATATGCTTGATAATGTTGAGTTTCGTGTCAAACCAAATACCTAAGTCATTAATTTCCGAGACAGACACTAACGACATATTGTTAATGGAATAATCGAAAAATATTGAATTCTTTACTCGATAAAACCTCATAATTTGACATTTGCTTACGTTAAGTTGCAAGCGGTTATCATAACACCATATAAAAAATCTCAACAATTTATTTGAAAATATATGGCAATCATTAATGTTTCTAATTGCTTTGAATAGTTTAAGGTCGTTTGCAAACATTAATGCTTGAACATCATTGAAAATATATAACACATCGTTAACAAATAATAAAAAAAGGATTGGACCTAAATGTGACCCCTGGGGAACACCACTCATAGCAGTGAATATGTATGAAAATGTACCATCAATTTTAACAGCCAGTAATCTGTTGATCAAGTAACTGCTAATCCACTCATATAGTGAACCACCTATACCGAATTTATGCAGTTTATTCAGCAATACCTCATGATTATATATGTTTAAATTATGTACTTCTTATATATTCTTTCACATACTATAATTTTTATATTCTTCTATATTCTTTCTTAATCTCTTACATTATTTCATTATATTCTTATACATTCTTTTATGTTTCATATTTTAATGCTCTGTATATAAAATCCACCACCACAACGCCTAACAAAATCTTAACTTACGTAATTAAGTAATTACCATTACTATTATGAACAATGAATTTTTTTTAAGTACATTTGTTTTGGTTTGCCTAATACCTATCCAACTAAAGGATATATATATAAAAATGATATAGTTATAATTAATTTTCATTGTCCAATTTTGTGTCATTCACCTCACTTGCTTTACCATAGAAAGAAGTACCTAGACTACCTAGGTGAGTACTTTTATTGTTATTTTTTTTCAACATGTGCTATTAATATACTTAAATTTTAATATAATAGTACAATAACAAAAGAAAGAGGCAATAAGATATCATAAAAATAATAGAAGTATAAAATTATAAACATAAAAAGGTATTATATTTGTATGGGTCATCTTCTTACTCCAAAATACTGATGCAGTGACGTCTTTAGTAATAATGGAAGAATATGCCACTCAAATATATTTTTTGTTATAAATAACAATATTGCGAAAATATGGATACAACATTAACCTCCATGTACCAACATCTATATAAACATGAACACATTTATACTATTTACTAATGACCCTGGGGAAAATAATTTCCCTCAGGGCCAATTTCATCTTAGGGGATGCTGTGTGAAGGTTGTTTTTAAAGAAAGGAAGAAAAGGAAGTTATGGAAAGTAAATAGTTATGAGTGGTGGGTAGAAATCTGGGGTTCATTGTGTCCAGGAGTGACGTACGTATGAATACATGCCTTGAACTGTGGTGCAAGGCGATGGGTCGAGGGATTCTGGCTAGAGAGGTCAAAAGATCTCCTTAACCAGTCTCTCTCGATCTGGCCCGCTACGCAGTAATTGGGCAGACACATTGGCCGCCAAGACTTTGACTAACTTCACCCTATGAACCCGGGCACCCCTGCTGAGTCACCAAACGTAACTAACCACTTGGGGTGACCTACGGCAGAGGTATTGTTTATCAACAAAAAAAATTCCGGGACGGCGGTACCCACACCCGCCTCCCAAAATGCTTCACGCTCTTTTGGTAGGCGGGTGCTTTGTTACAATAGAAAGAATGCTAACGTTTCAGCTGAGTAGAACAAATAAAAGAGAAAGTACATTGATCCCGAGCTACTATAGTAAATAAGTAGTTATAAAGTAAAAAATTAAAATTTAATTAATAAATTATGCCACAAAGTTATTTTGCAAAGATTGAAGAAGTAAAAAATTAAATATTGTTTAGACCATGATTATTGTGTCCGAAATATCGCTTCCGACTTTGTTGTGTAATATCGTTGAAAATTTGATGTATTATTTATTATATAAGTGCGGGTAAATAGGCGCCAGTGCGCAAGTTAGTTTTAAAACCACTTGGCACCTCTTACTTATGATCATACTTTGTGTTTAACCGATTAAAATTGTATATCCTGAAATGTCTGCAAGTTGGCTTTGATTATCATTACGCTATTTTATCTGCAGTATAAGTTAAAATAATGAGCGAAATGATGCGCCCAGGATGGGATGCGCACTGAACTTAGGGTGTAATATTAAGTGTCATAAACATCGTATCGGAGATGCAATCTGCATAGTGCCTGTAGCCTCAGTAGTGTTAATGGATACCCTTTTCATAATTATCATAAAACTTGTATTTAAATATAACAGCGGGTCATTAATACAGCAGTCCATTCGAACATTTTTGTCGCAAAGAGTACCCACTGTGAGTAAAATATGAGTAATTAAATCAAACTGATATTAATAGTAGCATATTATATTATTTCACAAAGCATACCGCTGAATATTGTGAACATTGAGGCGCCATTATTGTTTTTAAAGGACAATAAATTACAGCTGGTTTTAATTTAGCTACCTACCTGCCTCCCGTTGTTTTCTCTGATAATAACCTTATGTTGTTTTCACTATTTACTGCTCTTTACGAATAAAACACTAGTACCTACTCAAAAGAGTATAGTATACCCTGTAACTGTTCTTGAATATTATTATCTAAAATGGCGCACATAAAAACTATGGAAATATCCACACAGAGCAAACCAATGATATTGAAATATAAGGAGATGTGTTATCCGTTGTTTTTACTAGTTGAGACTGCGCTTCCGGGTGTCGCCGGTGTTTTTTACCAATTAAGGAATAAACTAAATAAACGAATAATTAACGAATAAACTAAACGAACGCTTAACTAAATGAACAAATCCTTTCCGTATTCAAACTATATTGTTAACCAATAATAATCCACACCTTCAAAAAATCAAGAAAATGAACTAATTCTTCTTGAATGCAAACTACGCGCATTAGGCCGTAGTTCTGCGACAGTCGCGCGGACATCATAGCATATCTCTTGTGTATTTGAATATCTTTGGAGCAAACACTTTGTCGGTACGAGTATAAATAATTATAATAATTACAATAGAATAAATCAGTTAAAATTATTATATATCTTCAACCAACCGGTTTCAGCTCAACATAAACCTTCATCAGGGGCGTATAAACAATTTTAAATGAATTACACAGATTAAAATAAATTTTATTTTAATTTATAAAATTTTATTTTGAACATATTTCCCTTCTCCAAGCCTCCTTTAACCCCTTCCCTCTCAGATACCTCCCCCTTGTCCCGCACCAAATTTGATATTCTCTATCTTTTATTTTCCCTTTAAATACTCTGTAACTCTGTAATTTATTTAAAATGCTTCATGCACCTCCGATGAAGGTTCAGGTTGAACCTAAACCGGTTGGTTAAACATATATAATAAAGTAATGTTCAAAAAATGTTTTTTCCATTGTAATTATTACAACTATATTATTGTAATTATTTATACCAAATAAATTGGTATTCAAACAGACTTTTCTATTGTAAATATTAATAACTATAAATAAAACTACACCAATTGTTAATAAATTCAAAATAGATTATAAAGAGCTACGTTAAATAGTATGTAATATAATAATGCGTACGTTATACATAATTAGTAATTTGTAAACTTAAATGCACCAATATAAAAGATTTCTTATCAGTTATTTTTTAAGGCCGAATCAATTGACAAAAAACACAGTTAATAAAAACCGAATGAAAGTTAAAAATTTGGATGAGCGTGAAGAACCTTAGAATTGCTTGATAACTGTAGGTCTTGACCATACATTTATTGGAAGTAGCACTAATAGATAAAGTTAGAATAATTACCTAATGGTGTAGTAGGTACTGACTAAAAGTTTTCCGATATTTTAGAGAAAAACAAACGCCACTGTGTTAATTATTGATATAATAATGTGTGCAACAAATAATGGTTTATTCTACTATCTGTTTCTCAAGCAAGATTCAATTCTTTTTACAGATTGCGGAGACAACAGGAGTATCGGGGAAAACCATTTCTAGTGAGAATGTTCCAAGAATTCAGCTCTGAAAATTCCATGTTAAAGGACAACCCTGAGAAAAAAAACAATAAAACTAGAGTAAATCAAAAACGCAGTCAACGAACATGAAGATAAGTTCTACAAACTTAATGAGGAAATCAACAAAGAAACTCAAAAAATGTAAGATGAGGTGTTTATAATACTTGAAGATGAGTAATCAACAAACACAGTTAATAAACATGAAGATGGGGAAATCAACATACAAAGTAAACAGACATGAAGACGAGGCCCTTAAACTTAAAGATGATAAATCAACAAATAAGGAGAAGAGGAAATCAACAAACACAGTAAAAAACATGAAGATGATTGACAAACTGCTTAATTGCGGTATAACGGGATTGCACTTAAAAAAACAAGAAAATCAATAAATTATGAATTTGAGGATATCAATTAATACAGACGACACAGATGAAAATAAGGTCTTCACACGTGGAAATGAGGAAATCAACAAACACAGTAAAAAACGCTCGAACGACGAACGCTCGAACGACGCGACGCTCGGAACAGAAATCTCTAGGGAGGAGGACTGTGAATATACTATAATTATTAGGTACGTTTTATAAAAAATCAACTATTCCTCAATCAATTTAAGAGATAATGCAATGGCACAATGACTTATTTGAGAGCCCTTCATTTAGTTACATGTACTCCGGTATGATTTATTTAAATTATATTGATAATATTATTACAAATATAACGTCATTTTAAACCTTCCTATCACTCTCGTCCTTGCCATTCTAATTAAATCTCAATCACACTAATCTTCTCTGAAATCTTCGTGCATCACGGGACCTCGTCATTTAACATGATTTCGTGCTTATATAAATAAATATTGGTTGTAATCTGAAAACAGCTCACAAGCCGACATTTTGACAAACACCGCATTCAACCAAATCTAAAAATATTCCTTTGCAGTATTATTTTTATATTCTTAATTCCCTAATAAGGTAAAGTAACCCACGTAGAGTATTATATTTTTTATAAAATATTGTGATTTAATTTAAAGAAAACAAAACAAAAAATAAAGGTCATCATCTTCTACGACTGAAACTTAAAACAAATTTATTTTTATTTTTTAAATTTTGTAACTACCTGTCTAAAACGCTTTAGTATTATTAAAGTAGGTACAGAAGATGTTTTTCTTACAACTTTTAATTATTTTTTTTGTCTGTTATTTGTTTAACTATTTCTTTTATTTAGCGAAGTTTTTAAAAATAATTAATTAATTTATCACTGAAGAAGAAGGTAACACTAATAATCTAAACGAAAATATGAAAAAGAAAAAGATACAAAAAAAAAAAGATCATGGTCGCAACTGGGACTCGAACCAAGATTCTGGGTTGATATCAAGGAATAACTTTAAAAAAATTATAAAAACAGAGTTGTTTTTATAATTTAACTAATAATTTACGTAATTTCACTTTCGATTTCTTTTAAAATATGTGTTGTGTATAATTTGTCATGTTCCAGAGTCCTAGATAAGTTCAGTCTCGTCCTGGTAAAAAACCACCATAAAAAGTCTAAATTTTGATATGGCTATAGCCGATTTGATGATTAGATCTGAATAGCCTGGTACTCATCAACCTTTACTGCTTTCCAATGGCGGTCAGCGATTTTTCAATGATGTAGAGTGCTGTACGACCACGGACGTACAAAATATATGGACATGCCCTTACGTGTTAAAAAACGTGTTATTTCCCCCTCCCATTGGAACCATTTTTCGGAACCGGCTGGGCGTGTCCGGACCAATGTCGTGCTCTCGTCGTACATTTTACGCGCGGACGCTGTATGTCTATGAAACACATACTTAGACAGTGAAGAAGGCTTGGCGAATCACAAGTCTCTTTCCTTTCTTCGCCCCGCCATAGTTGGTTTTTACCCCTCATCTGTAAGTTCTCGTCTAGTTATTTGTATGTCTATGTGTACGACATTATTGATGTTGTTGTACTTAGCTGAAAATATGGTGAAAAAATGGAAAAAAAACTGTTGCGCATTCTAACGCTGTCCGAAAGTTTGGCTAAAGAAGGAGATAGCGCAACACGGCGTAGTACCCAGGCATAATAACCCAAAAATAAATCACTGTAATACTTTTGACTGTGAAAATCCAAAATCAGATTTTCAATTATGTCTTATTTTTTTATATCTTACCACTCTGGCTCAAGAAAAGTCCAGAACCACCCCTGCTCCTTTCCCATCTCAGTCCTTTCAGCCTCACACATCACAATCGGTTATGCCATGGTACCACTGGCTCCGGATAGTTGAGATACTCGTACGGTATAAAAAAATCATATATGGTCAAATAATTTCATTTTGGTATCGATAAATATCCGTAACTTTACATAAATATTATTGTATTTTATTGGAATAAATTTTAAAGGTTATACCATCAATGTAATATTATATCATTGAATAAGAAGAAATAAATCTAAACGAAACATGAAGCAGAACAAGTCAGAGGAAAAATAAAACTAAAATGAGGTAAAAATAGGCCCCACTGGCCGAATGTTTTAAGGCGCTGCCTATCCCGATAAGACAAGAGATCCTAGGTTCGATTAAAACTTGATGAAACAGAAGCGAGCGACACTAAAAAGCGACAAACACACACAAAACTGCATAAAATAAATATATTTTTTTTAGTTTTTTTTTTTTTATATATATTTTAATTCTTGTAAAATCATTATTCAATCTTTAAACCACTCCAAAATGAACAGGCAAAGAAAACGTAAAAGCAAGCGACTCCAAAGAAGAAAACACAAAAACTAATACGATGACCAAATGTACAGGAAAAGGTGCAAAAAATCATCCTTCACATTGATAAAAAAAGGGATTCGTAGTCTACTTTTGTTTTCTGAAGGTTTCGCTTCTCCGGCGTGCGAATTTCACACTCTGTTTTTTTTTGTGTCTTGTTCGTTTTCATGTTTCGTTTAGTTTTATTAGTATTATCTTCGTCTTCAATAATTATTGTTGTGTTTCAAAAAGTTTATAACTTTAGAGCGCAATCGCCACGTCATTTTGGTCCATGATGGCAATTTGATCCCGACAAATCAATGAAGAACGATTGGAAAATTACACAGTATCCGCAGCGAATGTTCCGAAATAATGAGCGAGAATCAGCGTCCATTTGTACAAATGTATGTTATTTGGTATGGAAATCATTTTTTAATAGCCATATTGTCCGATGGATTGACTCGGAGGGTCATAAGGCAACGCGTGATGAAAAACTGGTTAGCTAATCACGATTTAATAATGATTATTCGACAATATTACCTGCATTACAGACATTACCGACATTACCAAGATTACCGACGATCGGTTTAGGACTTTGCCGATGATTCAATCGTATTTTATATTCTTGGTTGGACAGACTATTGCATAATCAGACGGTTACGAATAACCGCATGCAGAGTTACTTATTTGCATACAAATACATTTTGTCATTTTTACGGTTGTAGCAGGAATGTGACTCATTTAAGGGAATTAATGTAACTTGATTTTGGCTATATATCTTTAAAATATGTTTAGCCGACCAAGTGTCATATTAACATTGTATTGAATAATAGAAACCACATATTGAGTTGACGCATTATCATTAAAGCAGCAATTTTTTTATTAACGTGGAGCTTCTGATTGGAATCCTAAACTAACTTCCCAAAAGCACCCGATCTATTTTTTTGATCCTACTTCATCAGATTTTCTACTCCCCATCCAATTTTCTTATTAACGCTGCTCTTTAAAATTGGCACAATTTTTTTTCCTTCAAACTACTAAGTCCGAACATTTGTTTCAGCTCCAGATATCCTGCGATATTATGTTAATAACGTGTGGTGATTTCTAGAAAATTTCTCGAGTCTTGAAAGATCTTAGTAGAATTTCGTACGTTATTTTTATGTGAAAACCAACACAAGAGTCTTAACTGCTCCCAACCGTCTTCAGCCAGTGAGACGATGAGATGCCGTATTGTGATATGTTGTGATGCTGAAGGTGGCCGGGAGGGGAAAGAGTAGAAAATGGGAAGTACTATTTTGATCTGGTGACCAAACATGACTCATTCCGAGCAACTTTGAAAGGTGAAGCAATTCCGAATGGTGGTCTCAGACCTGGGCGATAATAAGAGAATCTTCCACTCCGGAACGTGCCGCAAACGCATAGGTTGTTCAAACATTAAACACCTTCACTGATTTTTGGAGCGCGGATGTTATTTCTCAAAATGTGGCAGTAGGAGCGTGTAACTCACATTTTCATCTACAAGATGAGTGGTCATCCGTCTCTGTAGCTGCTTCAGTGTGACTTTTGGGTCCCAGACGTCAGTAAGTCTACAATATAAACTAGTTTGAGGGAAGAATTGGCGTTCGCAAAGTGTGTGCTCGCAGCCAATATGCTTATGGAAGTTCAAGAGAAAAATCGTGTGAAATCCGTTTTTTTCAACCAAGACGAGGCTGTTTTTGGGTGGAAACATGTATTCTAAAATGGAAATCAAAAGACAATCAATTGCATGATTTTATAAATAATAAAGTTTTTCTGGGACAAACCTCGTAAACCGTATATAATTTTTAATGAATAAATTGTGAAATAACATAAACAAATCGAATAAAAATTACTTTCGCACGCCGGTTTTTAAACCCGCGACCACCGGATTCTAGTCGAGAGCTGTACACCTCGACCAAAGAGGATGTCAAATGTTCAAATTAACTGTTGTTTCGTGGTTAAGTGTCGTGAAGCGATGCTTCATAGAAGAGAGTTCTAAAAATAAGCTCTTTTGATTATTTAATTAATAACAGATCACTTTGTATAAACCACTTTTTAATAAACAATATCGACATGTTTCAATAACAATGTTATCTTCTTCAGGATATGTTAATATAAAGAAAAATAAATGACAAACAAATATAGACAAATTAGAATAAACTATAACATAGACGAAATATTAAAAAATTGAGGAGATTAATTGCTTAAAAATCATAAAAATAGTCTTTCAAAATTAAATATAAAAATTATTTAAAGAAAAATATTTTTTTTTATTAATAATAATTATAATTTGATTATTTTTATGAAACTTTCCTTTTTATTTTGAATGGTTTGTGTTATTTCAATATAAATATTTAAAAAACCATACTAAAACTCTACTCTCTTTGACCAAACCCATGAACTTTACTGAATCCTTTGGCCAATTCCAAGTAGATACAATAGACCGAAAACTATTTGAAATAGGATATACATAATTCTGTTAGCTTTATAGTCCCAGGACATCCACAAACAACCCGGAGTCGAACCCAGAGCTGGGCTTAGTCTAATCTAAGTGCCTATTAATGTTAGATCGAGCCAGTTAGTAATATATCGGTGCATTTACTATTACGGCCGGGTGTTCCTGACTTGTCTTGGGGCTTTCTGGAACAAGGTGACCATACGGGAAGTCCTTAAGAAAAAATACATTCCTTAGTGTTTAAAAAAATTATTCTTTTGAACCATTTCTGAAAACTACCTAGGTCACAATAAATAATATAACAACGTGATTCCAGAGTAGAGGACACTCATTATCCAATTATAATTATTGACGAGATATCGTATGTACTTCAGAATTCAATTGCGCTATTAGCTATAATCTCTAGCTATATTTAGTGTTACTTTTTCAATATGTAGATACTACTCAACCGTTAGCTTTCTCTTGTCTTTGGTTCAACGATATTCTTCAAATAGGGATCACATTGTTGTCCTTGTTCTGGGCTTTTAGAAAAATAAAGACTATACAAACTCGTATACAGACTTCCACACAGAAACAGACACATTCGTTATCAGAAATATTACACGTATTGTCTATGTTTTTAATAGAGAAATGCTTTTCTTTTTTCTTTGTGAAACCAAACTACCATCCACGAGAAAGTATCTCTGTGCTATCTACTGTCATCGGGAGATCGTGACCTTTAAAAATGTCAACGACGGCAATTTATTTTCAGGCATGTTTAATTTACGGGTTGATTTTTAATACAGTTACTCGCTTCAATCAGCATTGTGCGACTTGTGAGGTTTTGCTGGAGTCAGTGCACTCTTCATGAAGTCATGACCTACTAACCCCTGAATAACGTGGACATTCCTCATCGCTCGATGAATAAAATAGTTCATGCTGATAAAATTAGTCAATTTACGTGACTTTCTGTGAGATGTAAGTATGCTATTATTTACATACACTTCAAGTTTGACATGTTGTGTCTGCTGGTTCCATGACAACTCAACAAAGTAGTACTTCAAAGCATCTTTGAAAAGTGATATAAAGTCATGTAATGAAAGTGATGAAAAAATAGCCTGTAACAGAACCTAATTTAACCTATATAATCTAGTTTTTTCAAAACTTTTTAAGTTTTTACATCATTTCAAATGTGTGTTGAATTGCCAGTGTGTTGAGTTTTTCCGTAAGCGTGATTGCAGTGTTATAAAAAAGACGTTGTACGCCAAAATGTTATAAAAAAGGGGTGACCTGGGTCATAATGTAATGTATCTTAGTGAGAGCACGAGACAATGAGATAATTACAGTGATCTTATAATCTCAGATGGTGGACCTTAGGCAGGCGGCTGTGTGTAATACCTTGTATGAGGGGAGTTTATTTAATTAAAATACTTTACGTTCTTAGAATACAGTTAAATGAATTTATTGATATTAAAGTACATACAAATAATAGCTATCAGAGCTAAACTACATACTGGGCATATTATGGAGCGTTAGCCTTCTATCCATAGCCTTCTTCGTATTGCAGTTATGTCACTTAATAATATTTTTTAACAAATAACAACATAAACCATTTTTTTAACAACCTTATTTTATAAACTCATGATGAAAAAGAAATAGGGCCTTTTTGGCCCTGAGCTCTGTATGCCAGTAAATCAAAAGTCAAAAAAGACTATCCATAACCAGTTATCCTCTAAGTCAGACGCTACTTCGCCATGTAGTACTGAGAAGTAAGATTGACATATACAATCATTAACAAGAACACTACACTAAATGTTACCTTGTATCGTTTATTCGCTACAGATTAACAGAAGTGTTATTTCTGTAACAAACCTCTAAACATAATATTTTTAAAATGTTTTATAATATTTTTTTATAACATGTTTAATAATTTCATCGACTGTACCGAACTTCTTTCCCTAATTAATTTTAACATACCCCTAAGACGTACACGCCATACAGAATTATTCCACACGCTTAATTTAAAAACTAATGCAGCAACTAATTCGCCAATTAACCGTGCTCTTCATATGTTAAATAATGTTTGTCTAAATTCTAATATCGACATTTTCTCCAATTCACTTCCCAAATTTAAAAAGAGCATCATGTCAGTAATGAAAATTGTTCAAGGCGCATACATACATACATCACCACTTCTCGCATCCACAAACATACTCACACACTCACACACACACACACACACCCTCCCACAACGCACGTCACCCGGTAAAAATTTAATCTCCTCTCTCTGGTTTCAATCCTGGGATTGGTTTGCAGCAATTTCCTCTAATTTTCTTTTCCATTCTTCCCTGTCTTGTGCGGCTCTTTTGAGTTCTGCATATGATGAGCAGCGCACGTCCACCAGCAGGTCGTCCAGGTACTCTCGGCGTGGGCGTCCCCTAGAGTTTGTCCCCTCGGTCATACCCTCCATTATGGTATGCAAGAGGCCTTCTTGTCGTATAACATGTCCGATCCATCTTGCACGCCTTTCGGACAAGGTCCTGAGCAGGTGCCTTCCTCCTTCGATACTTTGGAGAACCTCCTCATTTGTAATGTGGTCTCTCCAGGAAATTCCTAATAATCTTCTATAGGACCACATCTCAAAAGGATCTAGTCTCCGTTTATCTCTTTCGGATAGGCACCATGTTTCGCAGCCGTACATCAAGATACTCCACACATAGGTCTTGATGAGGAGTATTCGCAGTTTTAGGTCTATATTATTTGATTCAATTACTTTCGACCTTTTATTGAATGCAAGCCTAGCCTGGTGTATACGGCTGTCGACCTCGCTCTTAGACCGACCGTCCCATGTTATTTTGCTCCCGAGGTAGACAAACTCCTTGGTGTTCTTTAGTGGAACTCCTGCCATCTCTACTCTCATCTGGTGTTGCGTTCGGCCTACAGTCAGCAGCTTTGTTTTGTCTTTATTTATCTTCATGTTGTAGTTGTTTTGTAGTTGTTTAAATTTAATATAAACAAGATACTTCAATGAAACATATCATAGGTACCTAACTTGAAATATACTTATTAACTGTAAACTTTTTTCACCAATGTTAATAATGTACTGTTTGTTTCTGTTAATAAATAAAAAATAAAATATTGGTCACCCCACAGTCCTCGCACAAAACGGCCCATTGCCGCCTCGGAGCATCATTAACACCGCGTCCTTTGCGCGGCCTTATAAGGGATTGATCCTTTTTCCGAGACCATAAACATCGGCGATTCCTCTCGCCAAACAAACTGCAAATAGTCCCAGCCAAACGCTAATGATATTCATTGAATAATGAAATTACCCCTCAACTAAACTAAATTAATTACGCATTGAATTATAGGACTGGCAAATCGCAGTCGTCAATAAAGAGTGATTTATGAAGATTGGTAATGAATATTTTCAGAGTTTAATGAGAGGTGGTCTACCAAATGGCCGTATTGTTAGACTAGCTTTCACACAGACCGCAATTGAATAATAAATACAAATTTTATGATTAGATTTTCAAATAACTACACATGAATGCAAATGTAAACTTAACAGTAAAAAAGTTAATTAAATATATACCTAAAAATTATTAATATACCTAAAAATATGATTTCAGTACCTATGAATATAAAAATGAATAACACACATTCAAAACACCGACGTCTATTTAGGAATAATTTACTTTCACTTACAGAAAATATTTATGAATTTCAGCTTACATTGAAAAATTATCTTAAACTACTCTAAGAGTCCATTAATTAATTTATTTTTACTTTCTTTTCGGTTTTCAATTAATTTAACATTTTTCCTTATTTATATACTATTAATGACTAAAAAAAATACCTAAGAGAAGCACAGCGATCTATTTAAAAAAAATGAAATCCACTCAGGTGGCCCTGAGGAAAATAATTTCCCTCTACAGCATCTGAAATGCTGTGTGAAGGGTCTTTTTGAGGGGAGGAAGGAATAAACATTGGTCTTGAAGAGACCCATTTTGTTGGAAGGAGGAAACACAGAGGCCGGCAAATCGTTTCACAGCCGAGCTGTTGAACACAGAACGAGTCGAAGAAGCGACCAGTTCTCGTGTGAGAACCATGTTCTCGTGTGAAAACCATGCAAATTGTCAACCATGTACATATATGTTGGACATGCGTTTGTTATAAAATACATTCTGTTTAAACGGTTATACGAAAATAAAACTACGGAGGTTTACATAGTAATTATTCAGTTTATAAATAAGACAAGTAATAAATATTGGTTCCATCTTGGCCGCCATTTTTTTTCAACCGTTTAGACAGAATGTTTTATTGTTACGCCGGATATATGCACATATATTTTTAAAAATATTTTTTTAGAAAATCTTACTAGTTTGACCAACTGGGGTACCCCGTTCTAAGGTCACATTATACATGGTTTTGTATATGACTTACATTATAAGTGCATATGTTAAAATATTACGAGAGGAAAATTATGAAGCAATATCCTTTAGAAAACACAATACAAGGGTTAATTTTTGTTACATGGGTTCCAACATTGTATCCATATTCTTTCTTAGCATCTATATTATTATTAAATTATCTTACTAGGTATGCACTTATTATTTGAGCTTGAATACTTACACCAAACACAAGAGCCTTTTCTCTTTTAGATAGTTGAAGAAAAGTGCATACGTATTATTTGTATATTGTATTGTAAAAAAAATATTTTAATTTAAAAAAAACTAACCTATTATTTTCTTAATAAAATATTTGTTGTGTTTTATTAATCAGTTTACACTGTATTAAGTTTTATACACTGCGCATATTTTATTTAAAAAAAATCATAATTTTGTTGACACCATGCTGCCATCGTGTGAAGTCGATAAAAACATTTAAAAACTTTATAAATATATATTTTTTTAAATTTGAAAAAATAGCAATAAATTCTGTTTCTTTATCAAAAATTTGTAAAAACTATGAAGTCAATAAACCAAGCAGCTACTAAGCGCAAAGACATATCTATTTGATATCGAGGTTGAGGTATCATATTAGTATGATAATGGTAAAATTTGACTACATTATTTTGTAAGATAAGATTAAAAAAATAATAAATTAAGAACTTTTCGGTAGTGTCCAAGGTGTTCCATCGACCAAAATCATTACGAAACTTGATAAATAGTTACAAACGCTGTGAAATTGTATTTACATTGTATATTTTAAATTTTAAACATATTTTAGGATATCTTATTTCATTAACTTCGATATCGAGTTGGAGATATCATGTAGGTGATATAAAGTTTAATTTATGTCACCAATATAATTTTTTAAGAAGAAGCTTGAAGATAAAAATATAATTAAGAACATTTTGGTTATGTACAGGAGGTTCCATCGAAGAAAAAAAATTCCATAATCTATCTGTCTATCTAAAATTTAAGCATTATTTTTCATCAGTTTCAATCCATTACTTTTTTAATCTAATTTAATAATCTATGAAAATAATGTTTCTCAATAACATAAATATCTTGTACATTTTTAAATAAACACATATTCGAGAAAACAACGTTTAAATTGTGCGAAAATTAATCCGAAATGTCAGTTTTTTTTTGTTAATCTCGGGGAATTATTATAATATGTTTTTATAATTTTTAATTGCACGATCGAGATAAAAGGCTTGTAAAAAGCTTTTAATTCAACTTGTTTCATGTTCAACGCTTAAAAAATTGCAATTTTTAAATATTTAATATTTGTATGTTTTTACAATAGTTATACTTTTTTTTTAAATGTTAAACAGATTTGTACTATGAATATAATAACAGCCTAAAGGTATTACTACCATCTCTCTCTGGTTTCAATCCTGGGATTGGTTTGCAGCAATTTCCTCTAATTTTCTTTTCCATTCTTCCCTGTCTTGTGCTGCTCTTTTGAGCATACTAAGGACTACCATACTAAGGTATATTTCAAATACAAAAAATCTAAGCGATAATTTTAACTAGTTTCTAATATGGTTTTTGTTTCTACAACATCTTCAAAAATAAGATACTGAAACGACATTTAAAATGCCTTGTAAAAATTCCAAAATTCGATGCGAAATTATTATTAAAAAAAGTATAGGTATAGAACAGATAAACAGCCCTCTTTGGCTGGATAAGCAATCTATATATCTTTTCATAAATCATTTTTTGTCAGTTTCTTCATGGAATGGGAATGCTATCCTTGTTCTACCGGTATTTCAATGGAAGATGCTCCGAGGAACTAGCGTCATGTAGTCAAATTTTACCCTTCGGCACCGGTGCATAATCGGGAAACACGCCAAACGCGTGCCCAACATATTTACACGGTTGACATTTGTCACATGAGAACTGGTCGCTTCTTCGACTCGTTCTTGTGAACACACGTTCTTGTGAACAGCTCGGCTGTGGAATGATTTATTCTGTGTTTCCTCCTTCCTACAACATGGGTCTCTTCAAGACCAATGTTCATTCCTTCCTCTCCTCAAAAATACCCTCCACATAGCATCTCAGATGACATAGGCCCGGATTTTTTTTCCTCAGGGCCTCCTGTGTAGAGTTAATGTAAAAAATAGTAAGGTTTTCACAAACACGATTTATCAATTGAATAAAATATTAACGACGGTTTTTGGTACGGCTGTTAATATGTAGTCATTTGTCTGAAGTTAAGAATAAAAAAGTTTCTTAACGTGGGGGCTCTGGGGTCATGAAATTTTTAATTTTAATTAAAAAATTCTAGCAGACCCCATTACCTTTATTTTAAAATGTAATTTATGCCATAATCCATAGCGCTACGAGCTCGAGTTATGCAAAAAATATGTGGATAACAAACAGATGTGATGTTTTAAAAAAATTGTGATCTATTGGAAACCTTATAGATGATTTTTTATAATTGCTATGACGGTCAGTAGGTAGGACTACCTATTTTCAATTCTCAAACATCCTGTATCCTGAATATTTTCCCAATATCAAGAAAAGTGTCAGTTTCAAAGACATAATTAAAATCGGGTGTCGCCTTTGGAAGCGGGTTATGGAAATGGATTCAACCATAAAGATAGTTAGCCAAAACTCTGTTTACTAATTAAGACGTTTGAATATCATTTTGTTTTATCATTTTTATATTTCCCTTAATCGGGGGTTATAAAGATTGCGACTAACCGAATAATAATTAATGATTAAGTTATAATTAACGCCAGTAGTAGCACCGAATGGTGCTTATAAGGTATCGATTAAGTGGCTAATGAAGAAAGGAATCTGGGTCGATAAGTGCTTTTAAGCAGTTAAATGCGGTCTTTTCACAGGAATGAATAGTAAATTCATTTTTCAGTTTCAAATCCTTATTTTTGTTTTTTTAAATTGTAAAGGTGTTTTAAAATATTATGTATCAAATACAACCATAAAAATAAGGAGTCTGGGTTTTGAAACTGCGAGCTAGGCTGTAAACTATGTTTGCGCGAATTATTCACATATTTCCGTTCCCTGCGGAATGCGTCACACGAAATAATAAACTGAATTGCCTTTTATGCAAAGGAAAGGGAATGTTGGAAAGAAGACCGCAGACTTGGCTAGTCTCTTCTTTAGCCTGGTCTCTACCTGGTCTCTTCAGCCACTGGTCATACTTGTTACTTTATTCGTCTCTCATAAAACACATAAACTCAATAATAATTATAACAACATAAAAACACATCAATAACCTTCAACTGATTATATATATCATTATATACAACGGTACGGAGCAGTCACATAACAAAATGATGAACGATGAATGATAAATGTCATCGCCTTAATCACACTTTTCTTATTGGATTAATATTATTCGAATCTTTTTACATCAAGCTTTCTCTTTCCGAGGAATGATTCACATTTAGGAATATAAATATTCTGATCAAATCCTTGTACTATTGTACCGCCCATCATAAATTTTTTGTCTTGTTTTCAAAATACGCTCATTAAAGAACATAATATTATATATGTTAGTTCCCAATTATGTCCTCTGCGTGCAAAGCATACCTAAATTTCTCTAAATCAATAACAGTGTTAATCTCTAGTGACCTCCGAGTTAAGTATGGTCCTGTATATTTTCTTACATTTTAAATTTTTACGCAGCATCGCGTTCATTGATCAAATCATTGTACATATAGTTTCGTATCGGTGATCGATGAACCGGTGGATGCAATTTTGAGCCATAAGTTGTTATAGTGTTTTGTCTAGTTTGTAGTTAGAAGTAAGATTTTAGAAATGTATTAAAAGTTTTTTCGTTATTTGTTTTTGGGGTGTTATGCCGTGTTGCGCTACCTCCTTTAGCCAACTTTTCGGACAGCGTTGCAGTGTCCATCATCAGGGCAGATCCCGCAGTTCCGACAGATGTGTCGAAGCACATCGTCTGCCGGATCTGCCCCGATGATGGACACTGCAATGCTGTCCGAAATGTTGGCCAAAGAAGGAGGTAGCACGGCATAACACCCCAAAAACAAATAACGAATTTTATCATCAGGTTCAATCGTTCCCTTCCTTAGAAAGACCCCCTCTCAGCATCCCCAACGACGACCTAGATTAAGAGTACCCTTCTCAAAAATCACGGCCTCCTATGTGGGTACAAAGTACAAAAAAATATATTTTAAAAATGCATTTTGTAGAATTTCGCTGAAGCAAAAATACCCTAAAATTTCCCTTTAAAACATTGTTATTATTTGCAACGTCCACAAATAACCCCAATTTCACAGGTTTTGACACATTATGAAGTGCTTACGCGGAAAATAATTGGCATTTAAGTGCATAATGGTAAAGGGCATAGCCCAAGGGCGCAACGGGTGGGGCCGCTCGTCACACTGAGCGGAGCGGGCAGGAATCTTAAGTAAGGCAATATGCCCGGAGGCAACGCATGTCCGCGGCATTGGAATTTGTACCGAATTTAGTCGTAGGTAATCTATCGGACAAAAGGCACGTACTGTTTTGATCGGTTTTGATGAAACTTTGAAAAGTTGCACAAAAGTATAAATTAAAAATCATTTAGACAGTAAGCTAATCAACGGTTGCAACCGAAAACATTGTATAAAAAAGGATTATTATTTAAAGCAATAATTATCAGCCTGAAACACTCATCTACATTGAAAAAAAATTCCGAGAAAAGATACTGGCCGCCAACGGGACTTGAACCCGTGTCCTTTTGATTGCCGGTCAGGTGTTCTACCACTGAGCTATGGTGGCTTATCAAATACCCGCCAAATAATTCAATATATAAGTACTAGTGCTTCATTCAACAATTACTGCTTATTATATTTTTCCACCTGAAAACAACCAACTTAATTTTTTGTGAGAGAGGCATTGTTAATGCTAGGTGGCGTCGAGACAAATTATGTCTACATTTTTTTTGGTGAAATACTTTAACTTGTCCAATATTAATTATTATTTTTAATTGATAAACTAACGTTTAAGACAAGATTTTTTATACATAGCACGAAGGGTAACAATTATAATAAGCAATAGATAGAGCGATTTAGCATTAATAATGCCTCTCTCACACAAAATAAAGTTGGTTGTTTTCAGGTGGAAAAATATAATAAGCAGTAATTGTTGAATGAAGCACTAGTATATATTGAATTATTTGGTGGGTATTTGATAAGCCGCCATAGCTCAGTGGTAGAGCACCTGATCGGCAGTCCCGTTGGCGGCCAGTATCTTTTCTCGGAAGATTTTTTTCAATGTAGATGAGTGTTTCAGGCTGATTATAATTATTGCTTATAATAATTGTTACCCTTTGCATAAAAAATCTTGTCTTAAACGTTAGTTTATCAATTAAAAACAATGATTATTATTTGTTATACAGGTTTTAAATACTTATCATCTACTATAATTATCACACATGATTTTTATTATCAAATGTATATTTTATGTTTTATTCTATTTTCGTCTTAACTGCTTCATTAAGTTCACTTCAAATACAGTATTCTTTTCTTTAGAATGCATTACACTATTGTGATGTAGAACTACTACTAAACTAACATATAACACGCTGCCATGGATAGACGCCCAGTACCCATATAGTAAGCCCAGAGATTCTCAAAGACGATGCTGTCTTTTTACTTATGGCAGCAGAAAACCCTTTATTTAAAACATGCACCTTAGTACAGGTTCTCAGTGAGGAGTTCACAAAAGACTACTTTAAACCTTTCACATACATACATTTTTTAACATTAGCTCCACACAGGAGGACTTGAAGAAAAAAATCATCTTTGGGGATGCTGTGTGGAGGGCATTTTATGTATACGAAGGAAAAGGATGTGAGGGTAGGACGAGTAACGGGCGTATGGATCCATCCCTGCTGGAAAAGTCAAATGGTCTACCTCAACCAGTCTCAAACCACACTCATGAACCCGAACACCCCTGCTAAGACACCGAACCCCTTGGAGCGACCAATGACAGGAGTGTTGGTTATCCAATAATTTATTCCCGGGCGACGGTACTCCGGGCGTCGGCCTCCGATATTGAGCGCCCATCAATAACATATCAAATATTATACAAAGTATTGTTGTGTACAGAAGGCGTGTAGGAGCGATTAGTCAAAGTAGAGATTCCCATCTTTTTAGGAATAATAACTTTCAACTCAATTTAATTTATTGATTTTAAAAACATTAATTCCAATTTCAAGGCGTTTTTAAAACGGAGAAAATATTTAAGATTACATAAGCAGATTTAAACTAACAGCAATAAAGCTTGCTTTCTAAATTATGCTTCATTGATGTCAAACATATCGATATTGGTAGTTATTATATTTAACAACAAGACAGCTCTCCCGACTGGCATGAACATTGACAAGTTAGTTCTGCAAGCCGGGAGATAAAACATCACATAACTAAGAATAGTTTATTGACCAGTCGGGCGTTGCAGAGTGGATGTCATCAGTAGGGGCTGCTTATTACACAAACGTGTAAACATTTACTGATTGTTAACCTTTTTTTTTACATAACTGGTACTTATTATCAATGTAAACTGCAAACAACTGTAAACTGAATGTACGAGAATAGAAATAAATAAATATTTTTTCTTTCATAGTCAAACTTTAAATTTTTTTTTAAATAATATATTATATCCGTAATAAATAGCTAGTAAAAAGAATAGTTATTAACCAAGAAAGTGAAAAAAAAATCTTTGTTTTTATTTGCAACTTTGTCAATGGATATCACATATGGCCTCCAGCAGTTTATATCATAAACGGCCTCCGTTGTCTCGACTAGCGATACGGAAGAAAAATTATTTTATTAATTTGTGTTTTTACAATTTAATCATTTAAAATAATATAAGGTATGTTTGCGGCACGTTCCAGAGTGGAAGATTCTCTCGATATCACCCTAGTGTTAGACTACCATTTAGAAATGAAACGGTGCTTGAAATTGATTTAGCCATGTTTGGAGACTAGATGTGAATACCCAAGTACTTCCCCATCTCCCACTGTTTCATATTATTCCCTTCTCCACCTACATTCCGCCCGACAAAATAAACCAATTGTGGATTCCATAGTCTCACCGGCTCCAGGTTGTTGGGAGCAGTTTGGATTCTTGTGCGGTATTCACATTAAAAAAACCTTGTGATTAAATTTCCCGGTTTTGCGTTCATGAATAAATTAGGATTTAATGTATAATACGAGAATATCTTTAGATGACTTTTGAAGTTTGTGCTTACAAACTTTTACATTAGGAAACATGGTACCTAATAAAAGTCTCATTACATTCCTTCCAACAAGAAAAATTACACTTCTCGCGTACCTATCAACTTCAGTCAATCATTTCGTGCATTGCATCATAATATATTTTACTGAATAAAGAATATTGCATCATGAAAATACGATCCGATTATCACGTATTCCATATTGATCCCTAATTGTATGCAATGTTATCAGGAAATACGTTACCTGCAAAGCTTTTATGTATTCCTGGCCTATATTTTTTTACGTTTCCGGATTTCCAGCGGTCCTAAGCTACAGAGATTATGATTTACCGAAAATAATCACTGCTGTTATCATATTTAGTAATACTCATATTTATTTGGTAGTAATCGCAGTGGTAGCATAGTATTTTCCGATTATTTTACTATGGCGTTTATCAATAAATGTATTTATTGTGTGGTTTCACGTGCGTTATTTTAATCAAATAGTAGCGGTAATTAAACGTGGGTAAAAGGCAGTATTTCATATTGAAACCGGATTTCTCTTGTAATTGTTATGAATATGAATGTGACTAAGCGCGCACGTCAATCAATTACATTGGTACATAATAATATATAGGTACCAGCCAATACTAACCAATATCTGCGCCCTTGAGGTGATTTTCCACGAAAACGGCGCTATATAAATAAGCCAATTATTATTATTATCTATAATCCAAGATCGTTGATTGCTTTGAGGATAAAACTTTCTCAAGTAATTCTATTTGGAAATTCAAGGAAACAAAACGTAAATTACAGTAAAAATGAATAATTAAAATTTAGAAAAAGAAGAAAAAATTATATTCAAGATGTAGGAACCCGGCTCTTCAGGTCTAACAGAGCTAAACTTCTTTTTAAATCGGTAGATTTCTGATTACGGACTTTTTTTTAATTCAAAATTTTTTGAATGAAAAAATGTCGGTAAATATGATGTTTTTCAAATTCTTAAGTTTTGGCAGCGGCAAATAGTTGGCAGTATTAATTACTTCAATATATATATGTGTTATTTTAAAAAGCTTGCTGCTACTGAAGGAAACAATTATTTTGTATGGGTTCCCACCAGGATCCCACAATTCCGCTAAGGGTTAAGTATTTAGAAGTTGCATAAAGTTAGTGATAGTGGAATGTAAAAAAAAAATAATTGAAAAATTTATTTTCGAATAACAAAAAAAAATTGAAAAGTTAGGTAGGTAAGTACCCTCACAAAGTACCTAAGGAGATTAAAAAATATATGTATTTATATATTTGGTTTAGACATACTTTTTCGATTAATGAAATAATCAAATGCTTATGCTAACAGGTTGCAAAAAGTATTACGCACAAGTATACGCAATGAACATAAATCCGTTTTCAGTTTTCAGAAAAAGTATTTAGTAGTACTTATTGCGAGACGTGTGAGTATTGAGTACTGATAGCATTTATACGTAGATCTGTGTCAATGCACTTACTTATACAATTGTGATGAAACCATACTGGCTTTACTGAAGATATAAAATGAGTTTTGTTCTAACGAAGCAGGTGCATATTGTTTTTATGATTAATTCGAGGAATTCCATCCAATTTCGGAATTTTTTTATTTAAATCAAATTTAATAATGTTATTATTAAGTTCTGTAGATATTATTGTTTTTTTATTAGTGAGAGGTGTTTCGGCTTATGAGGTCATTTAAAAACTGTGGTTAGACCACATTGAGACGACTTATTTGTAGGACGCTATTTACCCCCAATTTCAATTTCTTAGTAGATTCTTTGAATCACAGAGCCTATTTACTGACGTACTTAACGTCCTTTCCAATTAAATGCTACGTTTTCTCTGTGGAGCTTTAGGATTATAATGACTGCATACCTAAATTCGGCACGTATCGCAAACGCGACTATGTGACCAGAAGAGCCCATGAACAACTAAAGCAATGTGAGAACTAATCATAGACTAATTATGATACATTACAAGTAATAAACAATTTAATTCGAATTCTACTGATCGAAGCGATAGGAAAAGTTTCAATTTTGGTATTCATAATGCAAATATAGAAAGAGTTCTGAAAAAGTTTATGAAATATGTCCCCATAAACCTTAAATCTCTTGATCAACGCAGAGATATGAGAGAAATATTAATTCTATAAGATAATTCATAACTTCATTGATAGCCCATACTTACTACAAAATATTCATTTCAGATGTCCATTAAGAGTTACTCGATCTCTGACCACATTTTATATCCCAAAGAGCAAAACAAATTACCTTGAAAATGTATTTATAAGAAGAAGCAGTATCACATATTATAGATTATGCCCAATTGTCGATATGTTTAACACGAACCTTGCTAAATTCACAGAATCCTTAAAAATATAAAACTCGATCGAATGCCACTAAAAACATAATATTTCATTGATTTATGTATTTTTTTTTTTCAGTTCATATTTCCTTTGTTACTATTTCATAAAACACTTTTTGGAGATTAAGGTAAGAAGATGCACTTTATCAGAATTGTTTATGTTAGATATATTGTAATATTAAGAATAATAATATATTCCTAAATTTTAATTTGCCGTTATTTTTTTGGTCAATGACATAAATATCCTTTTCACTGTCGTATGTGAAGTTATAAAGACTGTTTATAACCCTTATAAATAAAAAATAAATAAAATAAACCGATCCGTGGTAAAGATTAATCTAAAATGGTTATTTGACTTTAAGCTTCGCCTTAAAAAGCTTAGTCTATCGGTTCATGTGATGCTGCAGGCCCATGACGTTAAACAATCAAACGCGTCACATTATTGCGTTCCTGCGTTTGGGCCCACTGTAATATTATTATTTAAGTTAAGGTCTACCTAATTGGGAAAACAGAGCGTATGAAGGGTTAATAACGTTAACATGCGTTTATCCAAATTATATGACGCAAATTGAAGCACCCGATTGTCACGTGAATAAATTTGACCTTCAGAATAACTGGGCGCTTTTCGGTTACCGAACGAATGTTTATTCGGGTAAATCTGCTAATGTCCGCCAGAGAAGTCGTGGATTCTATAAGCATAGTTTTTTTTTATTTTTTTTTTTATTGAAAAAATTTTCCTTTGGTACAATACATACAGTAGATACATAAATATAAAAGCTTAATACAATTATAATTATTACAATTATATATAGTTATATTTTTTTTAATTATTCTCCCATAATAAGCAAATGCTTGTGTGTACGGGAGGAAGTATTATTTGTTTGGTTAACAAATATTATTATATTTCATTCTTTTCACGTGCCACTTATCATAAACATTTTAAGTAAGTAGTAATTTGTGATATTCTTCGACACAGGTGATAGAAATACAATACATATTATTTTTCATTCATCTTGGTAGGTTCAAAACAAAGTATTGTTGGCCTTTACATCTGCATTTTTTCCAACATACCCCATCTTCAAAACTAATGACCTAACTGCAAATGCCGTCACAGAGTGCATACAATCACGTAATGCTACGCAATGACAACAGTGACGTTATGTTACATTACATATATTTCGTCACCCCAAGGACATGGAGTCTCGCTAATCTAAGCGTAGTAAACGGTTAATCGATATGTACTTTAATAATTTGGTTTTTGTGTAACGCTACTCTCTGTGACGCAAATGACGGTTAATTAAATAAAATTCGTTAATATGACCGTATTACGTTAATGACACGTACTACGTCAGGTAATACTATTACTTATTATTGGTGATATAATATTGTCCCGGCCATAACCAGTTATGCTCTCCGGTGTGAGTGATTTCATAAACAAAGTGTATAATTAAAACGTTACACGTAGATTGGGACTACGTCATCTGTGCCAATGTACTTTTAGTTGAAACCCTTGCCCGATAATATAGCCTCTATAAAGCTACTCTATAAATTATTGTACGTAGATTGCGTGTGGTTGGTAATTCTTTCCCAGAAGTAGTAATGTTATCAATAAACCAGTTCAAAATGAACCGCAAAAATTTATTTTGTAAAGGCAACCCCATTGCCTGCACATGTGCCCAAAGTTATCTTTCGTGCGGCCAATACAGGTTAGTTTCGCCTGAATCATTGATAAATTTACTACGCTCGTCCTATTTTCTCTATTTTAAAATCAGAAACTTTTCAAAATGGATATTGAAGCGTCAGGTATATACCTCAATCTGTAATAATTGTTAAAATAATATTTGTGCGTGATGCCGATATAATACATCTCTTATGAAATACTATTTTTCTTAAAAATATATGTATTTAATTAACTTTAGTTAGAGTTATAAATAAGGTTCTACCGAGTAGCACTACTCCTTTTTTTAAATATCTCATAAATAATATAAAAACCTTAAAAATAGGTCCCCCTTTTTTAAATCAAGCACTTTCTTTTCGTGTAGTCTTGGCGACCCCGCTCTTAAGCAAATGAAGATTAAGAGAAAAAAAACTACTTATTAATAATGTTAAAAAAATGAAGAGTTTTGAAAGTTTTCATCATTTAACACTTTAATCAAAATTAAATGTTTTATGTAAAAATATAGAAATAATTTAATATGAAATGATTTTTAATTAGAACACCACGACCACCTGACCCCTAAGCCTAAAAAGGTAGTTTTTGGAAGATTTTCTTAGGTACTCTCCTCATATGCATTCAAGGGCGTATCCAGGGGGGGGTCATGACCCCCCCCCCCTCCCTGGGCTGGGTCCTGGACCTAGGTGGACCACTAAATAAAAATTTTAAACATAATGTTTTTGTATATTTTTTGTCACAATATAGATTTTTATTTAAGTACGTAATAAAATACCTACTTTTTACTTGTATCTATTATTATCAAAATTAAATTATAACTTCTTGTGACTTGACCACGACTATGTAACCCCCCCTCCCCCCCCCCTCCCTGGCGCCAAAGCTGGATCCGCCCTTGGGCATTTCTGATCCGAATATCAAATTAAAATATTTTTTGCGTTGTAAATTGATAATTCGGTATTATGTGTTGTGGCCTCTAACCAAGACGACAACAAGACTATAAAAACACTGTAATTTCTTTTTTCCATACGATTTCATTTGCCTAAAAAAGTTTTGAATCTTCGATTTCAGGGACTTAAATCAAGAGATTAAAGACATCGAGAATTTATGACTTGAAAGGGCATGTTATATGAATGCACCTACATTATTTGAGCTTTTATGCTTTTAAGTATTTGCATTACCTCATTCGGTGTAAGATATAACTTTATCTCCGTATCTTTGATCGATGATGCAGTTCTAACTACTGTACAATGTACAGTCCGCGGGCGCCAGTGGGCCCTGACCTCCGACCCTTGGACAGATCGAGGGGCCACCCGACCGCGGGATGACAGCTTCTGACCCTCGTCAAATTACGTCTGTTACGAAAAAGCTGCAATCAACAATTCATTTAGAAGATTTCGCGAGACACGACGATATTTCTACTACATTCATTTTTTGAGTTTTCACAAATAAACTGACAATATTAAATCTTGATATGTTGCTTGTGCAACGATGGAGGACTTATTTAGCAGAGGTTAAAGTTAGAACCCGCGTCGCTTGAGTACTCGACGATTCGAACCTCTCGGCTAACTAAACGATTTATTTGTTTTCTATAAATAATACCTACCTTGATGTGTGGCAGAGGAAGAATGACATTCAAATAGAAGTTAGATCCTTGAGGCGAATGTGTTGTAGAACCATATATTCGAGGCTGATATGAGCGTAATGAGTAAAATGAAGAGAGGTACATAGATTGTTAGAGCGAATTAACGAAGAAAGGAGTATAAGGAAAAAATGTATTACGCAAATTTTGATGGTAGAAGAAGTCGGGGACGCCCGAGAAAGACACATACTACAGGTATACCAAATACATCTGACGGGTCATGTCAAAAGTCAACAAATCAATCAATAACACAAGGGAACGTATGAGACGATGTATGAATGTGAATGAAGCTATTGTGACAAGACCTCGTTGTTTGTTGGTCCATCATCTCTGCCTACCCATGCAGAAAATGTTTGATTGATTATTAGTTTTATTTTCTTTTCTTATTTAATTACTATATTTTAATTTTGACATTTACAGAAGATACATGTTAAATAAATATAAATACAAAATCGAAGATTCTGTGCTGGGGGGGACTTGGTTTTGGATAAGTTTTCGGTGACTTCCATGGTACGACTGCATGGTTTGGGAAAGATTTTTTAGAAACTTCTATGACTGTTTGACAATACACCAGTAAATTCACCAGTGATGTTTTAACTACACCAGTTAATTCTATTCCTTCTTCAAACTTCGCAAAATTACTTTGTGGCATCATTAATTATATATTGAATAATTGATCATTATTCATTATATAATTCTATTTCGATTAAGCTATGATTTGATGTCCTTAATGAAGTTATTTTTTATTTTAATTTGTTTGATACTCTGTAAGAGTTTAATACCTTTACTGCTAAAAAAATCAGAGCTTTTTGTCCAAAGGTAGAATTACACTTAGGTATACTTAGTATGTCTATTTGTGGCTATACATGTATACTATTTAATGGCTCCGGTTTCATGGTTGCGTGAGGTATTTGCCTTGTTTGTCCTTTCGGGTCTTGTTTGAGGTTATGAAAGAATATTTTTACTGTAGATTTTTTCTATTCTTGAAATATCAAACGATTTAAAATTTTCAATTGCTGTCGTCCTTAGGGGGTCCTTTAATATGGTCATTTTTATGCAATTCTGATTTTTTTTTTTTAATTGCTTTACATGATTTGATGCTGCTGAGCTCCATTCTATTTTATATTCCAAGTGAAATTGGCATAGAGCAAAATATTCTCTCTTTGGATCCTTGGTTGACACGGCGTTTCGTAATTTTTTGAAGAAGTAGATGAGTTTCGTTAGCTTTTTTGAGATTCCATCAATATGTGACTCCCAGCGAAGTTTGTCGTTAATTTCGGGACCAAGAGATATAATATTTTTAATTTTGGTTATATGCGGGCAACGACATTGAGGAAAATTGTTTTGACATTTATATAGGTAATTTTAGTGTATTTTCATTCATTGGTTGTCCTATTTTGTATTTTGAGAATGTTAGATATTTAGTTTTACTCACGTTTATTGTAAGGAGTTTTATTATAACCAATTTTGTTCCACCTCCTTATAGGTGCTTGCCCATATTAGTTATATATAAGTATGTACGAAGTACACGTCAGTATACGGAATACATTATACATACGCATACAGGACGCTGATCGGCCTCCCTTGGTGATGCAGCGCCTCGAAGATGTTCGCAGAGGAAATGGTGCATGGGTTCGCTGCTTCTATGCTCTACAGAGTAGCTGGGACGAGTCTGCGCTACCGGAGATCAAGCAACCGTAGTACAAGTGCTAAATATGTTTATTTCATTTATCTTATATTCAATTTCGTATAAAAATATATATATATGTGTTTGCATAAGGCAGACAGAGTATTGCACTAACCGCTCTGTTCAGCTGAAATGAACAGGCATTATTATTATTATTATATCCATGATTAACTATGGTTACTTGATTCTTAACCTGAAAGTTGAGGGTTCAAAACGTGATAGGGGGTATTGCGCGAATAGAGAAATACTACTACAGTGCTATTTAAACAACAAATCAGTTATTTCACTGCAGGGGTGGGCAGAGATGATATAACGCTCCGCAACTCTGTCTGGACACACGCAATTCACATTCATATATCGCCTCTCAATTAATATTCTCATGATTGTTGTTGCGACTCTAGTCAAACCTGAATAATGTGTTTTATTCACTTGATTGTTTTATCTATGTAAATCGTTCAGCAATATTTTTTTGTTATTGTTTTTTTGTTATTATGTTTTTTTTTTTAAATACGCAATTCACTCTAAAAGAGTGCTTTATGGTTATTACAGTTATTACATTACATATATAACTTATGTACGACTACTATGATATGGGCATGAGTCTATCATGGCAATCGATGGAACTGAAATAAATTATAATATGTTAAAGAAGTTAAATAAATATTTATTTTTAAAATCATATCTTCCTTGAATATTCCTGATTTATTTATTCATTCTCTTGGGTACCACAAAATATTTTTAAAAAAATTGTGTAAGTTTCAAATAAGTACTTCGGAGATTGTGTGTCATGTATTTATAATGTGTACTAATCTGATAGGTACTTACCCGAATGCACGGAAAACAGAAATTAGTCTGTTTTGGATGTAAAATAATTAAAAATAAATGGTTCTCTGCCTTTTTATCGGTGTCCAGTTATTATTTTTTCACGTTATTGAAAAAAATTGTATTCTAAGAGGAAAGACTCTTCTCCCACAAAATGACGAATAATTTTCTTGCCCATATTGCATTGGTAGACGAGGATGTAAATGTCCTTTACTACTACAGTAAGACATTACCTAGGTGAGTGCACATATGTTTAGGCAATTCTTGACCATAGTTTTTCAGGTTCGAACGCCCCGTGCGTACTAATGAATTATTTTTTACATAATTTTAGTGTATAAAGCACGCCTTATTGGTGCTATTTAGATGCTCCACCCGGAGTCATATGCTCTCCTGACACTCTTTGGGATCCAAATGGAGCCAGTGGGACTATAACATCCCAAATTTGCTTTCCTGTGAGGCCAAAGAGAGTGGAGAAGGAAAATGATTTGAACGGTGAAGTTGGGTAATATCTACCTACCTGGATATTCGGATCTGTTCACCAAATGCGGCTAAAATAATTTCCATACAAGGGATATCTATCTCTCTATATGTAGTAATAATAATAATAATATATATCTTTATTCAACAAAATTTGCAAGATTTATAACAAAAAAAAAGAAACGTACATATTCAGTGTTAATATTTACAATGGTTTATGTAAGTACAAAAGATTAGCAACAGAAGATAAATAATATAAATATGAACAGAAGGTACTTAAAACATCGTCATAGAAGTTTCTGGAAAACCTTATCCAAACAATAAGTTAATCTATAGAAGTCGCTGAAAACTTATCCAAAGCATAGTCCCCCTCAGCACAGGATCTCCTAGTGAGGAGGACTACGAATATATTTTCTTATTTTTTTATACCTAACATGTTTCATATAAAAATGTAAAATATAATAAATGTATTGTTACTAAAAAAAAAAAAAAAAAAAAAACCTACTTGAAGAATAGAAAATAGTTATATATTATGGTTTTTCGTAATCCACCTCACTAGGCTAGCCTGTGTTGAGGCAGTAATTTTTAAGTCAATTTATATTTCTTATTAACATACCTACACTTATATTAAAATATAATCATTCAATAGATTGGTTGCATTAACAATAAATTTTGAATAATAACAATCAGTACATTGGTTTAGTTACGAATTTGGGTGAGCGCGCCGGTAAAGGCCCTATCATTATTTTTTATCCAAATTTTTATGTTATTTTTGAAATTTTTTTGTGAATCACATTTTTTTACTCTATATGGAAGAATGTTATAAAGTCTTGATGCAAGGTATCTGAAGCTTCGTTGACCAAAAGTAGTATGCGTTATGGGAATTTGAAGTAAGTCTCTGTTATTATTTCGTATATAGCGTGTATTTAATCTTTTTTCATAGTATTTATGTATATTTGTGTGCAGATGATTGAGGATTGTTTTTGCGTATATCTGCCGAACGTAGTAATTGAATATATAAGTAATAAATATTTTAATTGAATAACAGTCATCATCATGTATAACTTTATGTATAGATCCTAACTGCAACTAATCTTTTATTTTATGTATACGTTACTGCCGCCATAGGTCGACCCACAGTCTCCTTCTTGACAATATCAAGGAGGATACGGTGTTTCTACTTTTGTCGTCAGAACTGCAATTATTCCAAAACATGGGAACACCTCAGCACAGGTCCGCCTAGTGAGGTGTTCACAAAATACTACTAGGTACTTACCTATATACAGTTACGGATCAGTAACATTTTATTTTTTCTCCTTATTACTTAACTTAATATCTATGTATACCAATGTAATTATCTGTAATATGTATGTATGTTGAAGAATAGAAATAAATAAATAAATAAATAAATACACTTCACTATAAGTAAAAGCTTTCCTCTCCTAATTTAAAAAAAATATGTTTATGTTTAAAGGCGCCTAAAAGCAAGCTTCTCAAGGCGCCATTTGGCTCACTACCGGATTATGAAATCTTATTATAATGTTCTCGACTGCGTGTTAATCTCTAGAAAAATTAGCAAAATCCAGTTACTGAATCAAGTATCCCACAGAGCTTTTACTACCTGTTAGGTACATAGAGGTCAAAAATATTAAACAGCACTATTCATTTTTATTTGTTCGTAATCATATATCAATTTCTGATTGGAATGCGTTTCCATAGCGCAGGGGTGCCATTACGAAAGCAAGTATATTGCTTGCAGTATGCAATGATACCATTTGATTGAGTCGTGTTATTGAACAGTAATTGCTAGTAATTAATAAACGCATAAATGCTAACTTTTCTCCGGTAATCACAAGGCAAATATACCGCCTGCGTGTGCTGCGTTTCAGATACTGGATGTTAACGCAGTATACGGTTTTTCTCATTAGATTGGAATATTCAGTGCTATTCATGTTTAAACATTTTTTTCTTATTAAGGTGAAGTTATACGTGAAATCCTATTTAGATTAATCTTTACGACGAATTGGCTTACAGTATGAACATCAAAAAATATGCTACGGATAAATTGAAGCTTTTACTAGGTTTTCTATGTAACGGAATTACAATAAAATTATTATTTACATAACAAAAAATAAGCGTAAACCGATAAAAAAAAATTTTTTCATGACTTAAATATGAAGTAATACAAGATACATTTTTATAAAAATACCCCTTTATGGCTAAGACCATTTTTGAGGTTTTCTATGTTCTAACTTTTTTTCACTCTTATAAAATTATGGACAAAATAAATAAAAACTACTTTTTCGCTTACTCGCCTCGCGCAAATAAGACGCTCGATTGCAAATTTTTCAGGCACGAGAATCGAAATATTTCTAGCGTTTATATTCCTCTTAAACATTTCAAATGTAATGAATATATGAAACAACTTGCTATTTAATTTGCTGAAAATGCAATGCAAAAAAGCATTTTCAGCAAATTAAATAACGCCATACTGTACAGTTTATGAAGTTTTTTGGTGTCTAATAACTCTACGTCAACGCATCTACTTTCAGCTCATAAATTCATTCCTTTCATGAGAAGTGAAGCTTTGAATATCCATTTATCTGTCCAAAAATAAGACAGGACGCGATATTTTAATTTTTATATTTAAATTGTTATTTATTTGTTTTAATTCATAATAACAACGTTACATGTTATGTAACATTAACTTATTTATTGTAAAAATTCAGTTGATAAAAGTACATACTAAATATAATTATAATATATATATAATATAATTTAGTATGTAGTGTCAAAAACCTTTTAAAATCACTGTAGGTACTCGTAGGTTTAAAAGAATGAAATCACGTCATTATTACACAATTAAAAATAGATTAAAATTTAAGGTGGGGAAAACAGATTTCAAAGTACCCCACAAAATAAGGAATATATTTTCACGGTTATTTTCTCAGTAAGTCGGTTTATTCGTTAATAAATCAGGCACTCATAGAATCATATAAATAATTCGTCTCAAAGTGGTCTAACCACTCTTTGAAAATGGCATTGTAAGCCGAAATAACTGTCACAATAATACTTATTTATTTACTACCCGAACGATCACTGGCAATGCCAGATGGTAAAAGTTTATTTTTCTAAGAATTTCTTTAATAAATATATTCATTGCTTGTAAATTGAGTAAAAAAATTATCAGCGAAAAATCCTGCTCGTTTTGTCAACCGAAGTTCAATTTATTTGAGTACATCTAAGAATAAATATAGATTCTACACAGGTCCGAGATAAAGACAGAAAAACGCACTAAAATTCCGTTTTGTGTAGACACAACAAATTCTTCCCGTTTCTTTGCATCCGAGATATTTTTCGGTAGCAGATTTCGCCCACGCTTATTAGTAAAATGCTAATATTTATTTCGGCGGCAAGCTCTGATGTAAGAAAACTTGATATAAATGTGGTTATAGATTTAAGCTTTGGTATTTATAATAAATTTAAGCATACAGTGCATCTGGTCACGTTTCCATTTGTAAAATATTAACAATAAAAAACGCTTGTTAATTTCCTCGCAAATATGTTTTTGAAAGTTTATTGAAGACGTAACTAAAGTTGTAAGTTGAAATTTATATCTGTATTTATTTTGTATCTTTGACTGACAAAAGCGCGTCTTATATCTATTAAAATGATTACTCTTAAAGATATAGATTAAGTTATCGATGTGCTGCCTAGAATTGGGATAGGTTTACGTCTTAATTTTCTAGAAGCCTTAAAAAAATAAATTATTAAATATTTATCAAATGGCCCCATTTTTTTTAAATATTCCCATTACATAATACACCTACTTTTACCCCCTCTCCGTTACCTATCTCTTCCTCCCCCCCCTCCCCCCCTCCCCCCGCCAAAATTGATGTTTTCTTTCCCTTTTCTATGAGACCTATAAGTACACTGTAACTCGGTATTTTATTTATCATGTTTTTTTATATAACCCTGATGAAGGTTCAGGTTGAATCGAAGGCGGTGGTTTTATATATTAAAGTGGTATTAAAAGTAAGATATTTAATTCTAATTATTAAAACAATATTATTTAATTTCAAAACATTTTATGATAATTTAAGCCTCACTGGGTACTTTTCCCGTGCTAATGCAAAATATGCAGTGATTACAAAATAAAATAAAATCAGCAAATATGATTGTGTATAATGAATGTGTATAATGAATGATTGTGTATAATGAATGTGTATTGCAATGATATGTTGTATTACATATAAAAGTTTTATTCTTTTACGTTACATTATTGTAATTATGTTGCAATATTGTTATAATTATTATAGTTATATTGTTGTATTAATTATAATCTAGTAATGATAGCCTTTTCTTTCAAGGGTAAAAAAATTCAAATTGCAATTTTCATGATACCATAACTCACCGTTAAGGTATTTTGGTGCATCGGGCCAATAGAAAATAGTTTTTAATGTCGTCGAATTTTTTATATAATTTTCAGTCGTTAACTGCCCACTTCAATCGTATTCGGAAATATTTCGAAAGTGTTAATTTTATTTCGTTCCACAAACCTATTTCCACTATGTTGAAGTATCACCAGTCCATGTTAATTAAAGTTTTTCATTAATTAGATTGACCGGGTGCAATAATACAAATGATTCAGTTGATGAAGCAACCCACCTATTGGGATTGGGAGGAAGCGAACTTTAAATAGATCAAAGAGTAATTCTTTTGAATCAAATGTCTCATTGGAATCGAAAGTTAATCAAGTTGTGCCAGAATGACAATTTATTTATTCACTCAATGACTGGCAGGCAGCTAGTACCTAAGAACAAGAAAAATCTAGAGGATACTTTTCGATTGTTACATCAATATTTCTCATTTTTCAACTATCTCCTTGCTGTGTTTTATTCTAGCTCCCTTTAACGTCGGTTATTGGGTATAATCAAGGCAATATTTACCCTGCAAAAATCACAAATTACAACTCTAAAAAACTAAAAAAAACTCCCTTCGTACTCACTTCAGTTTCGATATAATGAAATGCGATCTTTCTTCTACTACTCGTAATTTCATGAATGTTCCTCTGGATTGTTGATAGTTGGATAAAGTTGTATTCGTCGATCCTCGTGAGGTGAACAAGATATTTTCGAGTTTCGTGTTTTTCTTGTGTATTTTTTAATGTCGTGTTTAACTCTTCTTTGCTCCTGTAATGTCTCTGGTCTTGTTGTCTTTTAAAATTAAACAGTTTTATTGAGTCGTTTCTTGCAAAATTCTGCTAGTTGAAGACAGCCTTATTAGAAGTTGATCCAAAGTACAACCGATTTTTAACGAACCTACCTTTCATTAGATTGCTGAAAAGAATCACATCTAGAAGTGTCTTTGTTCGATGGTAAGTTGCCACCTGTACCAACAGAGCTAAACTATTTGGCACAAGAATCAAATTCCATTTTAATTGTACCGAGCTTTGAACAGAAGCTTTATCTGTTGAAGTTGTGATGACTACAATGAAAAATCTACGCCAAAAATAAAATAAAATATGTAAAAAATTAACTTTGACAAGATAGACAAGACGCCAAGATAATAAACTTAATGCTATATATAAATAAAACACTCAAAGTTAGCTGAATGCTACTTTCAACCAAACTGCAGAAAATCATCATGAATTTATAGTCTCATGGGATAAAGGATAAAACGACTAGGTATTTGGTACTATTTTTTCTCAGGTTTCTGACGGAATGAAATTCGGTAGAACATAAATCGGAAAATTCTTTGGCTTGTTTATTCACGTCTTGTGTCTGCACTTTGATAATAAGTCAGTATTAACTAGGTGCACAAATTCATATTAATTTTAAAGATAACTTATTTTTTTAGACTTGTATCTTTCATTCAGAGAAGTTTTATGGGAATTTTAAACAAGCTTTCAAGGTATGATTGATATATATCGTAGCGCCATATTAGTGCTGTCATTTCTAAATATCTGTTCGTAAAATATATAAGTAGTTCGTGTTCTTAATCTTGGGATAAACCGATAATTTTTATAAAAAGCAACACGTAATTAATCAAGTACAAAAAACGGCGTGGGTTTAGAAAACGAAACATTAGAGACCTATTAATTATCTCTTGGTGCAATCTAAAAAAACAATGGATATTAAAATATTATTATTACGTATCAATATTTTAATTGCAATATTCAACTTTTATATTTATTTCGTCTTGAGTCATCGCGCGTTTCTCTTGCGCCCGAAAAGGCGTTGCTGAACGGTTGTTTGTGACGCGTACGCCGGACTGTTCGTGCCTAGTCAGAGTTATACATACGTCTTGTGTGCATAACAGTATACGGAAGGAAGAACCGATACTGAATTAGCACTGCCCACGCCTCAGGTCGTGAGCAGAAAATGTGGGCAGGCGATTGATATAAAAGAAGCAAGATTGGGCGTTGCGATGCAAAAAATCATCTCACCCAATAAACTGCTTGCTAACTAAACCAGATTTTATGTTCAGTAATTAATAATTAAGAAGTTAATGGTAGAAGAAGTCGGGGACTCCCGAAAAAGACATATCACGAACAAGTGAATCAAACACTTGAGTCGGGTCGTGTCAGTAGTCAGAATAATATAAGGGTATACATGAGACGATATTATAAAGTGAATTTGAATGAAGCAACGAAAGTGTGCCGAAACAGAGTTGTCTAATGGTCTTTCCTCTCTGCCTACCCCTGCGAGGAAACGGCTTGATGGTCAATTAGTTAGTTGTAAACTTTATAGAACATTTGGGCTAAAAAGTTCTTAGAAAAGGCAAGCACCACAAATTTATTTTTCTGAAAATCATCTATAAAAGAAGTGAAAGTT
The DNA here is from genome assembly GCA_917563855.2 of Limnephilus lunatus. NCBI lineage: Eukaryota > Metazoa > Arthropoda > Insecta > Trichoptera > Limnephilidae > Limnephilus > Limnephilus lunatus. The sequence goes on along the minus strand of OU830593.1, from coordinate 100,016,689 downwards.
GAGAACATTACTTCTTCTTTAAGTGCCCTAACCTTTTTTGAAGTTGGCTATCATTTGGGAAGACTTCACTTCTGTGGAACTGCAGTTGGTATGTCGACTTAAAGTAAATATTTTCCTGAATTGTCAATTGGGCAACCGTGCTTGGGTGCTTGGATGCTTAAGTGCATCCGTCTCACCTAGCTGTGGACCATTTATATTTCAAGGGTTTAATCTTTCATTATAATATATTAGGCACAATTTCACAGATTATCTTTTGGCCATTCGATCAAAAATCTCCACTTATACATCTGTCACTCCACCGTAAAAACCCACAGGGGGAATTTATTAACTTGCTAATTAGAGAATTGCAATACTAGTGTAAGTTATTTCGTTGGAACTGAAAAATGAATACAATTTTATACCTTGTTATTTCACCGCTTTAGCCCGCATTACTCTCAGTGTATTTCAGGATCTTTCCAAAAGTTTTAGTGTCAGTACCCGCAGAAGCTTATTTTTAACTTATTACATTTATTGCGTCAAAAATGTGAAAAACTTTAAGCGAAAAGCAGAGATTTTAAAGATTATCGATAATATTTGGGTGAATTTTAATGAAACACGTATTAGGTATGGAATTTACTTTAAATTCACAATCAAAACTTGTTTGGCGAAGAGGAAGATGGGCTAGTACCTGGCAAGTAAAGAGTAACAAAAAAGTCATTGATAATTTAAATTTAATTTAATATTAAGCTTTTACGTAATAAATAATTAAGAATAAAATGCGACATAATACTTAACACACCCCTTTCCATGGGCTAACTGTCACCAGGCATATTGTTTTCTTATGTGATCATTGTATAAACAATTTAAAATAAGTATTGAATATTTCAGATCACAAAAATGACGCTTTTAACCGGTGAGCTCGTTAATATTTCAATGAAGTTATATGAGGAAACCAATATTCTTCAACCTGAAAGAGAATCCAAAGTTTTTTATGAGATCATGAAAACCCAACGAGGACTTAAGTTATATTACAAAAATTAATGAATTATTACCGAAAATAGATTAGAAGTACCCCCTATACTTTCAACCTAAGAACGTACGTGAAATCAAAGTTATTGAGTTAAAAGCAATACAAAAAATCTCAATAAAAATAACAAGTATAAATTATTTCTATATAGATCTTTTAAAAATAGCTTGGTTTAAAAAAAATGTGAAACAATATCCGCTGTGGAGGGTACCCGCGAAACCTTTAATTTTAACCATGAAATAGCTTTTTCTGGCGTGAGCTTTATCAGAGTGCAATAAAAATGGATTCTTTATTTTTTCCCCCAACAATTCATACGATCTTATATTATGTATATTTCGGATTGGTAAACACTCACCATCGCCTTGAGTAGACCGGAATTCAGAATTTATTTTTTTTAAATCGAAAACATACCTATAGCCATGATGAATGGCCTGATCTGAAGATCCAAGTATTTTCAAACCTTCCTTACCACCCCCCGCGAAATTTTGCCTGTTATATAGTTTTTTTACTTGTTTTCAGAACAAAATACAAAATGTTCGCTGCCTGACCTAAAATTAAATATTTCGTAACGCCTACTTCGTTGCCAAAACTTTTTCCTTTTGCTGGCCATAGAAAAGTGACCTAGTTGGGTTATAGCTGGATTCGATTGTTGAAGTACTCTTGGATGGAAACTGCTCTAAAACGGTGGAGTAATGTTTAGAATTAACTATTTACCTAATATCTCTTACCTTTCCTCCATCAACTCCTGGATAAATTATGTAAATAATTGTCAATTTCGTAGAGTTTATCGCGTGTGTTACGAAATGCATTTATGTTTATTTGTCACATTTTTTAATAATAAACAACCGATACACACGAACTATTCTAACACGTTAGTAATTTAACTACCTGTACCTACTCGTAAGGCAGAAATCTGACTTATCCAGTATTAACAAATACGGAAAGGTGAGCCTTAACATACTGAAAATTTCACAGATGTAAATGTAACTATTTAAAGTTTACATAGTTTTGTTCTTGTTTTTGAATACCGGTTGAAGCTGGGTTTTATCTTAAATTATCATAAAAATAAAGTAAATTTATTTTTCTCCATCAAATTAAAATATTATGCTAACATACAACATTGCCATACTAAAATTTTCTAATGGAACAAATGAAACAATATTTCATAAATTGTTCTCTCCAAATTATACTCCTACTCGCAATTGAATTTAACCTTAAACAATGCCTTGAAATGTCGTAAATTTGAAGGAAATTTTAATGGATTATTTAAAACAATTATTATTGCACAGCTCATTTATATCGTAATATAAAATCATTCCATGTCTTAGAAATAAGCTAAAATCTAAAAAAACTCCTTAATAAGTAACTGCTTTCTACTGACGATAATAAATCTATTAAAATTGTGCATTTTTAATAAAGTGACCGAATTATGCAAATTCAACACTTCCTTTGAAAAGTTATTAAAAAGCGATGAAAACAAATAAGATTTTTGATAGAGCTTTTATTTATCAACGATTCATATATACCTTATCTTATTAATATTATCAATGCGAAAGTTTGTATGGATGACCCTTGCTCTTTCACGCAATAAATATCGAATGGAATTTAAAAATTCTTTCACAAATCAAAAGCTACGTTATTTGCGAGTAACATAGGCTATATATATTGGTAAGTTCTGGCGTTATGAATAAGCTGTGGCGTTATGAAATTATGTATCATAGGTTTTCTGTCCCTAACAAAATCGAGTTATTGTAAGCGTCAAACAAATTGTTACCTTGGAAACAATGTTTTTTTTTAAAATTTTAGGCTTAAAAAGAGTGCTTTGTTGTAATTAAAAAGAGTGCTTTTCTGGCGTCGTAGTTAATATCTACCTATCTCTAAAAATGTTTATTGTCCAAACGAAAAGCATAGCGTTTGACATGGACTGCCATTTTGTTATTTTTTTAGGTTACTCTGGATTCAAATATGAATAAAATCCTAATAAAGGGAGTAGGTACTTAAAATAAATTTCTAAATATATAATTTAAATATTTTCTAAAAGAGAATTTTTATTTGCCAAATGTCATTATCAAATTTTGAAATTTTGAATTAAACAATATTTTTTTTTCTATTAGACAAAATAGCAAGAATAATAACAATTATGCCAATAATTATTCCAGTAAATTAATATTGCCAATAATATAATACTATGCGAGCGAAGCCGTGGGTAAAAGCTAGTAAACAATAAAGCTTGACCTCCGCTCTGAATCCGTTGGTCGTGGATTCGAATCCTGACCTGCTCAGTAAATTAATTTATATTACCATACATTTTATGTAAATAAAAAAGTGTATGTAGTATATTTGTCACACATTACCGAGTGGTAGATACTTTCAGAATCAACATGGTGAAAGGCACCAATCAGAATTTACAATCGTAACCTCATAACGTGGAGTGGCAATAGCCGTGTGAAGTGACCAGATCAAAACAGCCGGAAATTTTGGGGCCCCAGACTAGAGGTGGCTGCTAACTTAGGCCATGGGACACACTTACGATTTGTACACGGTTAGCACTATTAAAGAACTATTAAAGTTACAGCTATTACAACTGAGTACTATTAAAGTATCTGCGGGCCCTTTGCAGTATGCTTAGCTTCTGAGAAGTTACCCCGTACCGGAGCTGGTCAATTAGGGTTTTTTTTTTATTTATTTAATAACAATTTTTTATTTTTAACTTAATAAAAATTTTTTAATAAGGTGAAGACAATTTTAGCGAAACTCAATCGAAAATCTGAAAACAGAAAAATCACCAAACGATACGGTCAAATTATTTTTTTCTGATTTTTCTGTTTTCAGATATTTTATTGAGTTTCGCTATTATTGTCTGCATTTAATTAAAACTATATATTAGTTTTAAAATTTGTTGAAGATACATGTTAAAGATAAAATAGATGCAGATTATTTGTGTAGTCCTCCTAACCTGTGCGAGAAAGTTTTCATACAACTTCATTGTTTGGATAAGGTTTTTCAGTGACAATTAGATTTTCACGGCAAAAAGTAATATGATTATTTTTATATTACTTTTTGACAGACACATCCCTAATGATAGACACCGTAACGCTGTCAGAAACGTTGGCTAAAGGAGGAGGTAGCGCGTAATAGCATAGTACCCCAAAAATAAATCAATATAGTTCCTTAAGCCAAGATTTGATTTCGTTTGTAGTTATTTTTTGTATTAACTTGTTTGATATTGTGTGGGAGTTTATTGTATAATTTTACTGCTATAAATTCAGAGCTTCTTTGTCTAAAGGTAGAATTACATATAGGTATATTTAGTATGTTTTTTTGCTTGGCTCTGGTTTAATGTGAGGTGTTTGTGTGAGGGGTTTTTGTGAGGTGTCTTTTTTAGGTGATGGACGAGATTTTTTTGGCATAGATTTTGTTGTATACTTGGAACCTCGAACTGTTTAATAATTTCTGTTGTTGACGTCCTTGCAGGGACTTTTAATATGGTTTTTATACTGCAATTCTGCAACGCTGCTATTCTAAGTGCGAATATCAAGGATATCAATGGAAGGCCTGTTGGCCTTAAATGTGTAAGGGAGACCTGTCCAAAACCGTGTACCGAAGGTAGAAGCTCTGTAGTTTAGTAAATTAAAATGAAATTTTGTTTACAATAATTATAATCATTTATGAATTTACTAAGGAACAACACACAAAAGAAATATGTCAGAAAATCTAAATCACAAATGTATGTAAAAAAAATATAAGACATAAATAAAATAAATAAATAAAAAAATAAAAAATATAATATATTTCAGATTTTGCCCTGTGTATTGTGTAAAATGCAGGCTTAAAACGGCCTACGCCTTCTGTCGTAGATAAAGCCAAATCTTTATTGTTTCTGTATTTATTGACACGGTCTTGTAATGTGAATTTCGGCACTCCGTAGGTTTCTGCTGCTTTTAAGTATATACTATATACTCCTTCAACTACACTCAAAATTGCTGTCCTCATTTTTTCTGTATTCCAGTCTTGTCTGGTAGTTTTTCTTTGGTAATTGCGCGGCTTGTTTGTAATAAAAATGTTAGTAATATTTCGGGTCAACGTATACTGGCCGGTTTTACCCCAAACGGTTGTGCCCCGATAAAAAAATAAATACATTCTTACACAAATGTAAACTTATATATTCCTTATTTTAAATATTCCCGCCACGTTATCCTGCGTGGCGGAAATATTTAAAATAATAAAGTTTTTTTAGAGTAATATGGTTTTGCCACGGTATACGCTTTTGTACAGGTCTCCCCTATTATTTACAAATAAATTACAATAAAGTTAGCATAATATTATTTCATTGAAAAAGAAGATAATACTAAAAATCTAAACTAAAATATGAAAAAAAAATTAAAACACAATAAAAGATAACGGTCGCAACTTGGACACGAACCCAGAACCTCTCGTCCTACCGGCACAAATGCCTTACCAATTCGGCTACTGCCACCTCTTAAGTTAACATCATATTTACCAATCTCATATTTTAAATTTCAGAATTAATATTAATATTATCCTGTACTATTTTTTCCACACCATTGGCAACTACTTTTTTTATTGGAAAAAATTGTTCGAACTACTGGTTTGTAACCTAGATTTCTCAGATAAAAATATCCGATTTTAATTTTTATAGAATGCATTATTGACCTTTTGTAAAAGTCTAAAGTATGAATATTCAATTTTTATTACAAAAACGCACTTTTTTATATTACATTGGTGGGAACAACCTTCAAAAGTGATAAAAAGAGAAAAAAATAATATTGTTATTTTTAATAACTAAATAACCTACTCCTATGTTATCTAAGTATACTTCGAAATGTATTATGTTTGAAAAAGTCGATTGATTAACTCCATATTCCCACTGGCTGCAAGCAATTGGGACTCTTGCACGATGTCAGTATTAAAAACATGCTATTTTTTATGTTTACAACCGATTAGGCATGTGTTTTGCCCTTGGAATGGTTTTCATTCAATGATAATCATCCAAGAATTATTTGTTAGGAGGCGCGGCAGTTGTAGCAATCTCAGCACAGATGTATATTATATTATAAAAATACGAGGGCGAAGTGGTTTTGTGGTGAGAGTGCACCATACTACACTCCACCCACCAGACCAAGGCAGCGTTATACCTCAACACGTCTTATCTGCCTACTCCTATCGAGCCTATTGACATACGTCACGTAACGTTATATTGTAAATAATTAAATAAAGTATTTAATAGGTATCGCATATGTTTGTTACTTGGGCAGTTAACTAAAGTAGTTTTCGGAAGGGAAAAAGTTGTGCACATATTAAAGCTACACCTAAGAAAAAATAAACAAAATGCTTTTGAAATCAATGGATATATAATAGTTAGGTGAAATATAAATAATTTTTATTTTTAACTTTATGAGTAAAACCGCAAATTGTAACATTTAATTAAATGAAGTCAATGTAAGCGAAACTCAATCGAAAATCTGGAAACAGAAAAATCAGAAAAAGATATTGGCACCTCTTATTATAAATGTTACAATTTGAGGTTTTACTCATAAAGTTAAAAATAAAAATTATATATTCGTCCTAGACTTGCAGAAAAGTCAATAGATGTCGCATATCAAATAAAATTGATAAAGATTTATCCAGACACTTTCTAGAGAGCATTTAGTTCGGGTTTGAATCTTGCAATCATACATAAATATAGCAGCTAATAATATATGCGTTAAGAAAATGAAGATAATGTGGGTGGTTCTTAGTCGAAGTATGATTCAGTTAAAAGTGACCGAATTTGATATCGACACCTTGGCGCAGTGGTTAGCGCGTTCGCCCGGAAAGCGAGAGGTCCTGGGTTCGAGTCCCAGAGGTGCCAATATATTTTTCTGATTCTTCTGTTTCCAGATTTTCGATTGAGTTTCGCTTACATTGTCTTCATTTAATTAAATGAAATATAAATTTTAAGAAAAAACTATTTCTGATTAACAATCAGTTGTTAACAGACCGATTGTCATCTCTAATGCACAGACGCAATTTGAGCTGTTTATTGCTCAAGTGCTGAGTATGTTTTACAGGTGTCAGAAGTCTGTTCTGAGGAGCTAGCAGCATTGATCCCCGGTGCACCGGTGTACGTGCGTGAAATTCGATGGACACGAGCGGAACACCCGTTCACAGTTTATATCGGCTTCATGAGAACGGATCGTTTCTTCGACTCGGTTTTGTGTAAGCCGTATGTGGAACGAGCTACCGGCGTCCGTTTTTCCTTCTTCATATAATCCGGGCCTCTTCAAGACCCTTCCCACAGCCCCCACCTTAACACGCCTCAAAACGCTGTCCTACCGGTGGCGACAGAGATGTCCCTCTTGTACAAACTGGCGCTCTTTTGAGGTGTTAATTAAATAAATAAATCAACTACAACAAAACAATTTCGTTATACCAATACATTTATATGTTTAACAATTAAAAATAAATAAATAAATAAGTGTTTATTCCAGTATGTGGGGAGGAGAGTGCAATCCCACACATTCCATAAGGGTATAATATAAACATACATGTACAAAGTATAAAGTATTTGAAAGGTATTTGAAAATTAAACAGTGCAGGAATTATTATTATTATTAAGTATTTGAAAATTAAACAGTGCAGGAATTAAATATATATATATATATTTAGAATTGCAATAAGAGGACTAAAAAACTCATATTTAGGTTTAGTTGAGACATTAATACATTTTTAATGCATTTTAACATTGTAATAAAAACCTTGTATAAAAAGTAGGTGGGCAAAAGTCATTTCTTCAATATAATTAGAACAACTTTTAAGTTTTTTTTTAGTAATATACTGTTATGTGGTATCCAGATTACAATATACAGGGGTGATTTTTACTTTTTTTTCTTAAATCAATACATTAATACCTGTTAAATTAAAATATACTTTTAAGTAATAGTAAATCTTTTAATACTAAAGAAAAACATACGTCCTACCAATATATTGCTTTAAATCGTGATTGAATATATTAAACTTTTTTCAATTGCTAACCTTAATCAGAGCGTAAATCGCAATCACATTATGTTTTATTTCAGGAATATGGCAGTTCAGAAAAACATTGCAAATATTAGGCAAGTATGTAAACATGGTCGTGTAGATTTCAGGCACCAGTGACAAGTAAATGTTTATAAGTTCTTAGTTACAATCGGCAGCCCGTTAAAAATATATAATTTTGGTCATTTTTCACAAAATGATAAAATACTACAAACAATTCGAAAAAATGTTTACCGTAGAACAAGGCGTAAAAGATTCATCATTAAAACCTATTACCAGAAATCTTACGTTAATCTTTTTACAAACATTCTATAGAACGATATGTTTACTTCCCTTTGGTTTGTTTTGATTGTTTACCAGATTATGTGAAAATAAATAGAATTTTTATGGCAAAACGGGAAGAAAAATTAAAGGAAACGTGGGAAGTATATCCACTCTCCACAACTAGCTAGAAACGGTTTATCTGATAACCTTTCTTTTGAATACAAAGTAACGTGGCTGAGAATTTGAAGAAGTACGATTTTTTTTCCATTTAGTCGTATTCTGATTATCTTCTTTATCAGAGTGAAAGTATTTCATACCCCCTACTGCCAATTCTAAAAGAATGTTTGCTGCATTTCAAGTGCTAATTTCGCATCCTCTCACCCTTTTGGTAAATTACTAAGCTTCGTTTGCTTTATTGAAAATTAAAAATAGTTAACTCGGCAATCAACCCTTTTGACAAGGGATAGCGTAGATTTTTTTATTGAGGGTAAGAAAATTATTAAGAAAGAGGACACTGAAATCCTCATTTTGTGAGAGTGAAACAACTAGGAAAAGGAAAATTTCAGGGGAACAGTAAAATCTAAAAGTAGTTTCAGATCCAGTCAAGAAGTAATTTTATGTAACGTATCGTTTGTGAATGGTATTCTCTCGCCAGGATGATTCTAGGTGTATTTTGACTTCTGGAAAAAGTTGTAAATATAAATAGTTTATTGTATTCGAGGAAAAACCAATACGTATTTATCAAACCGTTGATTTGAATCAGCGATCTAGAGACAAGGGACTAACCGCTCTCCTATGTAAATCATCCCTTAGAGTGGTAGTACAAAAAAGGCAAAAATTTTAATAGGTCGATTTTCCGAAAACCTAGCGTGATTTTATAATTCTATTCGTCCAAGGATAAACTACCCCTAGTTGGAAATCAAGGTAAAATAAAGATAGAGCTTTTATGTTAATCAAGCCTTCTTCATGGTAAAGTTTCTCCTATCGTACAGAAGCAGTGTAAGAGCACAGCAGCAATTGTACCTCAATATCCGAAACTACCCCTTCTCAAATATATATACGTAATTCAAAGGTTTTAAACGTCGGATCACGGATCTTGATCCCAGCCTCCTCCTGCCTTACGGGAAGCAGATGTTCTCAATTCTGCAAAAAACTACCCTTTAACGCATAGTAAGTTATTCGGAAATTGGCTTTCATGATAAGCAAGCCTTGTTTCCTCTTGTAAGAAAGGAGGCGAACAATACGAGAGACAAGCGCTGCACAGCCCAACATCATGCTCTCTCTCATGCATGCATGAAACTACCCCTCGGCGCCAAGCGATACGATAAAAGCTTTCATGGGAATCCATCCTTCCTTCCTCCTAAATGAAAAGCAGTAAAAGCGCAGCAGCCCGTCAGCACGGTAATACAGCAGCACGTAAATGCACTATTACTCCAATTCGTCCTTCAAGAAACTACCCCTCGGCGCCGATAATGGTTTTCATGGTAATCAAACCTCGCTCCCTTCTGCGATAAAGCAAGCGACCAGCAGCAAGCAGCAAGCAACGCAGCAGCACGGCGGTACGACATCTCTGGGTCCTGCGTGGGCACCGGGACGCCCACGTCGCGGGTGCTGCTTGCGGGGCGCGGGACGCCGAGACGCCCCCGCCCGCCCGCGCGCGCCCACGGCCACCGGCTGCCGGCGCATGAATGGACGGCCGCTCAGTCCGCTCGCCCCTTCCGTCGCTCGTAGTCCTGACGGGTCGCGAATTATTTACACGGCGGAACGTATCGGTTGTTTTAGAAGCGCGCCACGACAACTATTTCGCGACTACAGTTTTCGTCCGGTTTTTACAAAGTGACTACCTACATATTTCCCTTTCGTTTTAAAGATCATCATTAACTTTTTCACATACTTAGTATCAAATGTCCTTGCTCTTAAAGAGGAGATTTTTAATTTTTGCCAACTTTAGAACATTATTTTATTCGGTTTTTATAAACTAACTACCTAAAAAATTTAATCTATTCCATGATAATCAGTAACTTTTTCAAATACAAATAACAAATGTCCTCCCTCTTAAAAGAGAGCAACTTTTTGACAATTTTCGCAATTCAAATTTGTCCGGTTTTTACAAAGCGACAACCTAAAGATTATTTTTTTTTATCTCAAAGTAATTAAGTTTTTCGCAAACTTTCTTATTTCCTCATATTAATTGGGATGATTTTTTCGCAATTTTATCTGTCCGGTTTATACTTCGGTACTTAATATAATTTCCTTATTTATCTCTTTCAAATACTTACTAGTATAAAATTGACAAATCCCTCCCCCCCCCCCCCTAGTACAGAGGTCCATTTGATAAAAATACAAAAACTTTCCCGCCAACAGTATCTACCCACTTAAAGGGTTTGGCGGTATAAAGTATCATCGATCCTCGATATCGTTAACTTTTTGACATACTTACTAGTTTCAAAATATCAAGGTGAAAACTTTGAATCGAGTTTTTTAACGTTCTTTGTGATATTTTTTTTGATCGTGTGACAAATTATAAGTCTATGACTGTAACGAATGAAAACATTGTTCATTTTAATAATAATTGTTCGGTAGTTCCCCTTTTAGTCACATGCAAAGATATTATTTTAATTCTGTACAACTTGTGTTAGCAAGTTTAATATTTTATAGTGTGTCAAATATAGCGTTCATATAAATTCATAAGAATAAATAAATTTAACAATAAAAGTCATGCAAGGAATTTGTACAAATAAATTATTTGAACTAAAAACCTGTTTTGTTTAAAATTACGATGCCCCCTCCCGCTCTAGAGCTGTCAAAAATACAATGACAATCACGTTTGGTTATTTGTGTTTCAAATAAAAGAGGCTTTAAAGGAATATTAAATTGAATATTTGTATGTAGTTATGTACCTAGTCGGAAAAATAGACAACTTTATGTAAATTATTAAGCAAAATAATATAAATGTATAATGAATAATAGATCACTTTGTTTAAACCACTATATTATAAACAATATCTACATGTTTCGATAACAATGTTATCTTCATCAAGATATGTTAATTGATGAAGATAACATTGTTATCGAAACATGTAGATATTGTTTATAATATAGTGGTTTAAACAAAGTGATCTATTATTCATTATATAATTAATGATGCCACAAAGTAATTTTGCGAAGTTTGAAGAAGTAATATAAATTTATTTAGTTTTTATTTTATTACTCCCACGAAGAGTTCTTAAAATTAAAGTGAACTTTTTTGAATTAACAACGTAGAAGAAGCTTTTTTTCATAATTTAATTTGCTAGTCCGTAACTTTTGATTGTACTTCAAATTCACTTTGTTAATTTTGGTCGAAATAAACATATAAAGATATTATTTTTAAAATGAAAATACGCAATGCATTCTGGTTACGTTCAGCCGAAGACGTCAAAAAAGTTGCACAAAAAAGTAGATAATTTAAACAGAATTAGAAAGTTTCTAGGTTTCCTACAATACCAGCGTTACGTTTGTGAAAAGATCGAATTTCATTCCAGAATTCTCATAATATTCTAATATTCTAGACAAGTATTATGAATGTGTTAAATATGCAGTTTAGATGACAGAAGATTTAATTATTCAAGTTTAGTTTGTGTATTTAATGTTTGGAGGTTCCTTTGAGCTAAGTCACAACACACAAGTTGGGCAGGTGGGCGGCTCGCTCAGGCGCTCTGTTCCTTACCGTTGGCCGTGGGCGGATCACATGGGCGGGAGCTCATTCAGCCCGAGCCAGTCGCCGCCGCGCGACTACCGCCCGACTTGCTCTCACGGCAGGCTACTGCAAACCGCCCAAACTAGCTGAAGGGCACACGACAAACGTGGAATCTGACTAACGAGGGCTCGACAAACCTAAGAATCGGGATAAAGGAAACTCGACAAACCTAAGAATCAGGCACTCGAATTACCTGGTAATCTAGACAAAACGAAGGATCATGTCGGTCACACAGCAAATATTAGTATTTATAAAAATAAAACTTTGGGTTCGTAATAGAAATGGATAACAGTCAACAGTGCCAAAGGAACCTATCACCTTAATAAAAAAAAATATAACGAAGAACAACCCGCATTGAAGGTAGCTTTATTCGTATATTTTGCAATGGTTTAAAGCGGTTGCAACTTTGCGCAAGCTACTACAGTCACTACAGTGCGATTCCAAAAATTAAAAATTAGACCTACAATACCTGTTTATCACTTTTTCGGTAAAACTTCAACTTCCTTGTTTCCGCAAATAGTCATGTGCAGCTGGATCAATAAAAAAACCTGTTTTACAAAAGATATTCAATAAAAAGTTTCCTCAAATGATATTTATAACAAGTTACTTTGTAAAGTATTTATCGTTTTAATTGTTAACCCGAAGTTCCCGCTCAAGTTTCAAAGACCCAAAGTGCCAACAATCTATTTGAAATTGTTAACTTTCTCTTGTAATCCACGTTTTGTGATTGAAGATCGAAATAAAAACAGGAAAAGTTTGTTGTTTTGGAGAGTTAAAACTTTTGCAGAGAGGGCATAGTAATTTACGTAAATAAATAACACTGGTTTTCAACTTCTAGATACAAAGGCTTGTGAAAAATAATGATGATCGTAATGTTTATTTTTAACTTTTTTCAGATTTACTGTAGCTTTTTTATTTGGATTAAATAAAGCTATCATGTTGCATATCAATTCAAGTTAATATGTATCAATCTTCAAATAAGTGATTTCGACAAAATGTGGACCAAGTAACATGCATCAAATTTCTGTAAAAGAAAATCCCATCGTAACCAGAAGTAAATAAAGTAAAACAAAACTACAACATTGAAAACATAATCGCTAAATAGGTGTTTATAACTTAAATTAAATCTAAAGTTTTAAGAAGTGTGTGTGCCTATTCAAGGTTTATTATCTTGACCGGAGCTTATAAATGTTGTGATATTTTTAATTAGTGTATTTCACTTTGAATGGTGTCCTCGTTAAAGTGTTAATCTTCCTGTGCCATTCAATTGTCAACAAATCTTATGATAATATTTAAATCCAATCATTTTGTCAATTTTTCAAGAGTCAATATCGAGTTGTTTAAGGGTTTAAATGTTGTTGGTATAAATAAGAAAATCAATTATATACATTTGTGATCGTATCATATTTGATGCAAAGTAAACATTTAAAAATTACCCTCCTTAAAATATTCGCGTGAAAATTTACAACAAATACGCGTTTAACATTTCCGAGAAAATTAAATATTGTGCATCATAAACTAAGTGTAAAACTATAAATATAAAAAAAAATCATTAAAATTGAATATATTTTTTATCATTACTCTGTCAAGTGACTTTACATTAATCAATTAAATACATAATAAATAGTGATGCTGATAAAGGTTGGTGTGTGATCGAAAACAACTTATGGTCGCGAGTGATTCGCCCGTTACGGAGCTGTCGGGCGAGGAAAGAAGAGGTCTCAGGGCGGGTCGCAGGGCGGCATGCTGGCTCTGATGATGCGACGGGAGGGCGACGAACCTCAGGACAGTCCCTTCCTGCCGCCCCCGCCCCCTCCGCGCCCGCGAGCCCGTCACACGGAGGAGTTCGTCGACATCTCGCAGGTGCAGCAGCTTCTGCTGGAGACGGGCCCGGGGCAGGCGATGGGCGGGCAGATGATGGTTATGGGTGGACAGGGCATGATGGGCCAAGGGATGATGGGCGGCCAGGGCGGCATGATGGGCGGCAGGTCACGCCAGCTGCCGCCGCAGCCCTACTACGTTCCTTGTCCGCAACAGAACGCGAGCGTTGAGGACTTGGTGGCTCTGTGGTTTTCCGGAACACCAGCTCAAGGTAAGACTCACTTTTCATTCTCATTCAAATGATAAGATCGTTGTCGGTATGATGATCCATCATAACACATGAGCTTTTCTATACCTTACCATTCAAAGTTCTAACCACAGTTAGACCAAATCGCTTTTAAAACAGGACATTATCTGGATATCTTATGTCGTACCAATTTGGTATCTAATTACTGTATGCTTCTGGAGACTGAAGTTGTTCATCTACCTACATTTGTATAAGTCAAAACCGTATATATGAATCATATTTTGCGCATTCATAGTCCAGTCGAAAATCTTGTGCTACGTCTAGTAAAATAAATTAAGAAGTTCAAAAAAAATCTTCGTAACTAAAATGAATTATTACGGTTTGGTTCGTCATATAGTTTCCGTTTAAAGTGATGCATTTCATTTTCTGAACGTTGCAACAAAAGGGATTCAATTTGACTAGTTCTTCCAGGTTTCGAAAGAAAAAACGTTGAAGTTGATAGAGCAACATTAGATTATGTAACCAAACTTATAATACGGTTGTAGAAAAATGTAAACACTTTAATGAAGAATACAATATGCATTTAATTAACGGATAATTACGATTGAGTGAATTAACTAGTGCAACAACTCTCACTGTTGCAGCACAGTAGTTCAAACGTTTGCATATTATTATAATTTTGTTTGAATACGTGCAAACTGTGTGGTAATATTTCAAGTGACGCCTCGCCTTTAATCCAGTAGTTGAACATGGTGAGAGAAATATCTACTTGTTTCTGGAAAATATATGCTTGCTGGTTTATTTCTTTCGTTTCCTCTTTATTCAGTTCACTCAGTGAATTGTATTTTACTTCCTTGTACTTCAGTGTTATTCTGCAATCATGTTTCAACAGTTCGAAATTGTGGTAAAAAGATGTGATGTTTGCTACAATTTCGGCATCTTAGATCTGATACTTAATTTGTTCAACTGGTAATTAATTTGTGAGACAATTGTTGGAATATGCCAGATAGTCGCTCAGCGTAACATCTGTTTTACAAACATTAATACAAATTATTACGCGAAACGTTGGAGAAATTCCCTGTTCTGTATTAATCTTCAGTCAAAAGACACTGAACCCAGGAGCCAGTTAAACTTTGAAATTCCTGTTATTATATTATAATAGGCTTAAGGAATTTAAGGTATGAAGGGAAGAGGGAAGTGAAAAGGTGGGTAAGTACCGAGATAATTGGACCTTATAATTAAACAATGTTATAACGATAGCAATACTTCGATTCCCAATGGTGGTCCCGCACCAGGATACACTTTAAGGACGGGTTGTTTAACAAAATTTGAACAATTCATCAAATTTTTGGTTAATTTTCAAGTTCTGTGAAAGTTCTATTCAAATTCTGTTATTATTTCATTATGGACTATTGTTCATAGAACTGAAGTAAGTACAGAACCTGAAAATTTACTTCGAAATTTGATAAATTGTTTAAATTCTGTGAAATAATCCGTCCTGAACAGCGATTCTATATCTTTTGTGTTATCTTATATAACGCTGATGACACAGTCCTACTACTAAAAGCAAACACCTGGTCTGAATTAAATAAAATGGCAAGTACAGATATCAATGCACTAAAATTATGGTTTGATAAAAACCTGTTGACTTTAAATTCTAAAAAAACCTATTATTTACCATTTTTCATAAAAAAACAAGAAACACCTAAAGAAATAAACATAATAATCCACTCTGTGACAAATGCAGAAAATCACAAATGCAATATATTATGTACAAACATAGAAAGCAAGACCGATATTAAGTTCCTGGGCATAACAATAGACCAGCGTTTAAAATGGTCCCCACACATAAATATTCTGAACAACAGAATAAGGAAACTAACATATATATTTAGATGTTTAAGAGATATTTTAAACGAAAAATTACTTAGAACCACATACTTCGCTTTCTGTCAATCAATTATACAATACGGCATTATAGTATGGGGCGGTACATATACAAATCAAACACAAACAATTTACATATCACAAAAACTAATAATAAAAACAATTTTAAAAAAACCCTACTCATATTCGTCAGAACTTTTATTCCAACAATTTAAGGTCAGAAAATTAAGTGCAATATATTTTTATCATGCAACATTACAAATTTATAAAGATAATATTCAAAATAAAGTTGCACCATTTAAAAACAACAGAAATCTTAGACAAACATCATTACTTCCTACTCCAAAATGTAAAAAAGCACTAGGACAGTTAAGTTATAAATATCTCGGAGTAAATTTTTTTAATTCACTTCCTGAAAAAATCAGAAACATTAACAGTAATTTCAAAAAAATTCAAAAATCACCTTAAAAATTATACCGAAAATTTGAACTGAATATAAAAAATAAAGCAATTAAACCAATATAATAACACCCCCATACACACAAGCCCTGCTTTTTTATGGGGATAAATCAAATATGTATACATATTATGTAATTAATTATTATATTGAATTTATTGTAATTTATGTATCTTTCTCTGAATAAAAAAAAAATAAATAAATAAAATAAGATTTGTGTGATTTTTACATATTTACTGTCACACATTTTAGTTTATATCATTTTAAAGAAGAACTCCTGGAAGATGCATGATTATTCATTCATTTAATGTACCGTTGTACATAGAAAAATTAAATAACAGCTATGGAAAATCACACAAATCTGACAGGAGATCACGTCCGTTATCTAATAACGATCCCACAAAAGATATTGAATCGCTCTTCTGGGAGTCCAAATTAATAGGTTTCTTGCTCGAATATTGTCTAATTGGTTTGTTTTGAACGACATCAAAATATACTTTGGATTTGTTCCTGAAGTACTAGGAAGACACAAAACGCATCGAACTAGCCTAATTACGGAGGCCATTACAAAATGGCCATCCACAAACACTATTAATAAAGACGATGGGGTTAAGCTAAAAATTGGGGTTAAGATGGGGTTAAGTTAAGGTTAAAAATGGGGAACAACAAATTGAAGTGGTAAAAAGAGTTGCGGAGGCGGCTGGAGTAGAATTAAAATATGCAGAAATAATCGAGGTAAAGAGGATACCTGACAGACGTATTAATGCACCACCTAAAATATTAGTGCAATTTACTGATAAAATAGTCAGAGACAAGATTATCCAAAATTTAAAAAAAAATATTGATTATGCAAAAATTAAGGATATATCCACTGAAACCATATACATTGCGGAAGAGAAAAGCTTTTACCATAAAGAACTACTATGGAGAACGAAACAAACTGCAAAAGAAAAAAAACTATGCACACGTATGGTTCAAGGATGGAAAAATTATGGTAAGAAGAATGCCGAATGAAAAATTAATATACATTAGACACGTAGACGATTTAAAAAAAATTGTATAAATTAAAAGGAACGCCATAACAATAATTAGAAAAGTAAAATAAAAATGACTGACACTATTGTTACCACGGAACCAAGTGATCTATCAAAGTTTAACAATAATTACTTCAATATAATGCACAAAAATATAAGAATTATCAGAAAAAATTTTGATGAATTGCAAATTTTAATGAAATATTTAAATATCAATCTACATATACTAATTCTTACCGAGTGTTGGATAAACCAGAAATACTTGAAATTGGAAAAACCTGGATATACAACCTACTCAAGTTTGAATAACATAAAACAAAATGATGGTGTAATTGTATACATAAAAAACGAAATAAAAGCTGAAGTCGAGGAAATTATTGTTGCAAATGCCAATTGTTTAAAAATTAAAATCGGTAAACAAAAGGCTATATTAGCAGTCTATCCATCTCCTTCAACAAGAAATATAGACCCAATCCTTAAATCGATAGACGAAGAACTCTGCCTACTGAAAGACACAAAAAACATGAAATGGTTTATATAAATATACATAAATGATATCGGTAGCCTAGGAACAAGAGGAAAAATCATAAGCTTTGCTGACGATACAGCAATTGTATTCAACGAAAAATATTGGAGAAGTACCTACAAAGAAGCGGAACATTGACTTGGTCTACTTCAAAACTGGCTTAAGAGAAATTCCCTTACACTTAATGTCAATAAAACAAAATATTTGACATTTTCTATAACAGCCAGAGGACAGCCAGAGGATGACTTTAATCTCAAATTACATACATGCCAAGAAAACTATCAAAATCAAGGCTTATCATGCCACTGTCCTACCATAGCACACTCCAAAAGTATCAAATATCTTGGTATTGAAATTGATGATAATCTCCGATGGAACGCACACATTGAAGTAATCACAAAAAAAACTCACCAGGTACATTTACTTCTTTAGAGCCATCCGTAACATCCTCAACATAAACGACATTAAGAAAGTGTACTACGCTTTATGTCAATCACAAATAGAGCACGGGATAACTGGATGGGGATCTGCCTTGAGCACTCACATGGACCGACTCAATATAGCACAAAAAGGAGTACTAAAGACAATTTTGAAATTACCGGTTAGAACTCCGACAGAAGAATTGTTTCAAAGCATTGAAGTCTACAACATACAAAAACTTTATGCAATAAATATTTCATTTAAAATTTAAAAAAAAACATTTCAGAATACTCCACTGTCCAACATAGATACACAACCAGGGCAATAAACCAAAATATTCTAGCTACAGCCAGTTTGAAAACATCTTTTGGACAAAGAAATATTAAATTCAATGCGACAAAACTATACAACGCTCTACCAACTCAAAACAAAAAAAATAACAGAAATAATATATTTAAAAAAAAAGTAAAAATATGGTTGAGAGAACAAAGTGAAAATGAACTATCAAACATACTGAAGACCATGTAAAGACAACTGGATACTAAATACAAATGTGGAAAAACTACAGGCCGCCTCAGAACAGGAAAGCCTAGTGAGGAAGACTGTGAAAAAAAAAACATGAGCTTTATAATACCTAAAAAAATAATCTACCTTATAATACCTTCATATAATATAATTTATAAATACATTATGTACAAATTTTGCTATAGATACTAATAAAAAAAAATAATTTAAAAAAAAGCTTAACATATCTTGAAATCAAAATTAAACGACACAAACCACATTCATTTCACTAATCATTATCAAATGGACCGGCCCTATTGCATTCGGAATATAACATCGCGAACACGGTAGGTATCACTTTTACGTACATAAACACACACCTCACCATAATCTACGCATCTGATTGACTCTCTGACGCTGTCCTAAATTTTAACACTACTAAAGAAGGTGGAAGCGCAACTAGGCAAAATAACCCAAAAATTAATCACGACGATATCAATATTTTAAAAATAAGTGACAATGTTCATCGTTGTAATAGATACTCCACAAAAATTAACAAGTTTACATAAAAAAAAGTAAAACATTTTATGTAGTTGTTAATCATTTTCCAATTCTTGCAATCCAAATGCGTTACGAGGGGTCGAGAGCTGTTTATGGGTTTGCCCATGGCAAGAAGTTAGTTGCTGCGCCACTGCTGGGTCGTCTGCATTATAAATTCATCACACTTGCAATAGTATGTTATTGCAGTCAATTTAATTTCATGTTCGCTGGCAAGCGACAAAAATTAATAACAGCTTGCTCGCCGTATGAAATTATTGCATTAATTTCTACGACTGCACTCTTGGCGCAATAGATTTCTTCGAAATTCTCTAGAAGTCTCTACTTTGGATTCGTCTTATTACATATTATGAACGAGGGATCGATAAACAAGACAGCAATCTCTATTTTAACCTCATTTGATATCTATTTGCGAACAAAAAAACGGTGACCGGACAACTCGGAATGGACTCAACTCAACACCTCCTTTCAAAAATCATTAAAAGTGATTAAAAAAATATATTAAAAATTTGGTTAAATATGTTACGGTAGGTTAGGTTAAGGGCTTTTTTTGCAGCTATTGATTACTTTTCAATCAGGTTTTAGGTTGAGTCGATTCTAATTTGTCAAGGCACCAAAAAAACATGATGTATTAATTTATCTCTGTGAATACTTCAACATTTTTTTTACTGTTTCTAATAGTTTCTAATTTGATATATTATTATCTAATCTCCACAATATAGAACATTTCCGATTGTAAAAGATATTATACTCTTTGTACTCGATAAACTATTTAGGTATAGTTAGTTAAACATATTAAAAAATCAAGTTCACATCTAAGAAAGAAAAAAGATCTCAGAAACTTTTAAAATAACCGTTTAATGGTCGGTTAAATCTGTCAAAAAGGCTGATTGCTTGTATAAATCTACTATAATGGATAACTTTTTAACTCACTTTTCACAACAATTAATACAATTATTTCATAATCAAAAAGTTTTAAAAATGCTTTTTTAGAACTTTTTTAGTAGCTAGTCATATGATTTATAGTATAAACCACCAAACACGGCATTAAAAGATACTCAATAAGAGTTTAGTTTCTTTATAGTTATGGGAGTATCGGACTGGATTTCTCGAATTTCGACAAAAACCGAGTATCTCACCAATCGGGCTAGCGATCACCAGTGCCCAAATATTTAAAATACTATGAATCGTCAAAAAATATTAGAGGAATAAAATAAAATATAAGCCTAAAAGAGGACAACTAATATATTCCTTTTTCTGATTTGACTTTTCTGAAATCAGTGCCAAAGTTAGAATGAAATATTTCTTTATTTTCTATCTTATATTCATATATTCCTCTAAAGTGCATCGATTTATCAACCAATCATTTGCGACGCATATAAAGAACCCTGGCGATGATCGAGCCTGAATCGTTTAAAAAGAGGAGTCGGCCTCCATTACGGGCAGATCGGCGGTCAGCAGGAACCAATAAATATATTGACCAATTTGTAAGACAGCGTAATTGGCAATCCTTTGACGCTTGAGATTTAGCGTTGGCTTCACTATCAGTTGGGAAAAAGATAAATAAATGTGATAAAACATGTTATCAATACGAAAAAATATTGATACAAGTTTATAAAGGTGGCTGAAATCAAAATTCCATTTGATTTAAACAAACGGCTGAATTTTCAGAAAAAAATATACCTATACAAATTATCAAAATATCATTATTTATCGCGGAATCTTTAGTCGGATATTACCATTAATAATTGAAAAGTTGCTTGAAGTGACTTCAGTTACATTTGGTGACCAAATTTAAAGCTGCCATAAAATTTTGTTTCCAAATCAAACAGTAAGGACGGGTTGTTTCAAAAAAATTTTGCAATTCATCAAATACTTGAAGTTAATTTTCACGTTCTGTGTAAGTTTTATTCCAGTTCTGTTATTATATAATTATAGGCCAGTTGCTTAATAAAACTGAAAAAATCTCTAACTCCTTTTTTTCCCAATTTTTACATTTGATATACTATACAATACTATGAAAGCATAATTTGAATAATGGGAACCAACTAAGGCGAAGCCTATGCGTGGGTAATATGGTTATATATATTTTACTTTTTCTTAGTTGTAAAAACAAAGACATTTATTAATTTGAATATATATTTTATTATTGTACCTAGAAAGAAATAAACAGTGGTCATATAAATAAAAATATACAAAAAGCAGTAAGCAAAAAAGTTGGCTACTAATTAATTTTGTCTAAACAGTATAAAAAGTGTACATACTTATACAACAGTGTAAAGTATAATAAAACATGTCCCAGAGGTGCCAATATCTTTTTCTAATTTTTCTGCCTCCAGATTTTCGATTGAGTTTCGCTAATATTGTCTTCATTTAATTAAATAATAATAAATGTTTTTGAGAAACATAAAGTGATATAAATTAAATAAATAATTAATTTATAATTTTAATTTTAAGCATTGAGGTAGTTTAGTTGTCACTTGATTTTTTTGGTAAAAGTTCGAAAGTACGAGGAACTTAAATATAACTTTCACAGAACGTGAAAATTAACTTCAAATATTTGATGAATCGTAATTTTTTTTTAAACAACCCATCCTAACGGAATATAATGCCAAGACTTTAATTTTAAATATGTATAATAAACCCTTAGATGATGGTGTATGGACAAAGATCACTCTACCTTTAAGCTCTACGAAATCTCATAAAAATATGCTTTTCATTGAAAGCAAGCATTTTCCAATCCATCAGTATAAAATTCACGTCAATATTTGGAAAATAAGTTTCGGATATTTTTACTTATAATTTTGATACTTGCACTTATTCAGCAATCTAGTCTTTTAAAAATAATGTTGTAGTCTGCATGTAAATCTCTGAAGTTTCTCGTATTTTACCTTAGTACTTACTAAAATCACGCCATGATACTATTTACACTATGTCCCAGTAACAAAAACGTCTTTAAAAAATTCTGATAAACTTGGTTCAACCATTCTCATTCAAATGATTTTTCAATGCCCTTTGTTAGAGTATCGTATGTTTACATAATAAATATCACTGCGTTCATTGACATCTGATATCCCAACTGGATGCTGTAAATCCGTTGATATCTGGACCACCTAGACTGTAATCGTAATTTGTGATAAGGCGGCTTAGCATACAATGTGCATTCCGTGTGATCAATTCTGTTAGTCGTATAACCGATAACGAAGCTTATATTATATGAATGACAATTATGTACCAGTAGCCACTCTGAATCATTCAAAGGAACATTCATTGACAACATCGCGTTTCTCCTTAGCTTAGTAGTTATGGATTACGACATGAGTTTATTGAAATTGCTCGGCAGTGTTAATTGGGATTTAACTCTTTGAATCAGTAGTATTTCCATTGATTGAATTATAGTTTTTTTATTCATTTTAATATATTAACTTTTCTCTTCACTAGAAATATTTTGGCAATCTTACTAATATTATAAACGCGAAAGTTTGTATGGATGTAGGTGTGTTTGTTAATCTTTCACGCAATTAATCCTGTAAATTTTGTAATTACTAACATACGTGTACCTACTAGTTTATTTTCTATGCTATTTACAACTTAGAAACTTTCTCTTTTATATTAATGTATTATCTTTTGTTTAAAAAAAACTGTTGCTATATTATAAACTTGTAATGTAAAAGCCCATCAGGGCGTTGAAAATTAATAAATAAATAGATAAAATAAAATAAATGGATTTTAATGAAACTTCACAATAATATAGCTCATACATCAAAATAACATGTAGGCTATAATTTATAAAGCTAGGTAGGAAGGGGACGCGGGAGTGGAACGGGGACCCACGGGAAAAGTGATTCAGGGAGAAACAATGTATTTCTTTGAATATGGCATTGCACCGCGTGCCGGGAACCAGTTAGTATAAATATAAAACTTTAATCAGAACTCGCAAAATTAAGTCTTCGTGTTAGAGATGCTTTTTGAACTTAAAATTCTACTCATTTATTTAAACGAATGACAAAACGATGTGAGTCCCCATATTTTCTTGTTTGTTTGAAGGAATGAAATGTTATTAAAATTTGGGATGTGGGATCCATTTATTGGATAACCAATACCCCTGCCACTGGTTCGCTGCATTTGGTGACCGGGTTCATGGGGTGAGGTTTATTTACGTCTTGGCGGCGGATGCTTTTGACCACCTACTGCGTGGTGGGCCGGATAGGGAGAGGATGATGGAGGGAGTCCTTTCGACCTCTCCAGCCGGACTTGCATCGCAGTGAGAGGAATTGATTCATACGTTCGTCACACCTGAACTCATTGACCCCCCAAGATTACTTCTTACCTTTTTCCTTCCCAGAACTTAATCTCCTTTTTTTCCTTAAAAACCCTCTAAATGTATAGGCTTAAACCCTCTAAATATAGAAGGATTTTTTTCCTCAGAGCCTCCTGTGTGAAGATAAAGTATTTATTTTTATTATTACGGTGACAAAAGTTTTTGTCTGTTGAATATAATATGACCGGATCGGCTAATTGAAATAGTAACTTTGGACGTGATATTTTATGAGCTCTCATCGTATCTGCAAAAAACATAGCGAAATCTACGACTGCTGTCGAATGGCGTGTAGATCTCTTGTTTTCAGTGTGAATACATTATAAATACAAAAAATAACTTAATAATTCATGAATGATTGCAAAAAGTTTCTTCATATACAGGACGCCATATTTTAACTCCTCAGGTTTTTCAAAATTATTTGCCAGTTTGGATTAAGATGTATTTTAAATGTGCTGTATAGTATGTCTTATGAAATAGATGAAATTATCTTGCAGAAAAATGTATTTATAAGAAATTGAACCTAGTTTTTCTAAATAATAGTATTTTAATGTTAAACATGAATAATGTTGTCAAAAATGCTTATCATATATTTCAACGAAATATTCCTTTTGTTTATAGAATTTGTAAGAAAAATGGAAGTTTTTTTTTATTCGTGTAATAAAATTGGGATTTCTTCACTTTGTCTATTTTTAGGATTTATATATATTTATTTATTTATACTGGGTTTTACAGATGTTTACACTTACATGAGAACAATCCAGTTATAAAACTCAGTTATTAAACAATTATAAAAATCTACAATTACATACAATTAAATACAAATAAATACAATTAGAAAAACAAAAACATCACAAATAAAAATACAGAATTATATACAAGGTCACTCAAGTAACACATTGCAATGAGTGGTAAAAGACATATGAAATACGCGAGCATGCATAGAAAGACAATTCACACAACATAATTAGTTAGTACTTTTTAACAGCGCTAGAACTTTTTTTTTAAATCCGTACAAATTGTCAACGAAAATATCCACATCAGCGCACTCTATCTTGTTATACAGTCGACACATCTGGGTCAGAGGGCTAAAGTAGGCGATATTATTTTTAAATGTATTCATATGAAAAATGCTATGGCGTCTTAAACAATGGGAATTGGGGACATTAATTTCAATACTGTTAAGACATAATGTAGTATCAAGATGGCCGTGAATAATTTTATGTAAACATATTAGATCAGTCAATTGCCTTCTAGTTTTAAGTGTATCAATCTTGAAGTAATCACGACGTACATCGTATGATCTGAGATGGTCGTGTAGTCCACATTTGAAGGATAACATTCTTAGTAATTTTTTTTGAACTGATTCTACAATGTTTTCATATTTGCAGTAATGTGGATTCCAAATAGTGCTTCCATATTCAAGTTTACTTCTAATTAAGGCATTGTAAAGTGTTAGAATTGATTGAGGATCTTTGAAAGGTTTACATATTCTGTGAATAAATCCCATCATTTTTAATGATTTGCACTTAATGTTGTTAATATGTACATCAAATATGAATTTAGAATCAAGAGTGATTCCTAGATCCCTTATTGAAGAAACTTTTTTGAGAATAATATTATTGATAACATAAGAAAAATCTTTTATAATTCTATTTCTAGTAAAGTTTAAAATGTAACATTTTTCAACATTTAAGTGCATATCATTGACAGTACACCAGTTATTGAGTGTGTCGAGGTCATTTTGAAGCAGCTGATGATCGGAAACAGACTTAATTTTACGAAAAATTTTAAGATCATCGGCGAAAAAAGCATAATCACAGTTTAATTTCGAGCCAAGGTCATTTATGAATATAAGAAAAAGCAGGGGGCCAAGATTTGAACCCTGTGGTACACCAGAAGTTACACTTATAGGGGATGATGTGTATCCATTAATAAGAACTAATTGAGTTCTGTTATACAAATATGATTTTTATATTTTAAATATGATTTGTTTCACGAATGGCGCGAGACAGGTTAATTTTTCACTTTGTTTACTGTCAAGAAATGTGAAAGACGTTTTAAAGGTTCCATGACAACCTCTTTGAAAAGTCATTAATAGAATTGAAAAAAAAAATAGCCCATGACCTAACAATTTTGTATGTATGTTTCTCATCATTTTGAATGACTTTTTAAATGAGGTGTTGAGTTGAGTTCATTCTGAATTTTCCGGTCACCATTTAGAATACATCGAAAACATATTTAGTAGCCTAAGGAGTTAACAAAGGTAAGTATTGTAGTTAATCATTTCAAATTTTCTTGTAAACCCCATTATTATCTATGTTTAGCCCTTATTTCAATCGATTTGATATTTTTACTTACGTGTCTACTTTATTTGTCCCATCGATGAAAATCGAAAAACCAAAAAATGAGTAAATTCTCAGGAAAATATATTTATACCAATAATAGTACCATGAGTCAATGAATTTTACCACCTTCAAACGAAGCCGGCCTCGTAACATCCGCTGACCTGCATTCATTTTTCACTTGAAAATGCATGACATTCAAACTGCATTAATGACTTAGTATTTATTAATTCATTACTCGGGGAGGGTAATCTAGTAGCAATTAAAATACTTCATTTATTGATGTCGAATCGCCCCCAACATAAATCAAAACCACTTAATTTACCAAGATCATCTCGTCCTAACTTTGTAGAATACTACAATATATTAAATAAAATATTTCATATTTTTTTCTCATTTGAATAATTTGAGTTTGACATCTGTGCCGCAGACAAAACAGATTTATAACATATTTCTCTGAACCAGGCAGGATTAAAAAATATTCAAAGCTTTTATCTTTATTTTGTTGTAAGAAAAGTTATATTTATTTTTAAAAGAGTTTGTGTATCTGCAATTAGGTTTGACGATGGCGTTATTGATGGCCATTTTAGATAAGTTTATTGTTTTAATAAAACCGGTTCTTTTGTAACGCTGCCGTGAAAATACAAAATTATGCTTCTTGATTGCGAAAATTCGATTTCAAAGACAGGAGAATAAATGTCACCGATTTCGAAAATAGCTGTATAGCGTTTTTAAACGGGTAAATAGCAAAATAAAGCTATATATATATGTTAATAATATTTAAACGGATTTACTTTTATATTTGTTAAAAAATAACAGCACATCGACGGAAGTTTAGTTATACATTCTATATTACATTTTAACAGGAGAGATAAAGTTATTATGATTTCTATTTTGGTCACTGTGATCAAAATGAAAATTAATTCAGTGAACTTCACATCGCAAGCATTAGTGCTCAGTAACCGGACTCGAAAAGAAGAAGATTGAGAGATATGAAATTACGAATGTTAGAGGAGAGCGCTAACATTTAAAGCGCCAAAATCAATGCGAAAATTGCGTAAATGTTTAACACGACTCGTTAAAAAAAGAGCAAAAATTTCTTGGGGAGCATCTTAAGTATCATTTAAAGAAACATTGTGGATTTTTTTCACAATTATAATTTAAAAGATAATAGAAACAGACTTATTTTTAATATTTTGGCTTGGACAGCATCTAGACATTATCTTCAAAAATAAAACGTATTTTTTTAAGAGCTTAAAAACTTCAAATATTTAAGGGAGATATGTAAGAAATTGGAAGAAATTCGAGTTGCGATTGCAATATCGGTCAAAGTTTGACATTTTATGTGTCTAACGGCCAGTTGTTTCATTCATGATATTGAATCTGGAAAGTTATGTTATTAATCAAGTTCTATGAAACAACTGACCCGTACAGTAATAATAACAGAACTTGAATAGAACTTTCACAGAACTTGAATATTAACTTGTTGAATAAATTTGATGAATTATTCAAGTTTTAATAAGCATTTTTCCCTAATACCATTCAAAGTTTTATACCTGAAACATCCTATTAAAATATGTTTTTTAGAATTACGGCTAAATTACTAGTTATTAATAGAGTGAATCAGTCATGTTACATTAATCATAAATAGTTTTAATGATATTAATTGGTCAGTAAAAAAGAAAATAGGTTTTTAAATAAAATTCCCTATTCAGCGTATGTTCGTCCCAGCCTGGCCGCTATTTTCATTTATTAATTTGACGAAAATAGTTATTGACCTTTAAAAATAATTTTGTATTATTTACAGGTAGTAAAAAAACACGTTATTTTTGGAACCCACACGTAAAACGTTCGGGAGTTTTATGATTAAATAAACTAAATTATTTAGCCTACGAAAAATTTAGGTAAAAAGGCTATAACTATTAATTATTCACATTATTAAAAAATTCTATAAATTTAATAATGATGTATTCGATTTCATTGTTTATACATTTTAATGTTTTAATCACTTAAGTCCTAACATTTAACATTTTAACGTTCGTGAGTAAAACTGATTCATTACTTTTTTATAGCAGAGCTTTTATACCATTATATCAAAAAGGTATCTTGTGGGTTCTAAAATTAAGCGCAAAAGATACTGCATCTTTTTTATATGGATTTAATTAAGCAGGAAATCCAAATAAAAGGAATAACCCACAAACACTAAAATAATTTATATTTGTGCTGTGTATCATTAAATTCAAAACTGTCATATATTAGAAGTTACCTTGGTGATTCCAACAGAGACCAATAAACATATATTTAAAGCCGTAGATAAAAATTATACTTTGAATTTCAAATAGTTACATTTATTTGGAAAATCCCGACAGAAAATGTTCAAATTTCATAAAGTGTTCTGTTCAAATAAATCGAAGCATTCCGTACGAAAATTGTGCTGTTTCAGACAAAGATTTACCAGATTCTGTTGTATAGTAAAATAATGATTTTGGTAAGCTACGAGTACGTAATTTGTCTGACTCTCCTTCGAGGGAGGAACGCAACACCCAGCCTTTCAACCTCAACATCTCCCATCACCACAGCTGATAAGGGGGCATCGTTTATTTTAAATATTTCCTCGTTACGCAGCCACCAGACCCAGTAGTAAACAGGTTGGAGGAAGAAGCGTGTGAGAAGAAGTAATTGCTCAAAACGAGTAGCAATTAGTCGGAGCCGCCCCGCGGACCTCAGAGCCTACAGAAGAACGGAAGAATATTATGTAGATTGAAAGAATTCCTCTTTAAATGGAATTATTAATCGGGAGCATCCATTTGTCTATTGGTTAGTCGGCCTGATTTGTTCGAGATAAATTATTGCTTCTGGTGATTGAATTTTTTGAAATATGAGATGGTTTAATGCGCATCGATGCAAAGTGAAAATTTGCATTAATTTGTTTCTCCGATTTTCATGGCAAGTCATTATTTTATTTGGTTTTAAATCATTCGTCTTGCGTAACTGGATACTTCCAAAGGTTCACTCACTGAAGGTATTAAGGTAAAAAGAATTGTTGGAACTTTGGCAAAAGTAAAGCTCTAAATTTTTCCATGAATAAAAGTTCCATAAATGGAAAAACTTTCAATGGACTTGAAACAAGAGTAAATGATAGATGACCACCAAACAGAATTCTTTGAACTAAGTGTTTAGAAACCTATATTAAGGTTACTGGATAGTATCTAGACGAACAACATACCTTTGAGAATAAGAAACTGCAGGAGACAGTAGGAGACCGTTAGGTGTTTCCTTAAAGTGACCAGGTCTCTCTAAAAGTTGATGCATCTATGAAAATTATGATTTTAAGCACCACCCAAAAATTTTAAACCAATTTCTCGCAAATATCTGCCTTTAAAAACTGGATCATGGATGTCGCCTTGATATAAAAAAGAATCGTGGGTGACATTTTTTCATTCTTTGTAGGTAAGTGCATATTATCTATTTCTCAGTCAGTAACGTCACGTTACATATAATTCCAAACCAATTCTCATGAATACCTGAACTATATCGATAGTAAAAACACGTCGGTTCAATACTATGAATATTTTTCACATATCTGTCTATAAACACAGCTCTGGGAATATCTCAATGTAGATAATAATAGTATTCGGTGAGAGCGGCGTGGTGTGGTCCAAATATCTGGAAATAATATCTGTAGAAGGCGTCGAACATTATCATTTGACACTGAACGGAACTTCCCGCCCAGCTTGCGGGTCCAAGCAATAGAAGAATCTTCCCATGAAGGAAGGTACTTGTATCAAGCCGACTTATATTTTTTTCATCTGTTTGGAACGAAGTATTCACGCTTGTGTACGTTATGTGAATTCGATTTCTCGATGTAATTTGTGCTTGAGATGTTATTTTGTTTGATAAGAAAACATCTCAAAACATATAAAATTTTCTCTTCCTTTTACACATTACTTGTAGTTACTACGCGATTTCATTCGTGATTTGGATTCATACACTTATATAATATAAATTTCTTATTCTCCTAAAACTGCACAATTTTTATCAGAGCTCACCGTCAGAGAGCTTTTGCTGTTTCAGAAAACAGTTTTCTTTGTAGAAATAGAGGATAACCCTGAATGTCTCGGCCTTTCATCATTTTGTATTCATTTATTAGAAAAAACTGCGCATTCCAAATTGGAAAACAAAGCATTTTTTACATCGCTGTGCTTTCATTTGAATAGCAATGTAAACATTAGTTTTAATTATTTCTGTTCCGTTCAAAAGGCATTTCTATTTTTACATTCGCGCTGTAGCGGAAATTGCGAAGGTGTGATTTACATTATAAAAATGCTGGATCTCTCAAAAAGGTTTCAATCGGGAATTATACTAGATTTGAATTAATTGTAACTGCTTGCTAAGCTTACATTTTTAGAAAGTTGTTAATTATTCTGCTTTTAAGAATCCCCACTTTGATTAAAAAAATCGGAGATTGATTTGCATTTATTTTATGATTCGGCACGAAAGTTCGGACTGTCTGGAGTCAGTGGAAGTGGAAGCATATTTTTTTTGAAAAATGTTGAAGCTGGAGGTAGTGCAGTATGAGTAAGAGGAAGGTCTTGGATATACCTGGTGCCTGGCTACTCAAATACGTCGCTAAACATTGCTTAAATCAGTACAACCAAAGTTTCGAATATAAATAGTTTATTTTGGGAGTAACTTACAATCTGGAACAAAGTGCAAATATCACTATTTTACAACGTAAATGTATGTGAAAAAATGCATGACATTATTATTTATTCTTTGCTTGTACCATTTTTTTTACTTTAGCTTCACACCGGAGGCCTTGAAGAAAATAATTCCCTTCGGTGCCTTCAATTTCATCTTTGGGGATGCTGTGTGAAGGGTCTTTTTAGGAAAGGAATGAGAGAAAGTTCTGGGAAGAAAAAGGATTTGAGGGTCGTTGAGGGTAATCTGGGGGTCAGTGCGTCCAGGAGTGACGGACGTATGAATCCATCCCTCCACTGCGGTGCAAGGCAATATTCCGAGAGAGTACGGCTGGAGAAGTCAAAGGGATTCCCTCAACCATTCTCTCCTGATCCGGCCTGCCGCGCAGCTGGTGGTCAGATGCATCCGCCGCCAAGAACCAGACAAACATCACCCCACGAACCCTGGCACCCCTGCTAAGTCACTAAACGTAACGAACCACTTGGGGCTACCTATGGCAGAGATGTTGGTTATCCAATAAATGATTCCCGGGACGGCGGTACCCATACCAGCCTCTTAAATTGAAATCAATGATTTGAACTATCGCCCTCTGCATTCATTCAGAAATGAAAGAAGTTCGTAAGAGGTCATCGAAGAGATTTAAGTAGGATTTGACAAAGGTTGGGTAACCAATTTTTCTCTGAATTTTGCATTCGCATTTATCCAAAGTGTACCGGCGACTGCCACATTTAGTTGGTACAGGAAATCCTGCTCCGAGATCATGGTCTTGAATAATAAAGTTAATTCCTCAAATTGTTAATGGTGACTGCGGAATCAATTTAAAAGATACCGCACGCGTCTTCTGCTCTCCTTGTCTCCCGGGCCGTCTGGCACTACTGACCACTGGACTTATTAACAAATTAGGATTGTGTGCGACTGGTTTATCAAAGCAGTAAAGACTTTCTTTTATTGTTATTATTATTAAATGGTTTTTTTGAGTTTTTTATACATGTTGTTTTAAGTTGAAAAAAAGATTTTGGAAAAACTCTTTTGGAAAGAAACTAACAAAAAATTTAGAATTTTTTTTAAATAATATTTTTTTTATAAGAACAACTCTCTTTTTATAACTTTTAAAGGTTATCCCCACCAATGTAATATATCTTTGAAGTAGACGATTACATTAATAGTGTAAAAGAAAATATTAAAGAGAACATGACAGAAAAATAGAAAAAGATAACGGTTACAACTGGGACTCGAAACCAGAACCTTTCGTCTAACTGGCACGTGCGCGTTTACCATTTCCGCCATTGCCACCTTCAAATCAAGCCGTCATATTTGTCAATCTCACATTTCAATTTTTTTTTTTAATAATATTGTTAATTCCAAAAAAAAAATATGAGATTGTCAAATATGACGGTTTGATTGAAGGTGGCATTTCGGAATTGATAAACACTCTTTACCGGTTAGATGAGAAGATCTGGGTTCGAGTGCCAGTTGTGACCGTTATCTTTTTTTTATTTAAAAAAATGTTTTAGTTTTAAAAAAGAAAAAGGTTCGAGGAAAAGGATACTAATATATTATGTAAGATCACCTGAAAAGAGGATAATTTTCTTTTTACGGCTTATGTAAAAGCCTGACCTCGACTCGAAATTAAAATTAAATTAAATTCGACCTCGAAATAGATAAGGGAGAGAAAGGTGGAGAAATATTTTGCTATTCAGATCTGGTTAATCGATTCTAAATGGTAGTCTTTCAACTGGGCGATACTGAAATATCTACTACTCTGGAACGTGCCGCAAATATACTCTGCGGGGTGTTAAGGACGTACTTGACTTACATTCACTTTTGATTCCTAATATTATTTGGAGTAAACAAATTAATTGAAATTTCGACCTCAGGTGACATATTTTGTTTTTGTATATTTCTATTCAACCAAAAAAAATTAATAGGTATATGACAGCTATGGTCGGGGAGTGAAATTACATCTATATTTTTACTCCAAGTTCAAATGAATAAATTGTGAAATGCCAAATTAATTAGCTAAAATTTACTTCTGCACGTCCGGTTTTGAACCCGCGACCTTCGGATTCAAGTAGCCAAGGGTCGTAAACACTCAATCATAAATGTGATAAAAAAATTCTTTTAGTAATATTCAAGTTCGTGATGTTAATTTTTTAAAACTGACGTGATAAGCTTTGCTAAATTGGAGAGAGCATGATCACAGCATTGTGTAGTGTAATAAGTCCTCTCCTCCCCAGTTTCCTGCTATTAACACTTGGCTGCTTTGCTCCCATTAAGGATAACGTGAAGGAATTTCACGCATCTTACCATTCTTCGTATTATCTCCTGTTGTTATGTACTCCTGGTAGGTTAGATATTATTGCCTGAAGAAAGCATAAGTTTAAATCGCATTCAATGTTGATAAAGTATTTTGTATTTTTTAGATTTTATCTTTATTCCTCAATGAAAACTTTCGAAAGAAACTGTCTTGGTACCAATATAACATTATTTAAAAAAAAAATATTTAAATTGTGAACATTCTACGAGTTTTTTATTTCCCTGGATAAAATTCTCCGTCCGAGAATTTGCTAATTTCGGCTAAAACACTTTTTCATAAAATGTTACTTCAAAAACATTTTTTCAAAGATAGAGAACATCATTAACTAGTAGTTGTATGAACAGTAGATTTACTTCCCAAAAAGTACATAGTATCCAAGTTTCGCTTATTAATATACATACCTATTGTAATAAATAAAAACCTAATTTTCATCCCTTGAGATTTGTAAGTAGGACCTTAAAAACCCAAATGCCTACTTAATTTGTATATTTTCTGTAACATTTTTTTTAAATTTCAAATAATGAATTGTATAATTTGTCCAAAGAAGCATTCCTATCTCAATCATATTTATTTTTTGAAACTTTTTTCAGGGTAGTCGGCATACCATAATGTTGATTATTCTGATTTGACAGATAGTAGAAGCAAACTCTGGCACGAAAAAAGGCAGTATCCAACACGGTCGCCACCTTGAAACGAAAACAAAACATTTAAATTTATAGTAGACCAAATGCAAAACGGTCGAGTTAAAACAGGACTTTGGCTACGCTCAGTCAAAAATACTTTAGTCTACTTAGAGCCGTGGTCGTCAAACTGCGGCCCGCGGGCCGCTTTTAAAAAAATAATTTTTAAATATATTTTTTTTTCATGTACAATTATATTAACCTGCTTTTCTTTTTTATTCAAATATTTTGGGTTTATTATATGAATTTAAAACTTTGATTTCAATTGATTGTCTTTTGATTTTAAAAGGCTGATTTTAATTGATTGAAATTTGATTTTAAAATGCCAAGTTGGTTTTTGAACACATCCTAAGTCGACTTTGAACGCGCGTATAGTGTACGTCATAGGTTCTCACCCCCTTTGTGGGCGATTGAGACTTGCAAGGGGGGCAGTAGAAGACCTAGAGAAAATTAGGGGGCGCTGAGATGGCACAGTGAAGGCGTGGGCCTGTTAAAAAAAACGCGCTAATCACGTACTAATAAAGAAAAGTGTGGCCCTTGACCAGAAAAGTGTGACTACAGCTGACTTAGAGGATGTGATTACTATGAGATGAAATACCTACTACATTATAAAAATGACGATACAAATTTTTAAATGAACTATCGAAAAAGAAAATATGAAATAGACACCAAAGACACAAAATTGGCACAAGACCATAAAAGTAAAATATTTTGCTATGTAAATTTGGTACTATAGCTAGCTTTGAGATGACATTGCCAACGCTAATATTCGTCTATTTATGAATATCACTCTCTGAATAGATTATGTATATTTCAATGTATCTGTGAATTCTTTTTTCATGTGGTACAACAATTCAAGTTTTAGGGCCTGATACACAGAAAATGCAATCTCCGTTCTCAGAATACATGACTGATTTGGTACGTCCAACCTTCTGACGCGACGGTTGATAACGTCGCAGGTCTGAGAATTGAGTGTCGCGAACCGGTGTCTTCGGGAGAGCGCAATTATGAAAAGTAAAACAAAGCCATTTTGTTGGAGGAATGAATGAATACCCAAGCCAAATATGTGTATATTCTTAATGTATCTTAGATCACCACAAATGTAGGTAATAGGCATAAAAATCGCTTGGCAAACGGAATCTAGTAGTCGCTTACAACCGCATTTTTATTTATTTGATAATTAATTTCATATAAAGGAAAAAAGTTATTTGAGGGAAGTTGTCGCAGATAATCTTATCCGTGAAATTGTATTTCTTTAAGATATTTCTTTTATACGTTCATATCTACTTTTCTAACGAAAAAATACTTTTTTAGAAGTTTATGCTATATTTTTTTTATATTCTACTCAAGCAAAATGATAGGAAAAGCTTCACTTTATCTAAAGCTTATTTTTTATATTTATAAAGTAAACAAATTCGTCGTAAAGATTAATCGAAAATAGTAATTTTTCATTCACCTTTTCATGTATCCCTTGATTGTCTGTAAAAATACAATATACCTTTAATTGTTTATTTGTAATACCACTTCAATTGTACCCCACGATTATTTGATAATTTAAACTTGAGAAGACCACTTTCAAAATCTTTCCAACAGTCTGTCAGTTAAAACAGCCTTTCTTACTAATAAAACTATATTCAAATGATCTTCCCATTGACATACCGTTTACCTAATTCAACGTTTTACTCCGTTCCGGTAAGCAAGCAGCGCTCATTCCCTCGCCGAACAATAAAGAGCTATTAATTTGAAAGCGCTTGTAAACCGTATTCACAATCTGGTTAACATAAATCAAAGACGCATAATTAATTCCACATAAGGATTGTTCGATCCGTAACTTGCAACAATACACTGTAGATTATGTTGTATTAAACCCATGGTTGTGTCTAACACGGCTTGAACAAACGCTACTTCGTCGGTGGCCACAATATTCATAATATTGCTGCTCAATA
Organism: Limnephilus lunatus; assembly: GCA_917563855.2. NCBI lineage: Eukaryota > Metazoa > Arthropoda > Insecta > Trichoptera > Limnephilidae > Limnephilus > Limnephilus lunatus. The sequence continues at coordinate 99,980,881 of OU830593.1, read as the reverse complement.
ATCATATATTTGTTCAATAAGCTTCATAATAATGTGATATGCAATATCCTGGACGATTCGAGCAAGATTTTCCGTGTAAAAGAATCTGCTTTGTTAAGTTGTGTGTTGAACGTTACATTAAATGTTGAATTGATGTGATAGGAATAATATTACATTTATTACGTACTCGTAACCAAAAGCTTTCTATTATACGCAATATTGATATCTTTGATCGTTCGCAAGCTAACTTTAGTTCAGTTTAACCGCGATGAGTCAGAACAAAGCTGATTAAAACATAGAAATAAAATCAATAATTTTAACCACAAATCTTCAATAAACATGTTCACGTTTTTTTCAATTTGTATTTAAGCCGTCAATCGAATTTGTTTGTACGAGTGTCATAACTGAACAATCTGGATGACTCATGTACATAACGGACATAAAGGACAATAAATTCAAAAACGAGTTAAATATGTCATTTTTCTCTGTTTTTCTTTCTCTGTCGAACTACGTCGTCGAAATATTTCTAGGAAAAAAGTACGTCTTTTTAAATAAAAAAACTTTTCAAGTAATTTTTTTTAAGTTAAAAGTTGTGCATTTTATGTTAAAATAAATTAAATACTGATATTAACGAAATATATAAAAAAAAAAAGTATTCTGAAAGTTCTATGCGATGTTTATTTTATAATAAAAATTCATAATTATTGCTCTTAATAAATAGGCAATACTTTCTTTTTATTTTGTTAATAACTAATATCTTGTCTTTATATTAAAAATTAAATTAACATTTTCTCCTTTACAGCTTTTCAAATTTCCCTGTTCAGATTTTACAGTTTTCGATTTTACGATCGATATTACAGTTTTATGGCAATCCGATATTATTTAACTACTCGTATATTTTAAATACATTTCTTTCGCAATGCGACAGTATAATTGTGTTATCTTAACAAAATTTCCCGATGCAAGCATGCCCGGGTGATCTCCTATATCGTATCGCGCAGTTGTTGATGGGAATATAATTATTAGTATTACCAGAAATACCAGTATAACCCAACCAACACCAAGACCACTGTAATCGTTTGCCTCACAAATTTTCGGTTGAAAAAACCGACACTGGACTGAACGCCGACAAAGCGAGACGAGGCGACCACTTGTGCAATTCCATCGCAGTTGTGCTCCCTCGCGTTATCTTGCATATTGAAAGAACTATAGAACAGGATTTTTTTTAATTAGTGAATAATTTTGGTTAAAATGTTTCATTTTCTTAATTTGAAATAATCTGAACTTCTAATGGTTTACTCCGATAAAGCATTAGAAACCCGATCATAGATTACTTTGTTAAATTGTGTGACTATATTAAGTCTTACGCACAGGATAATATTTAATTGTACTACTGGGAGTTCTAGATTTCTCACATGCCTAAGCGGAGAAAATTCTACCGCACCTGTCCCTCGAACAATCTTCAATTATCTCCAAGTCAAATGTCCCCAAGTCAAGTACGTAATGGTTTTAATGGTTGTAATGGGTCTCTCCTGCAAAGCGAATTAATGCTAGTAATTTGTTTGTAATAAGAGTGCATACATTATTCTCATGAATAATGCAACGGTGGAGGACTCAGAAATTTGAGACAATCGACTCGTTCTCAATAACGAACAACGCCAGGCCATTGTGAGGCAATAATTTATTCCTAGATTAAGCTAATGCGGAGCTTCGGTGCAATTAAGAGCTATTAGGGAAGGCAGACGAATTTATAGAGGGAATTCAATTTGATAATAGTACACATAAGTAGTTGTCTTGCACCTGACTCTCTGATTTAGGACTGTGAGATTTTTGTCGTTCAACAGGTACGTACAAAGAAAATATTTATATGTTCGATTTAAAAATTTGTCTTCGACTTTCTACGGAGATCTCTGAAACATCGAGAATTGTGTTGAGTATGCAGTTATTTGTAAAATTGTACCCTCTGTCTGGTACAATACTCAGATTACTCATAAACGCCACCAAATCAATTGTATTGCAGAAAAACTTGTGATGAATTAAACAAAATATTCAATTTTTATAAAAAAAACTTTCTTTTTATACTTTTTTGAAGGTTATTCCCATCAGTGAAATATATCATATTAGAATAAGTTAACAATAATAATCTAAACGAAAATATGAAATAGAACAAGACACACAGAAAAACAGAAAAAGACAATGGTCGCAACTGGGACTCGAACTCAGACCTCTCCGTCTAACCGGGACGAGTGCGTTAACCAATTTCGCTATTGCCACCTTCTGTCAAAACGTCATAATTGTCAATCTCATATTTTCAAATTTTAGTCTTACATTATTATCAACTAATTATTTTTCTCCATATTACGGGCAACTACCTTTTTTTATTGGAAACAATCATTCTAAGAATTAGTTTGTGACCTGGATAGCGTCTCGGATAGATATATCCGAATTTATTTATATGGAACAATTGACTTTTATGAAAGTCTAAATGAATATTCAATTTTAATATGGAGAAAAATAATTAGTTGATAATAATGAAATTCTAAAATTTGAAAATAAGAGATTGACAATTATGACGTTTTGACAGAAGGTGGCAATAGCGAAATTGGTTAACGCACTCGTCCCGGTTAGACGGAGAGGTCTGGGTTCGAGTCCCAGTTGCGACCATTGTCTTTTTCTGTTTTTCTGTGTCTTTCATATTTTCGTTTAGATTATTATTGTTAACATATTCTAATATAAACAAAATGTTGCTGTTTTCAGGGTCAATTGTAGGATATATCAAAATGTCATACTTGTGTACCAGGCCATTACATCTCCAGCTGTTGTTTTACAAGATATTTAATGTTTAAAATACAGACACGTGTAAATAACGTTTAATTTACGAAGAGCATTCGAATATTGCTTTCCTCATTATCTCAAAACTTAGTATTTCGAGATGTCTGACTAATCAACTGGAGGATTAATGTATCTGAAAATCCTCGGAAAAATCCTAATCAATAAGTTGTTATTAATTGTTAATAATTGTTACCACCAATATTGTATATTATATATATTTTGTTTAATTGTATATTATATGTATTGGTTAATAAAAAAAAATAAAAAAATAAATAAAAAAAAAGTCTGTTGGTTTTGGAAGAAAATAGAACAAATATCTATGTTTTTTTAATCTTTTGGATGATCCAAAAAAATCTTTCCCATTAGAAAAACTATTGAAACTAATTTTAGGTGAACTAAAAAAGCTGCACGAAAAATTAAGAAATTAGTTTTATCACATAATTTTTGTGTTCATATTACAGAATTTTATTTCCACTTTGTAAAACCTCTCAGTATTCTTTTGGTATGCTCCCTTATATCAGGTCAAAAACTTATTCAAACAGTGAATCACTTTAGATGTTCACATAAATCTGGAACCAATAAACTGATTGTGTTTGTTGAATTTAATTCCATCATTATTGGTAACGGAAGCGCCCACAATTAACTCTAATAAATTGAGACAGGTGGAATTATCATACATTACTGTCAGCTTATTCCCAGCATTATGTCGCGGGACATAAAATTCTTTATGTTCTGCTATCTTTGTTTTATGTCCCGGCGGTTAAATGTTTATTTGTTTTCCGATTGTTTTAGAATCAGTAGCATTCCGAGCAAATTTAAATTTTCCCATTAAAATATGTTATCGGGTCACTTTTGCAAAGATTGACTCCATTTTTTGCATGGATTTGTTTCATCTAAACCTTTGAAGCAAAGATTTTGTATACTAGTTTCAACGTTAGATAGATAGGTATACATCCCGTTAAAACATATTTTACTGAACCATTTTTTAAAGGGTTAATCACACGTTTTGCTCTGGTGTCTTTGCGTTAGCTGGTGTCATCGCAGCTTTTGAAGGAGTGGTCCAAGGACTTGAGTTTGTACCTGCATATAATCAAGTTTTAGTCAATTCGAATGATTCATTTTTAAACATACATTTTTTTTAATTCAAATTTTATTTAAGTATTTTAAGTTAGAAATAACTTACTTCTATGTTATTACTATTTTATCTTCGGTTTAGTTACGAACGATGAACGATGAATGGACAAAATTGTCAGACAGTTTTTGAAATGAATTCTTGTGATTTAAAACTCGATGAAACGAAAAAGCGACACTAAAAGAGACAAAGACATACATATATAGGATTTAAACTGCGAGAGAATGAGATAGAAAAATCGGTCTCCTCTTTGTGCAATGCTTCGTAGCCTACCCAATCTTGTCTATTTTAGTTTTCTTAAGGTTTCACTTCTACAACAACTGCACATTTGTATTTTTAATTTGTTATATCGGCTCCCACATGTCCTAAGTTAGAATAGCTTGATTTATATATTCAGAAATGAACAAAACATTTTATAACAAGTGATAACGTAGGTAGATGAATTAAATTTTACATTGTCAAAGTACCGATTACATATATATGCATTTAATATCTTAGTGATTTCGCCTGGGAAGAGAATAGTTATTAATCTTAACTAATGAATGTGGTTTACGGAGAGATTAAGACAAATAATTGACAAACAGTGTTGTAATTGACTAATAAAAATTTCACGAAAATAAGTTTTTTAACATTACCTCCACACAGGACGACATGAGGAAAATAATTTCCCTCAGTCATCTTAGGGGATGCCGTGTGGAGGGTCTTTTTATGGAAAGGAAGAACAGGAAGTTCTAGGAAGGACAAAGGTTTGAGGGGCAGATAGGAATAAGGAGGTCAGTGAGTCCAGGAGGGACATATAAATCCACCCTTTAACTGCGGTGCAAGGCGATGATGGATTGAGAGAGTCTGGCTGACAGTAGGTAGGCAGATGCATCCGCTTCCTAGACCCTGACAAACACCAGATGAATTCGGGCATCCTTGCTAAGTCATCTAACGTAGCGAACCATTTGGGGTAACATTTGGTGGAGTTGTTGGTTATCCAATAGATGGTTCCCGGAGCGGCGGAACCCATAACCGTCTCCCAAATTGAATATGTAGTTTTGTTTAATTGGGTGGAAGGAGTTTTAAAATAATTTAAAGATGATAAAAAAAATATTAAATTAGCTTACTATTTTTTTGTAGTAGCAATGTGTCATGATCGCGCGAGTAATTGATGAGTTTGATCATGGTCGCATTCAAAAGATGGAATTTGAAAGAAAGTAGGTAGTTTATAAAAACTGTTGGAAAAATTTATTGGATGTCTGAAAATTCTTGTCAGACAAGAAAATCTAACAGAGGAATAAAACCCGCAATTATTAATTTCATATCATATCAAAATTGCGCCACGATTTATGCCAATTGATATCAATGTAATTTATAATACCTAGATCAGATTACAATGCATCACACTACCGTTGCAACGGTTAAGTGGCAAACTACTTGCTCGGAGATCATAAACAAAATACTTGCCAATAATTCTCAGTGTACGTGGGCTGGGATCGAACCAGGAACCCAGGACCTGAGAACTGTCAACGCCGAACACCTTGCTTCTCCATCACCAAGGCTCGTGCGGGCGGACCGCATTCATTATTCATAATATTAAGTTAACCATCACATGCAGTTAGCCGGGTCTTATTTCAATGCAAACCTATTTAATCCAATATAAGTATTACTTGGGTATTTATATCTTAATTAATTAACCAACCATCACGCCGTTTCCACGCAGCGATAGGCAGAGGCGATGGACTACCAAACAACTTTAAACACACTCATTGCTTCATTCATATTCATACATCGATCATAACGATAGCGCCTCTTTTTTTATTTTACTATATAAAACATTGTACGTACAAAATATTATGGTGAATTTACGTACGGTAGTCATATTTCTCAGTCTTCTTCACTAGGAGATCATGTGCTGACGTGGTCAAATAGTTCGTTCTGTTTTTTTTAATGGTTTTAATAGTATATTTTTGGTGTATATTTGTTCTACATTTGGTACATCAAAACTAATTCAATAGAAGTCATAGTAATGGGTACTTTCAGAATGGTCTATGTGATTCCTTTTTGAATTGTATTCAGGTGATGTATGTGCTTAGATGGATCAGATCCTCGAACTATAATTTCATATTCGATAAAAGAATGACATAATGTGTAGTAGACTGTTTTTTATCTATTTTATTTACCAAATTTCTTTCGATTTTAAAGAAATGTGTAAGGCTTGTGAGTTTTTTTCCGTAATACCAGATGCAGGTTCCACAGATTTTCATCAATCACTTTGTTAGTATTCACCTTGAAATAATTTTACGGTATATCAAAACTGATTATTTTTTCTTTAATGATAAGATTAGTGAATTCATTTATATAGATAATAAATAAAATCGGTTTTAGTTCACTTTCTTGGAGGACGTCATAAATGGCAATAGTTTACTCCTTTTTTTCTCGATCTGTTAGTTCTTGCCCTGCTATAAAATGTGTTAAAGGACATACTTGATTTACTTTAAACAGAGCTTTCTGACATTATTTGGAGTAAAAAGGGTCATTTAAATTTTGGTTTCCGGTGACTTCTGAAATATTTTTTTTAATTTTCAAAATTTAATCGTCAAAGCCAAAATATATCAAAAATTTATTTCCCGTGTCATCACCGGTCACTCAGTCGAGTATCCGCCCAACCCGATTATATTTGCCTAATTACCTTTATGTAAAGTTGGAAAACGAAAAACCTCAAAAATGTCACCGGAGACCAATATTTCATTTATATTTTTTTTAATTCTAAATAATGTAAGGAATCAATGGTTAAAGTAAGTCAAACACGTCCCTTGTCATCCTGTATATATTGAAAATAGGTTCATTTTTGTTTAAGCCATTCCTATTTTTTTTTGCATCGATAGTAATATTTTATAGTACATATGTATGAAGTGTCAAAAGCATATTCTTCTTGATTTATATCGTCTTCATAGTTTTTTATGATATCAGTTGTAGTTAAATTTTTCCTAAAGCCGTATTGGGATATTAAAAATATTTTCTATGTTCCTGAAATTGAACAATTTTTTTCTCATGACAATTTCCAAGATTTTTGAAAAGGATCTTATATGTCGCTGTATTCATATATATATAACAATAAGCATGTAAAATAATAATGACAATATTAAAAATAAGAGACATTCAAGTTTGTTCAAGTCAAGTGAAAATAAGAGAGTACCTTTCTGATTTCCTGACTCGTGCATGGCTCGACTCAAGGGTTTGATTCACTCGATCGTGCCATGTTTTCCTCGGGCATTCCCGGCTGCTATCATTCATACATTCGCCTAATATATTCTCCTTACACTCCTTTGTTCGTTCATCCGCACAAAATTCTCAAACTTTCGAAGAGGCCCTTTCTTAATCTTAGTCATGACGCTTATATCAGCCTTCCGAATTTCCACATTTTAAACTCGTCTATACATCTTTTATCCCATATACGCCTCAAGGATCTATTTATTATCTACCGATTTCGGCAGCTTTCAGGTTATTTTCATCCTTCCTCCGATAGTTCCACACCTCATTGAAATATTTATTTCTTTCTTATAATATTACTGTTATTAACTTTCAATGAATTCCATTGAATTCCATGAACTGCTGGTTAACATTGAATGTTAACCAGCAGTTTTATTATATTATAACATAACATTAAGTTAACTATCTTTTGCAGTATTATTTCATTGTCAACATATTTAATTTGAAATAATTCAATAAAATATGTAAAAAACTGTTTTCCACTTTCTTATTATTTATATATTTCGTAGAAAATTATTTTTATAAACTTCCAATAGATTTTCTATTGGAAAAATTCTTAAATGTCATGGATTTTATTATTTGCAAGTGTAGCTTTAATATTTAAAGCACGTTTCAAGGAATAAAGTAACAAAAAAACATGATAGATGATAAAAATGAACGACAGTGTCATTCATTTTTATTAAACTGTCTAGACTCAGGTATATCCTAGTGAGAAAAGTATCGGAAAATCAATAAATAAAATATTTGCGTGCAGATTAAAAATAAATTATTTTATTGTGTATTTTAGTTTGTTAAACCTTTCGAAAACTAAAATAGATAAGGATGGGGAGGCTACGAAGCACCGCACAAAGAGGAGATCGATTATTTTATCTCATTCTCTCGCAGGCTAAATCCTATTTTTCATTTCATCAAGTTTCAAATCACGGCGGTGTTAGCACCTAGCAATTTTCACTTCAAAATTTTTTTTCTAACAATAATTTAAAAACTACGGAAAATCAAAAATGAAGGAAAGAGAATTGTTTAGCAGCCGACGTACCATTTTCACTCCTAGGTTTTCAATTGGCACAATATAAATAAGAAAATTCGCCATGTTTTTATTTTGTTGACAGAAGACCAGATACGATTTTGAAAATCAAGCGAATAATTACTGGTCTAAAATAATTCGTCGTTGGATCCTGTAGGAAGGAAGAAACGGAACATTTAAACGCTTACCTACTGCCAGTACAGGCGTGTTAATTACCATTAGGGCACCATTAATAATGATTATTAATGTAACCAACAGTAATGATACAAACTAATGGGCCACAGTGTCGCCTGGATACTTGCCAATCCACAATCGTCCAAACCGAGACATTTGGTGGCCAAAAATACCATTTAACAAATAATATAGACGGATAGTCAATATTTTTAGTCGCTTTCACTGATAACTTTTTAATTAATTCATATTAACGAGCTCTCCTTTCTTATAACTTATAACTTAATAATATTAACAACTCCGGTCTATCGACTTGTGCAAGTTTTTTTGTCTTAAACGAGTTGTCAGATTTATTAAAAAATTGTGTTATTTCCGCTTCTCAATTAAATATCAATAAATTAAATATTTCTGAATGTTGCCGAATACCAAAAACTGTTTTTGAAAGATTATCAATTAAGTCATCCCACTTTATTACCATTTCATACAAAAATATTTAATAAAAAATTAAATGCGCGTATTCGATTTAGCGGGTGAATACTGTTTCTACAAAATAAGTATTTTTGCCTATATCTATGGACAATGTTGAATTGAGATGTGTAGCTTGTTTTATTACAGATATTATTTTTTTGTTTTGGGTTTCTAACCACATAGAACAAAAACGGAGTTATAACGATTTCTGTGGGAACACTCGCGTTAGCTTGAAAACAAGCTTATTGGACTTGATTGCTATTTTTATATTGTCGGGTAAACAGACTTAGGGGTCGGAATGGAAAATACTTCATAACGATAAAACCTTCAATGTGAAAAATTAAACTTTTTAATAAAAAAAAAAATCAGAAACTGCTGAAAATGGAGAGTTAGATAACACATGTTTGGTATTAAAAGAAAACCACCGTAAATTAAATTTTTTCGAAATATTTTTGTTCACTTGTGATATTCAGTTGTTGGACCTCTGTGCAGCCCAGCGTCCCATATATCCGAAACAAGTCGCGCTGCACACATAGTAGACTCGGTAGATTATTCAACCCGTGGCAAAGTAGAAATGGGCGTAATATGCGGCCCCATTCAGCTCGCAAGACTACATTATTGGCAACGAGTGTTGATGAATTAATAAATCCTTAGCAGCTGGAGTGCTATGGAGTTACCGACGTGATGATCTTTGCAGTGAGGTTGTCTCTCATTTGATGAAAATGTGTTATATTTGTAGTTGATAACGACTGTAAAATTGGTTTTTTATATCTCCAAAAATGAAGAACTTAGCAGCTTTCACATCAAAATACCCGATATTTCACCGCAGTAGATACAATTCCTCATTGAATGGCGGTACCACGCTTATCGACCAGCTGTTGGACTGTGAGATTCTCCTAAAATCAACATATTAAAGGCTTATACCTTCGGTACCTACCATTTGATATTTTTTATTCTATCCTCAGCATGCTCTAAATAACATAATACATTTGTAAATAACTTTTCATTGTAGGAAACAACCTCATTGGAAACCTATTCATTTTAAGTGTAATCCAACTTTGCCTGACTTCCAACACTTTCAAAAAGCTTCCTTAAAAGCTTTTTTACTAAACATTTGAAAACTATGACATAATAAATATGGCACCTCGTTTTTGACAGTTACATACACGAGTTTTACATTTACAACTGCTTCTTACTTCTAGCAATAAAATAAATAAATTAAAATTAAAAGCCTATTATCTACCTGCTACAAAGTTGTAAGGAGTAATTTATGTATATACGTAAATTATAAAATTACGTTTTTTTTTATGTATTGAAATCGGTAATATCTATTAATTTGTTTTGATTAAATGAAATTCGTACCCAGTTCGCAGTACGTTTTATTACTAATCTTTGCAAAACTCGCCTTCTCAAACAGTTGATATCGATCTTCGTTTATATTGAACTTTGATATATACTAACGCAATCTTCCCACGTACTATAGAAGATATACTCGTATGTACAATTTTCATGAGACATATTGCTACCAGGAATATTAATTGAACAAAAACGATACGAGAAATTGTTAGATATTCGTATATTTTTCTTCTCCCATTCATAAGTTTTTTCAGAGAAATGTTTTTTAAAGGGTGCTTATTTAATTTAAATTGTTTACCACACATGCGTCCCAACGGATTTGAGCCAGGAAGGTTAAGGCGTACTTATTTCTGTGGAAATTTTATGAGGCTGACTGATGTGAGGAGATGGTTGAGATGAATCTGGCTATTCTGATCTGGTTGCTTAGTACACCTACAGCAATTTCAATTTTCGCATCATTTCGACTCGGAATGACACCACAATCACCAGTGTGAATCTGAGAGGATTTATCACTAAGGTAAATAAATGGTGATAAATACAAAGGAAGCAGTTAAGATGTCATTTTATAATTTTCTATATTTTTTTTAAAATGCCCCTAAAACTCTTCTTAACCTGTAGGTATCCAGAACTGAGATATTTAGAAAACAGCCTTGAAGCGTAATTTGATTTCCTACATAACATAATAGTATTCAATGAGGCAGCACGAAAACAAATCGGAATTGTTTAAATTTACTTTTTGTCTCGATCCTTAAAAATATTTCATGAGGTTGAATTTTTTATTCGCGGAAGAATGGAAGGCAATGTCTTGGGTAACCCGTGCGCGAACGGTGTTGAGCGTAATTTATTGAGAGGTTCTTCCTGCATCTGCCTACTGAGATAAAAGTTCCTTGGAGATTTTATGATGCAATGTGCAATGAATTGAATCGCACGATAATAAAAGAGGATATTGGATGAATTAGTAATGTAGAAAACTATAAAATTGTTTTCGAAAATGTTTAAAACTTCATTAATTTAAAAGCTTATTCATCAGTTTCAAAACTCAGAGAAGTAAATTTAATGTCGAACATTTATCAGCATCCTTATCAATTCTTACTAGTTTTTCCTATTTGACTCAAATGCTATGTACTCAGATAGTTAATAACTTAAGTCAATGGATAAATTACATCAAACACGTTTAGCTCTTCACTCAAGAAAAGAATATTTGCAAAAAATAATCACAATAGTCATATCAAGAATTTAAAAAATTTAGATTCGCGTTTATAATGCAAACATTTCCATAAATAATGCTTACTACGCCACAACGTAACAGAATCAAATGTCATTTGTAAATGGTTTTTTGCGTTGCATATCACAGGGGTTCCCAAACTCTTCCAAGTCGTGGCACCCTAGTCATATAATATCTATCTGTGGTAGCTATATTTCATATTTGCACGACTATGAAAAAAAAAACCGGGTAAGAAACTAATGCAACTCGTATTTCAAATGAACAAGTACATTTATTGTTAGGACAACATGGTACAAATAAAATGAAAATATTATTTAAAAAACCTTCCACATACTCTGAGGTGTGTGTGTTTAGTGCGACGGGTGAGCCTGCTGCTCATTGAACATTTTTTCGAATCGGGAATAAGGCTTGATAAAGCTACTCTCATTTCTTTTTCCATATATATTTTCGAGCGATATTTGCTCTTTATAACAGCAACCGCTGAAAATCCAGCTTCGTAAATACATAGGTATATGAAGTCGCAAAGGGAACGAGGACTCTTACAGCTTTTGAACTTAGAATCGAATACTCATTTTTGACCCAAAACTCCGTCAAATCCGAACAAGCGTATTTTGTTTTTGGGCTGTTGTCGCTCGAGAGATCAATTAGATGTTCTTCTTCTTGCGTAGTAAAATCTACTCAGAGCGTCCGTGTGGGTGATTTTCCATTCCATAAAATGTTTGTATTCATGTCAATTTTGATTTTTTCTAGAAACTAATGCATCTCGCACCTCGCGGCACCCCTGATCGCTCTCCGTGGCACCCCAGGATGCCGCGGCACGTACTTTGAGAACCTCTGGGCCATTTCAGATTATTTCTTTCTAAATTTCACCTATTTCAGCATTTACCAGTTGAACAAATTAAAATAGCTTGATATGTTGACGACAAAATCTTTTCTTTTCAACTCAAAAATGCTTCCTCTCTGGTAATTTCACAATAATTTTTATACATATAATGAATAATAGATCACTTTGTTTAAACCACTATATTATAAACAATATGTACATGTTTCGATAACAATGTTGTCTTCATCAGGATATGTTATGTTATATAATAAAATAAAATAATAATATTTTATTTTATTTATATTAACATATCCTGATGAAGATAACATTGTTATCGAAACATGTAGATATTGTTTATAATGTAGTGGTTTAAGCAAAGTGATCTATTATTCATTATATAATTAATGATGCCACAAAGTAATTTTGCGAAGTTTAAAGAAGAAATTCTTATACACATTATTTTGCATTAATAACCTAATAAATTTCACCGCATTTAGTTTATGTAGGTATGTGCCAGAGCTGAAACAAATGTTACATAAATAACAAAATATGGCACGCTTTGTGAGGAGTGTGAACTCAAAGCCTCCTTTTTGGCAACTATTAACTGTACAATGATTTTTTGCATTTATGTTTTTGTAAATACTATGCTTTCATCGCTGCGAAGCCTCCTTTAAGCTCTGTACCCGAGATGCAAACAATAAGGCACGCGTTGGCTCCGCCCACCGCAGTATTATGCCCGTGCTCAAGTCTCCCGGATGATTGATGCTATCACTTTCAGCGAGCATAATGCAGAAAGGATTTGTTGAAATTATGATTCATCTCCACTACAGCCAACTCGCTGCAGCCTTTGCACTGCAGCTACAACCACAAATAATAATAATATGTTAATATTATAATATATGGAAATGAAGAAAACAAGTTTGTACATTTAGCTTTGAAATCAACATGTTTTGGAAGAATGAGCTTTTGTAAAAGCTTTAAAATGGTGATGCTTGAAAGTGACAAGTTATCTAACAGGGAACAATCGAATGACGACGCAAAATCACTTGCGACATTATTCGTCATTCAATTGTTTTTTGAAACCTGTTTTTGTTTGAATGATTTTTTTATTCCCAATTATGTCATCTGACAACACTCAGTAAATCGTCTCACTCGTTCGGCAACAGGAAGGAATCACCAAAAATCGGGAACCCTACATAGAAAAATTTTTGAACTCCAAAAAATTGTATATCAATGTTAAGGAAATTGACAAAAACCGAAGACCTTGCGCAGAAAAGTAAGTTTACTATGGTTTGCAGCGAAGCTTTTGCGAGACTTTTTATGTAGGGCCTTCGGCTTTTGTCGATATCTTACCGTTACCGAGTATGATTACAATTTATGAACTCCAAAACAAAATTAGTTGAGCGGCAGAACCATTGTAAGGTCTGCAGGTTTCCAAACTACGATGGGTTTGCATGAATGATTGAGAACGGGAAAAATAGGAACAGGACACTAAAAATCTAGATCTAGATCAATTTAATGTCCCAGTAAAGAGCGACTGAAGGAGTCGATATCCAATCATCAATGGAGACCGTTTGTTAAATAGGCCAAATCTCTCCCCGTAATATGTATAGCATTTCGATCATCCGGTGTTCCAACGGTGTTAAACATAACCTCATAAATTAGTAAATTCTACTCAATATTCAATGGAAGAGATGTATGAGGATAGTAAGATTGTGATATACATACATATGTATACATATATATATTCTCTGAAAATAGCAGATGTCGTTTTGGTTTTACCATTTTGACTTATGATTCAAATGACTAATGTTAATATGATAAGGTTATGATGCCTTTATAGTGTACTTATTTGATATATTTTGTGCAGTTTTATAATTTTTGCGGTTTCAGTAAACGCACGCAATGTTTGTTGCGACTTTTTGTCTTTTAAATTAATATTAAATTAGACCTTTCTGATACATCCGATAAGTCACGTAATAGCTGGTTCAAATTCCAGCATGAGTAAGACAATTTGTAGGAAACTACCAAACTAATTATAAAAACAATCACAAAAATACGAATTAAGGGATCGTTATTCCGAATCGAAACATTGATAAAACGGTTTTATCTTATTTAGTTACCAGATGTAATTAGCCAAATAGTTCCTACCACTTCTCTTCCCTTCACCTTGCCCTGGAATACTTCCCTCAGCATCACAAAATTCCCATAATAATGGAGATGCCATAGTCCCACTAGCTTCAAACAAATGGAATTCTAGTACGACGTCACTGAAGTATAAAAATACACACAATTAAAATAACAATAACTTAAATCTTTACAAATAATTGATTATCGTGCCTGTTGAAACGTTGGCACCAGCTCCTCGTTTTAAACATAATGTAAACATAATTGGTATTGTAGATACATATTAACTCAATACCACCAAAAGAAACAAGAAGATCAAATAAGATTAATGCATCCCGTAAGTCACTTATCGCTTATGCGTTATTAGACCTCCAAACCATTTTGCCCCATCTTTAACTCAAACCTGTCAAATATCAAAAACACTACCGTTTCACCTGCTAACGTATAGCTTTTGGTCATAGAATAATATTCAAAACATAAGATATGATGTGACAGACCGATTTAAAATCGAAATTACAGGTAATTCGGTGTGAGAAGTTATAAATCGGGTATCGAATTATCGAGCAGACATTAAATTACCAATACAATTTCCTTCTATTAACAGTTACTGCCCCGGGACACTATAACAGGAGTACATGATAAGAAAGTGGTCACAAAATACTTGTAAATTGTAAAGCGTATGAGGATACCGAGATACGAATACAGAAGAACTAGATACTGCAGTACATACCTGCATTATAATATATTATTATATTATTACGGCCCGATCCCTGTGTTTAGATTATGCATTATAAAGGACTCTGGTGTATAGCGGATGTATTTAAAAAAACTTAGTTTTCGTAATATAAGAAGCAATCACTTTGTGGTTAGGCATTTTATTTTTAAATGAAAAAAACACTTGGTATTTTAACCACGAATTTTCATTATTTGGTATAAAACTTCTCAGTGTGACTTATAAATTAGTAGATATTTTTTTTTACAAATTTCATAACATTATTTTTCAATTTATAAAAAAAAACAGTTTATAACAGTTTAACAAGTTCTGCGGTGTAATTATTATAACGCACGACGGCTGTTTCGCCTTCTGGCATGACATAAAGCATAATTCATTTTCAAACTGATATTACCAATAGCAGTTTGATAATACCTTCAGAAGGCGAAACAGCTGTCAGGCGTAATAATAATTACGCGGCAGAACTTATTCATTAATAAACTGCTTTTTATAAATTGAATAATAATATTATTGTAAAACAAAAACTTTAGGTTGAAATGGAGTTCTACAAATTAAACTCGATAAATATAAATAATAGTAAGTTATATTAAGTATTTTATAACCAACACTTAAGCTTTTATGAGTGACTAATTACAGTAAGACTTTGCTATATTTTAGGTTTTGAATGTAGGTATACGAATTTAAATGAAAGGATCTTAGGTCAGGTTGGTTGAAAAAAATTGACGGATTCATCAAATATTTGAAGTTACTGTGTAAGTTCTGTTAAATTTCTTTTATTATATCATTATAAGCCAGTTGCTTCATAAAACTGAAATAATCACAGAACTCGAATAGAACTTACACAGAACGTGAAAACTAACCGTATTTTTGTTTAAACTTTAAATCGAATCTTATAAATCCGTTTACATTATAAATACAAAAAATAAATAGCTTCGGATAAATTGAAGCTATTCCTTCTGTTTCCATTGGGTAGAAATAAAAAGTATATTACTTTATAAAAAATATAAGAATGCACTACTAAAAAAATTATATTTAAATTAGAAATGTATGAACGTATGTAAGAAATAACTTTCTAAATAAACAATTTTATGGCTAGAAATATCTGTGACAGTTTCCATTGATTAACTTTTTTTCTTTCACATAAAATTATTCACAAAATAAATATAAACCACATTTCCGCTTCTAATCGTGACCTCTAGACTCCGTTCGCCAAGCGATTTTTATGCCTGTTACCTGTATTCATGGTGATAAAAGGCACAATAAGAGTACACACTTTTTGACTTGTGGATTCCTCTTATAAGGAATAACTGGCATATAGGACTAATATAATACTAATACTAATAAAGATAATCTCAAAAAAAAAAAAAAGTTTCCGACTAATCTAATCTCAAGAACAACTTATAACTCAGTTTCCAAGTGATACCCCGTTTTTCAAATAAGGTAATTTTGTTTTGTTTTTAACAACTAATTACAATAACTCAAGATACCTTATTCTAATAGTAAAATTGTTTATTAGTAGAAAAATACTTTTAATTACATATCACCGAACTTACAACTTATTGTTTTTTACATTCACATAGTAATTTAAGAACTCATAACATAATATAGCATTAAAAAATGTACACTACTCTTCCAGACACAAGCTAATGCTTCTATGGAAGAGTGGTATTAACATTCGAACATGAACATGTATGCTAATTATAACATTATCTAAATGTATACTATAATTTATATGCTAAATAAAAAATAAATAATAATATACTACTATCAAAAAAAAAAAAAAAAAAACAAAAAAAAAAAAAAAAACAAAAAAAAAAAAACAAAAAAGGTGGATTGTTGAAAAAGTGATATATGGCACTATCAAGGAAATAAATTACTTGAGTCAGGTCAGGTCATGTCACAAAAGTAGCATCTAATTAGTGTGATCTATCTATTTTGACCGGTCAGTGGTTGAGTGGGCATAGCGCTTGGGTCCCACCCGGGCGTCGCATGTTCGATTCCTCGGCTGGCTAAGTCCTCCATCACAACACAAGCAACATTTTCG
Source organism: Limnephilus lunatus (assembly GCA_917563855.2). Classification (NCBI taxonomy): domain Eukaryota; kingdom Metazoa; phylum Arthropoda; class Insecta; order Trichoptera; family Limnephilidae; genus Limnephilus; species Limnephilus lunatus. The sequence goes on along the minus strand of OU830593.1, from coordinate 99,963,712 downwards.
GCTTTCTGTGGTGGTAGTAGGAGATTTTCAAACATTGTTGGGTTATTCGTAACCCGGGAATGTTTGTCTTTCTTTTAAAAAAAAAAAAAAAAAAAAAAAAAATCTTAGACACGTGAAAATCTAAAAAAAATATACGGAAAATAAAAAAATTATCATTAGAATTAGTAAAAGTTCATAATGACTAAGTGTTCTATATTCGACGTCAATTGTTGTTTGTACTGCAGTTGTCTGTAGGTACTGTTCGAAATGTAGTTGTCCTTGGGAACGTGAGAAGTTGCCGAAAGGTATCCTATCAATTCTTATCAATCGACCATGCTAGTGGGCCTGGAGTATCTTTCTGTCGATATTTGCATAAGAATTTTACTAAATGTAACTAAAGTTCTCATAAATCCTTGTAACAACTCAACAAAAACACATTATTATAGCTTGCGCCAGTAACAATTGCCGAAGTTCTCTAAAAAACTTCTGGATTTCAAAATAAATTATGATTCTATTTATGTCACCGTCTACAAATGCACTAAAGCAATGCTTGCAAGCTCGTCAATAATAACGGAATATAATAAGAATTGACTCACGTAACGATACTCGGAAACCAAAATGAAGTTTGTCTTTTTTTTATTTATTTCTAAGTCATTCAATTTCTTTCATCGACATTTCGCCAAAGCTAACTTCCAAGAACAACACTTTATTTCTCGTGGTTTTAAATGTATTCCTTCATCAGTTTTATTAATCAGCAGGCATGTTGTTCACCTTATTTCCGAAAATAGAAATAATCGTATGTGGGCTTACATTGAATCATAAAGTTAGGTTCTTAGGTTTAAATGCGATACGATTGCGGATCATTATTATTAATAAAATGCAGACGCTTTACATATATCCCATGAGAATTCAAGCCATGGGCTGATTGTTCTCCAGTTTTACCACATTTCTTTGATATTTGGCAGTCTCCTGGTTCCACGAAGTATCTTCCTAGTTAGCTGAGCCTGGTTCCCATCAGAACATGTGAATTCCTGCGTATATTAGTGTTTTCCATTCACAACAGTTGCATATGTCTCTTGGGGTGGCGTGTCTCGTTAGTAGTCCTAGCAGTTCTCTCAGTAAGTAGTAGTTAGTAGTCCTACCAGTTCTCTCAGTAAGTAGTAGTTAGTAGTCCTACCAGTTCTCTCAGTAAGTAGTAGTTAGTAGTCCTACCAGTTCTCTCAGTAAGTAGTTGGTCTAGTTAGTCTGTTCCGTTTATGACCTTACTTTGGTCTTTTTCCGGGTGCCTTCTGCCATTCCTTCCAAAGCTGGGATTTGATCCACCTTTCATTGTGCAGTTGCTTGAACTCAACACCTTTGTAAAAGGTTCGTTAAACATTGGTTAAACATACGATTTTAAATTGTGGTATTCAGTATCGCCTGCTGAAAGACCAACATTAAGAATCTAAACATCGCATGCTTTGAGCTTTAGCCGTGTTTGTTTAGATCCGAATTGCCAGGTACTTCCCCACCTTCCTTTACCTCATATCCTCCACCTCCCCGCTATCTTCGCTTCTCGGCATATCCCTCTAAGGTCGTAGTCCAACCGTATCTAGATATTTTGTCTTCTTCAGGTAAGTGGGAATACTTGTCTGTCAAAATGTTTAAATTATTTTTCAAGAAATCTTGTAGTCTTATAAAAATAAAAACTTATCCCACTATAATTCTGCTCCCCGGTAACACAGTGGGCAGTTACATTTGATGATAGTGACTAGTAACTAGTCTTATTATTAATAACGACTTTTCAATAACCATGGCTCGGGGTGCGTCAAATGTAAAACAGGTTGACATTTCAGTAGTTGGAATGGAGTAAGCATATCTTACCATAATTCAGTGCTCGAATAAGAATGGAGCAAACCGGAACGGCGTTCCGGATATATACCATCCGTGTTCGTCAATTATTACATAAAATTACATTAAACGAAGTAGAACCTGAAAACGCTCCTTGTGAAATAATAATATTTTAATGTCAATTAGAAGCACAGCACTGTGGCTTATCAAAAATAGGTATTCAGAAATATTTAATGCTTACAAAATAATTGTTTTGAATGCTTGTCTTATTTATCTGTCCATATTTTGTAATTATTTAAGAATAACATCTATGATAAATATCATCTTCAAAGCAAAACATCAGTACCTTTAACTTAACAAAACTTTGAGTTTTGGTGGCGTGAAATGAACACAGCTTTTCTATCTAGAATATCCAGATGAAGGCATTTTAACTTCGTTTCCATCATGAGCCATAGAGCCTTGAAATTTCAATTCCACCGTCAAAAAATTGAAAAGATATCGTATTATTACAGAAGGATTTCGGACAAAAGTATGAAACTCTTTATTCGTTTTCAAATAATTAAAATATCGCAACAAAGAGACTAGACTGGAAGAGACAATAATAGATAAGAAGAGTCGGTTAGAAAATTCAAGACGAACCAAAAAGGGGCGAGAAGATGCAAAAAAGGGTGAGAAGAGGCAAGAAGAAGCAAGAAGAGCCAGGAAGAGACGATAAGGTTCCAGAAGATCCGAGAAGAGGCAAGAAGAGAAAATAATAAACAGGAGAATTCAAGAAGCGGCAAGAAGAGACAAGACGAACGAAGCATAGGCGAGAAGATCCAAGAAGATCCGTGAAGATCCAAGAAGAGACGATAAGATCCTAGAAGAGACAAGAAAAGCCAGAAGAGACGAGAAAAGCTGAGAAGAGGCAAGAAGAAGGAAGGCATAAAGAAAAGCAGGAAAAAAAATCATAAAGCTTAATCCATTCCTTTATTACTGCCTAACCTAAATTCCAATATTGGCTTATTATTGGTAAACCGGTCGATTAAACTCTAACCTTCTTTCCATCCTCAGAGCACGTGTTTCAAGTCTTAACAAATCAGAGCACCTCAGTGTACCTGTCTCACCGGGACAGGAGTGCTCCTAGCTGGGGGGCACAATCATAACGAATCTTATAATCGAATAAACATTATTCATCTTGGCTTGTGTAACGGATTATATACAACGTGGTTCACCTAATCATGTTTAGGTGTCGTAAAAATATAATGTCTGTGATCGGTTCCAAGGTGCTTAAAGTCTGTCATAAATTTTTGAATGTTGTCACTATCATGCCTAGATTTTAAATTAAATTAAGTCCGATGCGTTGCCCGAGTTATTTTTCATGAATATAAATATTTGAATTGATGAGTTATCGTTTTCAATTTAGCATAATTACTAGGCAGCAGATCTATGATTTAAATAATGGGTGGTGAAAAAATAATTGAATTAATTTTGGTAGAAGTATCGCAGGTATTTTGAATATAATTTAGTTACTTATTACCTGCTAACCTTATTAGTTGAATGGTGACATCGATGGCTTTAATCCCAGGTTTTAGGGTTCAAAATACTGTATACATTTTTTTAAACACTTTGATATTATTGTTACATGGTAGGAAACAGCCGATTCATAATTTAAAGATCATTTTTTTACATTAACTCCAACCAGGATGCCCTAAAGTCCTATTCAGGGCCTGCTGGGTGGATTAAGTGTAAAAAAAATGCTGTGTCGAGGGACTTTTTAACACGAGGAACTGTGCACGTATGAATGGTGCTTGGTGGTGGGAAAGAGTTTGGCTGTAGAGTGTAGAGCCTCATTTTATGAAAATTGTCAATGTTAAAGTGTTTGTCATAAGCTTTATTTCAACTGTTTTTGTGTTGAAATGTTGCTATTTTTGAATACTAAAGTAAATTACAAATTCAAAAACTTGGCAGGTGATTTTATCTTGTTTCTAAAATGGTATTGGTTTTTATCATATCTTAAAAAAAAATTATAAGTTGGAAACTTTCCGAAATTCGATAAGACATCTTAAAATATAAAATAAAGTCGGGTTAGTTACCCCATTTATAACTCGAGAACGGCTGGACCGATTTTTATGATTTTTCATTTGTTGGATTTGTCTCTACCCCGAATAGCAGAATAGTTATTAAAACATCGGATTTCTCATATTTATCAAGAGCTGCAGGAATATTATGATAAGTATAATATTGAGTAGTGAGTGAATTACATAAATTCAAAAATGTCAAATATTATTGCGCTGATTGTTTTGTTCTTAAATATATAATGCTGCCCTTCTTTCTTACACACTAAATGTCAACAGTCGAAAATGGGACAAACGATGAATGTATGTCTGCACCCCTCCAAAAGCAAAATATAATCTTACTATATAATATTATAAACGCGATAGTTTGTATGGATGCATGTGTGTTTGTTACTCTTTCACGCAAAAACTGCCGAATGGATTATAATGAAACTTTACAATAATATGGCTCACATATCAGAATAATATACAGGCTCTATATAATGGTAAGCTATTGCGTTATTCAATTTGTATAAATAAAGATGTGTATATTTCATATATTTTAGCGTCACTGAGGAAAGGCAGGGGGATGGGGATCGGGGGAGATGGGGTTCGCGGAGAAGGAAGAGACGAGGTAGGGGGAAGTGCAGGGAAGGTGGAAGGGAACGGGGCGCACGGGAAAGGACATGCAGGGAGAATCAATTTATTTCTTTAAATGTCATTGCAACGCATGCCGGGACCAGCTAGTTATTATTAAAAGCAGTGTATACGCCGCAGGCCAATCGCAAAATCAGGCAGATCATGATGCGTCTCAGGCACATCACGATCTGCCGCCATTTCGCGATGCGTCAGATCATGATGTGGCTAGGCGTCATATACAATAGATGAAATCTTTGGCTGGATAATTTTGGTGAATTTTTTTTTCTAGTTTCTATTTTAGTAATGTTTTCAAGCGGTTGTTTATCAAGTATTGTTGAGTATAATTGTGAGAGTATAAATATTAAAACTAGCCAAACCATTTACCTGCCTGTAAAATTTAATAGGTGTCATTTAATAATTCACATCAAATTACAGGTTTAAGGAGAGGATGGGATGCCTCTGACGCCGGCCATGTAATAAGCTGATTATTATTATAAAGCTATAAACTATTACTTAATACTGCAATACCTGATTTTTATCTTCGCGATTAAGTATACGTAAAAAACAACATAACCGATATAATATAGTAAAAATTACATTTAAAAGTTGATACTTGCATTGCGCAATTGGGGTTAGAACAGCTGGCAGTAGATTACAAAAAGGAAAAGAAAGAAGTGGAAAAGAAAACTTAAGATTTTCTCCAATTTCAGAGCAAGTTACGTATTTTTTTATTAGCCTTGACAAACATTTACGTCGGTTTTCCATAATTTTATAAAACGCATTGAAAAAAATTGGTATCCAAAAGAATAACATGACCCAATACCTAAATTTTGCTGTTTCGGGGGTGCAGTTAATTTAAAAAATAAATTGAACGTGTTGAGTTGCATACTTAAGGAAGTCGCCTCCAAACATCAAGGCGTGTAAATCAGGTCCTAACGACCAATAATTCCATTTTTCTGCGGCCATTCGGCGTCACGCATAGTGCCACTTTTTAACCCTTTTCCAATTTGACATAAATAAATCCTTTCTCCAAATTGAGGGCCCGTGTCCCCAAGTTTTATAGCCGTGTTCGTGTCTCGCAGATTCGATAACATTATCCGGAATAATAAACCGAATATTGCTGCATTTTTGTTGTAGGTTTTTATAAGAGTCGTGATTCCAGTGAAACATATTACCTACTATATCATTGAAGAAAAAGAAAACACTAATAACCTAAACGAAAACATGAAATATGTGTTCGAGACGCTATCTAGGTTACAAACCATTTATTAGAAAGATTATTTCCAATGAAAAAGGTAGTTGCCCATGATATGGAAAAAAATTGTCGAAGATTATATTGTTTATTCTAAAATTTGAAAATATGGGATTGACGATAATTGTCAATTTATATTCTGTCAAACCGTCATAATTATTATGACAGAAGGTGGCAATGGCTTAATTGGTAAAACCGCAAGTCCCGGTTAGACGAGAGATTCTGGTTTCGAGTCCCAGTTGCGATCATTATATTTTTCTATATTTCTGTGTCTTGTTCTCTTTCATATTTTTGTTTAGATTATTAGTGTTATCTGCTTCTTCAATGATATATTACATTGATGGGAATAGCCTTCAAAAGTTTTAAAAAGAGAGTTGTTCTTATGAAAAATTAAACATATTACTACATTGAAAATGTATTATTGAACAAAAACAAATGTTGAATCTAAATTGCAAAACATTTATTTCACTTTGCAAGTATTCTTACTAATTATAATCGCATTGAAATTTATTAAAAAGGCAAACAATCTAAATACTCCGCCTCGCCTAGTCCGATCAATACAATGAGATTGATAAATACATAGGATAAAGCGGTTTCGAGCAACGTTTGAATTCTAAATGGTGGTCTTACACCAGGGCGATACTAATAGTATCTTGCACTCTGGAACGTACCGCAAATACACTATATATTATTTTAAAATTAATTATTTGTGAATTGATACAAATTAAACAAATTAAATTTAACCCCCTTCCGCGGGTTAAATTTACGCGACCCGCGACCTTCGAATTGCGAGTCAAGAACCTCACCCCTCGTCCACGAATTCCTTGAATTTGCATTGTTTCTAAAAATAACTGAAGCTATTAATAATTGATCTGTTGTAAAGTGCACTCCGGGTGAAACATCATCTCTAAATAATAATGTAATAGTTTCATAAAATCCTAATGGTAACAAGTAGGATCTGACAATCATGTTCTCCAATATTCGTACCCGCTATCATATATTCTAGTATGTAACATATTCGTGCACATTTTATATACAGGGTGTTAACGGACGTACTTGACTTACTTTAACCAGTGATTCCTGACTTTATTTGGAGTAAAAAATAAAAATGAAATTTTGGTCTTCTGTTACTCTTTTATGTCTTTTTTCAATTTGTTTTTCTTCTAAATCAAATTAAAAAAATCTTCTACATGTCATTACTGGTCACTCAACCCAGGTAGACATCCAATCACTCACCCCGCCCCTAACTGTCCTACACCTACTGATTTTTTATGTTTTTAATTTTAAAAAACACACATAAAAATGTCATCATAGACCAAAATTTAATTTATATTTTTACTCTAATAAATAAATATACAACTTATAAATGCCTGAAACTACATATATTTATTGATTTTTTTTTTTAAATATATAGTATTTTCAGGTATTATCGGAGTAATCGCAAAATAATTGGAACCTGGTATACAAGTCCCAATCAGATATTTATAATTTTGTTATAATAATTGTTTCATGACAACTCAGAATCATACAATATCAAAACCTCTTTGAAAAGTTATGAAAATAATTGAAAAACAGCCTTTAACCTAACCTAACGTAACCTATTTAATCCCACCAATTTTTTCATCACTTTTAATGACTTGGGGAGGTGTTGAAGTTGCATGATTCTGAGTTGCCGGGACACCATCATAATTATACTGCACAAATATTTCAATTAATCAGATAAAAACATTAGCAGTAATGTATGAGTAAAATGACTTTATGTTAATTTTGGTTAATTCCTACTAATGTTGACAGGCAAAATGTGAACCATTTTAAGTACTTAGCTACAAGCCAGTTCATGTTTTACATTCGCAATAATAAAGACCAAAAATGCCAACGAACAAATGTAATTATTCAATGACTAAATAATTTATAAACATCGTCAAAGGATAAATGATCAGTATTGCACGAATGAACTTTGCGTGGGTAGTATCTGATGTGTAAATTCTAAAAAAGATTCATTGGAAACAAAAACATTCAGATAGTAGATATGTTTCTATTAAACACGCTTCCAAAATTTTTAATTAACATCCTGACAGGATCGCATAAAAATCTTAATAGAATGCAAATAAGTTCCACGCAAAATGCTTTATTGTATAGAAAAAAATTCTTGTAAATGGTAAAGTATTAAGTATTATGACAAGTAATATAAGTTATTTGATGGATGGCTGAATTGGAGCTCGTGCTGTGAAAACGTCTTAGGGAAAATGTTATGCAAAACATAACACCACTTGTCGGTAATTTATGTTATTGTGGAGAATTGTCAAACACATATCGCCGTTTTACTAGCTGGTTGAACGCGCAATGAAATGTTTCGAAGCTACGAGCCAAGCTCTAAATGTGCTTTACGTGCAATGACGATATGTCTGTTATGTAATGTGATGGTACTTCTTCAGAAAACATATTGCAAAGTACAATTTTTTTTTTTAATGTGACAACACTCAAAAGTTCCAAATGCCAGTAGACAATTTGGAGAATGTTGTAAAGCTGTTGTGAATGGTTGCGGGGATAAGATGAGAAAAATGGGTTGCAAATATCTCCACAATATGCAAAACTTGACATAATTTTTTTTTCAAGTTATTTCAAGAAATGGTTCTTATAAGTGATTCTTCACTGAGGGGTACCTACATGTGGCGGGGTCCTTGGGTTCGTCTCTGGAGGCCTGAAGTCAGGCGAGCTTCGTTGCTGACTTCTTTTGGTTCGAAACCAGGAGGTTGTTCGCACAATAAGATTTTGGAGGGTAGACTTGTCAAGAAACGCTTGTGTTCATATACTGGTATGTTAATAACGTGAACTGAATTGTGATGCTGCCCGCAAAAGTTAAAAAAAATAGGATGTACTAGTTTAAGAAAGTACTTAATAACAAAGACTTGAGAATGAGCTGAAATGTTTACTTCTAGTAAAATCATTGTCAAAGCTATGACACGATTTGAAAGGCGGTTATGGGTACCGCCGCACCGGGAACCATTTAATGGATAACCGACACCTTTGCCATAGGTCACCCCTAGTGGTTCGCTAGGTTTGGTTACTTAGCAGGGGTGCCCGGGTTCATGGGTTGAGGTTTGTCCTGGTGGACGCGTCTGCCCACCAGCTGGATCAAGAGAATGCGGTTGAGGGAGTCCCTTTTACTTCTCCAATCGGACTCTCTCTGAACATCGCCATGCACCGCAGAGGGAGGAATTAATTCATAAGTCCGTCACTCCTGGATACATTGACCCCCAGATTCTTTCCCATCCCTCATAGCCTTTTCCTTCACAGAACTTCATCTTCTTCGTTTCCCTAAAAAGACCCCCCGAACAGCATCCCCAAAGATGACATAGGCCCTGAGGGAAATTATTTTCCTCGGGGCCTCCTGTGTGGAAAATGTAAAAAAAATCATTACTTAAGTTTTTAGATTTCACGGCTAAAAAACATTTTCATTGTTTGTTTTTGGGGTGTTATGCCGTGTTGCTATCTCCTTCTTTAGCCGATGTTTCGGACAGCGTTGCGGTGTCCATCATCAGGGCAGATCCGGCAGATCCGACGATGTGTCGATCACACGTCGGCTAAAGAAGGAGGTAGTGCAACACGGCATAACACCCCAAAAACAAACAATGAAAATCATTACTTATTTAAGACAAATCGATCAGATAAGGATGTATTTCAAAATCTCAATTGGAATAACGTATGCATGTAAGAGTACATACATACAAACAACATATTTTGCTCATTTATTGTTATTGTAAAAGCGGTTTCGGGGTTCAAATCCCGTTCGCGGACTTTTCCTGTGTTATCTATCTGCTTCAACACATCTTAAATTAGAATATTATTCAAAAATATTCGGTGAAACCTTTCGATCGCTTGAGAAAAAAATCCTATAAATTTCTAAATGAAGATGCATCTATCTCGAGAATGTCGTTAAAGGTCTTATACGATCTTACCTATGACCCGTAGCTTTTTACACTTTGTGGGTCTTTCTTTTTAGTGTAATTTATTCGATAAAAAGGCGAAGGGTATAAAGTCACTGTGGATGCCGACGACAAGACGTTTAATCAGAGATTCGATACAAAATGGCTATTAGTCACGGCATTCGCCACGATGCTGCGATGTGGCGCAGGTCCTAGGAACGCCTCTAAAGGTAAAGGTGGAAACCAATAAAATTATAGACCGAAGATTTTTTATGTTTCTATGCCTATTAAATGCTTGGACACCATATTTTATGTGAATTTATTTTCATTGAGTCTACAAGTATACGTTCTGAGCTCTCATCGAGGCTGGTGACAAAAATCTTGATAATTTTACGGTTTTCTAGAGTAAGAAAGATAGGGCATCCAGCATGATTAATTCCACAATTAGGGAGGCGGATATGGGTACTGCCACCCCGGAAACCATCTATTGGATAACCAAAACCTCTGCCAAAGGTCACCTCATGTGGTTCGCTACGTTTGGTGGTTTAGCGAAGTTTGTCGGGTTCTTGGTGGCGGATGCGTCTTCCAACTAGCTGCACGCAGGCCGGATCGGGAGAGAATAGTCCCTTTGATTTCTCCAGCCGTACTCTTTATTAACATTGCCTTGCACGTTGGGGCGTATGGATTCGTATGTCCGTCAGTCCTGGACACACTGACCCCCAGATTCATACCCACCCCTAATACCCTTTTCCTTCTCAGAACTTCCTCTCCTTTTTTTCCTAAAAAGACCCTCCACACAACATCTTCAAAGGTGATATAGGCCCTGAAGGTAATTATTTTCCTCAAGCCTCTTATGTGGAGCTAATTAAAAAAAAATCACTAGATATAAGAATAAACCAAATCTCAACTATAGCTTTCTGCAAGTTAGATATTGTCACAATCTATCCAAAATTGTGTTTTTTTCACACTCATCAGGTTTTAGTTATTTCTCATTAGGCAAAAATATAAATAAAAACAGCCTCTTTCTATTCCCGCCAGCCCTAGGATCTATTTAATGACTTCAAAATATACATTCAATGCACAGTATAAAGTTAGGGTCAAATAAATTATTACTGAAGTTGATTTTAAAAAAATACAAGGGTGTCATTTGCATACCTCGCATAAATTCCGCAATTCGTTAAATTTGACAAAAAATTTATTTACTGACTGAAATTTTAACGATAAAAGACTTAGATAATAATTAGAAATAAAATAATCAAAACTATTTTACCATCACTATTCCACCCCAAAAAGCTCAATGGCCAGAGTTCGTTGAACCCACAAGTTCAGCATAATTATTATGTACATTATTCATTTCATTCAATACACGTTGCCAAGGACGCCTGCGCGCCACCACCTAGCGGAAATTTCCCGAAACATTTTCCCGCTTCTCCAGGGTGAGCGAACGCAAACGGCTCACTTCCGGGACGTCGCTATGACGACGGCAGACGGATGCGCACAACTCCAGAATCGTTCATCACCGAACTTGAAGCTCTCCACGAGCAACAGAAGCCTTCCGGTCGCTTCCAACACAGCTTCTGTCTCAGCCATTTGTTGAATGAAACTAACACGTGACCTAGGATATTGCTGGTGTATGAATATTGTCTAAAGCGCATGCGTGAGTTTGATTCAGCTTTCTCCCTTTAACCTTCTGCCGTTTTTGAATGTCAGGCTCACCCCCGAAGGATTCCGAGAATATCCCATCCCCTAGCTATTCTATCTCTTTCTACGTTGCGGGGGTGGGGGCTAAGGGGTGGCTGGTGAATTTATGAATGAAATGACGTCATTCTACGCTGGGTTGATATTCTGGGAATTGGGCCGGCGATAACACCGAACAACGATTCGCTAGAGCTACGTTCACGGTTGTTGTGATTGCGAATGTTTGAGTCCATTCGGTTTCCTGGCAACCCGCAATCGATAAATGGGAAAGTGATACCATTTATCGTGGAGAGCCTTTGGACAACATGGAAATTGATTTAGATGTTTTTTTTTCAGGTGGTGAGGCAGAACATTGGAAATTATATCAGTACTGTCTTTGCCTCACCACTTAAAAGGATTTTTACTTTCAGATTTGGCTTAAAAAACTGGCATTTGATCATTTAAAAAGTTTAAAAATGCAAAAGCTTCAATTTATTCTACGTTTTTATTTTATTTTATTAGTATGTCTAAACAAAAACTATGAAGCGGTGAATTCAAGTGTCATTAATCATGATATTTGCACAACTTTTCGGTCTGAACTTCACTGGTTAACTTAACGGTTTTTGTACAGAAATAAATTTCCACCATGCGCTGTAAAGTTTCGAGGCGACCAGATCCCTTACCATCTGTTTTACATGTTTCATAACCACAAATTAAAAGAAAAATCTAAATGTGGTTGAAATCAAGATCAAGGATCATTTACTTGTAATCCTTTTAAACCTTCGTTTTCTCTTTACAAAAGACAAAATAAAGATTCCTTGTCGGAAATTCTATTATTTTTAATAAGTCTTATTTTCTTCGTAAAAGCATTTTCAGGTTTGTTTAGGTTATCTATATTCTTCTTCTTCTTCTTCAATGGTGCTACGGCCATTTTGAGCCTTGGTCTCCTTCAAGATGAGAATCCACCGCCCTCTGTCCTCGGCCGTCGTCTTCCAATCTAATCATGGAGTAGTCCTCTTGCATCCTTCCTGACATCATCCTCCCATCTCAGCCTAGGTCTGCCCGGTTAGGTTAATATTAATATATATTAATCCAATTTATTATTTTTTTTTCTTGTTATCCGTCCAATATAGAATTCCAGTTTCAGCATTAAACTGAGCTTTTCCATAACCATTTCACCATTCTCCGACCAAATTAACCTCATGATCTAATATTTTCAACGGAGATAATCATGCAATGTTTGCATGAGAAAAACAATCCCATTTGACGTCAGTCGCACACGTCCACTACCTGTCCTGCATACGTAGTTGCTGTGTAATTTATGTGAGTACTAATTATGTCGTACGCAACATAATGTCTGCCATAATCATCGTACAAAACCATGGGGATCACGTGCCAGTCTGAGACTGCGTAGATAAAATCATCAGTATCGACTGGCTCGTTCAGAGCCTTATCCAATAGCTGTGACGTATGAGGATGATACCACCAATGATAAAAAAACAAGTCATTAATAAAAGGTAAGGGAGTCCGTGACGCTTTACAGGTGTTGTGCACGCGTAGACTGTGATGTTCACCGTTGTTACCGCTGTTACGCACTCGAAGCTTTCAGAGAAAAAATAGGTTTAAGCTTAACCTACTGTTAACGTCATACGGAACGCTTTTTCTTGATAAACTATATAAAATACAAATGATTTTTTTTTGTATTTTTATCGTGTAGAAATTAGTGGGTGGACAAGTATAATATAAAAACGGGTAATAAAATTATTTTTTAAAACAATGTTTGAAAATAAAGAATGTAAGAGGTATTAATGTGAATATATATTGGAGGCACTATTGAAAACCAGCTGCATTGCAGAAGAAATCCTGAATTGTAGCTGAGCAGTGATCTTTCGACAGTAGAATCAATAATAAAAGAACAAAATGTGTAATACTGTAAAATATCTATTGATGTATAAACCTTTTAACTGGTATTTATTATTATTATAAAACTACCTTTCACACAATGTTACTAAAATCCCTGAGTAAGCACTTGGGCTGCAGGGATCTGGATTTAGTATTGATTCAGGATCATTGAAACTAGTTCCACGGCACACTTTTCATTTAAATAACGATACAACAAACAAAGCATGCCCACCTGTTGTCTAAGCTCCAACGAAAATATCTATTAGATAGATTAGATATTTTACTTATGTACTCTCACGAAAGGTATCAACTTAATAATCTATTATGAATTTGTATAACTGGCTATTGACGAAGTATGCACATCCACCTTGCTCCATCCAACCTACTTTCTATATCTATCCTATCTGATAATATGTGCCAATATAAAAAGCAAAAAAAGCAAAGTTTAAAGCAAAGTTAATTTTTAAGGTAACATTAAACTCTCTACAGAATTATTCTATTTATAATCAACTCCTAGATTTGCAAATAAATGCGAATGTGTGAATGTATGATATACCAGACTTTGCTCGATTCTACTTGCCAACAAGCCACCTTTATTTTACATATTTTTATTCTGCGCAAATATAATGTTAATGCCCACATTATTTGTTTGGTTGTAACAAATACTTGTATAATATAACTACCTATGTATATACTAGCTTTTATCATACATACTTCACATTTTTTTATGTTAGGTCTTTTATAAACCTCGCATATTATTTAAATATTGCTTAACTATTTTATTTTTGTTATTTTTAACATACTGATATCCTCCTGTGAACCATTGTATCATGTATCACTTGATTGTAAAAGCCAAATTTATGGCGTTTAAATAAATAAATAAATAAATAAATAAATAATATTACCTACATGTCTAACAAAAACTCCAAGAAACATTCAGTCTATTGAAGTAACTAGTGCAATGATCAACTGATCTCTCAGTTCTGTAATATCAACTTTGCTAAAGAAGACTCTGTACAATGATCACCTCCATAGTGATCTATCAGTGTGCTTAACTGGAGTCTATTTGAGTAACCCATGCAATTATCTTCCTGAGTATCTAGGTGACTTTAATATCGATCCTTACGGAAATATGTGCATTGATCAACCCAGTGATTCCTCGGTGCCATAATATCGAATCTCACCATAACGTACTGTGAGATTAAAGTAAGTCAGATTGCTTCCCATGGTCCACTGTTCACCAAGCTATTCCCATGGTTGTGTCACATTGAAAAACCTTGTTTTTATTACAGTCCATTGATTTGCAGTCAACACATCTGCGAATACAAGCGGCATAAAAGCTTTTCTGATGTTTTCAGAACTGCATTCATTTTCCCAAAATCGTCAATTAACTATAATTAATATAAGAGCGTTAGATGTCGTACAACTGTTACTAATACTTAAGAAAAGAACGAAATTTTAATGCTAAGAAGTGTAAATATGTACCTTTGTTCATAAAGTATATGTGCATGTGCAATATATGCATACACATATATAATAAAGTCAGAAATTGATCTCAAGCCAAAAGTGTATAATTTATGATGACAAAGTTTAAAGAATCAAAAGACGTTACTTCTAGCTATTCATTACTCACCACCTTTAATTTATTTCTTCTAAATCACGTTATTATTTATTTAATTTTCTTTTTACTCTGAGCATGAGTGCTTCTACGTTACCTATCGCAGTTGTAATGTGATTTTGAAGCAATGTATGGCAACAACTCCTTGGATAGGTACCTGTTTACTTTATTTGGAAGGTGGGTGTGGGTACCGCCGCACCGGGAAGCCTTTACTGGATAAACAGCACCCCTGCCATTGGTCACACATTGGTTGTTCACTTTGTTTGGTGACTTAGCAGGGGTGCCCGGGTTCGTGGGGTGAATTTTGCCTAGGTCTTGGCGGCAGATTCTGTTGCCCATCTACTGCGTGGCGGGCCGGATCGGAAGAGACTGGTCAAGGCTCAAGGCATACCATTTGTCTTGGGAGAGTTGGATTCATACGTTGTCATTCCTGAGCACATTGACCCCAAGATTCCTCCCCGCCCCTCTTACCTTTTTCTCTTTCCAGAACTTTTTCTCCCTTCTTTTCCTAAAAATACCCTCCACACAGCATCCCTAAAGATGACAGGCCCCGTGGGAATTTTCCCCTCATGTATGGAGATAATATAAAAGAAAGAAAAAAATCCATGCTATTTAAATAACGTTAATTTTATTTCACAACAAGCTTGAGTCAACACTACATCAAATATCGAGTACGTTGACATCTCCAGATTAATTCTATTTGGTTAAAACTGTATTTTGAACTCTCAAGACGCCATCCTTAAAAGGAGCTTTCTTCAATGTATTGTCAATTGTCAAGCTAATATAGTCAAATAAACCCTATTTCGTCAAGTTCACACACTAAAGAAAACTGCCAAGTAAACACGCCACTTGATTTCGGGAGGCTTTAACACAAAGCCCGGGCACTTCGTTCCGCCAGCTTTAACCAAACATGACTTTGTCCTAACTTGGAGACACCAGATTCCTTCACGTGTGACTTGGCGACCAATTATTGTGTTTATTTGTCTCATTATTATGGTGACGTCACGGAAACCTCGGATTGATTAGTACTGGATCGCTTTCTGATTGGCTGATCACCTTGGAAGGCCCCGACACCCGTGGGAGGACCCAGCATCTATTACAAAATAATAGTGCAAAATTATTCCTTATATCTTTTCAAAGTAACGTGTAACGTGGGCTAGAAGAGTGTAGGTGTCACAAACTAATCAAAGGTCGCCAGCATTTTGTAGTTAATTCACTTTTGTTCCTATTTCAACTAAGAAAACAGCAATTCATTCAACAGAATCATTGTTAAAGTCACAACTGGATTTAGCAAGGTATGAATGGGTCATTGCCTTAAACGATTTCAAGAAAAGTGCTCTTGACTAAATCCTTTATGAAATTTTGCCTGATATCAGAAACGTGAAGTCATTTAAAACAAAGAGCTATTAAGTTTCTTTTGGTTGATACACTGCAGCCCAAAAATACAATAGCGTGTATAAATAATTTTTCAAAAGTGCTACTCTTAGTTTGTGCATGAATTAGGTACACCTACATATCGTACGGAATGAAAGTGTTTTTCTTCGCTATTTTTTAATTTTTTATTTTTAGAATAACCTAAATAGTAAAACCTCAATTTGTAATATTTAACAATTGAAGACGAAACTTTTCCGTTTTTCCTATTTTAAAAATTTCGTTTGAGAGTCGCTATTATTGTCTTCAATGATTTCATTGTCTATTACTGCCACTCGTAAACACAATTTGCAAAAATTGCGATTTCTTTGGTTCGTTGATATATTTTTGTTTGGAAGGAATAATATATCCTTCAGTTGTCAACATTTTAATTTGTTTCTTTTTGACGCGTATGATTTATACATAGTTTGTCATAATAAAGAAGTTTGTTCACGTACCTTGACCGCTTTTTTAGAATTAAGTAAAATTTAACGGTATAAACCATTATAATTAATATTTAGTATTGCGGCTGCTTTCATACTGGCACCCACTGCATTTTTTTAATATAATACGTCTTCCATTTTAAGAAACTTTTTTTATAAATTTGGCAATACTTCTAAAACAACTATGTGGCTTGTTTTATTCCAGTTTTGATACTTCATGGAAAACTTTACTTTCTAGAGTTGAATCAGGACTAAGCATGGTCATTACGCCATATTTTGCAATGATAAAATTACGAATCTTCAGGAAACGTTTGTTGAATCGTAGATTTTTATTTGATTTTTCTAGGTATGGTTTTTATCGTGATTCACGATATTTCAGAAAAAATGATTAGTTTACTACAGATTATCAAAGAGGACTAAAATATTTCAAGTTTGCCTCGTACCTAATTTGTTGACAAGTACCTATTTTTAATAAAAGTTTCCTATTTGAAAATCAATTTTAGTTTCCAGTTTGTTTTTGAAGGTTTTTTTGATAGAAATTATTTTTATATTTAATCATTGAAGATAATATTTTTTACAACAACTCACAAACGAAAAATTTGAAACAGAAAAATCAGAAAAAGTTTCGGTTGCATATATGTAGGCCATATAGGGATTGAGACCAGGACCTCAGTCTTTGAAGGGGCTTTGTCATGAAAAAGTTCTGTAAAAACCCCGGCAAGCTGAGGTCCTGGATTCAATTCCTATATATATGCGACTGAATCTTTTTTCTTATTTTTTTGTTTCTCATTTTTTGTTTGAGAATTTTTTAAATTATCTTCATTGATCAAATATTACGATTTAAGGTAATTCAATGAGTTATCCCAAGTTATTATAAGATATAATGTTTATACTGTTTTCTGGCATCTTAAATGCGCTAATTCGATAAACTCGTTAATTAACAGTCTCCAATGATCAAAGAGAATCTCATTCTAACAAGGTGTACATTTACCTGCACAAAACATAACCAAATACCTCTTCATTATGTGTATTGAGCATGGAGTTATTTGCCAAAATACTTAGAGAAGCTCACTAAAAACTTTGTAAGTCAAACAAATTAACAAATATCAGATAGTTTGTCGATGCTGTATCGTTTGGCCCGTTGTTTTTCGGCTGTTCTTTCGTAAGTTGGTCGTGTGGGTTGCGACTCCATTTGCTTTAGCTGCTGCTCCTAATAAGGACATTCGGAACGGTCTACGTTGCGAGGCGACTCAGATCCCTGCTTTTTCAATGTCTTTAGAGTTACAGAGGAAGTGTTACTTTAAACTGCGTTGTGAACATATACAAAAAGCAATTGGTCATAAAACACTCTTTTTAGGGTGAATTGCCTATTTCAAAAAAAAAGAAGCGATTGGACAAATTTTATCTTTTATTTATTAAGTACATCCATATAGTAAGGTTTACATCCATAATCCATATTGGAATGTTTATACAATATTTTGATTGTAACTATCTCACTGGAGATGTTCTGTGTCGAAACTGGCTAGTTTACAAACATTTTGTTTTAACCAAAGTTGGAAACAAAACTATTTCTCAGAATTACATCAGGTTTGTATTTTAGTAACAATAATGTGCTATAGGAACTTTTATTATTTCTAATTTAGGTTAATTTAATTTAGTAATTATTGCACAACCTTTGTTGATAAGCCGTTGGTTAGTTAATATTTTAAAGTGTTTAGATTTTTCAATTGTCTTGTTTTGTTTGGTGGGTTATTGTAGATTTTAGTCACATTTAATATGTTTGTTCAAATGTTGTATTTGTTTTAGGTATTTGTAGAAATTCGTTGGTTTTATGCGGCTTGTTTCGTGTGTTTTGGATAAGTATTTTCGTAAAATTCACTTCTTTTGTTTTTAAAGATAACAAAATAAAATTGTAGTTGTGTACATTTATCTTACGTGTTAGAAATTTGAATTTTGTTTAAAATATTTACAGTGCTTGTTATTATGGGGAGTGTGGGTATGATTTTAATGATTAATTTAATTTTTCAGTAATGAATATATCTGAGTGAATATTATGAGTCTTCAGTAATGAATATATCTACGGCTAACAGTAGATAAATTTGATTGTCGCAGAGCTAAGTCAAAACTACACGGAATATCAAAGTCATTGAAAGTTACACGTTTGGTTTGCAGGTAAAAACAATGACTCCGCTTTGCGCAGATGCAATTTGTAGTTTGTGTAGATGCAGTTTGTGTCCGCATAATACTTGTTCATGGACCATCCTCCTTGTTTCTTATTCATGTTTGTAAAGCTTTGCTTTAATCGTAATAGTTTACCACGCCATTTAGCTTCCTTTTTAATTAGAAACCACACAAGAAAGTTTCCAATGAATTTATGGTACCCCGCATTTAATTAAAAATGAAAGCAACAATAAAATGAATAATAAATACATAAGTTCATGTTAAAATTCTTAACGACGATTGCAATATTTAGACAAAGCATTGATCTGATGTTAAACATTAAACTTATCAAAAGAAAATTGAACTCTTTGATGTTCCAGCACACTGCATCTCAAATTTTCAACAACATTGAGAGAATTCAGAGTGACGTTAATGGAGGTGAAGAAGAAGAGAATTAAGAAGTGAAATTACCTTACCTTAAAACCAAGATCTGATAAGTGAACAGGGAAAGCAAGTTAAAGCAACGTAACGATTATAAATGTTTGGATCTCGTGAAGGCAGATTTTACATCACTCAGGAGAGGGGTTAAAATTATATTTTTATTTAAATCTCATTTATAAAATGAAACAAAATAGTAGGTATCCAATTTTTGTGACCCACGAACTGACATTCAACGATCTAAGTGTTATTTCATAACAAGCATCGCAATCAACATCCGTTTCTGTACAACAGTTTTTCTTGCACCCCTGTTTATTTCATCTACACTATTTCATGATTCAACTGCAACCCAAGCTATTTTATAATCAAATACTTTGAAAACACTTATATTATATTATTTTACGTTGCTAACAAACAACATCTATGGTCTGAACACGTATAGACTTGTACAATGAAATCATCGTCCCGAAATATGATCAGAAAATGAGAGCGCGGAGAAAGCCTGCTTATTAAAAAATAAAGTTAGGCAAGAGTTGTTATTGCTCTTAATTAAATTTTCTTAATTAAATTAAAAATTCAGATACTTCATCTAGTTCTTATCTGTCGTTGGCAATGCTTTCTGGAGTCATTAGTAAGAAATACTATCTAGGGCTATTCTAGATAATTTGATACGTGGCAACGTGTATCCGATTTTTTGGCAAGAGTTGGATTTTCCCACGATACAAAATGTCTGTAATATTTTAATGATCCATTTGAGTCATTTGGATGTAACGCCAACAGGTATATAATTAAGAATCTAAATGGCAATTTGGGATTATTTTCCTGACGATGAATACTGCAACGAGGTGCGAAGCAGGTGGAGAAAGTTCAACACGGCTAAATACCCTTAAAAACCGACAACATAAATATTCGCACTAATTATCTTAATTCATTTTTTTCTGTAATTGGCTTTTAAAAATATTTTTGTCAAACCATCAAGTTTTAAAAAATACATCCTTACTAGGGAACGGAAATCTGAAGTGTTTTTAATTTTTTTTTTTAAATATGAATACCATACAAGAATCCCAACTGTCCTTAGCTAGTAGAAATACGGCATCTACTATAGGGGTATGTTGTGAGGCTGAATAGATTGGAATATGGCCTTCCATATTCCAATCTATTCAGTCTCACAATATGAGGAAGCGGAAGGTTGGATAGAAACTATTCAAACAATACAAGTAGCCAATAGAGGACCAGATTTTTGGTTTAAATATAACTATTTTTTTATTTTTATTTATTTTATATTTTCAATAATTTTATTATTAAATTAATAAAAACAGTTTATTTATAAACAAGTTCTGCTGGTAATTATTATTACGATTGAGAAAGTTATTGAGAAAATAATAACCATTAATAATTTCAGTCATTTTTAATCAGAAATTAGAAATGAGTCATAGTACAAACCTATCCAAAAATACTATAAATAGATTGTCTGTATGTGGCATGACCACAGTTTGATAATGCCCTCAGAAGGCGAAACAGCTGTCACGCGTAATAATAATTACCAGCAGAACTTGTTTATAAATAAACTGTTTTTATTATTTTAATAATAAAATTATCGAATATATAAAATAAATAAAAATTAAAATGGAGTTCTACAAATTAAACTTGATAACAATAAATAAATATAACTACATGGAAATTTTTCAGCTCATAGCATCTTCTGTCCTTTTGTGCTGTTTCATATTATGTGCCACCGGGTAATTGGTAGGGTAGATAAACCTAAGAGATCACGATACCAACAAGTTGTGAGGAGATTGGTTATTTTATGTTTTGTGTGTCTTCGATAATATAATGTGGGATATAAGCAATGGACTATGTGCTAAGTGCGAAATAAGGGACTATGCCTGATGTTACCAAAAACTTGTTATGCGATGAAGATAAGAAAGCTGCAACTTGATACAGAAAAGACTTTAACAGAAGGGTATACAATATAAATATCGTTCAACTAGTAGATACTAGGTTTCAAAATCAAAATGATTAACAATCTATACTAATTTTAATAATTTTACAGTTTAGGGAAATGTAATTGTTCCAATAATTCTCACGCCTTCATGAGATAGGAATGTCTACTGAACAATCAGTTCTTGTTATGTGTGGTTTTATTTATCTACTCATTACGCGAATGGAAAACCATAATAATTTCCAAAAAATATTAAACCCTAAACTTTTACCTCTTTCGAATACGTGATTAAGATTACAGGAAAAGTGTTTGTGTATTTTATTTGTTGTTATCAAATTTAGTACGCAGAACTCCATTATTTTAATTTAAAGTTTGTCCTTATGTATTCAATAATATTATTATTCAATTTATATAAAACAGTTTATCTACAAGCAAGTTCTGCATTGTAATTATGATTATACGTTACAACTGTTTCGCTTACTGAATGCAGTAGACAATTTGATAATGCCTTCAGAGAGATGCCTCGAGAGAGCTTTTCCCATGAGCCGAATAGAGTAAAATTGTATTAACAAATTATGACTTGATAAAAATATGACTTAATAAAAAAAATTATAATTATACTGAAGATTTTTAGTAAAATTTAAAAATTTAAAGATTTTAATAAAATTGTATGACTAACATTATTACGTCGCCGTTCTTAAATTAGATGGTTGAATAATGGTCAGCATTCGACACAGTTGAATTTTTATACTTTTATTAAAAACACTTTTATTTTTATTTTACGGTGATTTCACGAGAAATGAGCACCGTAATGTCTGACGTTTCCAGGATTCAGTCTATCCCTTCAGTAGAGTGGGCGAATTTACAAAGTGAAAAAACTTTCGCCTAAAATTGTCAATAAGTGCGCATTATTGGTTAACCTCAAATTAGAAATATTCTTTTCTCATTTCGTAGTAGACCTTCTTACCGCAAACCGCTAATAAAGTACTCGGAAATCGCTAATAATATATGATATTGACGTATTAGTTGTTTTCGCAAACAATTTGTTATGATATTCTTTATTTATATGTTACGCATGTCTAACTTATTCCTACGTTGATAAAGTAAATAAATGATATACCTACTCACTAGTAAACATTTTTAAATTTTACACAATTTTAACAGCATTACTTATAAAAAAATACTTCATGGCTGTTAAACGATGTGTTGTTACACGTTGTATAAAGACAGTACATTTTATTTTTTTGAACGTTATTAATAAAAAATTGTCATTTTTATGTTGACAACATTGAACTTCGGTAGATCTGCGCAAGCGCGGATCCGCCATGTTTTTTCACGCGGGTCGAAAATACGGTTTTTACATGTGATATTTTAAACGCCATTCATGTATTGTTTTTGTACATAATTTTCATTATAATGACCAATTCAGTATAATTCAGCATAATTAGTATTATGTGTGTGTTTTTGTTGTCAGTTTTAGTCCATTAAATAATGCCTTCTAGATAATTTAGGTTTTAAAAGCTTCTAGGGTAGCGTTTTAGTGTCCTTCGACTCATTAACTTCTCCGCTAAAATTAAGGTTTATAAAAATATTGTCCTGAAAAAGGTTTAGATATAACCGAAACTAGTTTAGATAATTGATTAAATTATAAAAGTGGATATAAACAAAGTTAATTTTCATTAAGGTAATTGAAGAAATATTGTGAAGATCAAAGTTTTTAAACCACGCTGCATTTAGCAAACAGCTAAAAATATTAAAATTCCCACTTTTAAATAAAAACACTTCTGCTTTTCTATCTTCACGATGTCTGTATCACCCTGTTTTGTCCTGTCGAAATACCACCGTTCAGAGCAGATACGTTCCTTGAAATGGTTTATTCGTTTTCAATACGAGTAATTTATTTATTTATTAACGCACTTTTTCGGGGCTTTTACATGTGAATAGTAAGAAATAAACAGTATTTATTGTACATAACTGAACTGCCTCAGTTACAACATTTTATATTTGTTTAAAGATAAATTGAAGATGTCCACTGACTTGGTATAATTATGTCCCTCCATTAGTATTCTGGGCAAAGCGGAATACATATATAGTAGTTAGTTCCAGAATTTCTGCAATTAAACAAATCCTGACTTCTAGTATTACGTAGTGGAATCCGGAAGCTTATCAATTCAAGCAATACCGGACTATCAACTAAATCATTTAGAATTTTATACAGAAATACCAAGACAGTGAAAATTTTTCTGTCTGACAATTTGAGCATATTCATACCATTTGAAATAATGTTGTAGTTCAACACAATTGCTGCGCATAATGTGTGGATATCTTAAGTTTTTGTCTAGTAACTCCACTTTATTTAGCCAAAACCAAATATTTATTTATTAAGTAAAAGATTATTATTTTATATACATTATTTATGAAATGTTTGACTGTCCAAATAGGAGGATTCCCGTTTTAGGACAATTTGATTCATTATTCTTTATTTGATACATTATTCGTCATTTGATTCATTATTTAATTCAAACATTAATTCAAAACAGTGATTTAAAAAAAAAGTTTAATTCAAACATTATTCCGGAAAGCTCATTAAGTTATCTCTCCTATATGCTCTTGTGTCACAAAGTTATTTTCCAGAGTCGTCAGTTATTCTTATATAAATCACGCTAATTACAAGGAAAATAGCATTTCCATGGACAGTTTTCTTGTCTGCCAAAACCTAGACACATAATTTCGCACCCATAGAGTATTGAGGGCCCGAGCAATTATTGTTAGAATGTTCGCGAGATGGTTCGGGCTGAGCGCTCTGTAAACAATGCCAAATACTTGCGCGCCTCGTCAGTGGAAACCGAAATAGTGACTCGTTCGCGCGCCTTGCCAACATTTATCTAACAAACCAAAACAAAGGATTTATTATATTCCCGGCTTGACGCTACTTGTCTATCGCTTTTTTATTTTATTTTTTGTCTGACTTGAAAAATTGAATGTAAGACACCAAACGCATAGAATCACTTGGGAAACTACAACATACTATGGCAGAGGTGTTGGTTACCCAGAAAATAGATATTTGTATTACTGTGAGCTGAATTGCTTGACATTCAAGATAAAAAAGACACTCAATATTTCATGACGTAAGAATTATCCGTTTGGGAGACGTTGCCGCTTCGGCACATAGATTTGCTGCTACACCATTCATCAACTTATTGGTTTTTAAAATAATTACAAAAAAAACTCCATTTTATTCTGAAAAATGCTTTATTTTGTTATTCGTAGCTACAGCCACCTCTGGTCTGGAGCCCCAAAATACCTGAAAAACTTTCGACTCTTTGCAGAAACGGGTGGTCCGTCTGATAGATTCTCCTACTTTAACAAACGGATTGCAATCTTTAGAGACAGGCGTCAGGTGGGAATGCTATCCTTGTTCTACCGGTATTTCAATGATAGATGCTCCGAGGAACTAGCGTCATTGATCCCTTCGGCACCGGTGCATAGTCGGGAAACACGCCAAAAGCGTGCCCAACAAAAGTACACAGTTGACATTTGTCACATGACTCGTTCTTGTGTTCAACAGCTCGGCTGTGGAAAGATAACATTGAGTGTCCAATGTTCGATAAACACACAAAAGTCATATTGGTCAGCAATGAATCATTTCTTGTTGTTTTTTTACCATTTTTATAGTGTTCATAAAAATACGTTGTGTTTACGCCGTGCATTTTCTATTTATAGAAAATGCGGGAAATTTTACCGGGAAAATATAAAATTATTATACCGCCAAGGAATAACTAACATGAACCAATTTGTAGAAATGAATTGACGATATCAATAATATTAAAATCCAAATGAAATTAAAAATGGAACTGAAATGGCTTCCGCCGTTGTCGAAGACCAGATCTGAATAGCCAGGTGCCTCCCTACCTTCTTTAACCCACCTCTTTTCTCTTCCCACTACTTCAGCCTAGTGACATACCCCAATTGGGGTTGCTATAGTCTCACTGGCTCCAGACGATTTAGAGAGTCATGTGTGTTGTGAGGCTGAAGTGAGATGATGAAATGGAAGGTCAAGAAGTACATAGCTATTCAGATCTGGTCACTAAACAACGCTATTGTCAAGAAGAAAAAAAACATCGGAAACGAAGAAAGATTAAAAGGCGATAAACGAACATTTATCAAGTGTTAAGTGCAGAAAATGGACATATGAGAAGGAATTGAACCTCTGTGAATTGTGAAAAAATATAACATACATTACTTTCTAATTTGGTAATCCAAGCCCAGATAACTGACTTCTTACTTCTTATACCACCGTGCTTATTTGTCCGTGCAAAAATTGCAGAAATAAATTAAAACGTCAGCTTCGTAGTTTCTATAAATCTGCATTGGCAAATAAAAGTTCCATTCTGACGTCAGAATAATCTTATCGTATCCTGCTTACGGAGACAAGTGAAACTAAATTTAGTTTGTAGTCGCAGTGTTTTGTTATCAGCAACAACTGGTCTGAATGTGCGAATTATAAAGCAATGTGTCACATTTGCATCAAGGACTTTATTTCTCGGAAAATGTGGTTAAAACACGCACAAGTAAACAACAAGTGTGTATGCTAAATTTTAAAATAAACTTACCTGGAAAAACCGAGTTCCGAGTGTTTTAAAAATAGTTATTAAAAATAGCGTAATTTCTGGAAGAAGACACAAGATACTCATACGTCAATTATTAGTATCACACATTCAGAATTAGACTCCTAGTAAGCAAAATTTGGGTCATGAATAAATTTTGAATTTCAATGAGGATGAGGATGAGGATGAGGATGAGGATGAGGATGAGGATGAGGATGAGGATGAGGATGAGGATGAGGATGAGGATGAGGATGAGGATGAGGATGAGGATGAGGATGAGGATGAGGATGAGGATGAGGATGAGGATGAGGATGTGAATAAGGAGAATAAGGATAAGAGGGAGATATAAGTTAGTGAAGTTTTACTTCAGTCGTGTGGTCTAAGCACACTCGTTTTAATTTTTTTTCTTCATTTTTCTGTATTCTTTGATGGTACATAATTTGTGGATTTTTCGACCACCGTGCTAGAGGCACGTGCCCGTGCTATGGTGGTCGGGTATTTTATAAGTTGAGTTTGAGTTGAGTGATTCTCGATAATTACTTATATGTACGTATAAACGTTAATAAATGGCTAGGGGAGACCCATGATGATTCAGAGATATTATAATTCCATTTTTGCTAAACATATTATGATACTAGCTGGTCCCCGGCATGCGTTGCAATGTCATTCAAAGAAATAAATTGATTCTCCCTGCATGTCCTTTCACGTGCTTCCCCGTTTCCTTCCACCTTCCCCGCCTTCCCCCTTCCTAATCTCTTCCCTCTCCGCGAACCCCACCTCCCCCCATTCCCCTTCTCCCTGCCTTTCTATATAAAAAATATATGAAATACACACATTTTTATTTATACAAATTTCATAACACCAGAGCTTACCATTATATGTAGCCTATATGTTATTCTAATGCATAGATTCTCAACCTTTTTTTGCCCACCGCCCACTTTGAGAATATTCTTATTTCTAGCGCCCCCTAACTCGTGAATTCGAAACAGCAATTGGGGGGTGTAACGGGATACCAGGACGAAGGGGGCGTAATGGGATATAACGATAGGGTTACATTTGCCACAACGGAGGGGGCGTAATGGGATAGGAAAAATATTTTTGTGGATGGATGGCCCCTAATGGGATGGGGCAAAATAGGGTGGGCTGGGATGGGTTTCTCTGGGTCTCCTACCGCCCCCCCTGAGAATCTGAAACGCCCCCCAATTTTCTCATGGTCTTCTACCGCCCCCCTGAAGGTCTGAAACGCCCCCAAAAGGGCGTTATCGCTCACGTTGAGAACCTATGTTCTTAGGTGTGAGCAACATTATTGTAAAATTTCAATAAAATTCATTAAGTAGTTTTGGCGTGAAAGAGTAACACACACATACATCCATACAAACTCTCGCGTTTTTAATATTAGTAAGATAATAACGTATGTAGATACTTTGTCGCTTTTCTGAATTCTCCCAACGCACACTTCCAATTTTGAAAATGACATCAAATTCAGAGCAAATCCGAGTTCGAGAGATTAGTATTTTTAATAATGGCCCCATATTAAAACTTGCAGAGTAAGGAAGTTTATGTTATAATTTGTATGTGTTTAAAAATCTTTGAAATTTTGCATATTCGCAAGCACATGGCAGTCTGAATTTGAAAAGTTGTGCTTTTGCCAAAGTTTGCGAAAACCTTTTCGTATACGTGCGTGCTCATTGTGTTCTTAAACTAGGTACTTCATATCAGTAGAGACTTACTGAGAATTCCCATTTATGGCTCCGCGCGTTTTCATCCCACGACAAAACATCCCCCGACAAAACATCCCCCGATAAACTATCTTACGGACAAAACATCCCCTAACAAAATATCTACTAAAACCTAACCAAAATTTCAGTATTTCTTTCTAATAGCTGTGTTTACAGAAAATCTCCATGTGTTTTAGATTCATCTTCTTAGCTTACTAGGTGTCTGGGTCAAAAATAGCCCCGTGGGTATGTAGTTTGAGCACGTTTAGCCGGCGAGTCGTGGGCAAGGCCTAAACATAGCAACGCCAACCCGAAATCA
This sequence comes from Limnephilus lunatus, assembly GCA_917563855.2. Classification (NCBI taxonomy): domain Eukaryota; kingdom Metazoa; phylum Arthropoda; class Insecta; order Trichoptera; family Limnephilidae; genus Limnephilus; species Limnephilus lunatus. The sequence goes on along the minus strand of OU830593.1, from coordinate 99,935,816 downwards.
TCGGAAGCCGTGGAAACAATCGCTTTCGGTTCCACTGGCTACGGATTTAGATCAGTATGTATGCCAAAATACGTGCGATAGTATTGAATACGTGATGTAACGTGAATTTTGGGTGGGACTCTTCCCGAAGTTCAATGCATCTTTTGGAATTTGATGTTCGATATTCTTTTATTCTTGGATGAATTTTATTATGACTAGCGATTCATGTTATAATGCTGAATATTGTTCATTGTTCTAAATATAGATGTAACAGTAGCAATGTGGTCAGGTAATTTATTTCATGGAAAAATGTATATGTGAATACTGTACAGGAATCCAAACTACTCCCAGCTGTTATGTGAAATTGTGGCATACCCTTTTCGGGGTATTTTGTGGAAGTGGGGAAGTAAATAAGATGTGGAAGTGGGAGGTTGGGAAGTATCTGGCCATCAAATTTGGTCGCTAAAAACGGATAATATCTATCATTTTACGAAACGTTTCGATAATCAATTGTGGTCTTTTGGTTGGTAGAGAGAGGTATATGAGATAACCTATCACTCTTAATAGGGTATAAGCAGAGAAAACCAGAAATATGTCATTTTTAAATCAGATTTTAGACGTATCGACTTTTTTGCACAAAAAATTATAAATTGATTTCGAAAGATTGTTCTTCTATCTAGTAAACTTATGTTTTAAAATTTGAGAAAAAATGATAATTTTTAGTATTATAAGGTTATACAATAGGTTGTTGGCAGATTTGTTAATTTTTCAAAAAAGATTTTGTATTATTCAACACCCATTTCAAATCATATAATCTTATAGTAAATTAAATCAATACATTATCTGGTAAACGTATGTTTCAGAATTTTAATTTTAGTTTAAATAAAATCACTAAAAAATATATAAGTACATGTGTTTCTTGACGAAAATTGGTACGCTTGTGTATTTATTTGCGCAATTAAAAACTAACAAATTTCTGATTTTCTTACATTATTATTTTTCTTAGACATTATTAAAAAATGATGAATACTTATTATTAAAAAATAATTTCAAAAAGGTACATAATTTTAATAGTTTTATCATCACGCCTTTCATGATTTTTGGATGTAGGTATAAATTAAAGCAAATTTGGAACGAAATAAAATCGATATTGAGTTATAATTTTAAAAAGCTGGTACGGAGAATAATTAATCTTTCTCATTGGAACCGCCCTGTACGATCGTAAGAACATCTTTCGACGAAATGTGGATTTTCGGCCGCTAGCTGATTAAACGCCCTTAAGAGTTGAATTATACCGAGAGCAGGTGATTTTCTCTATTTTCCATGTATTTTTTTCTTTTTCTGTAGGTACTTACCGCAAACCCAACTTTTTGGTGGAAAAACATAACCATGTAAGGTTATAAAAACTTGAAAATTGTCTGTAAAATTAATTCAAACGCAAAGTAGCAATTGAGGCGAAAAATGTTTTCCTGAAAACTGAAAATGAATGAACAAATATAATATAACAAAATAATCAAAATGAAAACATGTAAGAGAACAAGACGCAGTGATGGTTCGACAGAAGGTTTCAATGGCGGAATTGGTAAACGCGCACTATCCTGTTAGACCAGAGGTTCTTGGTTCGAGTCCCAGTTGCAAACATTATCTTTTTCCATTTATCCGCGTCATGTTCTCTTTCATATTTTCGTTTAGATTATTATTGTTATCTTCTTCTTCAGTGATATATTACAGTGATGGGATAACCTTCAAAAGTTATAAAAAGAGAGTATTCTTATAAAAAATTGAAATATACTGGTTTTTAAACATGGTATGCTTATAAGACGGACGGTACCGTGCATCTTGTTTTTGAAAATTCTTTCAACTTTTACTGTCTTCAATACAGCGACTAATGATCAGATTTGTTTTCTTAATAGCGTTCTTGAACTGAAAGTAACAACGAAAATAAATTTGTATTTACCAGCTTTGATACACAATTACTCTGTTTTTCGGTAGAATGAAAGTGGAACTTTGTTTGAAATGCCACGATCTTGCTAATGCATATTAAAGAAAGAAGCCAAATTGTGTTTACGTAACTTTACATGTTGAAAACTAACCGAAGTAAAAAAATATATTAGAGAGACGAAAAATGTATTTTCTTCATTTTATCTCGTAGATCTAGTACTAATGTCGTTTTATAAACGACACGTGTTGCTTATGAAGCGAAGCTTTTTGAAGGTTTTTGTATTTTTGCGTGTTTACAGCCCACATGTTTTTTCAAAGAAATAATATTTCCACGTAAATCTTTATCTCTTGTTAATTACATAATTTAATTAAATTACTTCGATATTTTGTTATTCCTTAGGTAGAAGAATTCCTCTTCAAAAGATATATTCCTTAGGTAGGCAGAATTCCTCTGCAAAAGATATCTTCTCTATCAGTTTTCCCTGATCGACTTATGTTTTTACTTGTAAACAACTGTTTTATCTTTATTTGTAATTTTATACAGCATATCTGTCCCTTTTAAATGTTTATCTTTTCATTTCTTTCCAATAATGTCGACGCTGAATTTCATAACGAACTCTCTTTTATTCGTAACTATTTCACTGCTTATCTTATTTTAGCTGTTTTTACTTGATCTATTTTGAAAAAGAGTTGAACATTGGAAACATTTGTTTATATATCGTGAATAAGGCGTAATATTTATATCTCCGAGGAGAAATATCTTTGATTCCCACGCAACTTGCTTAGCTCAGCCTGCTCACCTGTGAATTTGCATGTGGTAATGATACAGGAGTAAAAAATAAAAAAAATCGAATACCAACTATTTGTGTACCATTGCGTGTCCAGAATTGGAACACTGACGCGCGTGAGCGGACACCCAAAATAACTACTCAAACATATTACTAAGCATTCTGCGATGAGTCCCTAACATTATGAAAAGCATACAGCAGCAGACCGTGCCCACAAACAAAAATATGAGAAACAACCACCACACCAAAGATCTTAACTATTAATACACACCTAGAAAAGTTGTCGAGTTAATTATGCATATCTTGCTTCTCACGGTCGTGTTTCCCTTGGCGAATTTTCCGATTTGCTCGCTTGTAGCAACCTGTCTAAAAACACGCCACTAGTTCGAAAAATCTTTTCACTTTATATATTATGTGATTGATTAAGTGCGTGGAAATAACTTTTCTTCTTGGTTGATCTACTTTGCTAATACATTTTCAAATATGTTGAATATGTTTTATTTGGAGCTTTCACACTTGGCTGACAGAGGACCGCTGAAATATCAACTCAAATAATAAACTTTTGCAAATGCGTTGGAAGAGTATCAAAAATTACTGAATGCCACTTCGATCGGTCTTTATTTCTAAATGATTTCAGTCTGCTGAGAAAAACATTGACAATTAGTGGTCTTTGCTGTATTTTTTTTTGTTTCTTTCAGTTTTAGAGAAGTCAAAATGTAGCATAAACGCGACCACCGAAGCTTTTAGTGGCAGCTTAATAAATAAGTCGGTGACAAATCACGAAATGTGATATAAATAGTATTTTCGTGTTTTATCCCGAAATAATTAATAGCTTTACATTTTTCTCGCACTGTATCTTTCAAAGCAATTCAAATAATATTTAAAACATAGAATTAGGCGAGTTTATTTTGGCACTTGATACATCATTTTCTTTAAAAGACTCGTTTGCTATTTTAAAAATATATATGTTAACACCAGTAAATATTCGATGCGTATAATTTTTAACTGTACTGATGACGGATACGTCAAGGCTCTCGAAATAGTTGGCTCAACTAAAGGAAGATGTACGACATGGCTTAAAACCCTAAAACTTTGTTTTAGAGCCTCTAAACGATGAGCAATGATATTATATTAAATTATATAAGTGAATTGTTAAAAAATAATGACAGTAGTGCAACGTCGACTAAATTGGCATACCTGAAGTAAATGCTAAAAGGAAGTATGCTTAAAATAGTCTCAATATTGCAAAACAATGTGTTTTGTTTATTTTGATACCCACAGTGGGTAAATAATCGCTGGGGTCAATTTCCGATCCACACCACACAAAATTCCTCACCTACAAACCAACGACTTGGCATTCCCACGTGCAGCGTAAAAACAGTCCACAACTTGATCAAATAATCTTGTAGACTACTCAGCTTCTACGTGGGAACCGTCTGAAATGGATACGCGCTAAACCTACGTGTGTTTTACGTTTACAACCGATGTTTGGACACGAGGACGTTACGTTGATAAAGCCAGGGGTAGGCGCGTTGTGGTCGTGGATCTCTTCGTTGCTATTTGTAAGTGCAAGCTGGAAATTGTTCAGTAGTGTGGAGGCTTTTGGCAATGGTACCTTCATGTTTAACGAATGGTAAATTTCTTCTTTCATCATTGGTATTGTGCTTACCATTGCATAGAGAGGTTTTAATCGGTTTAAACACAGGTAGACTTAGAAACTTATATGTCTGTATGTAAAATTCGATGCACACGCTGAAAAATGAACAAGCCTTAAACATTAGCTTTTTTCATATTGTATACATACAATGATCCCAATGTGACAATAAGAAAAGGATCGTTGGGTTGAATTTGCTTTTAAATTCCTTCTGAACGTTAACAAACAGTTTCTGAATTATCCACAAGTAATTCAATTGGTTTAAAGCGTGAGTTTTGTTAATGGATCCATAAACTTTTTTTTACATTAGATCCACACAGAAAGTTCTGAAGAAAATAATTCCCTTCAAGGTCTATGTCATATTTGGCGATGCTGTGTAGAGGGTCTTTTTATCAAAGGAATTAGAATAAGTTCTGGGAAGGAAAAGGTAGTAATCTGGGCGTCAGTGGGTCCAGGAGTCACGAACGTATGAATCCATCCTCCCACTGCCGTCGAAGGTAAAATTCCGAAAGAGTCCTGCTGGAGAGGACAAATATTTCCCTCAACTAGTCCCTCCCGATCCATTCTGTCACGCTGTTGATGGGCATCTCCCACCAGGACGCGAAAAACCTCACCTCATGAACCCGGGCACCCATCCTAAGTCACCGAACGTTGCGAACCACTCGGGGTGACTTGTGGTATTTATTGGCCATCTAATAAACGGTTCTCGAGGTGGTAGTACTGCCATCCGTTCATACGAAATCCGCCCTCCGAATCAATATCATAAAAAAGCTCTAGTATACAAACGAAGCTACATGCTGTCAATCTGTCAGTAAACATTAAATGTAAATGAACTGGGAAGGAATAGAGTATATCTAGGTAGGAATCGGGGTGTCAGTTTGTCTAAGAGTGACGGACGTATGAATCCATACCTCCCACTGAAGGCGATGTTTTGAGAGAGTCTTGCTGGAGAGGTCAAAACGTCTTCCTCAACCAGTCTCTCATTGTCCGGCCTGCCACGCAGTAGGCAGACGCATCCACCACCAAATCATCAAACGTAGAGAACCACTTGGGGTGTCCTATGGCAGATGTGTTGGTTATCCAATAAATAGGGGCATCGGTACCCAAACTCGCCTCCCAAATGAAATATCAAAATTTCAACCAGTGTAAACTGTTTTAAAGGACTCCTCAGAGAACATACATAAAAGACGTATATTTTTGTTGACACAATTTGTTTATTTTGTTCATCCATGTGAACCATTGTGTAATTTTTACGCTTACTTAATTGACCTACGCGTTTGCTAATTGTCGTTTAAATATTGTAGGATGAGAATATAAAAGTATAAATGCAATGGTTGGGCACTCCTGCAGCACACGATGCCGTTAATGCGTCCAATGTTGACAATGTTACGCCATCCACCTTAGCCGGTCTCTGGGATCACCCCTGCCTACGCGGCGCCGCCTACCCTCGCTGCACTGCTGTTCTCAGAAAATCACAACAAGGAAGAGTCCCAACACCAACATGAACAGCTGATGGGCGGCCGGCTGATGGGTTCACTGTACCGACACCGGCCCACCGATTGTGGGGGCCGCCCAGAGAAGTCAACTCGCGTAATCTGCATGAACTTGATAATACACATCTACAAATTGGACTTGGATATTGGATCAAATGGTTTTATTATTGGTCTTTGAACTTGACAATGCTTATTGTCGTACTTGCTGAATGCAGAAGCGTGGCTCCCTCAATATTACATAAACATACGTTTTGATAAATTGATTAAAGCTGGATTAAATTCGTTCTTTAGTCTTGGATATTGGATCAAGTGATTTTTTGTTGGTATTAAATTTGTCCTTGAAAATGCTTCTGTAAGTACTTTTGTCAATGTTGTCTATTGGCGGGTTCAGATGTTTCAATTTTAGTTGTTCAACTGCCATTGAAAGCATATTGACAAGTGTGAATCTTCTTTCAACAAACAAACAACTAGATCTGATTATCCAAGTACTTACTTACTTTTCTCTTCTCCGCCTCTTTCCAATCCGCACTACCTTCGGCCTCACATCATAACCCAATTGGGGATGCCATAGTCTGGCTCCAAACAGTTGGGATCAGTTGAGACTCTTGTACAGTATTCACATTTAAATGAAAATTGTGAAAATTTAAATATAACGGTATAACAGGATAAGTTTTAAAGCAGAATTTTAGAATTTTCTTTCGACGAATGAAAGCAGTGAAAAATATCAAATCCTCAATTTTTGAAATTATCACCTAAGTATGCTTATAAGCAAAATTGCTCAAAAACATACCAAAAATAAAATTTTATTCTAAGGGCATCGAAAATCGACTACTGGTGTATTTATCCTACCTCTAAATATAGTAGTTTTAAGATTTTCTGAAAGGCGCTGCCTCATTATATTAAATCTTATCAGTAAGATTACGATTCAAAATCAAAATTTTATTGAATTAAAAATTATTCAGTGTTATTATTATTGACATTAACCAATCATTAAAGTAAATTCAAGTATCACTCTATAAATGCAAACGTCTCAAAATAACAGTCAACTAATGCAACTGTTTAATCACAGATTTTAAAATATCACCCAAGAAATTATTTAAAACACAAACAGCTTCAATTGCACAAACCAAAGACTGTTACATAGCATCTTTATTATTTGCGAGAGAATTGCTCTTGATTTAGACATTATAACAGTTAGCTGTAAGTTCGTGTGGGCTGGGCGGACTGGATCCCGCCTAAAGGTCTGCGGCTCAGCCAGATTCAGATGGGAGAGGTGTTATGTAAGGCTGCGAGGGCGGCGTCTGAAGTCTGCGGTCCGTCGTCCCTCCGCCTTGGGTATGGTCAAGGATTCGGGGGCGGGGGCGGGTGACGTCACGCCTGACTCGATCACTACGTTTTATCACAAGAATGATGATGGGCAACGGGGCTTATTGAATGACAATGTTTTTGTCACTGGCGAGAAGATCGCTAGAAATGTTCAGATTTAAAAGAAAACTTATGTTTTCATTATACTTATGACCTCTCGGTTTGAAGGCAAGAAAGACTGGCCAATTGAGCAAGTGTCATATTTGCATTACCCATTATAACTTCAAAATTGGCCTAATTGAGCATATGGACACGCCCACCAAATACTCCAAGCGCTTTATTTCTTCAGTGGTTTTGTCTTTTATGTTATGATTTTTATGTATTTTTTAGTTTAGTTAGGATTTTATTCACATACCAAATTAATTGTTTGAACAATATTACTTTTATTGTCTTATTTTTACATTAGCTCTACACAGGAGGCCCTGAGGAAAAATCCTTCAGGGCAAATTTCATCTGTGGGGATGCTGTGAGGAGGGTCGTTTTAGAGAAAGGAAGGAGAGGAATCTGGTGGTTAATGTGTCCAGAAGTGGTGTACGTATGAATCCATCCCTCCCACTGCTGTGAAAGGCGATGGGTCGGGAGAGTCCTGTGGGAGTGGTCCAGGTTAGGTCTCCCTCAATAAATCTCTCCCAATCAGGCCCAAGACCTAAACAAACCTCACCCCATGAATCTAATCAGGTGACGACACGTGACTTTTGGGTGTGCTAGAATGATGATATTGAAAAATGGCATTATTGACGTTGCTGTAGCCGAAAAAAAAATTGTTTTTGTAAATCAGTTTTTTGTATGAAAATTTTCAGGAAGTTTCAGTTTGGCTGTGATTACCTGAAATATCTTCATTCAAAACACCGATTTTTGGAAAAAAACTTTTTTTATTCTCCCAAACCAATATCCATAATGTCATTTTTTTATATTAGCACACTAGCACACCCATAAGTCACGAGCCGCCACTGAAGCACCTCTGCTAAGTCACCAAACATAGCGATCTACTTGGAGTGATTTATGGCAGGGATGTTGGTTATCCAATAAATGGTTCCCGGGGCGGCAGTATCAATACCCGCCTCCCAAATTGTATCAAAACATGAAAACCACTAAATCGGTTTTGATAATTTTCTATTTGCAAATCTTTAACTAGACGACTCCCTACCATATTAATATTTAGGTAAAATAGTTTAATTAAACCTATTTCAGGTAGATATTGGAAGATATTCAGCAATCATTTTTGCTAAAAAAATGTAAAACAGTATAACACTGTTTTGTGTACTACGCAATGAATAAAACAACATGTACCTATATCCGGTTGCATTTTGTTTATGTGTATCTAGGTGACCACATAATAATGTAATCTATGTAATCCGTGCTTCCAACTTTTTCTTTCGTTTTATAATTAATTATTCATAATTGAATCTAAGTTTACTGCTCTCCCGTAATATACTTTTTTTAACTATTATGCTTAAAGCTCAGTTCCCGGCCCCAAAAAGAAGAAGACGGAGAGATATGAAATTACGAATGTTAGAAAAGCGCGCTAACATTTACAACAATAAAATCGATGCAAAAATCATGAAAATCTTTAATAAAACACGACTCGTTTAAAATAGAGCAAAAATCTCGCAAAAATTGTCTGAAACAGCATTTAAAGAAAAGCTGTGAATTTTTTCATGCATAGGTATAACTTGTAAAATAACTGAAACAAACGTGTTTATAATAATTTTTGGAGCATACTTTGCGATTTTTTCTATCCAGGGAACTTTATATAATTTGCGTTTGGGCGCGATTAATGTCTAGATATTATCTTCAAAAATACCATATATTTTTTTAAGAGCTTAAAAATTTCAAATGTTTAAGGGAGGTTTGAAAGAAATCGGTAGAAATTCGAATACCGGCCTCTTAAACCGTCCACTAAAAATTCCTCTATACTGGTATCTAACAAATCATCTCAGTAATATTTCTTGCAAAAATTTGTTATCTTATGTTATTGTATGATAATATTTTCATATTATTTCAAATACAGTTTCAGTATTATACTTTATGTATATTAAAATCTCTTGCATTTTTATATTATCTTGGTAACTTGGTAAATCTTCTTTTAATAAAATTCCCACGCTTTTTGGTTGTTTGAATCCACTTTGTAACACTTGATAAAGCAATTCTATTGATTCTTGAAAAATATCAATACTTTCAAGCACCGTGTAAAAAACACCAACGTCACAAATAATTAGCTCTTCATAATTTTAAAACAATCTTGAAGTACTCATAGCTGTCTTATTGCTGTGTTCACAACGCCCTTTCCTGCTTCACACATTCAAATACACTCATTTCAATAATTGAACACTGTCTCTTACTGCTTTAAGTGTTTGATACAATGTTTAGTTTTAAGCAGGAGATTGTTTTGTACAAACAATGTGTTGTTGACAGAATGATTAGAATGAACGTTAAATAGGCAGGTACCCAAATCTCTTTCTGAAACTAACCATGAAGAAATATTTAAATATATTTGAGAAAGAAATTGAATATAATCACGTCACCTTCCATAATATTGTGAAAAAGCTGAAATTTATTTTATCTAATCTTTTGTCAAATATGTGAATTGTGGCTTTTGCTATTTACATTACATATCGTACATTTGTGGTTTTTGTTGTTTACATTACGTATATTACTAAATTTTCTATTAATATTCGTTTTTCACGATATATTTCAAAATTTTCTTAGCAACAATTCAAAACATTCATGATCGCAAATTAAAAGAAATTTTCAAAATTTTGCGAAAGAAAGACAACCTCCTTGAAATTAAAATCCAACTGAACTGTGAACCCGTGTGGTCATAGTCGTTACACGACATAAAACTTGTAAGTAGTAGCTATTCCAGGTGTTGTCCTGGTGATACCATAATTGCAACCGTGACATCCTGAAAACTAACAACATATCCTAATTTAGAGGTATCATGTGATACGGTGTGTAAACCGTGTGACCCTCATTTATATAAAAAATTTCATCACTCTATTGTTATCCTCTGCACTAAAAGTATTATTATTTGGATACCGAAAATGATACGAAACTACATCATCATTTTATATCTCCGAAAAAGTAGAGCAAATCAATAAATTGTTAAACATTCGTGAAAATTACATCATTTAATCAAATGTTTATTACTAACTATAGTGTCCTTTGTTGCAGAACGTAATCTGCCGTCTAACCCAGATACTCTCATATTTTAATCAGTTGTATGAATTTATGTCGTTGGCTTCTAGGCTACGACGTCGATTTTGTCACCCAGCGTTCAAAAGCTTCGAGAGCTTATTACAAGCTCCTATAATTAGCCGGGCACTCATAACTTCCAACTATTAGCGTATTCAAATCATAAGTTTTGCTAGATTTTACAGAGGAAATACATCAAATTAATCTTTATGGGCGGTCTGTTTCCTGTTTTCGAAGTTTACAAGCTTTATTCAATTAAAAAAATTCAAAAAAGTGTAAAATATACATCATAATTTCAAGACGATATATTTTTTTTATATCTACACAATTTTTCTATTTCCAGCTTCTTGCTGTAATCGATCTTGTCTCTTAGAAGATCTGAAAAACATTTTACTCAATTTATATTAAATATTCCGGTACGGCGTCCTGTATTTGAGTTACTTAGTGCAGGGTGTGCGTGCTGTATACATGTTTTATCCCGTACTGTATACATTTAACTTATGTTTTTAATGGAAGAAATGATAATATTAACGCGGCAAGTTTCCTTGAGTTGTTTCAACATTCCAGATTTACCGCCCCAATAACACGTGCGATTGTTTTTTTTTTAATTTTCGCTTAAAATATGTCATAACTCATAGGAATCAAAACTAATATTACATTTGCATAATTTTCTCACGCATTGGAGCGAATAATTCTTACCAACGGACATATTTGTGCTGCGAAATATGATGTGAGAAAGACAGTGGATAACCTTTACCGGGGAAGAACATCTGCACTTTTGTTTTTTTTTTCAAAAGATGTTGTAATCTACCTAACGCTAATACTGTAAAAAAATCTGTGATTAAAACCTTTAAAAAAATGTTAATGAAAAATAATGGCTTTTTAATGGAATAACATGTTTTATTTAAATTAATTAGTGATGTGATTGCAATGTAGGTACCTATTTATTATAATTTTAAATACAATTCTTTTAACAATGACGGTTCCCCACTTCATCTTTAAAAAAATCAAAATCGTTTCATCGATAAAAAACAAATATGAAACAAATATTTTTTTTACATGAGCTCCACCCAAGAGGTCTTTGGAAAAATAATTTCCATTAGGACTTATATCATCTTTAGAGATGCTGTGTGGGGGGTTTTTTAAGGAAAATCTGTGATTAAAACTTTAAAAATATAACTACAAAAATGTTCATGAAAAATAATGTCTTTTTAATGGAATAATATTTTTTTAATTAATTAGTGCTGAACGCAAAGTAGATATTTATTATCATTAAAAATACAATACCTTTAACAATGGTAGTTCCCCACTTCGTTATTAAAAAAATTCAGCTGTTTTTCTGGATTTGGTTTCATTGATAAGGAACACAAATATCAACGATTTTTTTTTCATTAGCTGCACACAGGAGGTTCTAAAAAAAATATTTTTTCTCAAGACTTTTGTCATCTTTGGAGATGCTGGGTGGAGGGTTTTTTTGGGGAAAGAAGAAGGGGAAGTTCTGGGAAGGAAAATATAAGAAGAGTAGGTAGGAATCTGGGGTTCAGTGTGTCAAGCTTATCCGCTGCCATATCCAGACAAACCTCACTCCATGAACCCGAGCACCCCTGCTAAGTCACCAAACGTAGCAAACCACTTGGGATGACCAACTACCTATCTACCATAGATATATTATCCATTTTTTATATTGTAAATAGCCTAATTTATTTTAAATAACTAACGCTAAAATACTATTAAATTGAGAATTGATAAAAAAATAAACTTTTTGCAATCATTTTTTTAAACTCTGAAAATATAGCTTAAATTATCACAGGGTGTTCTCGGATGATTCATCAATTATCATATCTAGACTAGTTTTTTTTTACTGAAACGGAAAAACAATTGTTGGTATCGGAGTATTTTACGAGAGGGTTACAATTTGTTCCATTAAGCATTCTCCTGCGATTAATATCCATGCCGCAAGGAATTCTATATTTACGATCATTAGCAACTCGTTGTTTAGCCGACCGCGGCGCTAGGTGAGATGAATTATTACATAAGATACCGAATCACCTGCTCCTTCTACGTCACCTCTGATGTAACTTCGAAAATAAAATCAGGTGGGAACAATTATTGTCCCGCGATTCTAAAAGTATCGTCGATTTGTGGAAAAGTGTGGTTTATTTATATATTTACACCCTAGTGTGCTTTTATATAAAAAATATTCAAAATTAATGCTAAATACAGTTGCGTTAACTATGTATTGTACACAGTAGTAATGGTTTATAAAGTATACATGGTATTGATTTATACAAAAAGTTAAGTTACAAAGTATAACGCACGAGTTAAAAATATGTGAAATAATAATAGAAAACGCACTTCTTTAAAATAATAAATAAGATTATAAAATTAAATGAACTATGTAACCAGTGAAAAAATATGAAATTATAAAACATTATAAAAATAAATACAAAAGAAAATAAATGAGAAACATGGAAAAAAAGTATATTTCACTACGGAGTGGTAAAACTCGGAATATTCAGAAAAGTACGATCATTTATGTATGAAGAATTCGTTGAATCCCCAAATATGTCCACAACATTCCCAAATCTATTTTCAATATTATGACGTCGATTTATAGATGTATGACCCTGATGGTTTTTTTTTTTAAATTATCACAGAAAAAGTCAGTAATTTGTCTTGCATTTCTTGTCAGCAGATATGTATACTTTGATTTTTGGCGAGAATTTTAGGGCTGCCGATACCATCATTATTAATCATGCACTAAAAAAAACAATGATTACAAAATTTTACGAGGTATGATTTTAGATTTTCAGGTCCAAAAGTATTTTCGTTATTTATTTTTGGGGTGTTATGCCGTGTTGCGCTATCTCCTTCTTTAGCCAACGTTTCGAAAAGCGTTACAATTTCCATCATCGCAAATTTACCCTGATGATGGACACTGTAACTGTGCTGTCCGAAACGTTGACTAAAGAGGGGGTAGCTCAACACGGCAAACGAAAATATTTTATGTTAGAAAGTATCCGCTTACAATTTTTTTTTAAATTCTGTGAAAGTTCTATTTGTTGTTATTTCATTGTGGGCCGGTTTTTTCACACTACTTGGATAATACAGAACATTAATACCTAGGACTTTCATAAAACTTAAATATTAACTAAGAAATTTGATGAATTGTTCAATTTTTGTGAAACAACCCGTCTTTACTAAAGCTGATAAAATAGGTGACAATACTTGGATTTTCTATATAAAAATAAAAATTAATGACAATATTATCTCAATGTAGGAGAATTCAAATATAATCTCTCTTCACGTAAATAACTTATTCAGTGATATTGGTCCTGGATTCGCCAAAAATTTGTGCAGTGCAAACAAAACTAGCAAAATAAGTCTTGTAAACAATTTTATACCTAGTACTCAAGTAACAGGAGACGTACTTAGTACCAGGGCCGGATTAACCTTGTCGGGGCCCCTAGGCAATGCACATCTCGGGGCCCCTTTACCAATGGTGGACTAACGGGGGGGGGGGGGGGGGCGGCCCGCCCCGGGCCTCTGGTCCTCGGGGGCCTTCAAACGCCTCCATGTCCCCTTTATCAAATCCTTAACAAGCCATTAATCAGCGGCCGAGAATTTAAATTTCGTCACGATGATCTTGCAATCGTACCATTGCAACTGTACAGGGCGGTTCCGATGAGTAAGATTAATTATTCTCCGTACCAGCATTTTAACATTATAGCTCAATATCAATTTTATTTCATTCACAATATTTCCTTTGATAAATACCTAAATTCAAAAATGCTCAAACTCGTGATGATAAAACTATTCAAATTGTGTACTTTTTCTAATTATTTTATGATAATACGTATTTATAATTTTTCAATAATGTCTAAGCAAAATAAAAAGTTATTTTATAATAAATATATGCGCGGATCTTTTTTTTAATGATTTTATTTAAACTAAAATTAAAATTCTGAAACATGTCTTTCCCAGATAATTTATTGATTTATTTTACTGCATGATTATATAATTTGAAATGTGTGTTGTATAATACAAAATTTTGTTTGAAAATTTAACAAATCTGCTAACGCCCTACGGTAAAACTTTAATGTACTAAAAATAAACATATATTCTCAAAATTTAAAACTTAGCTTTACTAGATAAAAGAACAGTCTTTCGAAATCAATTTATAATTTTCCGGTTTTGTCTGGTGATGGCGGACACTGTAAAAAACTTTTTGGTAATTTTATTTTTTTATTTCATTTTCTAAAAGACGCATTTGTTAAAAATGCTCTTATCAAATGTTTTTAAGATATTCGAAAAATTGACGGAGATACAGCATTTTATGTGAATTAATAACTTAGTAAACACCACTTTTATTATACATACTATATGCCGACCGGGTTTCGCTACAACCGTAGGTTCTTCAGGGCAGTTTGTATATTGAATTATCCTTCAGCAAAACTTTGAATGTGTTTTTCTCTAAACTTTGTTAACACATTTTTTAACCTCTATACATCCGATTTGCAGGTTTAAACTGTGCGAAAATCTAGTGTCTATTTCACCACGTAGGTGAATTTTGTTTAAAAATAAAGAAAAATGGCGGACCAACGAATTTTAATTTCGATTTTTTATGGAAAATTTTCATTGTTCATAAAAAAAAATATAAGGGGGCCCATTATAAAAAAAGTGGTGCCATACTTTCTGGATTTACTAACAGTTTAAGATTTCATCTAGTACATGCAAGTCAACCGTGTTGAAAAAAGCAGTTTCGAGAAAAACGCGTTCAAAGTTTTGCTGAACGTTAATTCAACATACAAACTGTTTAAAATGGTTTCATATAAAATGCTGTAGGTATCTCCGTCAATTTAACGGATTTCCTTAAAACATTTGGTGAGAGCATTATTAACAGATTCATCTTCAGAAATTTTTTTAAAATGACAATTTTTTATTAAAGGAACATGGAGGCATTTGGAGGCCCCCCAGATTCAGAGGCCCGTGTGAACTGAAGAAAAAGCTTGTAAAATTACATCAACTTCTTAAACTAGGGAGGGGGGGAGCGGTTTATCCAGCTTTTCCACCCCGGGCCTCTGACGGGCTTAGTCCGCCACTGCACTTTACCCTTTTCTTCCAAAAATTTTTTTTTCTACCACAACGTAATTTTATTCGTAATTAATCTGTTTTTTTACTACATTTCGAAGGTATGCCTTCACCCCCATTCAATAAAAAAATGAAACGAATACAATAGTACAATGAGCGGTCTTATCACTAAAGTGATCTCTTCCAGACAACCTTGGTATGAAGAGAAACAAAGAATTTTAACAAGCAGATATGTAGTGCACACTAAAGCTTGAACAACATTTATATTTTAAACATTAGAAATAAAAGCAAAAAAAAAATCAAAACAAATGCCAATATAAACCTCACACGGCACCTATAATCATATCTCCATTGATACAAAGGAAAGTAAAGTAAAATACAACTATGTTTAAATATTTGTTTTAATTATTGACTTTTTATTTATTATTTGTGCGTGATGTGAAGAGTTATTGGGTTATAACCTAATTATTATGTTTGTTGTTTTCTTTCATACATGTAATGTTATTAACCTATAAATGTTCGTAATAAAAAATTAAAATATGTAAAACATCTACTGAAAGCTGACTTTTGCCAAAAGTGTGCCGGAGTTGCTCACTAATTGTGAGTCGAACCGTTGACGCTAGTTATTTTTTCTCGGGGCGCGGGGCCCCTAGCCGATGCGGGGCCCCTAGGCAGTTGCCTACTCTGCCTTAGGGATAATCCGGTACTGCTTAGTACAGGTACTTAGTTAAAACTTTAATGGTTTTGGAAATTGGTCTCAGTAACATACTAACGCTCATAGCTAAATATACTTTATTTTGTAACCAATATAAGGTTACATAAAGTACACATAAATGTAATACGTTCCACTGTGTACGTATTATTGTGGTTTCATAGCTAGATCTAAGACAAACAAGCGACTCATTGTTATCAATTGACTTTAACCTATATAATTTGATGACGTTCATGGGAGTCAATCAATTAGAGTTACACTAATTGAAATTACGTTAGGTATTCTCACACAACGTTGAATGAAATAGCCTCTGTAAGTGTCATCAATTATTTATTTAGTTGAGAGTCTCACAAAGAATTTTCTACTGTTGATCACTCTAGCAACAATAATTATTTCTCAAGAGAACACTCTAATGAATTAAAATTGAATTACGGAAAAAAAGAGAAAAATAAAATATTGTTTTATTACATAGCATTTTAGCTTATAATGAAAATGGCTTTATAGGCTTTTAGGGGTTGCTGTTGACCTAGAATTTTCAGACAAAAAAGCCGCGCTAATTTTATGATGCCAGAGCTCACTGTTTGTGAGTTTTTTTTTTTTAATATTGTATTCCTCGACCGAGGAAATAAATCGACAAAATAAATATAATATTTATTTATTATTTTTGGGTGTTAAGCCTTATCGCGCTTCATCTTTATTTTAACAGAGTTTCGAACAGTTTTACAGTAGGTATCTAACACCAGGGCACATGTGAAATAATAAATATAATTAAAAATACTGACTGATTTCGATTGTATGTCTGTAACTTTGGTTCAGTGAACTCCAGACAGAACTCGGATATTCTTTAAATTTAAAATGTATTTAAAAACTGGAAGTTTACTTTACTTACCTGTCAATAACATAATATTTTAAAAGAAAATTATTTTATTTGCCGTTTTGAATATTAGAAACATCATATACCGTGATTTTATTCTAAACCTGTTGAAAATTATAATCTACGAAATAATTTGTCACACATGTGCATAAACACTTTAAAAATTATACTAAATAATAGATTCATTACTTTAGAAATGGTGAACGGACAACTCAGAACCTATTCAGATAAATCATTAAAAGCGATATAAAAATATATTAAAAAATAGCTAAATAGGTAATGTTAGGTTAGGGTAAAGGGATATTTTAAAAAAAAATCATAGATTTTAATGACTTTTCAAAAAGGTGTTGAGTCGACTTGATTCTGAGTTGGCATGGAACCTTCTGAATTATTACAGAATTTTCAAACTACAAACAATAACAAGAAAAAACATGAAAACTACGTAAACAAGAAAGCAGCAAAAACAGTGTTGTTTTTCATAAAGCTTCATACCGATCACCTGACTCACAGAGAGCTTAAAGCTCGTTGTATAATAAAACACCCGGTGTGTATTTTAAGGAGGCTTAATATATCTTCATAATTCGACGGGCCGAATGACCATAAGTACCGCTCAGAAATAGAGTCCGCATAGTTGAAGACGTCAGCGTGTCATAGGACGAGAAAAGCTCCTCGCTGTTTTATCACCAAGAAACCTGGATGCTTCTGGAACTGCCCGCAAATAGCCGAGAGTTGTTTTGGACACTCTGACGTAAATGCTCCGTTGCGTTGGCCCCAATTAAGAAATAGAAGATACGGGCAGTGGCGTATTACGGCACAGGCCGGCCTATTAGGTACCGACCAGCCAATCACTCATATTATACAGCATTAGAGTATTACATTTTATTTTATTTTCTTACCGCTTCATAATAGATATGTACCGGACTTATTTTGAACTAACCAACTTACAGTCAGGGATTTTTAGCAACCTTAAAATTTATTTATGTATTTATATACGCTCAAAATGAGCTTCAAACATTTAACTTTTGTATTACAGTATGTAATTTTTTTTATTAGCTCACAAGGAGGCCCTGAGAAAAATAATTCCCCTCGGGGCCTATATTTTCATAATCGTCATCGTGGGTCATCTTTAGGGATGCTTTGGGGAGGGTATTTTTAGTAAAGGAAGCAGGGGAAGTCCCGGGAAGGAAAAGGTGTGAAGGGTAGGTAGAAATCTGGTGGTCAGTGTTTTTTTTATTTTTTTTACATGAATACCGCACAAGGGTCCCAACTGCTCTCGTCTGGAGCCAGTGAGACTATGGCATCCCCAATTGGGGTATATTGGGAGGCTGAAGGTAGTTGGGAGGTGAAGGAGATAGAGGAGAGGAAGGTGGGGAAGTACCAGGCTATTCAGATCTGGTCACCAAACACGTCTAAAGCCATTTCAAGCAACGTTTCAATTCTGAATGGTGGCCTTACACCAGGGATAAACACTTTGGAACTTTCCGCAAATATACTATATATTATTTTAAATGAATAAATTGTGAAATAACAAGAATTAATCAGATAAAATTTATTTGAAACGCCGGGATTCGATCCCGCGACCTTCGGATTGCGAATCAAGATCCTTACCGCTGGACTAAGCCGGCCGTATTGTCGTGTATTCAGGAGTATGAATTCATCCCTCCCTCTGCGGTGCAAAGTGATTTTTATTTACGCCCTTAGGGCTTTTACATCTAACATGTAACATAATAATAATAGATATGAGAAAAATAATATACCAATTTATTGAAAATTATTGTTTATTTTCCTTTACGTCAATAGAAGGAAAGCAGAATTTTAGAAATTTCTGATATAAATTTTGGTATGGAATAATTGAAAATATCGATGGAATTCATTATTATCCAAAGAGAGTCCTGTTGGAGAGGTCAAGTCTCCCTCAACCATTGCATGATTGCATTGCTCAAACAACAGCATAAGCAAAAAATAAGCTAACAGCATAAGCATAAAATAAGGTCTTCAAATATTACATACAGGATATAAAACATCGCAAATCAATAATTTAGAAATTTTAGAAATAAGAAAAAATGTAAATTCCAAAGCTGACATAATTAATAAGCAAAAAAATTTTGTTAACCCTGTTTTAAATATCTTTCCACTTAACCGGCCTTTTACTTCTAATAGCATGGTAATTCCCAATTCTTCGAAACTCCCACCATTGTCAACCCTTCCCCCTCCTTCAATTCCTTCTCTCCATATGTAATCTATAATTATTTTTTTAACTTTAGTATACTTTTATTCCTGAAGAAGTGAACATGTTGATAGTGTACAAAAAATAAAGTGATGTAAACTAAGTTATTTTCTTTTAATAAATAAAAAATAAGCATTTATTTAATGGTAATTTAATGATCACCTTTACATTTATGAATTTTTTGTGGGTACCTATAAGTTAGGCAGTAGAATATAAGGTATAAGAAGAAAAATTGGAAAAGTTCTAGCTAATCAGATCTGCTTAATAAACACTACAGCTATTTTTCGTGCCTTTTTCTTTTCTGAATGGTGGTCAGGCGACGACGGGGCAATTCTAATCAAATCTGGTAACTCTCCTAACGCGAAGCTTCTTCTATTGTGCCGAGGACAAACATTTTGCACTCTGAACCTTTTTTCCTATTCCTTTATTTCTTTTGCCCCATTCATTTACTCTGATACTTTTTTCCTATTCATTTACTCAAATGCTTTTTTCCTATTAATTTACTCAAATACTTTTATAGGTACTGTTCATTTACTCAAATGCTTTTTTTCTATTTATTTACATGATTGTGAAAATAATATGTGAAAAACCTGAAACTTTTTTTAAAATTTATCATTCATACGCCTTGGATTTGAGCACGCCACCCAGAGCCAAGGATATTTCTGCTTTTGAGATTCTGCAAGAAAATAAATAAAAATGTGCTCAAAATATCATTTTATATCATTGGCGTGTGATTAGAATTCCCATTTAAATATATTTTGAAATATAGCATTATAAAGCAGAAATCGTCGGTCTGATACTAAAAACGTTTATTTTTGGTATGAATGAGATGCTGAGTCTAGTAGGAACAAAACATATGATTATATTTTTGAGTAAGTACTTAAGAGTATATTGTGGAAAATAATTAATTTTAATTTAAAATTACGGTCTCACCAAACGGTATTAAACCTGGTAAATTATTTGAATATAGGCATAATAAATTTTATTTTCCTCCCACGCAAAGTGATTCGAAATATGTTCTGCCTTTGAACTTGCAATAAAAAAACCGAAGCCTGCATGTTTTTTTTGCTTAAATTCCGCTGTTATTATTTTATTGCTGAAATAGCATTGCTAGGAATTGAGCAAACATATTCTATTAGAATCAATCCCTCTGCCATTAAAACAAACTTCTTATTGCTACTTACGCAATAATATAGCAAACGAAAATGGAAATATTCACAGTTTTTCAAAGTCATAACGTGAAATTCCTTTATTTTGTGTCGTAAAGAGTGTAACTTAACTTTTTTTTATTTAATATACATAAGAGTTTTTTTCATATCTGACTGGTAACCACGTAAAATAATTTTAAATATACATTTATACACTATTACCAAACAAACGTTAAAATAAAAGGTTTTCCGTTGTATTTTTTGGGCCTAAAGAAAAAAACACGTTACTATTCGATTAAATTTTAATTCTGATATACCCCACTAAAGTTTCACAGACAAATTGATTTTCACCTTTATCAATGGTCATTAAATATCAGATATTATGTAAACTCGCCTATTAAGAATCTAAAAACCAGATTTTCGCTTGTACCTAGATTGCTTGCAATTGGTAATAGTAGATATTTTGTAATAATTAGTATTTTAATATTAAGCATTAGATTTAGTATTTACTATTTAAAACTGAAAAGTATATAGTATTAATTAATTATAAAAAATGCGAGATTTCTTACAATCAAACTGATTGATCAGTTTTGTAAGATTCGTAAGATAAAATATTGTAAAATTAAAACTGAATAAACACACTTTAAAAAAAAAAAAGATAAAAAGATATTTACAACTTTACGAACTGTAGCAAAAAAATTACAATTTAATATTTTTATTTTGTTTTATTTATTTGTATAGTAAAGCATTTCAATTTATGAAGCATAACGTTATAAATAGCAAACCTTTTATATTATTTATAAACACTTTTATACGCCTTGGGGCTCTTACATTGTGTAAATAATAACAAAAAAAATTTACACAATACACACTTAGGTACTTTTTTACATGGTTAGTAATAAACTGCAGGTAGCAAAAATTTATAGTGGTTTATAATTGGATAAAAGTTATAAGAAAAATAATAATAATTCGTTGACAAAAAAGAAGTGTGTTTTGAACATCGAAATTTTTACATTCAAAATGTCGATATCTTTTGTAGGTACATTGGTTATTTTACTAACGTGACAAATTATTCCACTATGTATTTAATTTTCATATATGTATATGTTTTTTATTATGTCTTTTAAATTAAATATTTGATTTAAATATTTTTAATGTAATTTATTAGGATTTTACTTATTATATTTTAATTTAACTATTTATTTTTAATATTATATTAGAGGCCCTTTTAAAAACAAACTACATTCTAGGACAAATTCTGAATGTATGGCTAAGCAGTGATCTTTTTGTCAATAAAATCAATGATTAATAAACAAAATGTATAAAATTGAAAAAATCTATCGACGAATAAAAGTTTTTGTTATTATTATTATTATTTATTAGAGACCAAAGTCAACATTTTTCGCTTTACGCGATCGCAATTTTCATCTCTATTTTCATGTCTACGATTTCAGTTGGCATAACAGCAAACAGCATGGTTCATGTGTTGTTTGCAGTGATGACAATTGAAATCGTAGATATGAAAATAGAGATGAAAATAGCAATCGCGTAAAGCGAAATTTGTTATATTTTGGCCTCTAATTGGAATAGGGCTGAAAAAAGTTGTCATGTATTGTAGGCATTAATTTAGACCTGTCATTCAGCAACGTTTCGGTTCTGAATGGTGGTTGTTTAACAAAATGTTTGATTGCAAAATGTCAGGGCTTGCTGAGTGAGAGATCTCTGAATACACATCTGTTAAGTTTGCTACGTAATCACAGAGTTACACCAAATCTGCCGAGATGATTCAGTGAGAAAAGATGCCATACATTTTGGCCCGCGATCTCCTCTGACGTACCGATTTACCGCGGACATGTTATTATTGTGATGAAGCTTCGATATATTTAGTAAGGTTATTTCAGGAACATGACCGTATTGTTTTGATTGATTTCTAAATGGGACTTGTGGGGGAGGTGTGTGACGTCACGCAGCGTCAGTGTGACGATGGGATGCCTTTGTCATTGAACCCCTAGGGTGCTTTCCTTTCAGTGAAAGTTTACACTGAAGTGTTTAATCACGAAATGCACGAGCTTTAATCAAAACAGCTTGGATAAAATTGATTTCCATGATATTATGGGAATAAAAGGCTGTGACGTTGTGTATGTTACTGTATTAATTATAAAATGCGAATCGGTTTCGGCACAAAAGTCCTGACTTTTGAGTATATCAAACAGATATTAAGTTTATATCTACCATGAAGGTTTGTAGTTCCCGGAAAACAGTTAGCGTTTCGTATGACAATAGTTAAAAACTCTGTTTTAAATATTGACTAAAGCCTGCTTTTGTGATGTTTAAGATGAATTTTAAATGTCAGTAGGTACCTACTAAGATAAGCGCCGCAAGGACTTTTTGCGTAGGTCTTTATAAAGCCAAATAAAGCTTTTAGGTGCTTAGCTTATTAAAAAAATATATTACTAGATAAACTCTAATCCTTCCATCCTTAATAAAAAAAATTCAGTACTTTCGGAGAAAGTGTATTTAGTTTGAATTGAACAAAATTATTACTGTTAATGTAAGTCACACTGATACCTGTGTGACTTATTATTAATTATAATAATATTATTAATTATAAAAAAAAAAATACTGATTTCTGTGAAAATTTATTAAAAGAAAAATGGATGTAAAAAAAATGTTTGAAAATTTTCTTCTCGTTTTATGACATAAGTAATTTCTCGTCAATGTCTGAATTCCCAGAAATGTATCTTCACTTAACCGCAATAAGTAATAATTACTTTCTTACATATTTTTAAGATTAAGAAACATGTTTAAAATGCTCAGACTAGGGAAAACCTCAAAACCTTTAACGATAAGGTTATCACCACGATTGTAGTAAAATAGAAAAGCTATAAAATTCCGATTAACTAGTGGAAAATCTAAGCTAGTAATCTCTCAAAAAGAATGAATTTAATGTTTTAGATTTAAAATTTGAAAAAAAAAATTTACATGATAATAAGTAATAATGTTTTCACGCAATAAAAAACATTTGTTAATAAAATTGTCTTCGTACATATTCGTCTACGAGTGAAAAAGTATTGGAAAACGCATTTAATTGACATGATAAAAAATATCATAATTGTAACGTGAATACGTAGAAAACTTTCCCCACCAACCTATACGTGAAAGCTACGAGTGTCAGTGGTAACAGAGACAGGGGTCTGGCTCAGCCGGCTGTCGGGCGCTTGCTGAAAGCTCGCTAGAAGCTAGAAGCCTCCCCAGTCCCCTCCACGGGGAGAGCGGGGTGGCGGAGGAGGGAACGGAGGGAGGCAGAGGGGGTCAGGGGGCGGGCGGGAGGCGCGAGTGAGCGAGATGGACGGGGCGGAGCCAGCCGACGTCATAGCTACGTCATCGCCATACCGCCACGCGATTGGCTCTCCTCCTCCTCGCTACTACCAAATATGGGACAGCGGCTCCATTCATAAAAGTGGGCGCGCGGGCGCGGCGGGCAGTACCGCAGCGACCGCCGCGGAGTGTAGTCGCGCACGCAGTCATTACGGCCCTCTTCCTTATCCCGTTTGGCGCGCGGCCCGAGGAGCAAGTCGTCCCGGGGAGCGCGCCCACCATGGTGATGGACGGGCTGGATCTCCCGCTCTCGGCGCAGATGCTGCTAGCGGAGCCGCCACCGCACGTGCTGAGCTTCGACTACCTGTGTCGGCCCGTGGGCTCTCCGGCGCCTGACATGCGCCATCAGCCCGACCTGCATACGCCGGTCACCACGGCCGCCGACGCGCCCTCGTTCTTCGGACCCCTGGATGCCGTGGAGCCGCCCCCTATCTCAGGTGTGTGTTGTCAGTGTGTGCCCGGTCAGTGTGTCCGCCCACCAACCACCAGCGTGCGTGCTGCCTACGTCCAACAACCACAACAACAGTGTGTAAATACTAGGCTCGATCGGAAAATCTATAACTACCGTCTCAGTGTTAGCCGTCGCGAAAAATCTTCGAGTGTTATTTACTTAAAAATTTGGATTTTTAGGGAAAAAAAGGCGTGCTCCTCTATTAATACTTTCGCTGTGACAAGTTCCCGCGGCTGCTGGGAGAATTTTCCGGCGGCGAAAAGCTCCCGCCGCCCGAATCCCAGCGCCGCGGGTTCCCACACTCGTAATGTCTCAAAATATGTCGGAGTCAAACAAACAAACATTTCTTCGGCCACTTGGCGCGATCGCTACTCGGCCGCCGTGTAAACATCCAACAACTAACAGCTAACATCGAGAAGAGACCTCAGCTAACACTACCGCTACACCGGACAGCGAGATGTTTGTTTAGTCCATCCTCCCGCGACACGGGAATTGAGTCAATCTAGCGCGGCCAAAGGGTAATTATATTAAATTAAGGGGAATTCTCCTTCTTCAAGTCGGTCGGGACCCGGGGCCCCGTTAATTGGCCCGCACTAAGCGACCGCACTAAATGCGCTCGGTATATCTACTATTCCTACCTACTGCCTCATATAAGGTGTGTTTGTGACTGGAGTTTGCTCATCATCGTCTCCCTACAATCAGATTGATGAAATGCTGATTGTTGATCCGCTTCAGTTTCAAGTGTTTGTTGTGAGTTGGTGAGGAAATGTGTGAAACGAAATTGATCCCAGGTATGACATCACTCTTCAACCGCACGATCTTTAAAACAATCACCGCGACGAAATCACCCAGTAAACTTTAAAACCGCGAATATCTTCGATCAGTGTAAAGTTGTTCACCTCCTTTGTATTTATTTATGTGTAAGTACGCGCCGTGCAAAGTGTTGAAATAACATTGCGTATAACTGCAGAACACACTTCTGCCGCAGCATTTAACGTCCTGGTTCATTACTGGTGAGAAGAGTATTTGTACGTGTACAGCACTACTCGCAAGTAAAGTTGACACATGCGCAGAGATGCGGCTGCCGTCGGCTCGTCTTGTCAACATTAAATAATCACCGCTTTAATCAAACAATTGAACTGTTGACTTCTCACATCGTCAAATTGCTTAATGAATCCACATCTGAACTCCGAGAACTTTATGATGTCCACTTTACCGTGAACCATATTTTTTATTTCGGTCGTAAATTTTCATTATACCCGCCTCACGGACTAGGACCGTTCTAACGAAGATGAACTTAAAGGCTTCTACAAATATTTTCAACACAAGTTTTACTGCGTTTTATAATGCTTTCAATTCATTTTTATGGAGTGGAATATAGATATCTATAAAAACACTTCTTCATAATGATAACTGAAAAACTTTACTTTTTTCTGTAAATCATTAATATGTTGACAAGTCTCGGAAATTTTCAAAATGAAT
Organism: Limnephilus lunatus; assembly: GCA_917563855.2. NCBI lineage: Eukaryota > Metazoa > Arthropoda > Insecta > Trichoptera > Limnephilidae > Limnephilus > Limnephilus lunatus. Next base: position 99,910,038 of record OU830593.1, on the reverse strand, counting down.
TTAATATTTTATATATTATAGTCCATAAAAAGCTTCTAATCTAGCGCATTTATGTATGAATAGTGTATAGAAAGTAACTAAGTCGATCCGCGCGTTATCCGTTAGTGGCTTATCTTTATTATTTGAACGTAAATGCAACAGGAGGGAATGTCCTGAAGCTATTTCGACGTGAAGCAGTAGAGATAATGAATGCCTGGAACATAAACCATATAAGAGCTAATTGCGCTTGCGCCGTTCAACCCGACAATGCACGCTTTACTCCATTCAAATAGCGGTGAGCTTTGGCCAAAGCTTCATTCTCCTTGACCATTTTGAAGAACGCGAATTCCATTCCTTTAAAAAATAAATCTGTCGTATTTCGAAATGACTTTTGACGATGGTAAGGGAAACCAAATTAATATTACTTGTTCACTTTGTAGGTACTGATGTATTTCGACCGGCAATTGCGTAAAAGATTAAAGTGGCTGAACGCTTTCGTATCTCCCTAGTAAATACATATAATGAATGACACCTGTTACTAAATGTCAACATTTATCAATCTCCACTATAATTTCGAATCATTTTCTGACCTGAATCGCTTCATCGTTCTAAAATAAACTTTTATTACCTCTCGAAATGCGTGTTTGGTTTAATCTGCGAATAAACAAAAATCTTTGTTTAGTGCTAGTTTTAAAACTTCGAATAAAAAATGTTTCAGGTAGCAGTATACCTAAACCATAAAGCTTTTCTGTGGAAATCCGAAGTCTTAAAATTTGCTGGCGTAAAAAATGATTTTGCACAATTTTTATTTGTCTGAAATTTCTGCTTTTGACGCAATTGTTTTCATCTTGCTAACTGTTTGGCAACAAAACATGTGGATGTAACAGTGAAAAAATAATAAAATTCACCAAACTGCTTGCATAATATTAACAGAGAAGAAAATGAAATTCCAAAAATTGTGTTAAAACACATTCCGCGAGTCAGAAAAATTATTGCTATTCCTTATTTTCCATAACGTTTTGGGACAACACTAAGGTCTACTAATTTTACCATGAGTGAACAATTCAGCTTTCTGTTCTTAAAACTGTTGAAAAAATTTCAGCACCGTCACAATCTAACGACCTGACCTACCAATATGCACCATATGGTTTAAAAAATTCTTTATGAATTCTCCATAAATTGCTATTATTATAAAATAAACGCAACACAAATAATCTCGCTAGAATCCAATGAGAAAAATAGATATCTATATTTCGTGTATTGATGTAACATAAATAATTAAATAAATTCGCTCCCAAGTTGTCAGTTCTTCAGTGCGCGCCAGGTACGCGCACGGGTTTCCCAAAGGATCGATTAAGAGGCACACGCCGGATCAATTGATTATATTAAATTAATGTCGGACACGGCAACGTATATTGATAATGTAAGAAAAGTATAAAATCATCAGCGGGGGGTTTCAACTTGTTCGTCATTCAGTAGGTATGATAATATGAGCCGTTTCGAGACCTCCAAACGACTCGGACATTATAATTCCCGATGGTAATCTACCCAGCAGATGCGATACAAACATTTTTATTTTATAACGACTGGCACACTCCACGGAAATGAAATTCTGTCTTATTGTATACATTGTATTATAGTCCATAAAGGACCCAGCTCGATTTCATTAAAAAATCTTCTTGATGAACAAGTTTTTTTTGGTTCGTTCGTTGTTTCTAACTCACGAGATTATGAATGAACATTCCGATGAGCCGTAATGGCAGATGCGTAAAGATATGAATAACATTTCACATAAAAAGCGTATAAAATTATTTACGCAGAATACAAACGTTCGATTAGCGCGATTAAAATGGTTTGTATTTATGAAGAATTTAGGTCGTTTACGTTTGACTTGTGTGTTTTATAAAAAATATTGAAATTCATTTGGAAATCGCATTATTATTTAATTTTATGTTAAAAATGTTATATTTGCATCTTAAAATTAATATCTGTAATTTTGAAATAAAATATCAAATGTTTTCCTTTAAATTGTTTTTCCATTGATTGTTAGTGCATTTTGGGCTCGTTTTTCAAAATAATTTAATATAATTTCTGATGCCTTTTTTATATTTTTTCTTCGCATCTTTTTTGAAATGTTTATTTTTATTTATACCACTATTATCAATCAAAAATATCAACACAATAATGTTTAAGTATCCGTCGGCAAGTGACTTCCCACTTCCCAGTAGGGATGCCACGACCCCGGCTAATCGTCAGGGTCACATCTGCATCGGCATTGAAACATATCGATTGTTTGATATTACGTAGAACGAGTCACCTGTTGGTCGCGGTCCTTGGGCGGCCTTTCGTGGGCGGCGTTGTATGGCCGCCCCCGCCCCCGCCCTCTCACCAAAAGTCCACTGGGATCCGATTCCGGCTTCCCTGACAAATAAGCGAATGCGTAAACAAAGACTTTATAGATACATTGCACTCGTGACGTCATATTTACTCTTTTACTCGATTTTCTTGATTTTAGTTGCTATGCTTATGAAGCTATCTTTATTTTTCTAACGTTTGTGTTAAAATGCTTATTTTTTCAATGTTCACGTGTATAAGCTTTGGTTCCCACTTCTTCTTCACTTTTCTCAATCGCAATACATAATAACTTTTGTTTCTGTTACTGGTGTCGTTTATGAGAAAGAAGGAGATGGTACAAACTAGCTAACAGCGGTATGTCTTCGTCTATCAATTTCTTACAGTTGTCACCACTGTTACCTATACGATTATAAACCCAACCTCATCTGAATTTTAGTTTCTTCTGTAAACTAAAATAATTTTAAACTATTATTGCTGCCCATTGCATAAAATTACATAAATTATAATCATTAAGATGATAATCAATTATTTATATTAATGTCATAAGTATCAATTTTACATTTCAAAAACTTTTGATTTTGACAACATTAAAAGAAAAACTTTATGATTAAGCAATCAAATTCGCAACAATATGGACAACATTAAAACATTATTGCGAGGATAATAATTTCATAAATGTGTTTCTTATCTACGGCATAACTTATTGAAACCAACATTTTAGATAGCAAATTTATTATAAATGTCCCGAGTGGTTTTTTAATGCGATAGCGACTCTATGAGGAAAGTTGTGTATTGTTATGAAGGTCAGATTTCTGTATCAAAAGTGATTTAGATTTTGAAGAACGTAGCCATATAACTATGTATTTTGAAAATCAATTAAAAGCTCATTGAAAATAACCTACCTAACTATTTAAAAGAATCACTTCTATAACTACTAAGTATCCTACCGCTGAGAGATTCGTTATTACCAGCCTATCATTCAAAATAATATGTCAATAAAATTTTGAGAAGGAAATGGACATTACTAATTAAATTAGGTTTATTCAAAGTTTAAAATTATACAGAAATGTAATCTTGCCATAATTTTTTAAATTTTGTAATATTATTTAATACTCTATGGTTATATTTAGGCAGCTACGACAAAATGGCTCTTTTTGAATTGTTTAAGAATTTAAATAAATCGTTATGTTCCTCGACGAAATTTGGCCTTCAATTTATTATTCATACAATCCCCTATTCTAAATTTTTTATGATAAATTCCATGAAAACGCGTTAATTAGTAAATATCGTTTATTTCATATTTTACGAGTTTAATCAAACAATATGAGCTTTTCAGAGTGTCATTCAAATAAATTTAATAATGTTTAAGACAAGGCTTCGGCGATATTGTCGAGTTGTCTCGGTTGTAAGGCATTCCTAGCATCTCGGCATCTCAAGAAGGTTGTTTTTTTTTACCAGCCGATCCCTCGAAGGTTTTTTCTTCGATTTTTAAGCCTCCACTCATTTGCATTGTTTACAGCAGGCAAGCCAACAATGAACTTTAGGCGTCAATGTATTTTTATCGCTCGAATATTATTTTATACTTTTGCATCAACAAAGATTGAACAATACAGAAAATTTTGCTGAGGTATAATTAATAATTCTACCTACCTTGATATTTTGAAGGTTATAAAGTATTATTAAAACCTGCGGATTATGTTTATTTGTGTAAGCATTGTGTTTAAAAGCTCATTCCTCAAAAGTATGAAGCTTTACTCACTTATTGCCGACGGCTATTAAAATAGTTATGATATACCTACACACCGATATAAGCTTTGCAATTTTCATATTGTAATGAACGCTCATTAACTATTTAATATGCAACGAATTATCAAACTAATACACAGAGTTATTCGAATGGAATTACAGATTATATTGCTACCGTCATTATCACGCATTATAATAACTTGATAATATCATCATTAAGTACCACTTATTATTTTATAACAGATTAGTAGGTATAACCTCAATAATCGAATATGTATCTGCTAAAATCTTTAAAATTGATTGCTTCCGTTGGTTTAAAATTTCTAAAATGTAATTATTCAATTTCGATTAATAATAAAAATTAAGATCTTCAAATTGGATCCAGCTTAATATTAATATGTATTTTTTTATGCGGCTCTAATATTTATTTATCTCGCTGTAATTTAGGTTCGTATTTAATAGTATGTTGGTACGTTATAATTTCTAGATATGTGGTACTGGGCAAGCGTTTAGTTAATCTCACATCCTGCCTCTAAGATAATGGACCAGGAGTAAAAAAAACATGCCATCGAATTCCGATTGCGTTTCTTCGGTAAATAGAATTGAAATTTATTTAAGTATATGGCTCGGCATAAATTATATTGCTCCCGTACCAATTTGTGTTCTTTAATCAATAGGGTAATGGTAGACTGCTGTTTGATAATTAAATTACTTTTAGTTTATATTGCTGAAGATTGCCCGATGATGCTTGCTACCTGATATAATTTGTAATATTTACTGCCACAATAATTATTTTTCTTACCTATCAAATCAATTTAAATAGATAATAAACCTACAAAACGTTTGCTCCAAAAGTTCTAGGAAAATGTTTATCTCACCACTTTTAATTAAGTACCCACCAATTCACGCAGACAGAATTGTAAGTTTAATATTAGTAGATGTGCTTAGATTTTGCAAGCATTTGATAGCCTACTGTAAAAATTTCGATCTATTTAGATTTCTAAAAAAAGCTCGAATTCAACACTCGAACAATTGAAAAAAAGAAAAAAACATTTTGAGGTCTTGTCTCATTCGTTGAGAGGTGGAATGATTTTTAGAAGCTCAACAGCTCTAACTGGATACGCCACGATGAGTTGTTGCATCGACATCTACTTTCCAGAAGAAGAGGGCAAATTTCGTCACGTCAAAACTTGCCATTCGATAGTTTTTGATGCAGATATTGCATTTTGTCTTCATTTCTGACAAACGAATGCAGATTTCAAAGCTCTACAGCGTATGATGGAGATGTGTTTGTAAACAGACGATTTTATGCTTTATTGGTAATATATAACATCATCATGTAAGGACTAGATATAGCCGTGCTAATAACAGTTTATTCCAAGTTTCCAAAAGGAGACATTCCGCAAATGAACTGAAAGCGGTAATTCTTGACTTATATGCAAATCTCACCGGGATATAATGCCCCGCTTCCAGTCAATGAGGCAAAGCGATAAACATAAATCACTGAGCCCGATACCTACTCGTACATGCTTTCGCTCAGGGCCAATCATTCACGAAACACCCATTGCAATTGCACAATAAATTAAATAACCAGCGAAAACTTTGCTACCCACGAAACGGCTACCGTTCTACAATTATACGAATCCAGAACTAAATTTGCGTGGTCCCAGGTATGTTTTATGGCGTGTTACTGCTTTGTTCTCCGGACTTCACTGAACAAATATTGCGAATACGCGTTATAATATAAATAGTAATGTGATTTATTTAAGCACTCTGCTCTGTACCTAATCTATTTTATATTGCGTATTATAAATTCAACCGGTTTGAATCACGCTTCAAGGATGCAAGGAGTATTGAAGATATTATTCAATGTGAAAGGATATTTGAATAGAGTAGGTGAAACTAGCTTTTGCATTACGTGACGACTTCGGTGGCAGTGTGGTAAGCTACTTGGCTCAGGATCCAGAGGTCGTGGGATCGACAGTAAAATTGAATTCAATCTGTTGGAGCTATTTCACACTTCATTATATCAAAAAAATATTATATTATTTTTTCCACCTCGTTCCAGAGTGGAAAATGCTATTTCCTATCACCCTGGTGAGAATCAACAGTTGAGAAGACCTTAACTCTACATTGTGACTAGATATTAATAGACATATAAAACCGAACGTTCCTCTTCCCTTCTCGATTTTTCAATAGTTCTGCTGCATTATGAAAACCTTATTTTAACTTCTTCAATCTTTGCAATGTCACTTTGTGGCGTCTTTTTTAATTAAATAAAACCAAATAACTTTGTAAAACATCACTATTTAATCAAAATTATCACCACGTTTTGAAACCGAAGGTTTCTTCGTCAGGATATGATTATCATTAAATAGTGGTATTTTATAAAGTTATTTGTTTTCGTTTAACCTTATTTTAAGTTGTTTGTTTGAAAATCGACCAACTAGGTTTCTAGGTAATATTTGATCGGGCATTGATTGAGCAATTCCGTACTGAAAATCATTAATAACCAGGAAAGCTAATACTGTCTATTGGTTCATAATTTGCTCTAATGGGTAATGCTCTCGGCTCTAGGTAGCGCAGTAGAATTCAACGAAGGTAGAGAAATGCAATATAGAAGTGCAATGGGCAGCCGGCATGCATGCACTCAAAGCAATAAGCAATACGGAAGCTAGGCGCAGGTCTGACAGTTTGCTAAGCAGATCGCAGCATTTTAGAAAGTTTTGTTAATGTTTTGATATCGGCGTTGTACAATTAGCAAGACCGATCGATTAATATGTGATTATTGCCCGGGTCGGGATACCTACGAGGCGTACAGAAGATAAGTACTGCTTCATGTGAATAATCTATTTAACAGATGTTGCACGAATTGCAGCGAATATCGGCGTCTAGCTTGGTAGCAGTCGGGTATTAATGTAATTACATGACATTCGGTAAACTCCAAACTACCAAGTATCAGTTTAATGATTTTTGTAGTTTGCAAAAAGAGAACTTCAATAAACAATGGTTCGTGCATTAATTAGGTACTTAAATAAACATTGAAAATGATAACAGTAGGTACAGCGATAAGCACAAACTTAGCATAAATGAAATATTGTAATCTGGAATACACTAATTTTTAAACATCAATATGCCAACCAGTTTCGGCAAAACCGTGTCTTTATCAGGGCAGATACATTATCGCTTTTCGGAAACTGTTTAAAATAAATGCATCACGTTAACACCAATACACCGAACAAAGTTAATAACAACTGTGGTAGATACCTAGATATCTTCATTTCATAAAAGTATTTAATATAGTAGGTATGATTGATACAATATTTTAAAAAAAGTTCAATCGCAGAGCAACAATTTTATTTATTTTTTACTATAACTACTTCAATATAATATTGCCATTATGCTACGACAATTCAAACCTTTCTGTATCTTTTTACATACAGGTTGTTAGAAGTTCATTATTATAAAATCTTTAACTTTAAGACATACAAAACTGTCTGTATTCGTAAGACTTTTTTCAGTCAACATTTACTAATAAATAAATACCTAGAAGTAAAATATTACTTATAGAATACGTTGTCAAAAGATAATTCAACCTAACTTATTGTAATATTCAATTGGAAGTGGCCAGTGCCTATCGTAAAATATATGGCAAATCTTTTTCGTTTTATCGCCATTGTATGTCCAAGTGTTCCAAGACGATAAACACTATGCCCGCTGACTTATACCGGATATGTTTTTCCCTACAGCGTTTATCATAAAACTTTAATATTGAAACGTAAATTGCGTCTGTATTATAATGTTATACGAATTTTAAACTCGCCACGCTTCGGACTTGGTCCATTGGCATAATTTATACTCTCCGTGAAGCTTATGCTTTGTATTTTACTGCCCTAGGTAGACAGATGACGGACTAATGATATGCTATGATACTTTTCTGTGGATTTTAAAATGGTTAATGTTGAAATTTCATCAAAGATATTTGAGTCTTAGATCAATATATTATGATAAGTGCAAAAGTAGTAATTTTATGTTGGATTGCTTTTTAGGTTTGATATTACTATCTAAAGTCAACCAACAACCAAATATTTTGTAAATATTTAAAAAAATAATTCTAATTTGTTGAAAAATCCGAAAAAAAGCCTAATTAGTTAGACCAAATAAAATTAAAAATACCAGTTTTGCTTATGAGTTCTTTTCATTTGTTGCAGGATCCTTGGAAGGCGAGGAGATGTCCCTGGCGGGGGGCAGTCCGTGCAGCCAGCGCGGGCCCGCCAAGCACGAGGCCTCGCTGTCCCCGGGCGCGCGCGGAGAAGAGGCCAGCAACACCAGCACGGCTAGTGCCAGCATGTACCCCACCTCCATGCACCGGGGCACGCCCGCCCCGCTGTCCGGGCACGACCAGCACAAGGTCTCCTACCGGGGGATCTTCACTAACGCGCCCGCCTCTTCCACCCTCGTCCAGCAGCCCCCTCCCCCGCTGTCACCTCCTTCAGGCATGGTGCAGTGGGCTCTACCCAGCCCCGACAAGACTCTCTTCCAGCCCATGTTCGGCTTGCAACAGTATTCGTCCAGCAGTCCGCAGTACGATGACAGACCTGAGTTATTAGGCCTAACAGAGTGCGGACTCAGACCCCCGCCTTCATACCAGCCACTTCCTCTAGAGCTGCCTCCCTCAGATATGGGTTACCGACCTCCTCAGGGTAAATATCAGTGGCTCGACCCGCCTTCGCAGCAACAACAAGAGCAGGAGTACATCCCCATGCCGCAAGTTCAGGCACCGGGACCTTCCTCCCTCGTACCCAAGCAAGAACCTTACAGCGTACCCTCATCCTGCGCGGGAGAAGTGCAAGCTCACCACTCTCAAAACTACGCGGTCACGCTGGCAGAATACAACCCCTCAACGAGTAAAGGTCACGAGATCTTGTCTCAAGTGTACCAACAGAGCAACATGCCCCTCAAGCTAGTTCCAGTCAAACCCCGCAAATATCCCAACAGGCCGAGCAAGACGCCCATCCACGAGCGACCGTACGCTTGCCCCGTGGAGAACTGCGATAGGCGCTTCTCCCGCTCGGATGAGCTGACCCGCCACATTCGGATACACACCGGGCAAAAGCCCTTCCAGTGCAGGATCTGCATGCGCTCTTTTAGCCGATCCGACCACCTCACGACCCACATCCGGACGCACACGGGCGAAAAGCCCTTCTCCTGCGACATCTGCGGACGGAAGTTCGCGAGGTCGGACGAGAAGAAGAGGCACGCCAAGGTGCACCTGAAGCAGCGCTTGAAGAAAGAGAAGAGCTCGAGCGGCGGAGGAGGTAGCGGCGGAGGAGCGCCCCCCGCGCTGCTGCCCCTGCAGATGCCGAGCAGCTCGAGCCTGTGAGTTGCCGCGAGTGCGCCCGAGCCCCATATTGGCGGCTCGGGCCCCTGACTGTGATCTCCGATAGACTTTGGCCGCTCCTCAGTAGCCAGTAGCCAGTAGCCAGGCCCAGTGGCGCGAGTGAGGGAGCGTGACTACGTTGTTTCGAGAAGATTTATTTAAACTGTTTAATTTTAAGAACTGTTATCTTGCCGCGGTTGGAGCGGCGTCGTTGTTTAACTCGTACTTTAAGTTCCACTCTTAAGATTTAACAAACATGGCTTTAACTACTAAATAAAAGACGAAAGGATGGCAAGTCTAGATAGAATATTGAAATAATCTATTTTACGTGTTGCCAAATAACAAACGATCGTTTCGACGACTTCGCAGTACATTCCACGTTGTAGATTTTTTACGTAAATTATCGATCGTCGGCTGTTTAGATTGGATATTAAATTATTTTTATCGTATCTAATGTTGAATCGTCGGATTGTTGTACTACTTGTTAATTAGTCTCGAGGCACGTCACCTGTCCACCTGTAAACTTTCAGTCGGTCCGTCAGTCCTCCCCTTCCACTTCCTCGTATCTGTACCTGTACCTGTACCTGTACCTCATACCCCCATCCCTCATCCCGCGGCTCGCGACCAGGAGTGCTTCGGATCATTGCCTTAACTCACGTGTCTTAACCTCCCCCCACAACACCCACAACCCCCAACCCACCCCCCGGGCACTCTTCATACAAGAAGCATTTTGCTTATTTCTATTGATCTCATTTACTTTATTGTTTAGGCCTGACGATGCTTTTATGTCCAAAATATCTTTATTTTTATCAAGCATTCATTACTAAGTCTAACTTTCAAATAGTCAAATAATGTTAGAAAAAATATCTTCAGATCTTTAATAATTTTCAAATTCAGATTAATATTTATAAAGATAATCTACCGTCAATCTGGCGCCTTAAAAAAATCATAAAACTAATAAAAAATCAAATATTTTCATACAAATAATATTTTTATAATGCACTTGAATGAATAATTGACCAGTTTGGATCAAACGACGGTTGTTAAGTAGCCTAAAGTATTAGGAGCAAATTTTAATTTAATATGCACAAAGTTGTGGCGAGCGAGCGAAGAGTATTTTGTAAAAGTTCGCTCGACAGAAGACGCTATGACCTCTCTATTGATAGTACAACGATTTGATATTCTGGAAACTATGAAAACTAACCCAATTGTTGCATTTCCTTCCTGTCTTGTCGATGTTTGAGGATGTGATCTGTGTAGAACACGACTTTGAACAAGCCTGAACTCTCACTACTACAAGTACTAATTTTTTTATAGATATGAAAGATTTTACCTTTTTATAAATTCTATGGCAAAATTATATTGAATATTTTTATATAATATATCACCTGTTTTTCGTTTTTGTGTCAATGTCACGACTCGCATCAAATGTGAAGGTGTTTTTATGACGTTGTGGACGGTCCACCACCTTAAAAAAGTGTTAAATTATATAATTATTGCTGTTTATTTTCGGCCCCGAAGCCACAAATTTTATAAATGGAAAATGTTAACAAAATGAAATGTTTCTGAGATCACGAATTATTCATTCGATATTTAATTACTTCTGTGTCTCACACAATAGACTAATTAATTATTAAATAATTGTACCTTTGTAAATAAACATCGACTAAACCCTTTTTAACGTGTATATAATGAAAAACTATTAATTTTATTTAATAACTAAATATATTATTATTAAAAAATAAATAAAACAAATTATAATCTTGTTGACTACACTACTTTTGTTTTTTATTTATCAATGTTCCTTGAATAAAAAAGAGTTACAAAGGATTGTATTGGCTATTGAGAACACATTAAAAATTATCATCCGCAAAGAATGCAAGGCTGACGTAAGCGTGATGTGTAAGATTAAGAAAGGGACTCTCCGATGGTTTGGGCATGTAGAGCGAATGAACGAGGAAAGGAGTGTAAGGAGAATATATGATGCAAATGTGAATGGTAGAAGAAGTCGGGGACGCCCGAGGAAGACATGGCACGACCAAGTGAATCAGATACTTGAGTCGGGCCATGTGAAGAGTCGGAATAATAGAAGAGCATGTATGAGACGATGTATGAATGTGAACGAGGCAAAGAGTGTGTGCCAAGATCGAGTTGTGTGGCGGTCCGTCCTCTCTGCCTACCCCTGCGGGGAAACGGCGTGATGGTTAGTTAGTTAGTTAGTTAAAAATTAAAAATAAATTAACAGCACAAGGGTAAGTACCTGACTGAATTAATCCTCTAAATCGACACTCCAAGGATAGAAGGATAGAGATATAAGTTCCTGCAACATTTGTATACGATTTGCATTTCGCTTGTTCAGGATTGGTTAGTACTATGTCCACCAAAACTCGTATTGATTAATAAAAATTTTGAAGTTTAAAAAAATTATATTTTTGTTTCCATTATTTCAAACCAATATTATAAATATATATTTTTTAAATTCAAGGGTTAATCTGCATATCTACAAGTAAAAGAACAACATATTTGGTTGAATTTTGAACGAACTAACACATACTGCATTAATCTACAGCTTTAAAAAAAACAAAAATACTGTAGTAGGTACAAACCAATCCGCAGCAAGCAATTTGTCACGTGAGAATAAGTCACACGGGTGTGGAGCGATTCGCCGGCCTCTGTATTTCCTCCCTCCTACAACATGGGTCCCTTCAAGACGCAGGTTCACTCCTTCCTTTCCACAAAAATAACCTCCACACGGCTTCCCCAAAGATGAAATAGACCCTGAGGGAAATTATTTATCCTCCTATGTGAAAGTAATGATAAAAAGTCTTCATTTATCGTTGAAATAACTATTGGTCACTATTTCAATTAGTACAAATCATATGGTACCTAAAATCAATATTTCATTTTTATTCACGAGTCTTTAAAAAATAAGGAACTTCACGAAGGTTAGTTTCTTTTCGAAATAATACTAATGAATAGGTACCTACCCACAACAACAAAAAATCTTTTCAAAACTTAATTAAATTTCGAGTTTTAAGTGACCAATTGAGTGGCCATTTAAAAAACATCATGGCGGCTGATTTATAATATTGATTTTCCTCTTTGAATTTTGAAACTTTTTTATAATCTTTAATAATGTTGCTTTTACCAAAAGCGTACGTTTCATGTGGGAGGGCTGCCAAAATAACACGACTCATACGTTCACCAGAGGTTTGGTATTGTATTGACCTCACGGCAAATGCGCAGCCGGCAATATATCTGGATGTATTTACGAGCAAAGAGACAGTACGGTGAATTTAAATGGTGAGTATTTAGGTATTGGAAATATGCCTACAAGCTATAAGATAAAATATTTTTTCTAATACACATTTTAGATTAATTGAATTTTAGAAATAGCATACCTATATCTATATTTATATCACTTCTTGCGACACTTAAAGGAATAGATTTTTATTCTTCGTGTTGATTTTTTTATAATTCGCTATGACAACTGAGTTGGGATTACGTCACCTCAGTTAGACAAGGTTCTAACTAACATTTAAAAAAAACGAGTGTGCTTTAGACCACACGACTGAAGTAAAACTTCACTAATATATAAAATAAGAGAGAAAGAAAATGTGCGCGCGCACGGCTCTCTCTTTTTTATTTTTTTTTTTATATGAGCTCCACGCAGGAGGACCTGAAGAAAATTATTTCCCTCAGGGCCTGTGTCATCTTTGGGGATGCTGTTTGGAGGTTTTTTTAAGGAAAGGAAGGGGAGAAGAGTTCTGGAAGGAAAAGGGTTTAAGGCGTAGGTAGGAATCTGGGGTTCAGTGTGTTCTGGTCACCCGCCTCCAAGACCTAGACAAACCGCACCCCAAGAACCCAGGCACCCCTCCTAAATCACCAAACGTAGCGAACCACTTAGGGTGACCTATGGCACAGGTGTTGGTTATCCAAAAAGGTTCCCGGGGCGGCGGTACCCATTTCCGCCTCCCAAATTGTCTCTTGCTCCTACAGTGTGATACAGACAATAGGTCTGAACTGTGTCTTTGATATACGAAACGTAACTGACTATGAGAGGAAGATAGAAAAAAATGTGTTCTCGCACCTCTCTCTCTTGCCCCTACAGTCATATACGAAAAGTAACTCTCTCTCTTTCTATCTTCACTAACTTATACCTCCCTCTCAACGTCCGTCCGCCTCGCCCGATCACACTTTTCGTAACGCTCTCGTCACGCATTCACCAGCTTACTCCCCAAGAAAAGAAATTTTACTTTAAAAAAAGTTATTTGATTGCAAAACCATTTCTTTTGTTCATTTGATTTCTATAACAAAAATAATTTTCAGAGCCGTGATGTTTTCCCGTAAATACTTGTATGAAGAAGTTCTAACATCAAGTTTTTAAAGTTTCCATTTACTTTACAGGGTTCTAAAAACACGTTGAAATTTCATAATCTATTTAACATTTGCTGGTTTTGAGGTTCAATCTTATGTAAAGATTTTATTTTAACACATTTTAAATGAAAATATTTTATTAGAATGTTCTAAAAAAGTAAGTACTATTTAAATATTTTCCTTTGAAATCTTTTAAAATCAGAAATCGGTAAATTGTTGACATCTCATTTCTCAGAATGAGGTAAAGTGAAGTCAGAACCCTGTCCAACCAAAGTGATGATTAATGCTAACATTTTACCATCACTAGTTTCATTGGTCTATCATCAGATAATTACCTCCTTCAAATCGGAAGCCGAAAAACCGCAGCTTGCCCTTGCAATGGATATACGTCACTGGTGGGCTGTGCTAAAAAATATATAGGTACCTACCAATTATAGTGCTACCGTATCCTTTAAGTTTACTAAAAGCTATGAAATAGAGCTCCGTTATAATTGATCCAACGACAATTATTGACCGTTGATCTACGGACAGTTGATCCGCCGGCCGTACAGTTAGTCCATCTGCCAATAGATCCTTACGGTCAATCCTATCTACCAATATAACCACGTACATTTAAATTTTCAACATCATAAAAATCCTTTCTCATATGCTTACCATATACTACTTACTTTATTTCATATATTTTATAATAACATACCTTTGTATTATTTCATTATAATATGATTTCTATGTTTTATACTTTTCATATTATTTTATAATCTACTATATTCTTTCTAACTCATTTATCTTACTCTATAGAAATTCAAATTCTTTTATATTCTTTTGTATTCTTTAATATTCTTCTATTATATTATTTTATGTATATATTTTCTTAATATTCTCTCATATTCTTTATATTGCATATGTTAATGTAGGTACTATATAGAAAATCGGCCACCACAACACGGACATGTAGCAATTTATGTAATAAAAAATTCAATGAATAAAGAAAACTAAAAAAAAAAAACCCTCTGGTAGTTGATTCCTTAATAGATTATTTCTTCAAAGTGATATTATATGCAAGTACGAACCTCTAGCAGTTTTTTGCTAAGCCGACTGCACATATAAGCACTATGTAGAATTTTGTTATTCGGCCATATAACCCCACCGCGTGCTGCTTCGGGACTCGGAATTATTGTTAGTAAAAATATGTGTAAGTAAGATGTAGGTATATCGATTTGGGTTGTACGGCCACGTATCCTCTTTGCATTTTCATTTGCATACTTACATGAAAAAATAATCTTTAAAGAAATCAACTGTCCGAGGGATCAATTGGCAGAGGGATCAATTGTCCGGGTGGTCAGCTGTCCGACGGATCAACTCTACCAAGGAATCGACCGTCGGCGGGCCAATTGTCGGGTCACCATGAAATAACCCCGGGAACCATTTATTAGCTAACCAACACCTCTGACATAGGTCGCCCCAAGTGTTTCGCTACGTTTGGTGACTTATCAGGGGTGCCCAGATTCATGGGGGACGGGTTTGTCCGGATCTTGACGGCGTGGTAGGCTGGATCGCAAGAGACTGGTTGAGGGAGATCTTCTGACCTCTCCAGCAGGATTTAGACCGCAGTGGAAGGAATGAATTCATTCGTCCGTCACTTCTGGACACATTGACCACCCCAGATTCCTACCCAACCCCCATACCTTTTTCCTTCCCAGTTCATCCTCTTCTTCCTTTCCCTAAAAAAGACCCTCCACACATCATCCCCAAATATGACGTAGGCCCTGAAGGGGACTACTTTCCTCAGCGCTTCCTGTGGAGAGCTAATGTAAAAAAAATATATTAAAATGGCAATTTTCGCCTGGATTATTTCTTCGCTCAATTCAAGAATGTTAAACATTCGCAGTGCCATGTGAGCATTTTTCGTGAGCAAAAAGTCTGCCCATTTTTCTTTTAAATTTAGAAGTTCTGTCTCTCAGTACAAATTTAAAATCAAATGGAATGGCAAATACCCGCGCTTTCAGGCACTGTAAGTGCAAATTCTAACATGGTTAGTAAGAAATATATATTATTGACTGTCTCAACCTAATGGTCAAAAGGTACGTTACTGGTAACAACGGAAGACAATTTTCTATTCGAAGATGTGTCGATATTTTATATTCAGTTGCATTCACCCCAGGATACAACTTGGACGCAATGGAATAGGAGGGATATAATTTATTATTTAATAATTTATTAGAATCAAATGTAGGTAGATTTGGTAATTTTAAAGTAAATACCTAGCAAAAGTCCAATGGCAAGTCTTCTCAATCGGTGCAAATTTTGACCATTCCCAATAATTACAATTATTGTGAATTTTGATAATAATTTTGCTCTCAATATTTTAAATTTATATCCTGGTCGTAAGACAGACTGGTTTTGCAAAAATCGGACTTCTCGGTTAACGTATAGGTTTAATGGTAAAAGTACCTACTGAAGTTCTGCAAAAAAGAAACAGATCAAATTCTTGAAAGATTCTTGTTAGAAGTCGATGTCCATGAAAACTAGGGTAGAAAGTACTCAGATTTCATAAACTCAAAAACATTGGGAACTTTTTAACTGTGGTATCTCCATTCAAGGCATGGTGAAGCAGAAATAAATGGTGAAGCAGATGGTTAAAAATTATCTACCTGACTCTTCAGATTTGGTCACCAATACGGCTAAAGCCATCTCGTGCAATGTCTCGAAACGAAATGGTGGTCTTTCACCAGAACGATACAGAAATAAATAATTATATGAAATAAAAATCGGAAACTACAAAGGATTTTTTCATCAATATAAATTATGATATTCTCCATATTTTTGTCGTCGAATTCCAGTTCACCTTTTCCTATACATTTGGTCATCTTATTAGTATTTGTGTTTTCTTCTTCGGAGTCCCTAGATGTTGCTTTCTTTCGTATTTTCTTTGCCTGTTCATTTTGGAGTGGTTTGAAGATTGGTTATTGATTTTACTTTTTTTGGATTTCGTAAGATTCGACCTTTGATCCACTGAATGTCTGGCCGCTAAGCTTCGCAAGGCGCTTCATATCACTAGCACTAGACCAAAGAAGACTTGCGTGGTAACGTGGATTTATCTATAATAGGGGTACTCCCGTGAAATAAATAAATAATTTTATTGCTATCTCATTCTAGCGCAGGCTAAATCCTATAGATGTATGTGTTTGTCTCTTTTTAGTGCCGCTTGCTTCCGTTTCATCGAGTTTCAAATCACAACGGTGATAAAGAAGTTTTCACTTCAAAAATGTTGCAGTGATACCGAACAGGTAGAAATATCATAACAATATAAGCATAAAAATATCACGACGTAGTTTAAGAATTCCAGCATTTAGGGTCCGCTCGATATGGCTGGAATAATTAAATCGAGGCAAATTAAGTTAAAATGCCATCTCTAATAGAATCTTCATGTGACGGTTTTTTCCTTGTTTAAACCTCGAGATAATTCTTTCCCGCAGAGATCGTGTCGAATCATTAGCTTTAATATCGTCAAAGGTAAAAACTACGTTCTTTATATCTTGCCACTTCAATAATTAATTAAAATATACCTTTATTAACAGATATTTAAAAATATACATTTTTAGGTAAAACTTAAAATACCTACACACGTATACCTACGGCTTAAAATAACGAATATTATGTAAACACCAGCGCAGACTTGTGAAAAATCAACGGTCTGTGCTGGTAATGCTTAATTATATTTCCAATTTTGAAAATAACAATTTTAATAGTTTTCAATTAAAATATTATATAATAATTCAAAATTGCTTTGATCGTTGCTGTCATTTTCGAAATTGGAACTGCTTATGTAATGATCATCACATAAGCAGTTCCAATTTTGAAAATGACAGCAACGATCAAAGCAATTTTGAATTAATTCTACTAGATTTCACACAGGAATGACTTGGGTGGTTTACTTATGGGAATGACAACGGAACATCACAGACAACCGAAATAGTATTTTTTAGTTTTGTAATTGTTTTTTTTGATGAATTTTTATAATTTTGGCGGTTATTTTGAAATTCTAGATATCTT
Organism: Limnephilus lunatus; assembly: GCA_917563855.2. NCBI lineage: Eukaryota > Metazoa > Arthropoda > Insecta > Trichoptera > Limnephilidae > Limnephilus > Limnephilus lunatus. Next base: position 99,892,148 of record OU830593.1, on the reverse strand, counting down.
AAACGATTATTTTTTCAAAAATGGTATAGGGTGTAAAATGGCCTAAAATATAAAATGGCCTGTAAAATGGTTTTCGAAAATTATATAATTTAAATATGTTGGATTTGATTTAAGCTCACTTCTAACCTTTCCTATCAAATTTGTAAAAAAACGGCGGATAAATGTGATGTCTAGAAGGCGTGTCAAAATGTGGAGCAGAATATTATTATGTATTATATTGTTTTAACGTTTTAGTATGCATGCATTAAACATAAATATTTATTACTGATAACACGGATTCAGACTTTTACTCTATTTATTTATTTATTTTATTTACGGACTGATAGTCCAATTACAATATAATAATAACACGAAAAAAAAAGAGAGAGATGACAATGAAAGGAGAGTAGGTACATATAGCTGAATAGCATTGATAAAATACATATAATATAAAAAGTATATATAGAAGGTAACTACAAGTAGCTTGGAGATGGATTTAAAAAGAATCACAATGCGTAACGACTGCCGAAAGTCATTTAGGCTTACACCAAAAAATTCAATGCTTTGATTTGCGTTGACAAGTCTCGAAATTCTGGATAAAGGAGAATGATATACATAATTAGTAGAATGTTGATTGAGGAACAGCAATAGGCCACTTGCATGGATTTCATAACGACTTGGAAAAAATCGGGTGGATAGATTTTTTTACTAAGATTACGAAAATGTTAGTAAAAATTTTTAGAAATGTATAGTTTTTTTTTTAAATGAATAAATCCATTGTTTGAGCTCGTGACGTCACTACATGAAAATTTCCCGTCTCCGATTATGTTCCCTTAATTTTGTAAAATTCCACACTGATTAATTTGTTTTTATATGGCAACACTTTGATTTCCGGCGAATTTTTGAATTTGCGTTTAACGTTCACTAGATTTATTGTTTGTTCTATGTGAACTTATCCTTTGGTTTGATTTTTTGATAAAGATGGCGGTGTTTCTACAGATGTTACGAAGAGAACCCCGTACAATTTATTGCTATTCGTGTGGAAAACGTTATTTTTTTTAAATGATTTTCGGCTATGTAATTATCGTTTTTTTGCACCCATTAAATTATGTCCCGTCTTTCCGGTTTATAAAAAATGGTCTGATTTTTCGGATTAAAATTTTAAAAAATCGCCAGGGTTTCAAAAATACGATTTAAAAATAAATAAAAATACAGAATGTCTAAGAATATTTGCCTAAACTGGATTTTTTTTTTAAATGTGATGCAAGTGGCCTATTCATTATTTCGGAAACTACGGGAAGGGATGTTGAACTGGATGAGTTCTAACAAAGCTGGTGTGTCAGTAATACTGTTGATAATTTTGAAGATGCATATTTACAATAATTAACTCATGAAGTAGAGTCGTATTCATTTATAATAAATAATGGATAAATATAAAATGTAGTAAAATATTAATAAAGATAGATGCCAAGATGAAATGAAAGTAGTTTAATACAGCATCTCTAAGTTTCAAGCATCTCGCCAGAAGAATGCCCCACCCTGTGACAGTATGTCGGATAAAGCAGGGCCGTAGCTAGATAGGCTTTATATTTATTTATCACAGTTTGACGATGGCCTTATATTTATTTATCGCAGTTTGACAATGGCCTTATATTTATTTATCACAGCTTGACGATGGCCTTATATTTATTCACCATAGTTTGACTATGGCTTTATATTTATTTAGCACAGTTTGATGATGGCCTTTGAACCGGAAACAGTTACCACAATAATAAAAACTAAAATATTTGCAGATCTTAATAATAACATTATTAATTTGTATTACTATTTTTACCTAGTAACACGTTCATGTAAAGATGTAAGTAAGTTTAAGAAAAATAATAAGAAATGTCCTCCTTCTAATGATATCCCTATTTTGACTATCCGACTGATAATTTATTTATATGTCACAGAATTATTCCAAATTTCCACCGCTCACCGCAAAGCAATTTGCAAATATTATTATTGTTAAATAGTATTGATTTTTCCGGTATCTTGACGTATTTTTATGGGGTTATTCCCTTTAATAATGAGGTTAACCATTAAAACACCAATTAACTAATATTAACCATTATTCATACAAAAAAACATTTTGATTTTTCTATTTTTAAACTGACAATTTGTGGTGGAAATCAATTATAATGATTTTAGAAAACGATTTAAAACGTTTTACCACTTTATTTTTGTTTTTGACGGTTACTGGTTTCAGCGTATCATGGCCATGGTACATTTTTTTTTACCCTATACAACTTTCGGGGAGGGGTATCCGGGGTGGTAAACAACGATTTTATTTATTTAAATAGAATCATGGCAGAAACCAGTAAAGACAAAAATAAAAGTTTAAAATCGTTTTAATAAATCACTCAAATTTTGGATTAACGCGATGATAATTCATTAATATATAAACTCTCAGAATTTTTGCCAGTTGTTTTTTTTAAGCTAAGGGAAGAATAAACAACAACATGATTCGAGGTTAATTTAGTATTTAATTTTATAATTTTAAAAACTTTCTTCTTTGATCCACGTACGCAATTGATCAATTTTCGGACAGGTTTAATCCAGATACTGATGCATTTTTTCAGACTGGTAAAATATTTAATTCTCTAATAATATTTTTGCAATGGAATTGTAGTCGCAGATATATTGACTGGGAATAAATCTGTGTACCTACTGTAATCAATAATTTTATATACGTTTCAAGTTGACACAACTATTTCGAAACATTGGCATTACATTGGATTGGGACATTGGACTGACTTACTCTTTGACTTCTGATATTCTTGTTGATTAGAATCGTTCCTATGGCCTTGAGTTCCTGGTTGTAATAACTGCACAATCACACATCAAACTTATACACACCAAGGGAGTACCAGAGGTTCACTGGATAGATTTCTTAGTTGAGTCGATATTAAATCCACTGAAAAATCGCAATATGAGTTGATCACTCACTGCACGGATTCCTTTATTAGACTCATTGTTCCATGGTTAATTGATGCAAATGTCCACAAATAGATAAATTGGCCACACACTGTCAGATAGGACCGCCTCTGTGGTTGAGGGGTAAGGCTCTTGACTCGCAATCCGAAGGGCGCGGGATCGAATTCCGGCGTGCCCAAATCAATTGTACTTGATTGTGTTGTGTTATTTCACAATTAATTCATTTAATACAATATATTTATAGTAGGTATATTTGCGGCACGTCCCGAGTGGGAGATACTCTCAGTACCGCCCTGATCTTAGATCAGAATTCAGAATTGAAATGGCTTTAGCAATGTTTGATGACTAGATCTGACTAACCAGGTACATCCCCACATTTCTCTTCCACATATCCTACACTTCTCCACTACCATCAGCCACACACCATACCCCAATTGGGGATGCCATATTCTCACAGGCTCCAGACGGGAGCAGCTGGGACTTTTGTGATATATTTATTTGTGAGGGACAGGTACTTGGATGGCAGGTTGGGTGGAGAAATTTAGATTTACTTTGTTTCATCAACAAGAATTCCACTACGAATTATTAACGAAGATAGTAATTCGAGCTTTTGTTTTAAACACATATGTTTTTCAAACGTATTTTCTAATGTTGTTTATAAAAATTAATAATGAGTTAAATTTTTTTTTAACGTGATCAATTCACAAAAAAAATACCTTTTCAATTAACGATATGGATCCGGCCCTGCATATAGGTGTGCTGTAACAGTGGTATTGTTGTGCCTCGGACGATTGTTGTTTCTACCTGAACATCTCAGGGGGCCATCCACCTTACCTGTATGGGTGATCGTATTCCAACACGGACACACAGACACACACCCTTGCAGAGACTACGCACCACACACACCACGACCAGAGCGAGAGGCCCCGATAATGTACGAGTTTTTATGTGGCCTTTTATTTTTATTGATATGCGTGCATCATTGGCTGAATTGAGTCGGATACGCATGTAAAACTGGTGACACGAAGGATGTACAAATCTATGTCATATCTGAAAGTATAAAGGTTAGGAGTTTGTAGAAATTAATCGAACCAAAAGGTTGCAGGTTACGTGTTTGATCTTCATCAGGTCAAAATATTTCGGCTTTACAATAAAATTCAAATAAATGGAATATTACTGAGCATATCCCCTTTAAATTTTATAATTCGAAATGAATATATAATTTTTTAAATACGTAATTTTTTAATGGATTGTTAAAAAAAAATTTAATGGCTCACCTAACGTTTTTTTCTAACTAAAATTACAGATAACGAAAAAAAAACACAAGGGAAATATTTTATTAGGAAAATGAATTATAAATGTTATCGCCAAATCATTTTTTTGTCGTTTCATGTAAAAAATAATTACTAAAAAATTCTCAAAGTTTTATTTTTTTTCAAATTGATTCCAGAAACTTTGGATTTATAAAGGTGTGCGTTTTGATTATTATTTGCGGTTAACTTAAAGTTTGGTGTTTTCTCTTTCTATAACCGCTTAGATCACATTTCTAACCATGATAATAAGGGGGGCATATCGATTTGTATGAGACCTATATGAGTTGTTCCGAAAACCGAACAAATTAGCCTGAAAGGATAAGAGTTCCAGAATTATTTAGGCATTTGTTTTGAAAATTACAATGTTCATTGGAAGCTTTAATTTTACTGCAAATATTCATTTCTTATAGCAAAAATGTTTAAGACACTCGTGGATCAAGGACATGCAATTTGATAACGAGCCAATATATGGTACATAAAGACGTAGAAGCCAGCTTAGCCAAAGAAGGAAGAGGGGAAGAATGCTGGCACCGAGCGCTCAATATATTTTTTGGTTGTTATAGTGCGATCATATTGTGATAACTTGGCGACAATTTCAAAATACCAGATTCATATTAAGAAACAGAGCCTTAATATTTCACTTCGGCTATTTTTTTAGGATCGTGTCAATGCGATTTTTCGATGGATCAATATCACCCACTTCTCCCTGATTGTACGATGTTTCAGTTTCAGTGAGACTTTATCAGTATGTTTGATGATTTAATGATTGTAGGCGGTTCTGAGGAAAATACTTCCCCTCGTGGCCTATGTCGTTTTGGGAATATTAAAGTGACGGACGTATGAATCCATCCCTCCATTCTCATCAAAAGTTCTCCCTCAACCAGACTCTCCCTAACCGGCCTGCCACGCTAGTGGCCATAAGCATCCACCGCCAAGACCCGGATAAACCTCATCCCACCAAATGTAGCGAATCACTTGGGGTGACCTGTTACAGAGATTTTGATTATCTAATAAATGGTTCCCTGGACTGCGGTACCTAATTTTAGGTTTCAAGTATCTATACCTTTTTAGTTTTTTCTTATATTCCTAGTTATTATTATTTTATTAGTCGTAGGTGTAGGTACATAAAGCGTAAAATAACATTTATTTTTCCAATTTCTTGTGCTTTTTTGGTGACCGGACAACTCGGAAAGAATTCAACTCAACAACCTTAGAAAAGTCATTAAAAGTGATGAAAAAAATATATTAAAAAAATTGTTGAATTGGTTACGTTAGGTTAGGTTATGGGCTATTTTTTAATTATTTTTTTTCAAAGCTTTTCATGACTTTTAAAAGAGATATTCAGTTGAGTTAACATAAGCATTCTTCATTTTTTCTCTTCACTTAGGTATTCTTTTTCTCATAAGTACAAAATTGTGTATTTATCTAAAGCTTATATGATAATTCTCATAATTACAAAATTGTGTATTTATCTGAAGATTATGTGAGGAATTCAATTGTAACACATTTTTTCCTTCTTTAAATAATATGTTATATACTTAAACAATTTTTTAAAAAATGTATGATATGAACTAAATTTGTCAATTTGACTAGCCTAAAACAGGATCCATTCATAGTTGGCTAATCAAAGTTTCCACATATGTTTAATTGTATAATTTTTATCTGAAATAAATTTATTATTATTAGTTGATTCTGAGTTGTCATGGAACCGCTTTTTTACTTACTTTCTTTGTGAGTTATTACTAGCAAATCAATAAGTACATTTTAAAGATGGACGTGGCGTATGTGTCTTCTTTTCGATGTTCTGTTGTTTTTCACCAATACCGAAGACTTGATTGGAATCCTTTGAAAATGTAGGACCAACTTTCAAATCACTTTCATTTTCAGACATTTTAATCTAGTGCTATTTGGCTCTAGAAGTCTCTGCGCAACCCTGGTGTAAAGTTGACTGGTTACTGATATTATAAGATCTTAAATTATGTATATTTAAAGAATCGCTTGTTTATTTACCTACCCTTACCCAGTGGAGCTTAAAGCTTCAAAAGTACCTGCCTTCATTTAATATTCCATTTAAATAAATCCCCCCATTCAGCGGGTACAGTGGGTTAGAATAAACCCGAGCAATGTTACGTTTGTCAAGTCAGCGAGGAACGTGTGGCCAAGAAATACAGCCTGCGTACAATAGGCAGAACGAATCCGATGGCCCCGCTGCCCAAATGAGCCTTGATTTATCCATTTTAAATTAAGCCGCATAGAACTCAATCCGCATTCAACTCGTGCGCAGTCATTAACATTATTTTTATTTTATTTTTTGTATATTTTTCAATATTATCATTTCTGTTATTGAAAAAATTTCCATGCACAGGGGTGGAGTATGAAAGAGGTGGACAAAGTTCGACCAGATATAATATTTTTTCATAATGGCGCACTTTTACATTCATAGATGAAAACTATAAGATAGAAGCCTTCGAAATGTGGATATTTTACGTATACACCACATTTTTTAAATAATTTATCGTTTGTCTACGTACTAGCCCCGTCCGGTAAAATTTACACTTATGATCACTCCGGATAATTCTCCAGACAAGAGCAGTTTTTATTACATTAGCTCCACACAGTGGGCCCCGGGGGAAAATCCATCAGGGCCTATCTCATCTTTGGGGTTGCTGTGTGGAGAGACTTTTTATGAAAAGTAAGGAGAGGAATGGCTGAGAAGGAAAAATATATGAGGGAGTGACATGTCATTGGAACCCATCTTAGTTATTATTTGTAAATCCTTGTGAACTGTTTACTGTTAAATTAACTTATACCTAATGTACCGTTTGTTTATATAATAAAAATAAAAAATAAGCACGTCCATTTGGAGTGGTAGATACCCTTAGTATCGTCCTGATAACTTCCAATAAGAATGGAAACATTGCTTACAATGACTTTAGCCGGGTATCTACTCAGTGATTCAGTGAGGCTATGGAATCCTTAATTGGGGTATGTTTTGAAGCTGAAGGGTATGGGGAATGGAAGGAGATACAAAAGAGGAAAATGTTGAAGTACTGAAAGTAACCAAAGCAAAGCATCTTGTCCAGCTAGAGAAATCGGCACTAACCTTCCTCAACACGACATTAATGCCGTGTCTTTCAAAACGAACTCTTTAGAATTAAGGGAAATTATAATTTAAACGATATTATCATATCATAAATTAACATATCTGAATATTTATTTACTGAAAATCATCTAATTCCCACCTGATTTCTGCTGCAAGAGCTTATCAAGGAGATACCACACAACTTCCGAATTGAAAAGCCACAATGGATAATAGATCATTACAAAATAATCGGCCTAATGAAAGGACCCTACCAGAATGTATATAATGTCCATACCGTACTACCGAGGTGGCCTACCGGATCAAAGGCCCTTCGAACTAAACTTTATATCAATATTCCTATAAAACCCATACTTTGTATTCTTCCGTTGTTAATATTTTTGAATTACGCTTCCCGAGGAATGCTATAAAGCTGCTTCAGTTTGTAATATAAAATTTCTTGGGTAGATACATTTCATGCACAAAGGTACAGGTTATGTCCGTAGACATTTCCGATGTGAATTATTATTCCCTCTTTTGTATTGTTCAATTTATCCAAATCCTCGTATACAGATATGTAGAGAGATTAAAGATTACATACTCCATTGAGTAAAATCACAATAAACAACTATTATCCGAAGATAAGTATTTGTGGATAAATGTTTGATACAGTAGCCTGTATTTCTAAGCTTTATTAAGATACACGAAAAACTATAAATTACGTAAATATTGAATAAGGCTTATGTAAGAAAACATGATGTATTTGTAGAATTGATGCGTTGATTACATAACCGTAATAATCTGATTACTTTGCAAAACTAATTGCATTAATGATAATGATGATCATTATTGAACGAAATTTTGCATCTGTAACTAAAAATATACATGTTCACAATGGTTTATAAATTAGAAAAGAACATAAATTTTACAATGAAAAATAATATACACATAAACAGTAGGTAATATTTAAAAGTTATAAGTTAAGGCTCGTCATAATCCGCGTCACTAGACTAGCCTAGTAGACACATGACGGCCGGCGTAGTCTAGTCGTAAGGCGCTTGACTCGCACATCGAAGGTCGCGGGATCGAATCACGGCGTGGCAAATAAATTTCATTTGATTAATTTGTGTTATTTCACAATTTATTCATTTAAAATAATATATATAGTATATTTGCGGCACGTTCCAGAGTGGAAGATACTCTCAGTATCGCCCTGGTGTAAGACCACCATTCAGAATTGAAACGTTACTTGAAATTGCATTAGCCGTGTTTGGTAACCAGATCTGAATAGCCAAGTACTTCCCCACCTTCCTCTTCCCTATCTCCTTCCCTTCCTCACTACATTCAACCTCACAATATACCCCAATTGGGGATGCCATGGTCTCACTGGCTTCAGACGGGAGCAGTTGGGACTCTTGTGCGGTATTCATATAAAAAAATAAAATTTTAAAAAAGCCTGTGTTGAGGCCGTCATTTTGAAAGTTAATTTATAATACCTATGAACATACCTACACTTGTATTAAAATATATTCACTCAATAGTTTGGTTGCATTAATAATTTAGAATTTGGGTGAGTGCAATGGTAAAGGCCCTGCCATTACTTTTGGGCTAATTTTTTACCAATGTAATCTTTGAAATTGTTTTGTGAATCACATTTTTATTGCATCTGGAAGAATGTTATAAAGTCTTGTCGCAAGGTGTCTATAGTTTCGTTGGCCAAAAGTAGTATGCGTTTCAGGTATTGTACCTAGCATTATCGAATTTGTTAGCAATATATTTCCGCACAAACCTGAAAAAACTGTCGACGTTGAAAAAACAAGGTAGGTAGAATGATTCTTCTATCTTATCGGATGAATTGCAGTCTTTATCACAAAGACGACATATGTGATTGCTGTATTTCTTCTAACCGGTGTTTTAACGGAAGATGCTCCGAAGTCATTGATCACTTCAGCATCGGTGCACAGTTGGGAGGCATGCCAAACGCGTGCCCGAAATTTGAACGCGACTGATATTCGACGCCTGAGAACCCGTCGTTTTACGACTTGTCGAATGACTTTCCGGCTTTTGTGTCACCTCCATCCTACAGCATGGGTCTCTTCAAGACCTATCCTCACTCCTTCCTTTTCATAAAAATACCATCAAACTCCTAGCCTAAAACTAAACTAAAGTTGAAGAAACGAAATGGCTTTCAGTGTGGAGTCGAAAAAACACAAACCCTCGGACAACGTTTTACGTGAATGAAGAATAAGGTATGTGCCAAAATACCGAGTTGTTTGGTGGTCTGTCCTCTCTACCGTTGGTTGTGGACAGTTTAAAAATGTAGGTACCTAAGTGTAGATAGATACCTATGTGGTTAAACACATTGATTTTTTTGGCAATTTAATTGAAATATTGTAAGCCACAATATAAACGGTGTTTAAGAACATTCATGAATTATTACATTCGATCATTATTTTCTAACGAATTCAGCGTGTCAGTGTTCATTAAGTTAAGTTCGTTTCAAGTTTTTCACGTCGATACACGTCACCTTCAAATCGAGAATAGCCGTTGAATTGGTCATTTAGATTGTCAGCATAATATGGCCGTCACAACATAATATCCATTATACACACAAAAAAAACACTGATTCTTCCGTTTTTTATTTTAAATAATCCAGAAAACTCCTGATTAAATTAGACATCAAAGATAAATAAGAAAACTTTAAAAACTTCTCACTTATATTATTTTTTTAAAGTTCCAGAAAACTTATAAATTTATTTAAATGGCCACGTTTATGACACCGCTATACTCTTATTGGTTTAGTATAGCTTTCGGTGAAGATTTTAAAGTTAACACGAAAAGTGTTTTAGGTAAGGAATATTAAAATACGTCTTCAAAGACGCAAAATACCGATTTGTATTCAGCTACCGATGCCGAACGTTTGTCAAATGTAAATACTCTTCGAACACCCGAACTATCAATAATTATGCTCGGTCCGAACAACCAGTAGCTGCCATTAATTATACCAACAACCTGTGAGATATCTCGAATGTTATCCAAAATAATAAACTATAGGAATAACATTCTAATTTAGATGTGTCGCGATACCCTTTGGAGTTTTGGAATTAAATTTATAGGTGGTACCAAAGGTTAAACACACGCCGCGTGGGTGGGGTACGTTGTTCCGGACTGTACTTGTTCCTAAGACACGGGAAAATAAATATAAACAGAATACATTGAGGATTCTCAATGATAAATTGGGTGACATTACATCGAGCCGAGCCATGCCTTTCGAGATTTCGAGAATTATGAGCCAATCTAGATGATCTTGTGTAGTTCTTTTGTAAAGTGAATATACAAGCTCGTCGAAAACAATAATCACAGTTTCGAAATCGTGTGCATGTTTATCATGAGAAAAATATTAACGTAAAGAGTCCCTGTACGATTTTGAACCAGCTGTATCAGTTGTAGTGATGCAACAGAACTCTGCTTCCGCTTCCGTTTCTGCAGAAGTTCCGAAAGTTTTTTCACTTCCGTTTCCGTTTCTGGTTCCGCTAACTTTATAACAGAACTCTAAACGAAGAATATATAAGGCTTAATGTACGAAGAACACCGAAACAGACTCAAAGGTGTTAAAGAAGCCAAATTACTTTTTATTAAATTTAATTTCGAGTACTAAAAGAACAAAATAAAATTTAATTAAACAAATCTTAAAAAATAAAATTGTGCTTTTTCTTCGTAGTACTAACAGTTCTGCTTCCGGTTCCGCTTCTACTTCCGCTTCCGCTAAGATCTATTTTTGACATCTGTTTCCGTTTCTGCTTCCGTTAAGACACTTCCGTTGCATCACTAATCAGTATGTAGTTTAGTATTGATGATTTCTGAAAGTGACCCAGCGGCAGATTGAGGAAGAGAAGGAATGACAATGTGGAAGAAGATTGGAGATGAAATTGTGGAGAAGGCTTCATCCCAGCCTTGAAAATACCATCTTAATGGTATCACAAAAAACTTAGTACGGCAAGAAAGAGCCCATGTACAACGGTGCTAAATCATGTTGGCTATTATTGTAGTGAAGTGATAAAAATAACTTTTGAAAATTCTTAATCAATTAATAATTTCTTAATCATCTTCCTCTTTACTAGCATTTTATTTCAATTAGATTGATAGATTGACTTGGGTTGCCAAGCATTCAGGAATATTTTAGTATTAGTTTCTTCATTCTTTTTCACCATCCAAAAATTAATTCAATATGCTGTAAAAATAAGTAAAATGTATCACGTGTAATATTCTTACGGTCTTAGCTTATTGTGTAGGAGTGAAAATAGATATATACTGATTTAATCAAAACGATTTTTTTATTAATAAGTGTCTCTGTAATTGTACTATGTGAAATCAATTTAATTAAAGTGGGTATCCAAGTTATAAGTCTTTCAAATTAAAAACTTAATTTGAATATTTAATGAAACAATGTTGTCCTTACTTTATGAAGAACTCTAACGGAAATATAAAATTACATTCACCAAAATATTGAAATGGAAAATGTCCGAAAGCCATCGTATTATTGGTATTAATTTATCTTCCTTGTCTATTATTCGTAGTGATAAAAAAGCTAACAAATAAAATCACAAAGAAAAATCTAATTTGTAAGGTTTTTTCAGTTTTTCATTTTCTTAATTCTCTTCAAATACGTTTTTCTTTGTTTAAACTATTATCACATATTTGACAACTTTAAGTAAAGCCTTATTGTTTACAGACATATTTCATTGTTTATTATTCCCAGACCACTTTCTCGATAGGAGGAAAACAAATATTCAATGTAGGCAATATCACTTGTCTATCGAATAAGTAATTAGTACTGGCGCCACTATCTGTGACCGGTGGATATCCAAAATATTATTTTATCCGAAGTAAAAGCTGCACAGGTGTGTAAGTCAATCAAAAGCTCCATTGGGAAATGTACCTTTTGATCGGGGACAGAAGAGCGATATTACCGCGCATCTCGCAGCTTCCACAACTGGTTTTACCTTCGATTCCTCTGATGTGCTCAAAAGCCAAACGCCCACGGAAGTTAATAATGTTATTTCTTGAACTAGACAATATTTCAATATTACAAATCGGAAAGAGAGTCGATACAGCCAAGACGCAGGTAAATAAAAAAATTGAGTACCTAAGAAAGATATTATAAGTACATGTAAGATGTCAATTGAGCTTACACAAGATAAAAAGAATAAATCTTTGCAAAGGAATTCATTCACGACTAAAAAAATGTAAGATTTATCTATTAAGCAGATGTGAAAATTGAAAACCTCTTCAACTATTTAATTAAATATCACAGCATCTCTTAACATCGCAACCATTTTAATTTTCACTTCGTAAAATTATTTTTGTCGTGGTTGAAATATGCGTTTATTGTAATTAATTCAATTTGAGAAGCGGGTATGGGTGCCGGCACGGGAACCAACTTGGATAATCAACAACCCTGCCATAGGTCCCCCCAAGTTGTTTGGTGACTTAGTAGAGGTGCCCGAGTTCGTGAAGTGGGGCTAACCAATGAAGATCTTGACGACGGATGCCTTTGACCACGTACGGCGTGGCGACCCGGATCGGGAGATACTTGTTGAGGGAAATCTTTTGACCTCTCCAGCCGGACTCTTTCAACCCATTGCCTATACTACAGTGGGAGGAATGGATTCATACGTCCGTCAGATTCCTACCGTCTCCTCGGATCTATGACAATTGATCCGACGACAGCAGATCCCCTAAAAGATTATTTCTTCAAGTAAGCATGCAAAGGAGAATATACAGCCATACAACCAAAGTTGATATACTTATATTTGCAGGCGTCTTGAGTGGAAATCCACTGTACAAATATTTTTACTAACAATAATTCGAGACCCCGAAGAAGCAGGCGGTGAGGCTATACGGCCGAGTAACACAATTCCATTCTCCAGTGAAGACGATTAATAACGCTAGAGTTTCCATAATATGAAACTACGAAATAGATTGCATCATAAAACATATTTGGTGGGGAAAATTTTTTAAAAAAAAACCACTATCTTTTACAACTTTTCTCTCACGATTTAATTTTTAATAATACCTATAAATAATATTTTTTACATAATGTTTCATACACTCTGCTAATAAAGCAGATCCTTGTGTTTGGAGAGTACAACGTATATATTATAACAACTTTTAGAAAAAAATTACAGAGTAATGTGTAATAATAATAACTAATTTTCAATGTGGATTCCTAATCTAGCTCAAGTTATCAAAGAAATTTATTTTTTAAAGCCTATTCAGGAAATGTTATATTTAAGATGTGTGATTTAGAACTCAATAAAGATATGTTTATCGTAGAAAGCAAACACTTTGTGGCTTGACATTATATAGAATGAAACAAGTACAAACATTATATAGAATGAAACAAGTTTAAACCAAGTACTTGTTTCATTCTAATGTTTACATAATATTTACATGTTTACATATGTTTACATAATATATGTATGTATTTTAACATATAAAAATATACATATAAAAGTTTATATGTTTATTGTCCTGAAGAAGGTTGAGTTCAACCGAAACCGGTCGACGAATATAAATAAAAATAAAGTGGTTTTTAAACAAAGTACTTGTTTCATTCTATAAAGATATGTTTTGTTAACAATGTATGTTGTTTAATTAAAAACCTAATATATCCATATTTTACTAAAAAAATATCAATCTTAAAAATAGGACTTCGTCAAAAAGTCAATTTTTAGCTTACTAATGAGGTTCACCGACAACGTTAGCTATCTTAGAATAAAATTCATCCAAGATCTTTCTAATACTTATTGGAAAATGTTTATTTATGTTGAAATCATCAGAAAAATTTGGTGGTGTTTATGAAGCTCAAGAACCATTATAATAAGCTCTTAGATTTGTCCTATGAAGATCTGTTACTTTATTCGACGCAAGTCGAGGGGTAAGTCTCATGACTAGCAATCCGAAGTTGGCGGGGTCAAGTGTGGGCATAAATTTTTTTTTTGATTAATTTGTGTTATTTCACAAATAATTACTCTTAGTATCGCCCTGGTGTAAGACCTCAATTGAGAATTGAAACTTTGCTTGAAATGGCTTTAGCCTTGTTTGGTGACCAGAACTGAACATCCCCACCATTCAATTCCCCATCTTAGTCCCCTCCCCACTACCTTCAGCCTCACAACATTCCCCATGTTGGGGTTTGCGATAATCTCACTGTTAATACAGACTGGAGCAGTTGGGACTCTTGTGTGGTATTCACAATTCTAAATATGAGCAAATGACCATTGTCATACCAGGTACCTATACCTACCAGGAGAGCAGGTGTATCGAAGAGATACGGTAACTACCTGCCAAAGAACCACTTCGCAATAGTAAAATAGCGGCCAGCCCACGCAGTTGACATAATGTATAAATTTAACTTCCGTATCATAGATTCAACTTCAACATCAAATCGTCTGCGTTGACTTATAAGGCGATATGTATTATTATTCGTTTTACGATAGGCATTTTGGACGCTGCATGCAAATGTTTATTTATCGTTATTATTTCGGCCCATATGGTCGGGTTAACGGAAACAAACAACTCGGTTTAATGAAGTTCTTTATTGTTTCTTTCACGAAAGTTGTTGTTGTGTTTTTTTAAGGTGAATTTCGCACTCTTGTTCCAACTTAAATATCTCTAATTAAATCATAAATATCTCGAAGTTAATTTTTTTCATAACACCCCCCCCCCCCCCCCCTCCCCATACACACAAACTCTGCTTATTTATGGGGGTAAATCATATACATACATATATTATGTAACTAATTATGGTATAAAATTTATGTATCTTTTTGTAAATAAAATTTTAAAAAACTACTCCCAACGTCTGAAGTCATTTCCAACAATTATTGGATTATATTTTGGGGCTTAAGGCTCAGTTCCCGGCCCCAAAAAGAAGAAGATGGAGATATATGAAATTACGAATGTTAGAAGAGCGAGCTAACATTTACAGCGATAAATTTGATGCAAAAATTACGAAAATCTTAAAAAAAAACACGACTCGTTAAAAATAGAGCAAAAATCTCACAATAATGGTCTTTAATTTTATTTAAAGAAACGCTGTGAATTTTTTCATGCATATAACTTGTAAAATAACCGAAACAAAGTGTTTATAATCATTTTTGGAGCATACTTTGCGATTTTTTTCTATCGAGAGAATTTTATATAATTTGCGTTTCGGCGCCACAAATGTCTAGATATTATCTTCAAGAATAACATATATTTTTTTAAGAGCTTAAAAACATCAAATGTTTAAGAGAGGTTTGCAAGAAATCGGTTGAAATTCGGAGAACCGCCTCTTAAGGCCCGGTGTATCCGCTCAAAAAGAAGAAAACGGAGAGATATATAAAAAGAAGAAGACGGAGAGATATATAAATACGAATGTTAAAGACAGCGCGCTAATATTAAAAACTATAATTTTTAAGCGAAATTTAGACTCGTTTAAAATAGAGCAAAAATCTCGCAGGGATTGTCTAAAATAGCATAAATAAACATTGTGAATTTTTTCATCCGTATAACTTAAAAAGTAACTGAAAAAAAAGTGTTTATAATAATTTTCGGGCATGCTTTGCGATTTTTTACTAGTAAGGGAATTACATATAATTGCCAAATTGGCGTGGGGAATGTAAAGATATTATCTTCAAGAATAACTTTTTTTTTTTTAAGATCTTTAAATATGTAATAAATCGGTAGAAATACGGGGTTCTGTGGCTTAATGTAGTGGGTAGGGGAAGGAGATGATAAAGAAGAGGTGGGCAACTTCTTGTCTATTCAGGTCTGGTCAGCAAAACAGCTAAAGTCATTTCAAGCTACGTTTCAATTCTGAATGGTGGTCTTTTACCAAAGCGATACTAAACTTTTTTTCCGCTCTGGAAAGTGCCACCAATATTAGACTGACCTGTACATCGTTTTAGTAAGATTAAGAAACAATAATAAAGTAAGTTTAAGAAAGAGATGGTTTGGGCATGTAGAGCGAATGAATGATGAAAAGAGTGTAAGGAAAATATATGACGGAAATGTGAATGGTAAGAGATGTCGGGGACGTCCGAAAAAGACACGGCACGATCATGAATTAGATATTTGAGCCGCGCCATGTCAAGAGTCAGAATAGAAGAAGAGTATGTATGAGACGATGTATGAATGTGAATGAGGCAAGGAGTGTGTGCCAAGACCGAGATGTTTGGTGGTCCGTCCTCTCTGCCCATCCCTACCGGAAACGGCGTGATGGTTAGTTAGTTAGTTTACATAATTTTTTTAATTAATTAGTTATTGTGAAACAACAACAATTAATTTAATAAGAATTATTTGCGCCCGACGGGATTTGAACCGGCGACCTCCGGATTCGTATTTAAGATAATATATGTACCTAGAAATGTCACAGGTTTTCGATCGTCTGTTGGGTAAGATACTTGTATAGCAGTTGAACGTAGCGGCTCGGTATACACGGCGGGTACCGACTTAACGCCCTTTTCAAAATAAAATTTCTTGGTGGATTTTTAGGGGGTTAACTCGTTAAGTGCCAATCACTCCCATGGGCTGACCAATCTAATGTTTTACTTTGGTAACAAACGCTGAAAATGTTACAAGTGGAAACAAATTGGATTAGGATCTGAATTAATAGAATAGTACTGCCGTAAATATATGTTAAGTGTGTGTAAAATAAATAGGAAAGGGTGACAAGCAAAAATTTTTTTATTAAGGAAGAGATCGGTAATATCCAAATTACTATAAACACGAAAAAAAATTATAATTCCTACCAAAACGCAAAGATATGAAATTAAGTTAAAAAAAAAGTTTACTAAAAATACTAATGTCGGTTGTAAGTACGTCCTGCGAAACCATAGTTTAAGGAGCACTGCTTCTTGAATTTGCCCTGAATTTAAGGGTCATTTTCAAAATTGGAACTGATTGTATGAAGAATTTAGACAAGCGATAAAGAACCTATCTATAATATGAGATTTACGCAGAAAACTATTTAAATTGTTATTTTCAAATTCGAAACTGATTTGTTAAGAATTCTGACTATCCCATTATATTTCACGGGATTGCGTTAGTTTTTCTGTAATTTACTATCGTAGTATATTAATATTTTTCAATATTGGCTTTGAACGCACAAAGGAAAATGTATTTAACAGATTTTTTGAAAGCCTATTGTTGTTATTGTCACTCTTAAATTAAGTTCCAAACCAATAAATATTACGATTACCATATTCAAGTTAAGTATCAATTTGGAAGTTGTCAGGTATTAAAAATATATATGTAGTTTTTTTTATGAAATCAGGTTATGCTAAGGCGAATGATAATTATATGGTGGAGGAGAGAGTCGAGAGGAAAGAGAGACGCAGATACTTTCATATTTCGTCTTTTGGAATACAGTGGACGTGTTATTTATTGAAATGGCATTGCCGGTTTAGGGTTGCCACAAAATCTTGTAAAAAAATGAGGAAATCTGTAGAAATCAAAATACACAACCATTACGCAAAACTCGTAACCCTAATATAGTCTTAATTCCAGTTGCATCGTAAATAGTATTAATGTTTGAAGTGAAATATTTCAAATGTGTAAGCCATTTTGGAAGACGAGTGTGCGTAACGCCGCCCCGGGAACCATTTATTGGATAAACAACATGCCTCTGCCATAGGTCACCCCAAGTATTTCACTACGTTTGGGACTTAGCAGGGGTGCCCGGGTTCATGAATTGATGATGTGTCTACCCAACTAGTGCCTGGAATCAGAATCCTACGACTTTTCGCCTTGCACCGCAGTTAGACACACTGACCCCCGGATTCCTACCCACCCCTCGTACCTGTTTCCTACCCAGAAATCTTTCTTCCTTTCCTTAAAAAGCCCTCCACACAGCATCCCCTAAGATGACATAGGGAAATCATTTTCCTCAGGGCCTCCTGTATGGAACACAATCGAGTTGCATCAATATTTAAAAAGTTAGTTTAAAGTTAGAAATGTTGCCATCGAAATGGCTTCGAATTTTTCATTTCAATATACAACAATTGATTTTATGGGTGTCAACACTGTTCAAATCCGCAAGATTTCTTTATTGTCTTTGTATGACGTTCATGGAGTTTTTGGGGGATATATGTTATTTTACAGTTACGCTGTAAAAACGATAATAACCTTTGTGGAAAGATGATATTATTTTGTGGCCGAATGCGGGCTATTTCACTGCTAATTCTGCCTATTACACGCGAGACAAAACTGTATGTACAATAATGTACATCCTTAGATTGTTTCCGTTACATAAAAATGCAATTTTATTTTAACGTGGTTCACTTCACAAACGACATGATTTCTGATATGATATAAAATCATTTTATTTCAGTTGCATTATTTTAATACAACAATAATAATCATCATTGATAATCAAAACATGGGTTGTCAGAATTTTTTTTTAAATTATTTTCTCTTTAAACATTTCGTTCCTTGGTGACGGATGACATCTGACAGCTTTACCAATCCGAGTTTAAACTCTCAACATCGCCATCGCAGTGGTAAATAAAAGTATAGTTTTTATTTTGTTTTGAAGAGTTTTATTTTTCAATGTACATCTGTTACTTAAATTTTAAATTTTCTGCGACCGGTTTCGACACCGATGTTTCCAAGTTACGTTGACTTCTCCCACCTTTCTCCCACTCCTCCAAAATTGCCCCTTCCACTACCCCCCACCTAATTAATTATTGTACTTGTATAGAATTTTTAAGTTTGTTTTAAGTTTGCTCTTGTATGACACGGATGTGTCGAAACCGGTCGCAGAAAATTTAAAATTTAAGTAACAAATGTACATTGAAAATTAAAACTCTTCAAAACAAAATGTCTATAAATTGTTACATAGTTAATGCCCAAAAAATACAAAAAATTGTAAAGTTTTTAGTTAACTTTTATTTAAAAGGTTTTTAAAAAACCATTTGTGCAAGAAATTATAAAAAAGTTACTTTAATTTAACTATTTTTAATACAATTGCCCTTACATAGGAAAATTTTATATAAATCGACTTTGTAAATATAAATTGATGATAAATATATAATATTGTCCCATCAACATGTATAGATAACTATAAGGGACGTGTGGGATTGCAGTAACTTCCCCAATACTCCAATAATAAAAAAAATATTCAAGGTATGGAGGGAGATTTTTGCCATCCTTATTTGGCAGCATTGTTAAATTTGGGTTATCTGGCTCTGCTTGTCTGATATCGGCGTTACAAGCTACAAGCCCCGCTTGTCACTGCGGCGAGGCGGGGCTAGGCGGGACGAGGCGGACGAGGTGTTAAATGATGGACTCCTTAACTCCTGCTAGGAGGGGAGCCTGGCGCCTATCCGACCACGCGCGATGCTGTGCTGGACCTCAGGTGGGGAATTCGTATTGTTGGACAACTATAGTATCTAAGAAATGCTAAAATTGATTGATTTCCTAAGTATTATTTTGTAGTATCCATGGCTTTTCATGCAGGCATGGACTCGGAAGAGTAGAAGAGCAATGTTTGCAAAAGGGCAATTGGAAATTAGTGAACTATTTGGTGGAGCGGGAAGACTTTTTTTAACATTATCTCCACTGATTCCTATCCAGACTTCTATCTGGAGGTAGGGGTCTCTAGGAGTAACGGACTTATTTATCCATCCCTCCCATACGATGTACTTCTTGAGAGTTCTGCTGGAGAAGTCAAAAATCTCCCTCAACCAGTCTTTATCAATCCAAAAGCATCCACCCTCAAGACCTAGGCAAACCTCACCCCGTGAACCCGGGAACCGGGCAACCCTGCTCACTTAGGTTGACCTAAGGCGGGGGTGTTAGTTATCCAACAAATGGTTACCAGGGCGGCGGTACCCATATCCTCCTTCCAGTTTGTAAGATTTCAGGTTCTGCAGACAAAGTCCGACAAGTCATTTAGAATCTAAAAGTAAAAGCTTGAAAAGGCTCGAACTATCTTTATTTACTAAGATTCTTTATTATTATTATTCTTGGACACTAAACCTAGTACTGGCACTAAAGATATGGGATTTGCAATATGGGAATAATTATATAGATACTAGTAGTTCTGTGAACAGTAAACCTCGCGTCCAAAAAAAGTATGATATATCAAAACCAAACATTCCTCTGAAATCGTGAGATATATCTTAAATCGTAAGTAGGTTCTTCAATACTTACCTACCGAATTTTAAACCATACATTTTATGTATTTTTTCTCTTTAATTTAAACAAGAAATTTTACAAAATATTTTCAAAGAAAGGTCACTATTTCAATGACAATTCTTTTTCAAACTTTCTTCTGAATTTTGCTGAATCATAAAAAAGGCCACCATCTTGAAACGGAAACGGAATGTACAAACAAATTTACAGTCAGATGGTCGATTTAAAACAGGACTTCGCTGAGTTCACTCAACAATACATTCATTTTATTAGACAAAATCTTAAAAATATAGCTGAAAATCTTTCTGCTGATTCAGCAACAACTCTGAAACGGTGACCTCTGGCGTAATGAAATTTTTACAGGTTTTCTGCAACTTTTTTCAACTTACAACATAATTTACATATTTAGGTATGATACTTCGCAGTATTCACTAAATAATTTTCTTAGTTATTTATTGTAATGGTACTTTTTAATTGTTTAACTCGCAGGAAGTTATTTAGAAAGACAGTTTTGTAAAATAGAATGCACAGTGTAATACAATTTTTTTCACTTCTTTCTAAACACAAGATCTTATTCCTGAGTATTTCCTATCTCTCTAAATTACATTGTGTTATTCTATTATTTATTATCCGGTAGTTGTTTAGGGACAATAGTAGAGGCATAAACTACAAACAATTTTGTTTCCGTTTGTAAAGACAACTTATCCGTTTGTCACAATATGATTAATTTATTACAGTTCCTAACTTTAATAATAAAAATAGTGCCACGAATGAAGGCGTATGAAATATGAATTTAGTAATGTTATGTAGGTAAATTATTATCGTTGGATGTTGTGAATTGTGTTCGATAAGAAAGTGACATTTGGATTTTGGTAAGCAGTATTTTTAAGGAGTTAGTAGGTTGGTTTACAAGTGTTTGCTAATGGAAAATCTTGTAAACATATTTTACGTACAGAAAAGTGTAATGAAACAAAAACAGAATAAGTTATATTGAACATTAAATTTTGATTCGGCTAGAGGAAACCATCTGAGATGTCTCTCTTTATACCTACACCTCTTTTTTTGCGTGTTGATAACTTCGAATATCTTAACATTTTGCATTAGCAAATAATTTGTGGAAGGCTTTACTGAATCAAAAACAACAGGTCACCCTAAGTGGTTCGCTACTCCTGGTGACTTAGCAGGGATGCCCGGATTTATGGGTTGAGGTTTTACCAGGTCTCTGTGGTGAGTGGTAGGCCGTATCGGGAGAGACTGGTTGAGGGATACATTTTGACCTCTTCAGCAGGACTCTCTCGGAACATCGACTTGCATCCCAGTTGAACGGATGGATCCGTTCCGTCATACCATAAGTCACCCCGAGTGATTCGCTACGTTAGCAGGGGTACCCGGGTGCATGAAGTGAGGTTTGTCCGGGTCTTGGCGGCGGATGCATCTGCTGCATGATGGGCCGAATCGAGAGAGGTTGGTTGATACACAAAAAAAAAACTAATCATTGTCTGTTAAATGTTACCATCGTAAATTTCAAGTATGACAATATGCCTTGGAGATTTATTCACTCAAAATGAACTCCAAGTTGAACCAGCCTTGTTTTTTGTTCATTTTTAATTAAATTTACTTAGGTACGTATTTTCGTGTACGAGTACCAATCTAATTAAATGATAATTATTATACTTTGTATTTCGTATGTCACTTCGTTTCGTACTCATTCACGTGAGCTTCTGTTAAAGCCATAGCATTGTATTAAAATATACACGGTTAGCCCTAATGGCACGAAAAATAACTCCGAAGCGTAAACATACATTCTGTGGAGTTTTGTAAAAGTAATCTTAATATCTGATATATTAATGTAAAAATGAAAAACGTTCAAATTTCAGTCCGGTTCTCTCAATAACCAATTGACGATTGTATTTCACATTTTTTAGAAACACATATTTTTATTTATTTTACATAATGTTTTATTATTTACAAAGTAATATTAACATAAAATATAGAATAATATGCTTTACTTACCTGTCGGGGCCCACGGAGATTAAGTACCCGCAGATAATAATATTTTCCATGCTTAAAAAGTAAAAAAAATAATGACAATGCCCAGCTGTGCGTAAATAATTAATTAAAATAATAGTAATAATAATAATATGAAAATTCGCAAAAAAAAAAAAATACTTGGTTAATAACGCTTATTGTTATTCATGTTTAATAACGCATGTTGCTCAGGCAATAACATAAATATCTTTATCTACATACAAATGACATAAAAATCTTTACCTGCATACAAATGACATAAAAAGTCTTGACCTGCATACAAATGACATGAAAATCTTACCTACATACAAATGACATAAAAATCTTTTTAACTACATAATAATGATCTAAATATCTTTACCGACGTACAAATGAAATAAAAAAAATCTTTACCTACATACAAACGATATAAAAAAATCTTTACCTGTATACAAATGACAAATTCTCCGCATAAGAAGCTTAAGGCACAGACTGCGCCAATCGAACATTCTAATGGCATATTTTTTTACTTGCATACAAATAACATAAACATATTCACCCAGGTACATTCAAATGACATAAAAATGTTTACATTCATGTAAATGACATCAAAATCTTTACCTGAATGCAAAATGACATAAAAATCAAAATATTGAATTATACTTATTGTTCATTGTATCAGTTATTTAATCGTACCCACCTATAACAATTAAAAGGCATTGTAAACTTATTTTTCAAAATGTTACACCGATGTACACGTTTTTTAAATGCCCAAAGCACATCTTATCCAATTTCATATGCGTATTAATCAAAGAGAAGCCATCTAGCACGTTATAATTCACTCCCAAAGCACCAGTATGCTAATGTTCGCATGCGTATTTCCTATCATGATCAGATCTTCCATTTGCCTCCGTTCCAATTAAATATATTTATATCCAACAATAAGGCGACATCTCTGCTTATGGAGCCAAACTCGAGTACCTACACGACACGACATCCATCACCCGGGCTGACGGACAAAACTCCTGACTATTTTAAATGCGGATTAATTAAGATTATAAACGACAAAAGCTGTATAAAGCGAGAAACACTTAACGACATCACGACTCCATTTACTCTGATTCATAGTCCATGCGCCCTGTGCCCATATCACTTAATATGGAAATATGGTAGTCGGTTTAATACATTTTACAAAATTATTACCCAACCTATCGTAGGCAGAGTCCCATATCGTATAACCACATCTCACAAGAAATATTTCTTAAATTAAACTTTTGATGCAAAAGTAAATCGTTGATAAGGAGGGGTAAATACAATTTGGGAGTAGTGTGTGGGTACCGCTGGCCCGGGAACCATTTATTTGTTTACTAACACCCCTCACATAGGTCACCTCGGGTGGTTCGCTGTGTTTGGTTTGGTTTGTCTAGGTATTGACGGCAGATGTATTTGCCCGCCTATTGCGTCGTGGGTCGGATCTAGAGTTGAGGGAGACCCTTTGAACTCTCCAGCTGGACTCTCTCGACCCATCGCCTTGCATTTTATTCGGACGGATGGATTCATACGTCCGTCACGCTCTGACAGATTGACCCCCAGATTCTCACCCACCCCTCATACCTTTTTCCTTCCCAGAACTTATTCTCCGTCCTTTCCCTAAAAAGACCCTCTTCACAGCATTCCCTAAGACGACAAAGGCCCTGAGGGAATTATTTTCTTAAAGGCATCTTGTTCTGAAGAAAAAAAACCCTGATTATACCTTACTTGAAAATAGAAGTCTCTACTATTTGATGACAAAAGTACGTGCAAGCCAATCCTGCAATTGCAGGATTTCGTACCGTGGTCAAGATTCTTCAACACTGCTTATGCAGGGGTCCGGTTCCCATAGGTTAACAATGAACTCGGCATCGTCATCGTTTTTTCTAGTTACGTCGCATGCATCAACACCTGACATGACGTTTTTATATAATTTAGTTTCATCTGCCAGCAGACATAGGGGTATCTGAATTGTCTACAATGACATCGCGGCATAAAAGTGACCATGAATGAAGCATTCATCTCTAGAGCCAATTGCTGTCACATTGCGTGACCGTCCTTGTGAGGGTACTTAATGTATCTTACCGCAGCCGTAAACCCATTTTTACACCGTCCATCAAACTCAATGATCAACACCACAATTCTTAGCTCTTTCAAAGTCAATATCTCAATCAGTCGAAACCACAGACTGACTGAAATGCTGTGATTGTTATTTATTTATGAAAAGCATAAAGTATATCCGCGTTTTATACTTGACATTAACTTCTTGTCAATAAATAATTGATACTCTGATAACCTAAATGGTTTACAATGAAAGAAATTGTGGTAAAACAATAATGCCCTGGAAACCGAAATTGCTATACACTTTTGCATCATTCCATCGGGTCGATATAATGACAGTTTCTTAAGTTAAAACTTATTTAGCACCGTTGTGATTTGAAACTCGATGAAACGGAAGCGAGCGAGAGATTTAGCGTGCGAAAGAATGAGAAAGAAATGAAATATTTTTTTATTTCACTGGTACGTATTCGGTTGCAATATAATACGATAAATCGACGGTCCCATACAAGTAGTCTTGTGATATAAAGCGCCTGACGAACCTTAGTGGTCAGACATTCAGCTACCAAGGATCGAATCTTAAGAAATCCAAAAAAAAAAAATATATATTTCTGTAAAATCAATAAAATCAAATCTACAAACCACTTCAAAATGAACGGGCAAAGAAAACACAAAAGAAAATGACTCCGATGAAGAAAACACAAATACTTATAAGATGATCAAATGTATAGAAAAATGTGCATTGGAATTTGACGACAAAAAAGGGCTTCGTAATCTCCCCACTCTTGTTTACTTTAGTTTTCTGAAAGTTTAACTTCTACCGAGTGTGAATTGCACACTCACATTTTTGAAGTGAAACTTCTATAGCCCCGCTGTGATTTGGATTTAGGATGAAACGGAAATGACGATTACTGCACCTGCGACGCATCAACTGCGCTCATTGGCCGCTTTGATTATGATGTCACTTTTAAAGGATCCTATTGGTTGAGATATGAAACGGAAATTACGCTTGGTTCTGACCTCACTTTTCAAGTATTGGCTGAGATTGTTTTGGTAAAGTTTCGCTTCTACGGCGTGTAAACTGCACTCGATTTTTTTTCTTGTTTTATTTATTTCCATTTCTAGAAATAAGACAAACTTATATGCGTTTAATGATTTTAATATTGACCAACAAATAAATTTCGGAGTTTCCTCGCTGGAGCCTTAAAATAATTAATAAACCTTCTTAATTCGTGAGTAGAGATTGACAATCTATGGTTGATAGACCGATGGCCATCTCAAATGCAGACGCAACGTAGGCATACTGAGTCTCTTCTACAGATATTTTAATGGAGTCTGTCTGAATCCCGTGCACCAGTGCAACTGGGCGGATACGAGCGGAATACCGAAGTTGATGTTGGCTTCATTCGAACGGTTCGTTTCTTTGATTCGTTTTTGTGTAAGTCTGCTCGTATGTGAAACGAACTACCGGCATCAGTACAGACCCTACTTTTAACCCCCCTCACAACGCGGTCCAAACGGGTGGCGAGATATGTCCCCTTTATTTTCATTGTACAGACAGAGGCGCTCTTGTGAGGAGTCTATTTTTATTTTTTTTAAGCCTTCGCCATGACAGATTGGTACAATATTGGATAAGAGAATTTTCATTAAGAGGAACGTTTGCGATGCCCGTTTTGGCCCGTTTCATACAAATCTTAGTTTTGGATTTCAGATCAAAATAACCAAACAAACTGAAAAATTATTTTTGTAATCAAAAAGTATGTCAAATATGTAGTACGCATATCAGCTACTTTATTTATTTTTACTTTAAATTATAAGATATTGGCTATTAAAGATTTCAATGTTCCATGATTTTAGAGGCAACTTGGGCAATTAGTTGTGAGTTAAAGAAAAACATTTAAAAATAATTTAATTAACTGTATTATAGAAATAAGATGAAACATAAAATAAAATATAATAAAAGAAATCATTTTGTTGAGTGCAAATTTAAATAAAAAATTATTACCTATTTGTGTCGAAACAAAAATGTGCCATTTGTATAATAAAATTTCTTCTGAAAATGTTTTTAACGATGTTTTATTTTTCACCATATTTTAAAAATATATTTCCCAAGTTGCCTCTTAAATCATTGTAACAATAAAATCTTTAATGGCCTTTATCTTATGATTTAAACCAAAAATAAATAGAGTAGCTGATATCCGTACTTGATATTTAATATACCTTTTGATTGCAAAAAACAGAGTGTGCAATTCACACGCGGTAAAAGTGAAACCTTCAGAAAACTAAAGTAGAGTGGGTAGGCTACGAAGCACCGCACAAAGAGAAGACCGATAGGCTACGAAGCACTGCACAAAGAAGAGACCGATTATACTATCTCATTATCTCGCAGTCTAAATCCTATAGATGTGTTTTTCTCTTTTTAGTGTCACTATTTTTCTTTTAAATAATTTCAAATCACAACGGTGCTAAAGAAGTTTTCACTTCAAAAATAATTCAATATTATAAACAATGATCTCAAATCCAAAACAAAGATTTGTATGAAACTGACCGCTCAGACGCTCCTCTTAAATACACTATCATTTATCTCTCTATCCGATAGTGCTACAATCACGGACGTACAAAATACATGGACATGCCCTTACGTGTTAAAAAACGTGTTATTTCCCCCTCCCATTGGAACCATTTTTCGGAACCGGCTGGGCGTGTCCGGACCAGTGTCGTGCTCTCATCGTACATTTTACGCACGGACGCTGTATGTCTATGAAACACATACTTAGACATCGAGATACATAGCGACGCGAAACACAAAGTCGCTGTTTACTGGGTCAAGTAAATCATGAAACATTTGTAAAAGTGTCTACGGAAACAAAAAATTCCACTATGAAAATACTCTGAACCTTACTTTGCGAATTTGGATTTTACACATCTGTTCATACCGTGGCATGCAATTCGCGCTCCAATATAAAAAGGTCTATTCATTCAAAAGCAGATTTTACTATCAAGAACTAAATAGTGATATTATAGTGCGAGGTGCCTATATACTGTTAGATTGATTTATTGGCGAATCACAAGTCTCTTTCCTCTCTTCGCCCCGCCATAGCTGGTTTTTACCCCTCATCTGTAAGTTCTCGTCTAGTTATTTGTATGTCTATGGCTACAACCCATATCGAGCTTTGGCCTCCTGCAATAGACACCTCCAACTCCTCCTGTCCTCAGCGGCTGACTTCCAGTTTGATATCTGGAATAAAAATAAAAGGAATATTCCTAGCTAAAATTATATTTACCCATGGTTACATAATACTTCACTTTCCAAATTTTAATGTTACAAAGATATTTAAGACCTTGGGAACCAAAGGCGTTACAAACTAAACTTTTGCGCCAACCATTATTTCAACTCACTGTAACATAAATGCGTTTTGTGGTTATACCTTTAGCTTAAGTTCCAATTAACCGCTCAGTGATAATCATTTTATGCACCGTTCAGATATTATTTCCGAGTCGAGGTGATCAATCAGAGCGTAAGTATCAGGAGAAAAGGATTTGTAGGAGATAATTTCACTGGTTGTCACGCGCTGAATATTATTCCGTAACCAAGAATTTGCATAGTATTCGATACCGTTGGGCTCGGTTTCAACAGTACAACAGAATGAACGGGTGAACTTAAAAGGCTTTTTTATCTAAAGCTTCGTATTAAGATACATAATATTATGACTTCATGAGGTATTGACAAGATATTGATATGTTTTCTTGCTTCTTTTTTCTTCTTGGCAATTAGTAACAACCTTCCTTATTGGTAGGCACGTCTCTGATTACAGAAATTTGCCTTGGAATGATAGTATGCAAATCATATTTTGTTTTATGTCGAACGTTTTTGCAATGAACTCAACATCAAAAGTGTTGATTTGTTCATTTATTCTGAAAAATTAATTGAATTAAGGTTTCCACTGAACCAATTTTGACAAAAAAGCTCTATCTTTAACATATTATGGATTATTTTGGGATACATTCAATTAAGAAATTTTCTCAACTTGAAAATTTTGAAATTTGCAAAACTTTTCTTGCTGGTATGTCAAGCTCAACGCAATTATTGTCTGTATTAGCTTGAAATACTTTTTGTATGTGAAACACAACAGTCCCAACTGCTTCCGACCGCCTGGAGCCAGTGGCATGGCATCCCCAATAGGGGTATGTTGTGAGGCTGACGGTAGTTGGAAGG
Organism: Limnephilus lunatus; assembly: GCA_917563855.2. Classification (NCBI taxonomy): domain Eukaryota; kingdom Metazoa; phylum Arthropoda; class Insecta; order Trichoptera; family Limnephilidae; genus Limnephilus; species Limnephilus lunatus. The sequence goes on along the minus strand of OU830593.1, from coordinate 99,863,308 downwards.
GGAAGAAGATGGCGACGAGGAAGTACCTGGCTATTTAGATCTGGTCACCAATTAAAGCTAAAGCTAAAGCCATTTCAAATAAAGTTCCAATTCTGAATAGTGGTCTTACACTAGGGAATGCTGAAAGTATCTTCCACTTTGGAACCCAAATATGATATATATATATATATATATATTATTTTAAAAGAATAAATTGTGAAATAAACAACTTAATCAAATAAAATGTATTGCGCTCGCCGGGATTTTAAAATGCAAACTGGATCGATAGTCAAGAGCCTCATCCCTCGACCACGGAGGCCGTCGTGTACTGCAAAAAAGGGCGCTTTGTTTGTTAGTTCTATATTTCACAAATTTTGACGATTTTCAAGATTATGTATGTACTAACACAGACCACCAACCTTGAAAATAATGTATGACCACCAACTTTGAAAATAACCATTTATTAAAATAATTTTCTGTTCAAATGTCTGGATTCTTCCCACAACCGGTACCAATTTTGAAAATTACACTTAAATTCAAAATAAATTTGAGTTCATTGAACCAGATTTTACGCAATACGCACAGACAAACAAAATGAATGTTTTTGATTATATCATACTAACATTGAATTTTAAAAAACCACACGGCGCGCGCCGTCTCTATTTGCCACAGGTTTTCAAATATTTAGTTTATGGCTTGTTTATACTCATGTTTTACATGTGCAAGAATACTAACTAGAATGATAATTTTTTATGAATATTATAATAAGATACGTTTTGTGTGTTTGAAATTCTAAATATTTTAATAGTAGAGACTAACGAAAATATGAGTGAAGTGATTCATGACCTACTGTTTTATCGGTTTCCTTTTATGATTATTTTAGATTTCACACCGTGAATGTCATCCACAAAACTACATAAATATATGAAAAACGTATTAAAATCAGTTTTTGGCATTTTTTAAAGGTTATTTATTCGGGCTGAGCGGGACATTTATAGACCTAATAAAATGAATTAAAATACGTTCGTTTTAAATATTGTTGTATTCTGATATCAAAGATTACTGAGGGTTTATTTATTGCTTGTTTTACGATGAACGACAAGTTAAGAACACATTTCTTAGCCTTGCCCTTTATGAGTTGTGACTTCCTAATTTTTATTAAGGGTGTTTTTTTATCGTAAAAGTATCCTGCTCACACCTCTCCCGTGGCATGGAGTTATTTTATAGGACTTTGAAGAGCTTTTAAGGACTTTATGTGGAGCCCTTAAACGATAAAATAAACATTATTAATTTGTACAAACACGTAGAGCATAAAGTGAGCCAAACTATAAAAATATCATTTAACCAATTTGTAACAAGTCTGTAAAATAGTTTTTTAATAATTAGGATATTTTCCAGCTATTAAATTATACAGGTTAGTTGCCGAGTGGTCCAATGAGTTAGGTTCCCATTCAGGAGTCGCGAGTTCTGTCCTGAGATCCATATTTTATTAAACATTTTGGGATCCTGAGATCCGTATTTTATTTCACAATTATATTGGTACCGTCTCCCGGGAGCCATTTGCACGGCAGGCCGGATCTTCAGAGACTGGTTGTGGAATAATTTTCGACTTCTCCGGCAGGACTCACTTAGAACATCGCCTTGCATAATAATGGGAGGGATAGGTTCCTTAGTCCGTCACTCCTGGATACACTGACTCCCAGATTCCTACCCACCCCTCCTCATACCTTTTCCTTCCCATAACGTATTCTCCTTCCTTTCCTTTAGGCCCTTTACGCAGCATCCCCAAAGATGATAAAGGTCGTGATGGGAATTATTTTATTCAGAGCCTCCCGTGTGGAGTTAATGTAAAAAAATATGTATTTATATACGAGTAGGTACACAGAGAAAAATGTATTGCTAATTTATTATTTAAAATATACGTAATTTATATGACGCATATTTTATCATGAAAATCATTAGCATCAATAATTAAAAATAATTATAATTTAAAGAAAACATTAGATAAAAGATGTCAAATTTTATATCTAAATAAAATACACAATAAAAAAATAAAAATAATAATAATAATAATATCTAGTAAGTAGCAATAGCGTGAAAATCATAATATTTTTTCATTTCATTACCAATAATTTCTTAGTAAATAAGTCACATTTTATTCGCTTTCATGATACTTTATCAGCAATTAGTGTATTTACTAACCTATTGTTGGATGATTTATAAAGCGCCGTAAGAAAAGGATAAGTCTGTGAATATATTTGTGCAACGGCTCATTATCGATATCGATATAAGTGAAATAAAACCATACTTCTAACATTGTTATTTTTTTATTTTCATTGTTTTTTTATGGAATATATTTGACATAAGAAAATTAAAAGTATACGGATTTAAGCCAGATAAGTTTGATATTATGTGCGTCGAGGATAAGCTACAGTAAAGGCGTGCAGTTCATTATGGCCCAGTCATCATTAGTTTCTAAATAGGCCGTGCCTGCTCTAATGCTGCGTATAAACATGTAGGCATTTCCGCGAACCGAACAACACATTTTCGTTGCTTCGTTCCATTCCTATAATTCGTGGCTCGGCTCGCGTTTATGTTCATGCGTGTATACGCAGCAAAGGAGACTAATAATTTGCAAAATTACAGTTTATAACTCTTAAAATGTTATAATTTTGGATATTTGGTATATTATATCGAATTACAAAAAATAATAGAAAAAATAACAAGTGGATAAAAATGAAGAGAAAACTGGATACTTACTCCATAACACGTTATCAAATAGCATTTTTGAAGTAAAACTTCTTTACGCACGCTTGACTTGGGGAGTAAGCCTGTGAATTCGTGACGAGAGCGTTACGAAAAGTGTGATCGGGCGAGGCGAACGGAAGCTGGGAGGGAGATATAAGTTAGTGAAGATAGAAAGATATAGAGTTACGTTTCGTAAATGACTGGGCTAAAGTTCGGTTTAGTGGCGAAATTCCTAAAAATACAAACTAGTTATTTTTATACTAACTATGGGCCGGGGAATACGAATCTGAAAGAATTAGGCGGCGGCAAGCAATATTAACTGAATTATACGACTTTAAAAAAAATTTTTACACACATAGGAAAATGGCCATTTTGGAAGCATTCTGATTCCTAGAAAATCAAACTAGTTATTTTTATACTAACTTTGGGCCGGGGAATCCGAATCTGAAAGAATTAGGCGGCGGCAAGCAATATTAAATGAATTATACGACTTTTAAATTTTCAATACACACATACGAAAACAGCCATTTTAAAAGCATTTTGACACATGAAAACCATAGAAACCATAAAATTAAGTGTTGCCATTAAGCAGTAATATCAATAACGTAAAATAACATGTTTATAATTTAAGTACTTACTTTTTATAAATTTTACTCACTTTTGTATCACAAACCATGCTACCTAAACCTAGCGTAGCCGCTAAACTACTTGAAAACTGGGATTTTTTTTTTAAATTGACGCGAGCAGGCGGTATACAGGGGCACAAACCATGTGTGTGACACAAACCTTGCGTAGCCGCTAAACTACTTGAAAACTGGGATGTTTTTTTAAATTGACGCGAGCAGGCGGTATAAAGGGGCACAAACCATGTGACACAAACCTTGCGTAGCCGCTAAACTACTTGAAAACTGGGATGTTTTTTTAAATTGACGCGAGCAGGCGGTATAAAGGGGCACAAACCATGTTACACAAACCTAGCGTAGCCGCTAAACTACTTGAAAACTGGGATGTTTTTTTTAAATTGACGCGAGCAGGCGGTATAAAGGGGCACAAACCATGTTGGGTTAGGTTAGGTTATGTTAGGTAAGGTTAGGTTAGGTTAGATTAGGTTATTTGATTTATAAGGTATGTTCGATGATATTATTGTTTAATGGCCACACTTAAATTGTTGTTTTTCTATGGTTTCTATGGTTTTCATGTGTCAAAATGCTTTTAAAATGGCTGTTTTCGTATGTGTGTATTGAAAATTTAAAAGTCGTGTAATTCAGTTAATATTGCTTGCCGCCGCCTAATTCTTTCAGATTCGGATTCCCTGGCCCATAGTTAGTATAAAAATAATTAGTTTGATTTTTTAGGAATTTCGCCCCTAAACCGATTTTTTTCCAATGACTGTAGAGGCAAGAGAGAGAGGTGCGAGCACATATTTTCTTTCTCTCTTTCTCTCATAGCCAGTTACGTTTCGTATATTTATTGAAGTTTTACTTCAGTCGTGCGGTCTAAAGCACACTCGTTTTTTATTTTATTTAACAAGCGTTCCGAATTTGTTTATGCCTAAATCTAATATTCATTCAGCTATTTTGAAACTGAAGGATGACAATTCACATATTTGTGTTTGTCATTAGTCATTATCAACGTGGCGAAGTCCTGGTTAAACTCGACCGTTTGGCATTATAACTGTCTGCAAATTTGTTTGTATGTTCCGTTTATGTTTTGGAGAATCTGTTGCACACACTTTATTATGCAAGCCTAACATTGCAATATTATGGTACATATCAGCCTGAATAAAGATTTAAAATAATTGTCAGTGAGACTTTGTCACATTTCATTGGACAAATTGTATAATTCCTCGTTTGAAATTTTAAACATGTTACATAAAATATTAAATGTTGTATAATTAATGTAATGTAATATAGTGGGTAGGTATTGAAGTACCTACTTACAAATCCAATGTTTTCAAAGGTAATTTTTGATTTGATTAATTAAATAGGAGAAAATTAGAAACATACTTTTTGGACGCTAGTTCTAGATACTGTTGATATAACAACTAATCATATTTTGTTGGTGTCAGAAGTATCTACCTTTAAAAACCTGATTGTTTGTTTTTTATTATAAAAAGAAACAAATATTCTCAGATTACGAACCAGTGAGCCATTTTTTTATTGAACTGAAAACTTCTTTAGCACCGTTGTGATTTGAAACTCTATAAAATGAAAAACAGCGACGCTGAAAATAGGCAAACACATACATCTATAAGATTTAGCCTGCGAGAGAATGAGATAGTACAATCGGTCCCCTCTTTGAGCGGTGCTCGTAGCCTATCGGTCCCCTCTTTGTGCGGTGTTTTGTAGCCTCCCCAATTTTGTCTACTTTAGTTTTCTGAAGGTTTCACTTCTACCGCGTGTGAATTGCACACTCAGTTTTTAATACATCTTCCTTTTCTTACATTAAATCCATACAGGAGGCCCTGAGGAAAAAAAATTCCCTCAAAGCCTACGTCATCTTTGAAGATGTTGTGTGGAGGGTCTTTTTGAGGAAAGGAAGGAGTGAAAATGGATCTTGAAGAGGCCCATAGTGTAGGAGATAGGAAACACAAAGGCTGGCAAATCATTCCACAGCCGAGCTGTTGAACTCAAGAACCAGTCAAAGAAACGACCCGTTCTCATGTGACAAATGTCAACCGTGAACATATCTTGAGCACGCTAACTCCTCCTTAAAATAAGCAGAAAACATTTATTGTGCAATAATGGACTTAACTAGTAGATGAGTGAACCCGCAACGTCTGGATGGGAACCCAATGCTTTGATCCACTCGACCACCAACGAGTAAAATTCTACTCTGTTACTTGCTTTGCTTAGAACTTGTTTAATATCTTTTCGAAGCAGCAACTTGTAATACAGCCGCGAGGGTCTCAGCTATTTTACATCCTCTTGGACACAACTTAAATCAATATTCTCTAATCAGTAATTACCGATCTTGATTTCCGATCTTCCAAAGCGGAAAATATTTCTCTTTAAGTTCTGGAAATTATCCCTGGACGTATTATTTATGAAAATTATGAGCCATCTGTTTTTGACACACGGGTGATAATCTATTACCTTCATGCGTAGGTAGCTGATGAACAAAGATTTTATCTCCCTAGACCTAAACGCATTATCTATGTTGTACTAACACCGAGGAAATAAAACATACCAGATGGGACTTACTTACTCATAAATCATTTCTTTTTGGTAGCTACTTATTAAAATATCGACTTAACAGATCAATGGATTTGTTTTCAAACGCGGAATAAACCCAAGGTTCGTAGAAAACTGCTTTAAGCATGGCTAGCTCATCGAGTGTTTAGAGCGGTGATTGGCTAAAAAATCGTGATGTAGCTTGCAGTCCATGTTCCACTGGGAGATTTGAATTAACTGCAAAACAAGTGGAAGTCTTTTACTTCAAGCATCACGCGATAGAAGTGCGTTGTGGGCGTGTACGAAAGTATGAGAAATTTTTCCTTAGCCCCACACAGGAGACTCTGAGGAGCCAATATCATATTTGGGGTTGCTGTGTGGAGAGTGCTTTTAAGGAAAGGAAGAAGAGGAAGTTCTGGGACGGAAAAGTTATAAGCGGTGGGTAGGAATCTCTATTGACGGACGTGTGTTGACGTAGGGTGAAATTGATCAAACTTTTTCAAACATCGAAAATCAATATTGACAAATTTATTAACCTAAGTGAGGACTAGGAAAAGGTCTTATGAAAACTGGTGACTTCAGATCCATTACAAAAAATCCATTACAGACTACGTCATAACCCGAGCACCTCTGCTAAATCACCAAACATAGCGAACCGCTCGTGGTAACCTATGGCAGGGATGTTGGTTATACAATAAATGGTTCCCGGTACGGCGGCACCCATACCCGCCTCCCAAATTAAACATAAAATATTTGGTGGATTCTTATTATGAATAGGCATTCATTTTATTTTTAAGGAAAAAAAATGAAGTGAAGATTAAAACGTTAAAAATATATTTGGTATTATTTGTGCAATCAAAAATGAAAGAACATTAAAAACAAGAGTTAGATATGAAAGTTTAAAATTCAAGCATTAAAATTTAAACTAAAAGAAATAAAGGTAGAATTATATCTAGGAGTAAATACTACAGAGACCATTATGCGAAAATATATCTATTTCAATACAGGTATCTTTGCCAGGATTTGATATTTTTTGAGAATTCATTAATAATTATGTTTAATAGTCAAGTCATACAAATTTTAAAAAATAACAACAAAAATAAGCAAATAATTATATTTTTTTACTGTATTCCATTCCAATTTTATGTTGTCTAAAATTCAGCTCTATCGGCCTATCTCACATTGTCGTAATCATCGACACTCTTATTATTTATAATGTACCTGTTATTACTTGTATGTTTACCTTCTTTACAATTCATACCTTTAAACACCCACGGTTATTACAATGGCGTGCAATAATAATAACTCTTTTGTTATATTTACGAAATTTTTGTTTTTTTTTATTAAAGAGGGAAAAACCCACCATAAACCCAAAAATACCAGAGAAAACCAGAAATATATCATTTTTAAATCAGATTTTAGACGTATTGAATCTTTTCCACAAAAAAATGTTAATTTATTTCGAAGATTGTTCTTTTATCTGGTAAACTTTTGTTTTAAAATTCGAGAAAAATGTTTATTGTTATTATAATAAGGTTATACCATAGGTCGTTGGCAGATTTGTTAAATTTTCCAAAAAGATTTTGTATTACCCATCACCCATTTCAAATCATATAATCATGCAGTAAAATAAATTAATACATTATCTGATAAACGTATGTTTCAGAATTTTAATATTAGTTTAAATAAAATCATTTAAAAATATATACTTGCATGGGTTTTTTTGACGAAAATTGGTACGTTTGTGTATTTATTTGCCCACTTACAAACCAATATATTTCATTAATTAAATTATTAAAACACTTTGCAAAATTTGAAGAAGCAATATATTTCAGATTGTTTTACATTCTTATTTTGCTTAGACATTATTGAAAAATGATAAATAAGTATTTATGATCAAAAAATAATTACAAAAAGTACATCAATTCAATAGTTTTATCATCACGCCTTTCAGCATTTTTGGATGAAGGTATTAAAATTATTATTATTAGGTATAAATTAAAGCAAATTTGGAATGAAATAAAATCGATATTAAGTTATAATTTTAAAAAGCTGGTACGGAGAATAATTAATCTTTCTCATTGGAACTGCCCTGAACGATCGTAAGAACATCTTTCAACGAAATGTGGGTTTTCGGCTGCTGGCTGGTTAAACGCCCTTAAGTATTTTTTTTATATCATTACTTAACATAAATATGTTATATATTTACATATACTTGATCTTAAGAAGTTGGTTCCTTTTTTTGATTTTGAAAGAATAATCGTCATCGAACTCTTTTAACACAGGCATAGAAAGTAAGTTAAATACATTTAGGAATTATTGTATCGTGTACATACTTAAGCATTGTATCCATAATATTTATATTTATATGCATGTGTAAACACACACACACATGCACATACATATAAATATTATAGAGACAATGCATAAGTAGGTGCATGATACAATGATTAAAATTATTTTTTTAAATTATGAACTTGAAATTTAAACTTACAAGTATCATTGCACAAAAAGTATGATGAATGGTGCAGATCTTTAATTGGAGTCATCGCTATAACCATATCGAAAATGTTAATTACTTATGTATGCTCATACTTAATTAAATATCTTATGTATTCTATTGACGAGCTAATAAATAAACAAAAGTAAGCAAGCAAACAATTATATTTATTGTTATTATCGGTCGGCATAAAGTATAAAAATAAAAGTGGTGTTTACAAAGTTATTGTTTTATTTTAAATTATATTTACGTGCATCTACACAGGGCATAAACTTTTTTATAGGGAAAATTATGAACCTGTTGCACGCCACTGTTAAGTATTATAGGTACGTAGGTAGTGTACTTATATCGGTTAATGTGAATCAATGAATTAAACACATCTCTAATTATATTTCAAGGAAATACAAGTAGTATTAGTGTTTTTTCAAACATAGTTTGTAATGACGATTCGCCACAACTACAATTTCACAAATGTCCTTTAAAGGTACATGTTGTGTGTTGCATAATGTTTCTTTGTTTATCAGAAAATAAACCTACCGGAGAACAAGACAAAAATTATTTCCAAGTGAATCTAAAAAAAGCTTCAATATGTTATCGGCATCGTGTAGAGCACCTAATTCGGAATTACACAAGCGTGAATTTATTGTACCTACTAATATTACTACTTTTTTTTACATTCACGGGCCCCGTTGAGGAAAATAATTTCCGCCAGTGTCGGGTGGAGGGCAGATGCTGTTTAGGGGGTGTTTTTTAAGAAAACGAAGGAGAGAAAGTCTGGGAAGAAAAAGAGTAGGTATATGGTGTTGGTAGGAATATGGGGGGTCAGTATGTCAGGGGTGACGGATGAAACCATCCGTCCTACTGGGTGAAAGGGTCGTGAGAGTCCTGCTGGAGAGATAAAAGGGCCTCCCTCAACCAGACTCTCCGAATCCGACCCGCCACACAATAGGTCGGCCAACGCATCAACCGCTAAGACCATTACATTCTTCACCCCATGAACCAAAGCACCCCTGCTAAGTCATCAAACGTAGCGAACCACTTGAAATGATTATGGCAGAGGTATTGGTTATCCAATAAATGGTCCCCGGAGCGGCAATACCCATACCCGCATCCCATATTGAACTACGCTGCTGCCTCAATTAACGAAATTACAAACCTTAGCAGTGTTTTACACCTACTGGAATAACACATGTAATAAATTTTTATTTTTTTTAATGTGGTAGATCATTTAATTCTGTACTAAATAAATTTCATATTTGAAAAAACTAAAGTTCGGTTTGGTTTTTTGAAGTGTGTAATAATTCTCCCCACAATATGTAATTTCGTTCATTTGTAATTTCGTCCATTTGTATTTTCGTCCGTGTGTAATTCTGGCAGTGTAATGTTCGTTCGTGAAATTCACTGTAAATTCGTCATGTAACCACCTCATACTAGGTCAACTTTGATACATCAGGGAAAGATTGATGGATGACACCGGAGGTAAAGGAAGACACCGGAAAATATATCTTCAAAACTTGTATAACTGGTACCACTTGGTTCAGACCGGCACAGTTGTTTGGAGCTAACCTACTCACCCTCTCAATAGAAGATGGTAAAAGAAAAAAATGAAAAGCCACTAATGTTACAAAAATTATATACTATTTCTTACCCGTTTTATACAAATAAGCTCATGGTAGGATTTCATTATAAAAATTAAGAGGCTACACTATTGATATATATGTATAACCTTTTCACAATACCTTCAAGTTTATTTATTCACACAACAGATTTTAAAACAGAAACATTTAAAAAATTGTAAAGAATGGTGTACAACAATATGTGAACATAACACAAAAAAATTATATTTGAGTCAAGTTAAATCAACTGATTCACGATATTGTGTAAAGTTCTGAGGGCTATCACTTAAGTATGTGTGTTAAAACATATGTTATAAAAACGTGGTAAATTCCGTGTTTGTAATTGTAGCAATGGGAGACATTTCAATTGTGTTTTTCATTCATGACGTTACTCTTAATAATTGGGTTATTATTATTTTATTGAAGTAAAACTTCTTTACGCAAGCTCGACACTTGGGGGTAAAATGATGAATACGTTACCAAAAAATATGAAACGTTACGAAAAAGTATGAAAAGTTACGAAAAAATGTGAAACGTTACGAAAAAATGTGAAACGCTAATCAATATGAAAGGCTTATCAATGTGAAACGCTGAGTTGAGTCGAGTTGAGTTGAGAGTTGAGAGTTGAGAGGTGAGAGCTGAGAGCTGAGAGCTGAGAGCTGAGAGCTGAGAGCTGAGAGCTGAGAGCTGAGAGCTGAGAGCTGAGAGCTGAGAGCTGAGAGCTGAGAGCTGAGAGCTGAGAGCTGAGAGCTGAGAGCTGAGAGCTGAGAGCTGAGAGCTGATAGCTGATAGCTGAGAGATGAGAGATGAGATCTGAGAGCTGAGATCTGAGAGCTGAGATCTGAGAGCTGAGAGCTGAGAGCTGAGAGCTGAGAGCTGAGAGCTGAGAGCTGAGAGCTGAGATCTGAGAGCTGAGAGCTGAGAGTTGAGAGTTGAGTTGAGTTGATGGCGATGTTGAGGAGATGGGGATGTTTTTATTCCTGTTATTGTTATACATAATGGACGGCATAAGTTAGTGAAGTTACTTTAGTCGGGTGGTCTAAAGCACACTCGTTTTTTTATATTCCAGGGTAGGTATGTAAAGAAACAAGAAATGAAAATCATACGCAAAAAAAATATGATAAATAAACAATTATGTAGGCGTGGTCTTGAGTGAGCTCGGGCCCAGCGCTCACTCAGGAATGGCGCTTGGTGCTAGAAGGCTGCGGTCACCACCGTGTTGTCGCACGCCATTAGCCGCATCCTGGCTCCAGTGACCCGGTGCCGTTCAGACATTCAAACATAGTCGATGCGCTACTGTACCTTCTGTAACCAAATATATTTCTACAAGCATTATTATATTAGACCCGGGGTCGGTCAATGTGAAACTATGTTTGAACTATTTTAAATTCATTTAAAAATATCATCTTATTTAATAATCCAGGTAAGATAAACCTACATTCCAGATCACAGCTTATTATCATGTCCGCATTCCAGCAAGGATAAACACACGAAAGAAATGTTTAGCCCGATAAAAACTAAATGTAATACAAGACGTCACAGGCATACATACGTTCAAACGTGCATCTAGCTATGTCGACTGTGAACATAATAAGTAGATTGGATAAAGCACCCGACATTATAACTTTTCCTGTAAAGCACGTTTTTACAGCCTACCCTACATTCAATACTTTTCGAGTTTTATAACGGCCTTTTGCTATTGCAAAATTATTTTATTACAACTCAAAATTTTCCACTGTATAGTTGAAGTACTGCATTCGAAAAATTTGTTAGAAGCTTAGAGGTATGTGTGCAGGTACTGAGGTCATTTACTGCACCTGCTAATCTGAAGAAAATTCTGGTTTTTCGAGAATAATCATTCTAGATTACTCGATACAACTTTCGCCCGTCACGTCAGACATATAACGTCATCATAATCAATGCAGGCTTGATAAATTTCCATTCCAAACTACCAGTTTTAGCTTATTAACTGGCAAGTTTAATTAAAAACCTTCGTCGACATACATTAATAACTATAATGTCAAGCACCTACCTGGTTTTTAGTACCTTTTCAATACATTTTATACTGCCTATGTATATTAGAACTTGCCTTCCATTGATGTGCTCACTCTAATTGACCAGCTCAGGTACGGAAGCTCCAACGAAGCCAGAGTCAAATTAGCCTCTCAGAAGCTGGGCGCACTGCACAGGGATCGCAGATACTTCAACAGTACCCAAATGCTGACCCTGTACAAATGTGCCTCAAAATACAACAGTGCGCCCCACTGCTGAATGTGGCAGTCACCTCAGGTCTAGAGAGTCAAAATATCTGACGAAACTCTCGAGTGTGCAAAAACGGGCGGTCCGATTGATTGATCCCCTATCTTAACAAACGAATACATTCACCGCCACTGCGATGTGATCTTTTTCTTTATGAGTGACTGCTCTAAAACGCTGAACTACCAATGCAACCAATATATCCGTGAAAAAACGCATAGGTATTGATTTGATATTTTTCTATAAAAGTAATGATATTTGACTGGTTTATAAGGGGCCGTTTTGTGAAAAATCAAATCAAGGGCGCTGTACATATAAATCTTATATACAGCATAAAGGCGAAAGTTTCTTCGGATGTGTGTTCGTTATTCTTTCATGCAATAAATACCGAATGGAATTTAAAAATTATTTCATTAATCGAAAGTTACATTATTTGCTATAGCTAATAGGCTATATACATTGGTAATCTCTTTCGTTATGAATAAGCTTGGCGTTATGAAATTATTTATTATACTTTTATTGGCAAAGCGTGTTGCTAAGTAAATGTTTGACGTTGGCTGTCATTTTGTTATTTGTTTAGTTTACTGTGGAGATTTCAAATACGATTATTCTAATATGAATATTTAGTGTAAAAATATAAAATAGGTACTAATCTAAATGTTGACCTACTATTATGAATTCGAAACGGCGCGTATTTTATTGTTCATTTATTTTTGGAAGGGGTGGGGGTGGTGGAGTAGGGGGTTAGGGGTTGGTGGTTGATGGGGTGGGGGAAGGAGGGAGGGGTGAATATGCGAGCGAAACCGGGGGCAAAAGCTAGTATATAATAAAATAACAAACAAAATTTATAATTTTAACTAGTAACTTAATACCAAGACTTGCAATCTATCTCTTTACTTTAAGTTTTGTTCGATAGTAATATAGTCCGATTATAAAGTCAAACTAAAAAGCTTAAAAAAATATTTTGTTTTAATTAGGTAGGTACTTATAAAGAAAGCGTATTATCGACGGCTTAGAGTTAAAATGTTATTATTTCCACAAATAATAATATTAAGAAAACCGAAATTGAAAGCGTCCAAACCTTGGAAAAAAAATTTTCTGACGTAAATTCAACATTTTTTTAATGAGCTTTCATTTAGTAAATATTCATGTTTAGTTTAAGGAGATACAATATCGTAAAAAGCATTTCTTGAAGAATTTCCGGGACATTAGATTTAGGAGATGCAATATTTTAACCCAAAACTTGAATAGTCCAAAAATATAGTTTAGTATATTCCAGTATTTAACTCATTTTAGACCAAAATTGGATATTCAATATTTTAACTTTAAGCCATCGTTATGTTAATTGTTTTCAAAGTTTCACCATAGCCCCAAAGCAGAAGTTTAACAACACTACCGTAAAAGTAATACCATTTTCTATAAATCTCTCTGAAGAGTTAATGAGTATCAACAGTTCAGGAAATGAGAATATTTATTTAACGAACGCCGTATATTCCAAAAGAATTGGGAATTATCGCCGTTTAAACGAGGAGTCACTTGGACCACTGTGTTACGGAGCCATAAGGTTTGACAGCATTAGCTAGTTTATGACTCTAACAATTTCGTAACTTCCTATGCTTAATAAGTCGAAGGTATACCTACAATCTACCTCGTCCCACGTGCCAACGACACCCACAGTTTGCCATACATTTGGAAGGCACGGAAGAAAGCGATCAGGGTTCATCCATGATTATTATAGGTTATAAAACAGGAAAACCTTGTAATGTTATAAAAATTGTGGGTTGGTCTTTGATTAAAAGTCTTCGTATCGCACAGTACAACGAATTTATAAGCAGCCTTCATTCGGAGGCATCTATCTCTGGCCAAATGTACATTCCTAACTACCAAATATTGGATTCCAATAACAATATTGCCAAATTAGTTACATAATAAATAGAAAATGGATTGCACCAAGGAAAAGATCGCGACAACTATCTTAAAATCTTTGAACACTATCTCCAAAACCGTTTGGATCGCAGTTGGGAAAGCAATGTGTGCAAAGTCATCTGATGAACTAGCATAATTGTCATCTTCAGCATCCATTCGTTTATTCATTCGGTGCAAAGTCGGTAGGTAACCCAAATGTTCGTACACGAAAGGCATAACAAGCTATTCTACGTAAAATATATTGTGGCCTACTTTTTCAATACAGTTTGAAGACTTCCATAAGAAGGTCCAGAAGAAGGTCCTGAACCGAAGTAATTCAATCATTGATGATGACTTCAACATAATACTGCCTACTGTTAATTGTGTTGACTTCAACTTTAAAATTAAATAACTTTTTTTTTAAAACATGATGATCAAAGTCACCTTTCGCAGTGGGGCTTCGTTTAACCATTTTTAAAAGATTATTACAATAATACGCAAGATCCCAAAAAAAAGTTGAAATAATTCTGTTTCAAATATTCAAGTAGTTATGAATAAATATAAACACTGTTATACTTTCCAATATAGATGATACGAAAATATACTCGTGGAGGAATTCGCTTTACATTTCAATCGACAATAAGGTTGAATATGACCAGAAACTAACTAATCTTACATTTTTACTTTTTTTGTATGTGGTGTTTAAAAGATAAGTGTTTATCGACATGAAGTCCCAGGTATTTTTACTATCTGAAATTTGTAGGTTTTTTCCTTCTATTTGCAAAGGTTTATGAGACGGCGGTTTTCTTTTTTGTGAACTTAAGATCATGTAATTTGATTTTTTTGTGTTAATAGTTAATATATTTTTAATTAGCCAGTTATTTAATTTATTAAGATCCAGTTGGGCTTTTTCAAGTAAGGTTTCTAAGTTTTTACCAAAGTAAAATATAGCAGTATCATCCGCGTATAAAAAAATTTCCCCATTTAGGTTTAACTGACAGATATCGTTAATGTATATTTGAAACAAGAGAGGCCCTAATATGGATCCTTGGGGAACACCATAATTTATATCATTGTGTTGACTGTTTTTGTTGTCTAGACTGACATATTGCTTTCTGTTATTTAAATACGATTTAATTAGTTGGAGAGCAGGGCCGGTTACACCTATTTTTTCAATTTTTTTTAGTAGTATCTCATGACTCACGGTATCAAATGCTTTTTGGAGATCTACGAGGATTGCTATAGCGTAATTTCCATTGTCTATGCTGGTTCTTAGTTTGTTTATTAGATCATTAGTTGCAGAAAGAGTATTTGATTTTTTTCTGAAACCGTATTGTTTATTATATAGCAGTGATTTGTTTAATAAAAATTTGTTTAATCTTTCATGGATTACATGTTCAAAAATTTTTGATAGAATTGGTAAAATTGAGATTGGCCGATAATTTGACGTATCCGTTTTTGATCCAGATTTGTATATTGGTATTACCTTCGCAATTTTAAGGCAATCTGGAAAAGTCCCCTCTGTAATGCATTGGTTAATTAGTTTTGAACTAGGGGGAGCCAATAGTTCGGACAGATTGAGTATTGTCTTACATTTTATTGTGTCATAGCCAGCACTTGCATTTGGTTTAAGCAATTTAATAATTCTGTTTATTTCAAGCTCCGTGGTAGGTTGAAGATATAGTGATTGATTACTATTATGCTCTAACGTCGTTTCGTTAGCTGTATTGTGTGCGGGCTTATTTTTTATGTTATCAGCTAATGAGGACCCAATGTTGCAAAAGTAGTCGTTAAAGTGTTTACATATATCATCTTTATTTGAGATTATTTCATTATTGATTATTATCTTGTTACAAGATTTGTTGAGAGTTTTTGACTTGTTTGTTAGTATGCATTGTGTCCACGTTGCTCGAAAAAATCATTAAAAAGACGAATAATTTGTGAGAAGTAGCAAGAATTATTGCAGATATCGCCCTCCGATTCGAAAGCCGCCTATTGTTACGGTAGATCGACCAAGAAAACAATATCTTTAATTTCTTAAAATAGTCCGAAAACCTCTCATCGTTATTTATATTAAGTCAGGCTTGACCGTTTTTCTCCCCAACTCTCAAGAGGTGAATGGAAGTACGGAGAGTAATAGCACATCAGCGAGAAGTAGACGTCATTTTATCAATGAACACTGCTCAAGTTTACCAAAGCGCGAAGGTCTCGGAGATTGTCCCGACCCGATCGTGTTGTGGCTTGAGGCTCGAGACTGGGGCCGTTTGTTCAATGTATCGGCTCGGCCATCAGCTAAAACAACACGATCGATAACATAACGGTAGCAACATACTACTAAAGATATGCCCTTTCGGGAATTTAAATAAGCTGCACATCTATTCGACAAAATTCTATCAGAGAATTGTGGGCAGTTTTATTGAGGTTAATTTAAATAAGTTAAACTAAATTTGAGCTAATCAAACAAAAAGGAGTGTCCATGGGAATCAGAAGGTTAGGTAGATCAATAAATATTATTTCAAAAAACTCCATCTGAACGGCCTTTAAATAAAAAGCCAAAAAATACAAGCATTTAAAATTTAATCAAAATATCCATATAGGATATTTATACAAGAATTTGTATTGATCGTTGCCGTTACGCCTCAACTTCAGTTTTAAATCAATTGTAAAAGAACATTTCTTGTAAATATATTTGACTTCAATAACAGGAGTTTTTATTAGCACATATCCACATATATTTTAAATTATTGGTATTATGCTCTTTTTATATTATGTTATACTCATTTTATATTATTTTATACTTATTTTAATTCTTTAATACTATTAAATATTAAAAGTTGTTTTGTTTTTTTTTTAATATTATTTTACAATCCTTTATTTTATCTTACATTATTGCTTCTAAATTGTTATTGCACTATATAAAATTTAAAATCGACCACCATAACACGGGCATGAGGCTCGCATGGTAGTCAAAAAATCCACAAAGGATTTAACCATTCAAAGCAAAGAATAAAGAAATTTAAAAAAAAAACGTATTGGTTAACAATATAGGCGACACCATGAAGCGCAGATCCACCCAACTAATAAAAACTGCCGATAGCACATCTCTTATATTTCAATATTTTTGATTCTATCTGATTTCTTGCATATTAAATTCCTTAGATATCTTTCATAATATAAGAATGTTTCATCTTCCTACAATCCTAGCAATCTGTATTATAATTTTAATCTAAGATACGAGTTCCTTTGAGATTAAGGTAACATCTTAAGAATTTACGGAAAATGTTCAATTTAAAAAGTGCCTTCAAAGTTTAGAAGACTTCTAGATCTTGTATGATTCACGAACACAAACGGGGTGTGAAATATTGAAGCTTTGAAATAAAGCGTAATAAGATCCTACTAAACATGGGAACAACATTGGTTATGTGCTTTAACCCCACGTTTTCACTACATTTTATGATTTATACAACACTAAATTGCCTTTAGTGCTTGCAAAATATAGCATTACAAATGCTTCTATTGTATGGCGAAGCAAATTTTATAGTCATTAGATCAGATGTAATCTGGTCGTTACCATGTTCAATGACCAATGTTCTACATATTTTTTCAGTTCAAAACCAAAATAAATATACCCTTGTGTGTTGTGTTACACTTTTGCTAATACCTGTAATGCATTATTTTGACAATTAGTTTCATACTCACTAACTTTTTCGTGTTATATTATATTCTCTAAGCATATTAAATCATAACATTGAGCCTGGGATTTGTAAGTAACCCCAAAAATCGCTGGGCATAATACCCTAAAAATGTATTGATTGATGAATCTACTCGCGGACAAAAATATATCAACAGAATGGCAATCCTCATGGTATAAATGTTCACCGAGACCTTATAGACCTTATGTCGTCGCTGCATGACTGCCCTTTGGTTATTTTATACACATCAGAAAATGGTTGCACAATTTGATAATTCTTTATGACAGACACCGATCCGAAAAGAGTAAAAATTAACAATGCTCAAATTACAATGATTAGACAGTTTGCGCTTTGTCATGTTGCAAAAACATTTCAATAAAATAGAGTTTGCGCCCTTGAGGTGATTTTTCACAAAAACGGCGCTCTAAAAATGGTCCGATTATTATTATTATTATTATTGTATCCAAAACGACACTTCAGCGACATCTATGGCCCAGTTGTCCTCATTTTGCACAATACAATTTAGTATCCCTGTAAGCACGCAGAGACCGCCAAACAACCACTTTGTGATACAAATAGTTTAATTTATAATCGAGATCAAAAAACTAAAACATTTTAAGATGCCTAACCACAAGTCTGTATTAAAATTTTTCAATAACAAAAAAAAACATTTTCCCATCTCATAGATTGATTTTGATTACCCCCGAAAGAAAATTATGAGATTTTGAAGAGTTCGCATTTTCAATTTAGCGGCACACCTTTCTTTTTCAGATTATGCCACGTATGCCGTAACTTAATTCCATTTTAGTTTTTTTTTACGTAAGTATATTAAGTATTACGTTTTTCTGTGTGCAAATTTACATGTAAACATCATAAATTGTATTTTTTCTCGTATTGCGATAGTGCAACAATCGGCAATTAAAGATTTCGGTATCTTCAAGAAGGTGGAAAACTAACAAACTCACAGCAATGAACAGTTAGGCTAAAAGTTAATAGAGAAATATATGGCGCTGACTAGAGTCTGGGAACTGAAGACCAGTGAGTACCGAGTAGTGAGCATTGTCAGCAGAGGATTGGTGAACGTCGAGAGCCTAAGAGAGAACGAGCAGCGTTGTATTTCTTTCACAGCATCCCACGCGCATAGGGCTGACAAATTTAATTTTTTGAATAGAAATCTTTGGAAAACATTTTTTCTACCGCTTTTGGGGGTGGTACTGTTCTCAGCAGATACCAGAACAATTATGGAAACAGAACATCGCCGATTCAGTAGGTAGTAAAAGAAAATGATAGAATAAGTTAACAATAATAATAATCTAAACGAAAATATGAAAGAGAACAAGACACAGAAAAACAGAAAAAGACGATGGTCGCAACTGGGACTCGAACCCAGTTGCGACCATTGTCTTTTTCTGTGTCTTGTTCTCTTTCATATTTTCGTTTAGATTATCTGGGTTCGAGTCCCAGTTGCGACCATTGTCTTTTTCTGTTTTTCTGTGTCTTGTTCTCTTTCATATTTTGGTTTAGATTATTATTGTCAACTTATTCTAATATGATATATTTCACTGATGGGAATAACCTTCAAAAAAGTATAAAAAGAAAGTTTTTCTTTTAAAAATTGAAAATGATAGTTTTGGAAAATAATTGTGGCTAAAATTTAGATTGTTGACTTCTCAAAATAACTCATAAATCATTCTTCATCATTTTAGATTAAAATTAATTTTATTTAATACATTGAGTCTATTTCTATCTTTAATAATAACCTATTACAACCTATCTAATGTAAAATAAAATTTAAAAAATAATTTCAATTTAAATTGTGGTTTTTCAAATATGCTTGAAAATAATCAAAAAAGAACAAATTTAAATTACTTAACACATAAATATGATGGTGTAGTTCAGAGGTTCCCAAAGTGGGCGCCCCTGATGTCTGTACTAAAAATAAAAATTGACATGAACGAATACAAACACAACAGTGAAGCTGGATTTTCAGCGGTCGCGATTATAAAGAGCAAATATCGTTTAAAAATAAATTTGGAAAAAGAAATGATAGTAGCTGTATCGAGCCTTATTCCCCGGTTTGAAAAACTGCAGGCTCACCCATCTCACTAAATGGTTTTTGTATTATATTTGCATTTTCTTAGTAAGTTTGCCATCAATAAATATACTTATTCATTTTGCGAGTTGTATTATTCAGTGTAGTAGGCAAAAAATTGTTCCTCCGTCCTGGGGGGAGGGGGGGGATGGCTAGAGAATTGTGCTCTTGGGGGTGACACTCGGTCCCGAGGCTACCACAGATAGACATTATATGACAGGGGTGCCGTGAGAAAATTCAAATTTTCTAAGGGTGCCGCGACTTGAAAAAGTTTGGGAACCCCTGGTGTAGTTACTAGCAACATAAATAACTATCATCTGGAAATATGAGAAAAATTAAGATGTTTATTTGGTAAAGTTGTAAAAGTTCGCTTTACAAATAATACGGAATATACCCTTTTTTTAATTAATAGACTTGTTCTACCGGTATAACAATGGAAGATGCTCCGAGGAACTAGCATCGTTGATCCCTTCACATGAGAACGGGTCGTTTCTTCGACTCGTTCTTGTGTTCAACAGTTCGGCTATGGAACGATTTGTCGGCCTCTGTGTTTCCTTCCTCCTTCGTACAACAAGGGTCTCTTTATTTCTTCCCCCGAAATAAATAGTTCCTTTCGTAATAATAAAGCGAAATCTAAATGTTTGAAGAAGAAATATTCCGTATTAACCGAGAAGCGAAGTTTAACAAGTTTAATAAGTAATATGTACCAACCTAAATATTACTGAAAGCATTTTTAGGCATTCTTGAGGGAGAAAATGAAGGATATAAAAAAATGTATGCATTGAAGAAAAATGTATGCATTGAACACCAATAATCAAAACTAAAATATGAAAGAGAACAAGATACAGAAAAATAAAAAGATAACGGTCGTAACTGGGACCTTCTGCCACCTTCCATCAAACCATTATATTTGTCAAACAATCTCATATTTAAAATTTTAGAATTAACAACATTATCTTTGACTAATTTTTCCATATTATATGCAATTACCTTTTTCATTGGAAACAATCGTTCTAAGAACTGGTTTGTAACCTAGATAGCGTCTCGGATAAATATACCTATCCTATTTTATTTTTAAATAGAACATATAATTAAAAATGTAAGCGTTGTTACAGTTTTTAACTCAACATCAAAATTTGTACCTTTATGCATAGCTGTAAATAGTTGATATCTAATTCATTATTCATTTATGAAGTGGAAAGGAAATCTATCAGTCAGATGCTGCTTGCTCTTGTTAAGTGGCCATCACGTGAACTAACAGTGAACACACCTTAAGCCTGCGACATACATACATGCAAAGGTACTACGGTACGTACTATTCTCAAGTTTCATTCAGGCGCTAGATAAATTATTACGAAATATGCAAAGATTCATGCGACTGGGCGTCTTTTCTCAATTCATTCATTAAATCAATTCATTCATAAAAACACCGGTATGGAATACTCTACGAGGCCCTTCGGACCGGAGCTTGGAGTGAAAGAGATATCGCTATATGGTGTTTGTATTTACCTACGCCTACTAACTATTTAATACTTGTGTTAATTTCATGGTGAACGGTGAATGAAATTTCGGTTGCATAATGAATAATTAAATTGCATATAATTAATGTCGGTACTATAATTCGTGACCGTTTGTCTGTCCAAAATTACTTTTCAGTAATATGAATCGTTTATGGATTATTGTTTTGTTAAAATAATCGGTTGCGAATTTCTAGATCAAGGCTTAATTCTTTCCAAGTAATTTTATCTCAAAATTTAATTTCTATCCGAGTAATATGAATTGAAATGACAGCTCCATTTTTTAGGCTACTAGAACTCAATTTGGGAGGCGGGTATGGGTACCGCCGCCCCGGGAACCATTTATTGGATAACCATCACCTCGGCCATGGGTCACTGCAACCCACGGCAGAGGTGGTGGTTACGATTATATATTACGATGGTGATGATATATTATGGACCCACCTAACTATATATATGGATAAAAACTGAAAGATTCTGTATAATTGAAAAAACATGGGCGAAGCCGGGTTCGAAAGTCAGTAACACATAAATATGCATTTGGCCATATTATCCGAAAGAGTGTGGGTGATCTTAGGTAAAAGGCAATTTTGTCATTGAATCTTAAAACTTTCTTCCGGATAGGTTTAAAAGTACCACCTCCTGAAGGACGTTTCGACATATGTAATGAAGTAGGTATAAATAAATTGTATATTCAATTCGTCTTTTATTTAGATTTTTTTGTCTGTTAATAATTATTAAACTGAACAACATAAAGGAACCTATTAGGTACCTAAGATATAAAAATTTTTAGGTGATAACGTAGATTTTTTTTACATTAGCTTCGCACAGGAGGCTCTGGGGAAAATAATTTCCTCAGAGCCTTTGTTATCTTTCGGAATACTGTGTAGAGGGTCTTTAAAGGAAAGGTTCTGGGAAGGAAAAATATATGAGGGGTAAGTTGGAATCTGGGGTTCAGTGTGTCCAGGAGTGACGAACGTATGAATCCATCCCTCCGACTGCGGTGCAAGGCGATGTTCCGAGAGAGTACGGCTGGAGAAGTCAAAGGGGACTCTCTCAACCATTCTCTCTTGATCCGGCCTGCCATGCAGCTGATGGGCAAACGCATCTGCCGCCAAGATCCGGGCAAACCTCGCCCCATGAACCCGGGCACCCCTCCTAAGTCACCAAACGTCGCGAACCACTTGGGGTGACCTATGCCAGAGGTGTTGGTTATCCAATAAATGGTTCCCGGGGTGGCGGTACCCATTCCCGCCTCCCAAATTCTCTGCGAGTATACAGGTATATTTACACAATAAATAAATAAATATAATGGCAGAAAAGCTTTGATTACTATCATCGTTCCTCTAAATCAGCGTTTCCTAACCTTTTTCAGCCACGGACCCCTAAGAAATCAAGCATAATTTTCAAGGACCCCCTTGATAAAAAAAAAACTAGCAATAAATTTCGGCCTAAAAAAGACTACAACGGCAACTCCAACATTCACTTTAATTAACGGTTAATTAATAAGACGGTTGGTGTTATTTGTTTGCAACTAAATTAGTAATATTCGTGTTGATGTTAGGTAATCGGGTTGCACTTATAATCTGTTTCTGTATTTGTTTTTAGTATATGCAAGAGCAGAGAATGCCTTTTCACAGAGTTATGTGGCTAAGAAAAGCAGTAAATATTTCAGTGCTTCTTCCGATATTGCCTTATAATTTTTCTTTACATTCACCCAAAAACTTGATAGAGACGATTCTTTGAAATTACGTTTCAAAGCTGAATAACAAGATATTTCTATAATTGGTTTTCCTGTATCGTTGTCAAGCAAGTAATATCTAATATCAGTAACATCTGTGTTGAAAGCGTCTAATATTTTGTTTTTTTTTGTCAGGTACTGGAAAATAATCCCGAAACGAAGACTTGTAGCGATTACATTTGTTTATAATGGTTAAATGGTCCAGAGATGAGACCGCGGACCCCACTCGAATTTCTACCGATTTCTTACATATCTCCCTTAAACATTTGAAGTTTTTAAGCTCTTAAAAAAATATATGTTATTTTTTAATATAATGTCTAGATGCTGCTCAAGCCAAAACGTAAATTATATTAAATTCCCTCGATAGAAAAAAATCGCAAGGTATGCTCCAAAAATTATTAAAAACAAGTCTGTTTCTATTGTCTAATAAATATTTGTGAAAAAATTCACAATGTTTCTTTAAATGATACTTAAGATGCTCCCCTAGAGATTTTTGCTCTATTTTAAATGATTCGTGCTTTATTAAACATTTTCGCAATTTTCGCATCGATTTTGGCGCTGTAAATGTTAGCGCTCTCTGCCAACATTCGTAATTTCGTATTTCTTCATCTTCTTCTTTTCGAGCCCGGTTGCGGAGCCTTAAGAAACACTGCTCTAAATAATATTCGTCCTCTGGTTCATCCTTAGGACATACATTTTAGAATTTTATTTTTATATTAAAATCTGGATTTTCAAATTCGAATCCAATCAATCCACGGAAATTCATTAATCCAAATCCTACACGGGTGGCCATTTGAATTAAAGGATAAATGAGTTATCTATGTAAACCATAGATGCAATCAAATGTCAACTGTCCCATCCATTTTCACCGCAGATATTTTCAATTTCAATAAAAGGAAATGGAGGAAAATTGGTCGCGTTTAATATTTTCACGCAGGAAATAGGTGATCGGTGATTCGCGCAAAAATACCATACAGCTTTTGATTTTGTTCACTGAACTTCAATATTTATTGTAAAAAGGTGCTTTCAATTCAATCATTGAAAATGGTTGTATTGTGCATATTTTGAACTTTTTTACATGGCGTCTCTTTACTTTATTGTGAGTTTGAATCGTAGGTCCTGAACTTTGGTCTTAACGCGTCAACCGCGAATTTTATCTCTTTTGTGACAAATTGAATCCGGTGGCCTATTGTAATGAATTGCTACAAGCTGATATATTATAATATGTGATATCAGCTTCCTGCTTCTGCGTAGGAAGGGTCCTGCTATGTCAAACCAATTTAGTGCGGTTGGATTGGATACTTTTACCTACTCATTTAATTTAAATTGAATTTAACGTTTTGGTAGGTCGTTTTGTGAATTTGATTGATAAATAAAATTATTAAAACAAGGCAAATACGGCTTATTATTATTATTGTAAAAACAAATTCGTTAACGAATGATCGTAGGTAGGTAGAAGTGATTCGTATTCTCAGAATCCGTCTAAAATTGCTCTTTACCAATTAGAAATGAATTAAAAGTATTCAATATTTTTACGGTTATTCAATACTTTTTAGTGTTTATTTATGTATGTATTAATATTAACTGTATAAATATACCATAAATACAGATTAAATGTCACAAAATCTTAGTTGTACATAAGAAATAATAAAAAAGAGACTATCAGTTAATTGTGGCATTTGGTTGAGAAATGACACAAAGAGCTACAATTACATACAATACTTTAGTATAAATAAAATTACAATTAATATTGATTGAAAATATTTGATGGAATTTTTTTTTTTTTTTTTACATTAACTCCACACAGGAGGCCCTGAGGAAAATAATTTCCCTCAGGGCCTATGTCATCTTTGAGGATGCTGTGTGGAGGGTCTTTTTGAGGAAAGGAAGGAGTTAACATGGGTCTTGAAGAGACTCATGTTGTAGGAGGGAGGAAACACAGAGGCCGGTAAATCGTTCCATAGCCGAGCTGTTGAACTCAAGAACGAATCGTAAAAACGACCCGTTCTCATGTGACTAATATCAACTGTGTACAAATGTTGGGCGCGTGTTTGGCGTGTTTCCCGACTATGCACCGGTGCCGAGGGGATCAATGACGCTAGTTCCTCGGAGCATCTTCCATTGAAATACCGGTAGAACAAGGACAGCATTCCCACCTGACGCCTATGCTCTAAAGATTGCAATCCGTCTGTTAAGATGGGAGAATCTATCAAACGGACCGCCCGTTTCTGCACAGAGTCAAGGGTTTTTTTTAGGTATTTTGGAGCTCCAGACCAGAGGTGGCTGCCAAATTCAACCGTGGGGCGCACTTGCGATTTGTACAGGGTTAACAGTTGAGTACTATTAAAGTATCTGCGGGCCCTGTACAGTACGCCCAGTTTCTGAGAGGCTAACTTAACTCTGGATTCGATGGAGCCCCCATACCTGAGCTGGTCACTAAGAGTTACACCAAGCATATCAATGGAGGTCCTGTTCGGGAGAATGCTTCCGTTGAAGGACACTAGATTATCATTTCGATCCCTTTTAGACGTTATCAGACATGATTGGGTCTTTGAAACATTAAATTCGACGAGGTTATTCTTACCCCAAGAGAAAACACTCTCGAGGTAACCGTCCATTCTCTGCTTCAAAGCCCTCCGAGCTATTGGGGTTTGTGTGCCCTTTGGAGGCTTGTCAAACAAAAAGCTATCATGGACTGTACTGTCATCCGCGTAACAATGAATCGGTGCACATGACAAGAGGTCGTTGATGTGCAACAGAAACAAAGTCGGAGACAGAACCGATCCCTGTGGGACGCCAGCATTTATCGAATGCGAGGAAGAGGTGAAACCGTCAGCAACCGCCTGAATCGACCTCCCCCTCAAAAAGTCGGCAATCCACGCACACAAGGATGCGGGAAGTCCGTAAGAACGCAGTTTGTTGACAAGCGCTCGATGCCAAACCCGGTCAAAGGCCTTGGAAATGTCCAGTGAAACCGTTTGGGTCTCACCAAAACATTCCAGGCACCGTCCCCAAACATGCGTCACATACGCGAGAAGATCACCGCACGAGCGGTTCCGCCGGAATCCGTATTGACGGTCGTTAATAATTTTGTTCTTCTCGAGGTATGTGAGCAGTTTGTCATTGATCACACGTTCCATCACTATAGCCTTCTTCACTTAGCTTCCGTGCAGATAAATAGATCCGCCACATCTGGGTATCTATTACTAACTTCATGTAACCTAGGTACAAGCGAGTGTTTCGTATGCCCAGTCCTGTTGTGGTTGCAGTGAAACAAGATTTTGGAGCTTGTTATAATATTATTATTTTTTTTTTTACAATTTACAAATACAAGACAAAAAGTCCCGATAAACTTCTTTTTAGCAGTTTGTCTAACGGGTTCTTTACGTTAAAGATCTTATTATAGTGATTTATTAGTTACATTTTTACAATTATACATATAAAATAAAATTTATTTTTTACAGAAATATAGATAAAAATAAATTTTTGTAAACATAAATAACATTTTTAAAGTCTTTAGAATAATATGTCATTGTGAGCTAATACAAATTAATTCTTTCCGTAAGCCAAGTCTTCAGTAAATTCATCAATTGTTTGTTTTGGGAACAGTTTTTAATTTCATTAGGTAACATATGGGAATCATGTAATTTAACGTTCTTTGTCCATATTTATTTGTATGCTTAGGTACAATTAGCCCTTCATTAAAGTTAAAACGATTATTATGGTTGTGTTCCAGCCTGTTAATATATAAAGGATTATTCATGTGCTGAAATATAATTTTGTACCACAGAATCGCTCTCACTGAAAGAACTTTGAGACTCTGATAAAAGTATGGATTATTATGGGTTTCTTTGTATAAATTTTTTTCAGCTAATAATTTAACCAATGGGTAACTTATTGAGTAAAATCTCAAACTATAAATATTAATATATTTATTTCTTTTATATGTATATTCAACTAGCAAGTACTCCGAATAAAAAATGTTAATGAAATTTTGGCCTCCGACGACTTTTTTCGTGACATTTTTTTTTTCATTTTATTTTCTTCAAAACCAAACAAAAAATAATTCTTCCGCGTGTCTTCACTGGTCACTCAGCCGAGTAAACGACCAACCCCTCACCACCCCTCCAACTGTCCAACAAATAGCAATTTTGTGTGTTTTTTGTAAAAAAAAAAAATCATCGAAAACGTCACCGGAAACAAAAAATTCATTTACATTTTTTACTACAAATAATGTCAGAAATCATTGGTTAAATAAAGTAAGTCAAGTACATCCCTTAACAATACGTTATCGCTGAAAGCTAATCATAGGCACTAAAAAAACTTTCTGATATTATTTTTTAAACATCGTATCTACTGCTTATTAACAATGAAATATTATTCAACCTTATCAATAATTACATGTCCTTAACAATGCGATATGAAAGCGATAATTTAGTATCAAGAATTAAAGATTTTAATTAGTTGTTTCGTCATTATTATATTCCAATCACAATAAAAATAATATAATATTCCGATCATAGAGACCTGATGAAAGATATGTATTCAAACGACAACCACAAAAAGCAAGTATCTCATATGAATATTATCTCAGATCAATTTTAAATGAGTCCCAAACACGATGGTTACACAAACGTATCTCTATTTGATTAATTATATGAGATAACTTGTTTATCTACCGGTGCAGTATCATTAAAGGTGTAAGCTTTTTTCAGCCTAAATAATTGATACGAATGTGTTTGGACTACATGCTTTAATTGATAAAGTAATAGTATAAAGATCAAATTGTATGAAAGGGGAAGAGTGCTAAGAAACGGGTAACATATGTTTTAGTTATTTAACGATACTGCTTAACGATACAAATGTTGAAACTTTATTTTTATAATTTACATCACTTTTATTTTTTCACATAGACTTTACACTTATTATTACACTGTTAACTACTGTATACCTTTTTTGTACAAACTATTTAGACAAATTTTAATTGTGTTTTTGCTTAATACCTACTGTCCTGTTTTCCTAGGTACAACAAAATATTTTTTTAACTATATTACCCACGCACAGGCTGCGCCTTAGTGGGTTCCATTACTCTTATGATTTTCAAAATATGTATGTATAAAATGTAAAATTGGGAAAAATAAAGGATTTAAAAAAAATAAAAAATTAATGAATACAATATTAGCGACTCTCAATCGAAAATCTAAAACATATAAATCAGAAGAAGATAGGTTACATCCAGGATTTCCTAGATATGACCGTTTGAGAGTTGATTTTCAATTGAGTCGCTAATATTGTCTAATTATACAATTTGAGTTTTTACTCATTAAATTAAAATTAAAATTATGTTAGAAAAATTTGTTTGCCAACTTATTGGATGTAGGCGATCGTCACCTAGATACATGTAATATGATTTTATTTATAAAGAGAAAGTTCTGGTATCATCGTTTTTTCTAAAGAAAGCGTCTTATATTGTCGCTTTGTAGACTTTAAAAAGAATTTAACTTACTGATATCGGTTGTATATTAGCTCCACCCATATGTCATCTATAGTGATGCTATGTGGAAAGAAAGAAGGGGAAGTTCTGAGCAGGAAAAAGGTATGAGGGGTGGTTAGGTATCTGGAGATCAATGTGTCCAGGATTTTCATTGAGGATGCCTAGCTCTTCCAGAATGGACACATCTGTGGATCGGGCTGTCCATGGCATCCTGGAAAAGGAATCTTTCTCCAGCACCACATTTTGTGGGCGTCTATCCGCTTTCTTTCACTGGCTCTAAATGTCCATGTTTCCACGTACAAAAATAAGGGAAAATCAACGTCCGGACGAGTCCCAATTAGATGAATAGATGACATGAAACAAAATATGACCAATTTAAAAAAAATTTATTTAGTTTTGTAAAACCCCAGCTTACCTTATGATGGCCCACAAGATGAATCTCCTATTGTGATTGCTAGATGAAGTGTCAGAATCGTGCCAGAACGCGATAAGCAAACCAGCTTTTTACCGCGATGGATCCGATAAAACAACTTTACTGCCTGACTCTTGAGTGCTACGAGTACATATAAGAGTGTGAACGGAGAATTAATAAATAATAATAATATTACGTTGATATTTCTCAAACGCGTGCCATACTAGACTTTTCATCCATTAACGGTTAAATTACTCAATTTAGCGTCGGTTCACGAATTCCGAACGTGCATTCGAAATTTAACATAATAGATTTCAGAATGAATAAATGCATACGATTTTCTTACACTTCGTAGAATAATGTACGAATGGAATTCCTAAACATGATAATTTCAAAGGAAGGTTTTTTTTTGTTCTTAGGAAGGTAGTGTTTTGAAAATATTACGTATGAATATGAATAGTTGTACAAAACAAGTTCTTATGACTGTTTTATTTGAAAATTGTGTTCATGCTCAGTTTTAGTAAAAGTATAGTAGGTGTAAATTAATAAACGTCAGAAGTTAAAGTTACCTCGGGAAGTGGCGCCTAGTCTATCCGAAGCGGAAATATGGAAGATGTTACGATGTAAATTTATTTGTTAGATTTTCATTGGTTACTTTTAAAATATTGGAATGTTTAATAATTGGATGGGTCGTTCCGTATATATTGTTTCTGGTACCTCTTCCGAGGAATTAGGATTGAAAATAAAGACAAGAAAAAAAAGAGGAGGGGGGTGAAAGTGTGCAAGCCAAGCAGGTAATATATAAAGCAAGTAAATAATTGTTGTAAAAAGAATTAGAAACGAAATATTCCTTGTTAATACACTCTCTTTTACATTGTGTGCCCAAAATTCCTTTAATTTTTTTTTCCGTGAACAGTTTTCAATTTGGGAGGCGGGTATGGGAACAGCCGACACCGGAAACATTTATTCGATAACCAGCACCCCTGCCATAGGACGCATCAAGTGTTTCGCTACTTGTTTGGTGACATAGCAAGGGTGCTCGGATTCATGGGGTGAGGTTTGTCTAGGTCTTGGCGGCAAGTTTGCCCTCCTACTGCATGACGGGCCAGATTGGTCGGCGGGGACCTGACCCAGACCTCTCCAGCCGGACTCTCTCGACCCATTGCCTTGCACCGCAATGGGAGGAATGGATTCATACTTCCGTCACTCCTGGACACATTGACCCCAGATTCCAACCCACCCCTTATGCATTTTTCCTTCCCAGAACTTCCTTTCCTTCCTTTCGCTAAAAAGACCCTCTACACGGCATCCCCAAATATGACATTAGGTTTTTTTATAGGATTATTTTTCCACAGGGTCTCCTATGTGGAGCTAACGTAAAAAAGTGTACCCAAACATTATTTACAAAAATAATAAATAAAGAACACAAATAATTCCATCACGACGACACTACCAACTTATCCTGCAAAGTAGGATATTCTAAAGACCCCATCCTATATTATTTTCCCGTAGCGATACGACATTAAATTTACCAAAACATATTTGAACATTATTTTTTTATTTCCGCTTTTGCATTATTTGTATTAATTTATGTTTTGCCAGTACGTTTTCACTATTTATCCTGATTTTTAACTGCAATCTTGCAACAAATACAAATAAAGTTGCACTAGAATTTACAGCAGGTAACGTTCACCATTTCTTCTAACGGAATAGAGAACTGATAATCACAAGGGGAAATAACATACAACATAATATTAAACAAAAGCTCTCGATACTTCTGCTATCTTGGTACTACTGCAAATGGCAATCTGCAGTCCGTACGGCACGCGGCACGCAAAGGGCACCTATTAGAAAAAGTAGGTGCCTACAACTTTATCTGTCTCGTATATCTCACTACAGCCTTATTCTCAGGATAAATCCGTACAAAAAGCTCACGCCCGTATTTAGTCAGGTAATGAAATTGTTTTTTTTTAATACTATTCTAATTTGTAAATTGGAAACTTTGATATAACAAATAAAATTTTCAATGTGAATAAACATACAGCAGTTTTAAGATTGCTGGTGAATGACACGGATGTGTCAAAACCGGTTCCATGCCAACTCAGAATCAAGTCAACTCACCAACTCTTTGAAAGGCCAGTAAAGGTAAGTAAAGGAAAATATTTTTAAAATAGCCCATAACACTAACCTTGCGTAACCTATCGAAGCAATTTTGTATTTATATTTTTCATCACTTTAAATGATTTTTCAAAAGAGGTTTGAAATGTTCGGTCACCGTCGAAACCGGTAGTAGAAAAATATAAATTAAGTAACAAATATACATGCGTATTTTAACCCTTCAAAACAAAATGAATAGAAATGTTCAATTAGTTAATGCCTAAGAAATTCATAAAAATGAACAAACGTATTTACATGGATAACGCAGGTACATTTTGGACAAAATCTTATTTGAAATTATGCAACAGGTGCTTCTGTTCACATGTCCCCATTATTAAACTTTTCGAACCTTGCTTTTAATCACAAAATTTTAATTTTTTGTAGAATACTGTGGCTCGCAATGTTATTTGCATCAGAGCTGTAGAAACTTTTATCATCGTTTAGTTAAAAAAATATTGCCACGTTTTTATCATACATGTAGGAACAAATATATTAGAACTCCAACAAAGGAAGGTAGTAGCCACTACTGCTACACTACTAGTACACAATTAATTTTTTTAAATTAATTTTCAATAATTATAATTTTGGTTTCTATCTAAGAAAGTACTCGTACAATAATTATGACATTAGAATGTGTTAATCATCCACTGAGGAATGTATAATGAAGGTTTTAAAAAATATATGTGCAGGGTATATCAACACGTACCCTTAGGTTTCAACCAGCGAATCCTGAGGCTATTTGGAGTAAAAACGCAAAAGTCATTTTGACGTCAATGATATTGTTTTCAATCAAAAACAACCACAAAAATGTATGTCAAGTCGCCACGCACTGCCCACAACGCAACGGATCACATGATACGCACTCTGTCTCATCCGTACGGTGGTGTAGGAAAGACACGGAGTGTCATCACGTGACCTACTATACTGTACCGGGAGAGTCATGTGATGAAAAAAAATGTTTTTAATTGAAAAAAAATATCATCGGTCAGCAAACATGTCCAGGAGTCGCGGTTGAAATCTTTCGGGTAACGGCGACCGGACAACTCAGAATGAGATCAACTCAGAACCTCCTTTGAAAAGTCATTAAGGTAAAGTTATACGTGGAATCATATTTAGATACTATTTAGATTAATCTTTACGAGGAATTGGCTTACAGTATGAACACCAAAAAATATGCTACAGATAAATTAAAGCTTTAACTAGGTTTTTTTGTATTGAAATTACAATACAATTATTATTTAGATAACAAAAAATATAAGCGTAAACCACTAAAAAAAATATTTTTTCATGACTTAACTATGAAGTAATACAAGAAACATTTTTATAAAAATACTCCTTTATGGCTAAGACTATTTTTGAGGTTTTCTATGTTCTAACTTTTTTTCGTTCTTATAAAATTATGCACAAAATAAATAAAAACCACTTTTTCGCTTATTTGCCTCGCGCAAATATGACGCTCGATTGTAAATTTTGCAGGCACGTGAATCAAAATATTTCTAGCGTTTATATTCCTCTTAAAAGTGATTTAAAAAATATATTAAAAAAATTGGCTAAATAGGTTAGGTTAGGTTAGGATATAGGCTATTTTTAAAATTTCATAGCTTTTAATGACTTTTCAAAGAAGTGGTGAGGTGAGTTGATTCTAAGTTGGCATGGAACCGTGCTGACACACTCTGTATTGGTACCATTTCCAAAATTGATGAACAAATTTTTTTTAAAGAAAGACTAACATTCCCGGGTTACGAATAACCTGACAATATTTGAAAATCTTCTACTACCACCACAGTAAGCGGAAATGTTGCTTGTGTCGTGATG
Source organism: Limnephilus lunatus (assembly GCA_917563855.2). Lineage (NCBI taxonomy): Eukaryota > Metazoa > Arthropoda > Insecta > Trichoptera > Limnephilidae > Limnephilus > Limnephilus lunatus. The sequence continues at coordinate 99,830,211 of OU830593.1, read as the reverse complement.
GAGAACTTAGTTGAACACGCGACGCCTGGGTGGGACCTAGACGCGATACTAACTCAGCCACTGACCAGACTATCATTATTGTAGGACCGGACTTATCTTTATTGTATGTATGCAAAACTCTTCCCAAGATTTCTAATGGTTTGAACATGGGAAGAATATCTGCATTTCTATATCTGCCTTCATTTAACTATCAAATGCGTTTAAGGTCAAAATGGCACGCGAAAACATTACACCCCAAGTGTTTGTAGAAGGTAATTTATTAAGTTGCGCCATACGGGCCGAGCAACGACCGGGACCTCTTGGCAAGGGATAAAGACATTTAGTGCCGAGTATCTGTGCCGGTCGGATTGACCAGAAAACGCAATTAAATGAATAGAGGTGTTAACCACGCTACAAGATAAGGCCGGGGATTTAGTGACGGGATCTTGGAACAATGAATGTCAAACTTTTACCTTTTCATTTGAAATAAATCTATAAAAACATGTCATTACTTTTCGTGAATTTTTTGGGATATTATGCCGTGTTGCACTTCCAACATTAACCAACGTTTCGGACAGCGTTTCAATCGTTTACATAGAAATTATTTTCAACACATCGATGCACAATTTATAATTATGATAGTTCATCGTTTTCTGGAATAAATAAAAGCTAAGGGTGCATAAAAGTTCGTAATGAAATTTTTAAAACATCGTGGATTCGCTTTAGTTTTCAGATATTATAAATTACAATGATGCTAATAATGTTAATGTTTCACCTATTTTCTGAGTAAGCAGGTACTTGACATAATTTTCTTTTTTTTCTTAGATTAATAATCAGCATCGCATCAGGTTTTTGCCCGAACTTAGTATTCAATCAGTATGCATTACTTGCTTACAGCATTATTATAACTTGTTTTTCGATTTCAAAAATGAAAGTTTCAATGGTTATTTTTGTAGAGTAAGTCAACATATTATTGTCTGATTTCTTGTACAGGGAAAGAGTTTACCATAAACATAATGCAAGATTCACTCAAAATGAAAGATGGGTGGTTCGAAATCTACCAATGAGTTTGGTGAAAGAACCCAAAATATTTAATAAACAACAAATGATAATAAAAATAATACCATTTATACTGCTAAAGTCAAATATAATCTAAAAAATTGGCTATTAGATACAGAAGGTTTATGTGGATGCCCTACTGAAACCCATGTTATTTACTAATTCACATTAGGACTTAAAATTTTCTAATACCTCATGTACTATTGATGTGCTTATTCCTTAATATCTATTTGTTATATATAAGGCTTGTTATTCTTTTTATATATTTATAATTGTGCTTTTCAATTAATTCAACTATCTTATTACATTAAATGTTGTCTCCATCTACCTGCTGACAAGCTACAAAAGTATTTTAGCAGGCTTTAATTAAAATAAAGAAAAAAGGGAAAAACTCATTATCAATATAGTACAACAACACTGGATGAGCACTATTCGAACATTTTATTTTTTGGACGGATGTTGTTCCTTCTCACTAAAAACGATTATAAGCAGACTTGAAGGCAAAAATCTGTTTCTCACAAACGTTTATAACAAAAGATAAAATGTATTCAAAAGTCAACCGAATATATCGTATTTCAAATATCATCGTCCTTTTTCCAAAATGATACCACGGTAAAAATGTATATAAAGTAAAAATTCAGTCATGATTGCGATGGCGGTAAATTATTAGGAATCTTTTCAAAGAATTATAATTGAGTAACTACTACTCGTTGGAGTTTCTCGTAATTTTAAATCATGGAAAACTTCTCTAGAATTGTATTTTTTTAATAATGTAGGAACTTCTAAAGATACTATCAAAAATATACCTAGAATTTTTATATTATAATAAGAGATTTTTCTAGAATATTCGAGTTCCACGAAGGCAAATAAAAGAATGTCTTGTGTTTTAAGATAAAATTACTTTTTGATAACGATGTGATGTAAGAAATTTATTATGTTGATTTTGAATTTAATAATAATAAATCCAAGATTTAGATAGGTTTATAGTACCTACCCACCCACAAGTGCTGCGGTCCCATAAAAGGCTCAAGACAAAATTTAATCAATAAATCGTTGAAGTCGCGCAAATAATTAAAAAAATTATAGTTTGGCACTCATTTGCCAAAAAATTACAAAAATAATCACCGGTAACGATGAACAGTGTCATTAAACGTGATACATTAAAATATTATTGGAAAAGTGCATCCCCAATAAGTCATTTTGAAAAGCTTAAAGTGTGAGCATTATTGTCTAATATGTATGTCCAATATGTCCATGCACGCCAACCACGCGCTATATATAAATGCCGTGTAAAAAATCTCCACAGTAAAGAAAAGTCAAATTCCAAACGCCTACCCATAGATAAGGATGATTGGAACCTTGGGCAAAAGGGTGTACCAGGGGAAGCGCATCATACAATAGTGCCGTTCTCACAGTAATGTTTTGACTTATTTTTAGTATTGTAATTTTTTTCTTTAAAAAAAAATAATTTTTTAATGAAAATATTATTAATAATTATTTAAAAAAATGTATTTTAAACAAATCATTTGTAGAAGAGTCGCACTCAAATAGCCAAAGAGCGCATGTGTTTTTTATACACGTCGTTTGTCTAAGGGCCACACTCAAGTAGCCAAAGTGATGCATGTGGCTCGCGAACCGCAGTTTGTGACTACTGTTATATTCCATATATTTGTTTCGATTATTGAGGGCAAGTATGTACATAGCATAATATTTTTTGCCATCAGTTATATTTATATGGCTGCTTTCAATAAAATGCGACGATTTTTAGAACTAGACAATATATAATGAATCTATTTATTTAGTAACGCAATTTTCGGGGCTTTTACATTTAAATAGTAAAAAATATACAGTATTTATTGTACATATCTGAACTGCCCCAAACACTGCACAACTGCCACTTTGAAACAACATCATTTTATAAGGTAAAAGGATTTTAATTAGCTTTTTGATTCATATATTCCGTCTGTATCAATACCAGGAGAAGTATGGAAACGTGTGTGAAAATTAATTGAGTAAAACTGTCTTAACGTCAGATACGACACATCTGCCCTGATGATGGACACTGCAACGCTGTCCGAAACGTTGGCTAAAGAAGGAGGTAGCGCAACACGGCATAACACTCCAAAAACAAATACAGAAAAAAAAGTCTTAACATCAATTAATTAACACAAAAAATGCTGTTTCCCAATTTTTTAATTTTTTTTTTTTCTTGGGTTTTTTATTACAATTGTTTTTATTTCTTGCTAGGGCAATCCCGATGTGATGAACTCATTTTAGGACAGGAGGAACTTGCAATTCATAAGTGGAAAGAAATAGTTACAATTTTATATAGGTTACATTGATATTTAAAATATAAGTTACACATATAGACGAAAAATAAAAGACGTTTTTTTTAACTACCGTTTTCTCGCAACTTCTTTTCCGTCATGTGCTATGGAGCTTGGATTAACTCTAACACTTTAAAACATTTTAACACTGCCATAGAGAGCCACACGATACTCCATCACGACTCAAGCAACATTTTCCGCTTAGTGTGGTGGCATTAGGAGCTTGTCAAACATTATTGGGTTATTCGTAACTCTGGAATGTTTATCATTCTTTAAAAAAAAAATCGGACTAAGACGGGTATACTCGTAAGTTTATTAAATGTATAATAATTATTATTTATCAAAGTAACACCATTGGTTAAAGTTCATTCATAAAAGCTCTAAAGAAGTTGATTAAAAGCAACCGGATGTAAGAATTGAGGATCTCAGAGGGACTTCAGGCTGCAAGTATGTAGGCTGTGGACTGTAGACTGTAGAGCCTTATTGCCCGAATTAGATTGTATCGCGAGCTTTATTTCCCTGTAATCTGATCACTCAAAAAGCTCACCCCAACTGGTTTGTTGACCAAAACGCGACCATTCACGGCAATAAAATCATGTTTATTTCAATATAAGATTACGAATATCCTTTTGTTGAATCGTATAAATAGATACATATAATGTGTCTCCGTCTCTGGGGGTAATTTATTGAGAAACTGGCGTTTTTAAAACATGTCTTGAAGGAATTTCTAAGCGAACAGCTCGATACGTGTACAAGAGTTTTATATTTTTATTTTGATATAGGATACACGGTACAAGACTATGGTAGTGGCATGATGATAAGAACATAGACTTTAAGCCAAAGTTCTTGGATTAGAATTCCAACGCTATTCATAAAATATACCTGCAATATCATAAATTAATTAATTAAATTTAAAAAAATGTTACATTGCTTACACCACTATATTTTTTAAATGTGCCAATCAGTTTCGGAATTACCGTTCCTTTCTTGGGGAAAATATACTAACTGGACATTACAAAACAATGGGCGTTCATAATATATTACTAAGTGTTGAAGTGGAGCTTGACTAGGGAGTAGTGAAGAGTGGAGGGAGGAGATAGAAAGGACGGTGAAAGGGAACATGACTAAGATGGGACTGTAAGATAATATTTTTTTGTTTTTTTTATAATCGACTCATTATTATCAAGGGATTTCTTTTGTATTGAGGCTTCCAAGTTATCGAAGCGTTTTCCGTTATTATTAATATGAAGAATATTTATCCCTGCGTTTTTTTTTTTCAAAACTCTGATTATTTGCAATGATATGGTTAGCGAAGTCGCAAAAATTATATTGTCGAAATTACGAGATGTTTTCCCGATATAAAATGAGGAACAGTCATTAAATTTTATTTATTATTAACTGTTTTTGTTTCGAGATGTTGACCGTTTTCTGGTTCAGAAAAGATTATTTTTTACGTGTGAAATAGTCTTCTTTATTTTGTCTTTCTAAGGCAATTTATGCGTTAAGAAGTTTTAAAAAAAAATGTCATTGAGAAAGTGAAGTTTCATTCGACAAATAATATAATGACTCATTTGAAATACGTTAAAAAAAATGCTACATAAAATATACGATAATAATTAAGAAGGAAAGTATTTAACTACGTAATTACAAATCTTATCAGCTGGATGATACCGATAGTATCTCCCATTTAACCTTAATCCCACACAGGAGGCCTAGAGGAAAATAATTTCACTCGGGGACTATGTCATCTTTAGAGATGCTTTTGTGAGTGCTTTTTAGTGAAAGGAAGGAGAGGAAGCTCTGAGAAGGAAGTGGGTATGAGCGGTGGGTAGGAATCTATGGGTCAGTATGTACAGGAGCGACGGACGTATGAATGTATCCCTCTCATTGTAGTGCAAGGCGGTGGGTTGAGAGAGACCATCTGGAGAGGTCAACGGGTCTCCCCAAATCGACGCGCATCCACATCCTCCGAGACCTAGACATTTGTCACTATTGAAACCGGACACTCCTTCTAAGTCACCAAACGTAGCCAACCACTTGTGACAGAGGCGTTGGATATGCAATAAATGTATAATAAATGATTCCTGGGCGGCGGTACCCATTAACGCCTCCCAAAAGGAAAAAAAAACAATCATTGGGATTTTAAAAATTTGCGAAAATTTTAAGGTGCTTACAGAAAAGAGAAAGCATTATTTTACATTTGTCATTTTTGAAGTTCACCAAAAAAAATCAAAAGTTTTTTTTAGTTTTTATTAACTCCACACAGGTAGTCCTGAGGAAAATAATTTTCCTTGGGGCCTATGTCATCTAAGATGTTGTGTGGAGGGTATGTTTAATGAAAATATTTTCTACAAAACGATGGGATTTAAATTATACGCCTACCACCGGTAACCACAAAAATTACGTTTTAGTTGATTTTATTCAAATTGTGATAAGACAAAAATACGTTTCGCGAGTCGTATATGAGAAAGTAAACATTCACCATTATCGGAAGAGTTAGCCAATATCCAAATCAAATTCACTTTTTTTTCAATTAATTGATTGCACAATTCTTTAAACAATCGAGTCGTTTTACCTCCTGAGTGTTTATTTTATTTCAGATTAGAACCATTGCTCTTATTGTTAACCGGTTTAAAATTAACTTTAAAATTTCCGGGATAATAGCCAACCTCCGATAGAAAAGGCCTCCAAGATAAAGAAGATGTGTGCCCCAAATACAAGCTATTGTCGTGTCCTTAAGCAATAATGTCATAAAGCAGTCAGACTTTTGAGAAAAATTACTTTAACTACTTAGTTTCTTCGTTCATTTGTTCCTGCCTAGTGATATGAATGCCCATGGTACGTGAAATAGAGCCTTAGAAAACACTGCCTGCGTCCCATACTAAAAAGCTACTAAAAGTCACCTGTCACGTGGTAATTCTATTCATTGGAGGCTTCGTTCAGGCTGTGTTCAGGCTGTGTTTTTATTTGTCCTGTCACTCGCATAATAAGGTAACACAAATCATTTATGCTGTTATACTACTTATAACAGTGCGCTGAACAACGTAAATTATACGGTAAGGTTAGTCTGAAATCAATCATTGTATAATCTAGTAAGTCGCTTTTATAAACTTTAAGTTGATGTGAACTTTAGAAATGATCGAGTAGTAGTGTGAACTGGAATACTTTTTGCTGCTATGTAATTAAACAAAGAGGTATTTTTTATAAACGATATTGTCGTCGTCAGCTTTGTTAAGTAAATAATCAATATTTTTCCGCTTTGAATGAAAGACAGTAAATTAAATTAGTTGAAATTCATTTTTACTTGAAAGGTAGAAAGGATGTAACGTGAGTTTTTTGCTGTAAATATTATGTTTATGTATTTAAAAGATTTAGTTTAAGTTATAATAATCAATCACGTGATTAAATAATAAGTTGAAATAAATTATCGAATTTGACTATTATTTATTTTTTCTTGTATTTCCTTGGTGAGAGATAACCTTTCTAAATAGAAATGATATGCTTGAAATTAATTTAACGATGTTTAGTTTCCAGAACTAAATAATCAGATATTTCTAAAACTATTCAAACTTTTTTCCATTTCCCGCCTCGTGTATATCCCATTATATTTAGGGGAGTGTACCTGACTCCTGTCAAACACATAATTTATATATTATTTTATATTTTAGCTCATCACATTTTCTCTTTTGTTGTAGCAGTTTGTATCTGAATAAAATCCCTTCGGAAAAATATTATTGATATTCATTTAAATTTAAATGTAACTCTAACACTTTTCGTAGATTTATATAAGAAGATGCACTTTATAAGCATTGTTTATAATTGGCGTTTTGCCGTACTGGCAACTTTGATCTCAAATATCTTCTCTTTGGTTAGGAATTCCAAATTCAAATTTATACAGCTATTTACGCATGTATTTGTGTTTCTAATATTAAAATTAATTTGTTTTTTCCTTAATTGTTTTTTTTCTTTGCGTCACTTAGTTTACAAAATGGAAAACTTGAAATATCGCGTTATTTACGAGTACGAGTTCCACCGTGGCACCAGTGCTGCAAAAACGGCTCGAAGGATTAATGATGTACCTATATGGCGACGGTGCCGCAAAAAACAGTGCGTTTTTGGTTCCAACGTTTTCGTTCTGGAAATTTCGACCTCTAGAACAAGCCCCGTGGACGGCCGGTGACCAAAGTTGATAATGAAGAATTGAAGGCTATTGTGGAAGCGGATCCATCCGAGTTAGCTGCAGGCTGCGGTGTTAGTGATTAAACTGTTTTAATCCACTTGAAGCAAATTAGGAAGGTGAAAAAGCTCCCATACAAAACTCCCATAAGCTCTCATACAAAGTTCCTCCCATACAAAACGCCAATTTCATGTGTAAGGACCTAATATTAGGTTAATTGTTGGGTATTTTTCTATCATGGTTCTAAATTTCAATGTCGTTAATTTATTGTTTAATGACGAATATTCTTTAACGCTAGTATATATGAATTTATAACGACTGTTTATAACACTAATAAATACAATAAAATAAAATAAATATTGAACAATATAATCAATAACATATATACATTACAATTTCCTAAATACATCCATACCGATTCGCTCACCTCCCTTTATATATATATATATATATATATATATATATATATATATATATATATATACTTTTTTTATGATTCTATGTTTGACGTGCTGAAAAAAACCTATTTAAAAATTTAACAAACAAAAAAATATCTGCGCAGAGTCGTATAATATTGTACGTAGTTGCCAAAGACAACGCTTTGTTAAAATAATTTGTTTTTGCGCTACCCTTTTTTAAGAAAGGGGGCATCAATGAATTACGTGAGCACACACGGGGGTGGGTCCAGCAAAATCTCACGTTACTTGAAAAAATTAAACGAATTGGCCCAAATTTATCTCACCGAGGGGGAGGGGAGGGGCTAGATTGGAAGAAAAACTGCTCACGTAATTAATGGATGCCCCCAAAGGCGCCCTTAGGTCCTATAAGGTAATATTCGTTTGATTTTACCAAGAGATTTTAAAAATTAGGTAACATGAAAGCAGGAAAGATAAAGGTAAAGTAGGAAGTAGGCACCTGTAAAAACGTCACAGAGAATTGGAATCGTTCGCCGATGTACCGTTGTACGTGTTTGATATTTATGATAGTTTGAAGGTTAGTAATCTTAATTGATTAATTTTCACAGATGTCCGATTTGCATGATTTTATCGCGGTTATCATTCAGCATAACAATTAAATACGGGCGAGCCGTTTTCGCTTCCTGATCAATAAACATGAACGTCCACAGGGGCGGACTGGAACATCCCGGTCGTTGATGTCCTATTTAAACATCGTTTTAAGGCGATGCACCACGTTGTGTAAAATTCGGGATCAGGCCACTAACAATAAAACACCTTATGTAGAATTCAATAAGGTTTAAATTCCCATTTAACACCAGCCACCTGTTTTGATTTATTCACTAAAAACTCATCGCCAAAAAGCATGTTTTATTTTATTTTGCGAAGCTCATGCACAAATATTTAAAGATTTTAGAAAGGAGATTTTGAACTTTAGAACAGTTTTTATAGGCTTATAAAAACACTGATCCAAAAAAAATACTCGATAACTTCAAAAACAAATCTGTTTTGTATTCGCAGTATTTATTTAAAGCATCCAAAATATTTCTAAGTATCATCTTAACCTTTAAAAACAAATTGTACTATTTATCCACGGTTTCTGAACACTCTTTTCTCACTGAACTCTTTAAAAAAACATATGTAGTAGGTACAAACTATCCGTATTAACAATTGACATAATGTTTTAAGTTTCAAAATATATATAAATCCTAGAGATCCATGATCTAATGTTTTTGAAGGCAGAGCTTAATGTCAGGGAGTTGACGCTATTTTAATTGTTTTATTTGAAGAGATGATTAAGTTTTTCCTTTATAGTGTAAGTTCACCAGTGCGATCCTGTGCGTCCAATTTTCTCTGTCTGAATGTGTCGGCTTTGTGGACTCGTGCGGGTAGCCATTATATCACGATCCGGTTTTTCAATGGCTGCTTATTACTGCTTAACTCTTAATCACGGCTAATTATTATTATTGTTGGATCCGAACTCATATTTTGACGTTAACACCGTATGATTTAACGGAGCGGGGTACTAGGCACTTGTCGAGGAATTGACAGCCACGGAGATCAATAAGTGACATTTGAGTTTACATTAGTTGTTATGTGTACTTAGTGAATTAAAGATTTGTGTTGGAGTGTAATTATACCCTTTAGACACGGGTTGTTTACGCTACGATTTAATCAACGAAGGAACTACATTTTCTTTTACAAGTCGTGCTTGGATAAAAGAGTGCTTAATGAAATTTGAATTTTACCAACATTTGAATTAAATTTAGTAAATAATAATGGTTCTTCCAGAGGTTTGTAACTGTCCTATTTAGAAATGTACCATCAGATCAGAATATCAGCAACTGGATGCTTCCCTTTGTTCCCCTTATTTTTTTAATCATATTAATTGTAATTTTGCGTAGAAAGACGGATTTCAGTTTATTGACGTGTGCCTTCTCTTAATGACAGTATGACTAGTGTTGTATCCAAAACAGCTTATGAACTATAGTTTCAGATGCATTTGCAAAGGACTGTAAATACTAAAAATGAAACGAACCAAAATGCTGTTTGCTGAAATTGGGTGATAATACGAGAATGTGTAGGAAAAACAAGGGGTTCAAGGAAAAGGGATAACCATTGATAACCAATCACTTATCAACTCTTAACGACACTTAACGACACAGCAAGTTAACGACACAATATAATTGTATAGTTCCGCGATACCTCGAGGTAATTATCGCCACAACAAAATGAATGAATTCAAAATGATATTATGTACTTCCGAGATGGTAAAATTTCCTTACTTTACTTAAAAATGAAATCATGTACCCGAAAAACACCAACAACTTGCTTTCAAAGCAGTTCCAATCTTCTTCTGTTTTTAAAACAAATGCACTCGAATTTTTCTCTATTTTTCTTGACATTGTTCCAAATTTCAAAATTTTTAGCAAGATGATGTAGTTAAGGAGAGGTAGAAACTGGCAAATGATATACCAGTAGGAACTAAACATATTCTCAATTCAAAACAAACAACTAGCGTAGTAAATATTTTACTAGATAGGCATTTTCTGTGAAAACTTTACAATTTATCGTGATTTATTTTAGGAGTATTGTGCTTCCGTGTGCCATGTTACAGTGTCCATATTATAGCAGATGATGGACGCTGTCCAAAATGTTGGCAAAATGAGGAGAATGTGCAACGTGGCACAGTACCCCAAAAATCAATCACAATAATACGTTTGGCGGTGAAAATTTCAATTCATATCGGACATTTTGTTTAAAAAAATAAAGAGTCGTAAAAATTAAAAGGTCATATTAGATGGGTATGTATTTATCTTAGAGTGTGTACATTCCACCAACACTATTTAAAATAAAAGACTTGAAACCAACAGTATTCTAAGTTTTTAATTAATAATCTACTTAAGAAAATTATGCAATATTCACACATTTTTCAATATAAAACTTCCACCTGCTCACTGCCTCAAAACAAGGTAGATACATAATTTTATCAAACACCATGTTATAGAAATAATTGCCCACTAGACTTATTAGCAAACAGGATTGGGAGAGTGCTTCGGATAGTGGACTCGCGATATAATACGTACACTTCTACGTACAGTGTCCTTGGTATCAGTGAGAAATAACCCGTAATTGCTTATCAATGGTGCATATGTCCTGGGGCGCATTATCCTATGTGTACGGAGACTTGCCTTGAAGTAAGGCCTGCCTTGAAAACACTTGGTAGAGTCAGCCACGTAAATCAGCGAGACTTGAGACAGATAATAATCAACGCGTCTATTCGCATTTGATGATGCTCTCAGAAGGAAGTATGAATTATAATATAAAATTGCAATATTTTATTTATTTATTAACGACTACGTAATTTTTAGATTTGTAGAAGATGTGAATAAAAAAAACAGATTTAGAATATTTTCTTAGTCCTTCTCACTAGGAGGGTTTTTAACCAGCAAGATTGGGTGTGGTATTTTTAGTAACTTCTACAGTTTGTCAAATAAGAGTAGAAAACATAGGAGGGCGCCACTGTTATTCAAATGGCAATACTAAAAATATAACTCACGGTGGAAATGTGAAGCTGAGTAACCTAAATTTTATAAAAAATTAAAAAGGCATAGAAGTAAAAAAAATATTTTTTCATTGCAATATAGATCTCAAAATTAGAATTGCATACATGTATTTTATTACGCCTTTGCAATTTTGTGTTAACATAATGAATAATAACTATATTGTAATAAAATATAAAGCACAGTTGCAATTGCTCACATTTATTCAATACTAGCTTAAGCACCTAGCGTTGCCCGGGCTTTAGATCATGTCTCTAATTTTAGATTTAACTCATTCAGATCCAAAAGTAGTGTAACTAAACTCACCATTAGTGATTCTTCCTTTCTACCTACTGTTAATTTCAAATTTATGTTAAATTAAATGAAAGCAAATCACTTTGTAAAACACCATTTGATCCAATTTATGCCATTAAGTCGATACCTTAACAACAGTGCTTCTTGGATTTAATTTTTTTTTTCTTTATGAACGAAAAAATGTTTATAAAAATGTGATTTATAGTGTTCTGTATTTTCAGTGTCATCGAGCTTCAAAAGAATATTGTTTAATTGGTGATGCCAGCCTACAAATATTGTAGATCCATTTTTAATATTTTCTACTCTTAATTGACAGACTATACCTACGTTGATTTTTTTTTTTAATCAGGTACTAGTTACTTCTTTTTCTGTTAATTTCTTATGCCAAGTTTTTGTGGACTTGTATTTTAATTGATTTAATTTGTTTGATACTGAGTGGAAGTTTATTATAACTTTTCTGTTAAAAATTTGACCAAAGGTAGCATTACTTTTAAGTATGTTTATTTGCTTTAGTTTTATTATTATTTATTTAACACATGAATTATTATCGAAAGTACATACATATAGTTTTTTTAATGATATTTCACCCTCCATGCTAGGGATGACCCTGTGTTATGGCGGGTGAAGTTTACAGTTTGCTGATATACATTCATTAGTATAGGTTGAAATTTTTCACTAATTAATACTATGCACGCAGATTCTTCTACAATAAGAGATTATGTAAGGGCGTTTGCCCTTTTGTCTTTTTTGAAATGGCGAATCATAATATTTTAGGCATAGATACTTGGAACGTCGAACTGACAAAGATTTATGATAATATACTCTCTTTAGATCCCTAGTTGACAAGATATTTCGTATTTTTTGAAGAAGCATGTAACTAGGAATATTTAGGTTGTATATTTGCTCTGACTTTAAACTTTATATAATTCGTTTTAATTCCATTTTATCGTATTTTTTATTTCTATACGGAACGTGTCTCACCTGCTATACGCCAGTGTCAGTAGTACGCTGAATTAGTATTCTAGGTTAGAGGACTTTTGTGAGACACGGGGAAGTAACCTGCTGCTAAGATCTGACTAGATACACAATGATTGCCTAAAATCATTTCAACCAAATTATCGATTCTGATGGTACCAGAGCGTCACCAGAATCACCAGAGTCACGAGCGCTACTGAGGGTAAATCTTGGGGGAATACGCAACTCTGTTGGGATTATATCTCGCGATCTTTGGGGAGACAATGCTCTTATCGATCTATCATGGAGTCAAAAATTGTAAAATGTAAACTAATAATTTTGTGTTGTTGTAGCTCAAAAATATGTGACAATTGTTGGGCTAGTAATATTATGTATCACTTTTGTCTCTCTTTGTGTGCCTTTTGTCTTTGATTCTGTTTGCATTATTTGTCATTTGAGTGAGTTTTTATAATTTTTGAAATATATCATATTGTAACCTAAGGCTAAGTATGTTTTTTGTAATTTTATACGCCTATTTGTATAATAACTGAGTTTTTATAACTGGATTGATCACACGTAAGAACCCAGAATAAAAAGGAATTTATATAAAAACCTTTGGATGTCAAAATTTCGTGGTGATTCTTTACATCACAATTTGCCTAGTAAGTGTTCTTAAAACATTTGTTTGGTTTTATCACAGCTCTTATAAATCGAATAAAATCTTTAAAACGTTTACTAAAACTTTCTGCTCTGAAGTACATTCTCTAAAATTAATAGTACTTCAGAGCAGAAAGATAGTGGTGTAAAAATCAACGTAATTACTCAGTTTTCCAATTTTATTCTCCGTTAACTTGTTCTTTACTTTTTAACATTTTAAAACCTGTTTTTGAACCTAAGAAAAATACAGGTTTTCATATTCATTATAATTAATCATTTTCGAATCCTTACAATACAAATAAAATTGAACAACTCAATAAGGGTTTAATTAGACATAATAGGTACACTTTATTTTAAAGATTATTAGAAATCATGATGACAATGTATTAATATTGTAATTTAAAAATAAATTAGGCAAAAATAATAATGTTATATCAGTATCGATAATATACATAGATACATACCAAAAAAATAAAATGGGAGAAATGGCTTTAGAAGGTATTATTACAGTTATCATACATGTTATCCTGGAATAAGCTCCCAAGATAATGTCAGAAAATAAGTTGCTAAAGCATTTTATAGAAAAGAAAAAGAAAATAGCATTCGTGCTTGTAAGCAGTGACTAAAGTTCACAAGAGATAAGGTCAATTTAGCAAATGACCGAGAAATCCAACCAGGCAGATTGGCTGGACGCGGCGCGGATGTAATGCGCGTTCTGCCGTTGATCAAATACATGCATTAGCAAGGGGATAATAAAGCACACGGCAATTATTTACACATGCTGCAATCAATTTTTTGCTTAATTGCGATGTCGCGAATGATTAGTTGTGGGCAAAAATAAATAATTATCGAAGCCGGTTTGCTCGGCCGTATACTGAGGAGTTGGTACGGGACATCGATACGCTAGTATGACGACTCTATCGAGTCTTTTAATTGCCCCAGTGATTTAGTATCGAGAATACTGTCCGTATCGATACTTCGATACTGGGACATATTTAAAAATACCTATACATGGTTTGAATAACAATTAGTAATACCAACCCTCTTCTCACCACTCAACTTTTTACTGACAGCTTTAAAAAACGTTTTATGGCCTTCACTTCTATCTTTTGACCAAAGATATTCAAATACAAGAGATATGCTACGGTGTCCGCCCGACTATTGGCGTGATTACTTCCGAATGGGAATACTTTGATTACGGAAAGTAGTTGAATTTTAAAAGTTGTGCTCAATATAGTTTGAATACGGAAAGAATTTGTTCATTTAGTTGACTTTTTAAGGTGTAAAGTAGTATTGGTTAACAATATCGGCGACACCAGAAAACATAGTCCCATCCCAGTAAAAAACTGCTTATAGAACATCACTTATATTTCAATATCTTTGCTTTTGACGAATGTCATAAAATAATAAAACTACCCCCATGGCTTATTTTTCTTTTTCTACATTTTTCTAAGTTAACCAACTTAACAATAATAATTTCAGCTCTTGCACGTTCATTTGTAATTGTTGTATTTATATTTTTCAATACTTCAATGTACTCATGTTATTTACATACTTCTTCTATTGCAACCACTTGTTTGTTTTTATTTTTTATTTAATTTTTATCCTTTCTTGATGGGTTCTAAATGTATAATGTACTCTGTAATATATTGGTACGAGTATATAACTGTTTTATAGAGACTGTTAAAAATAAATAAATAATCATCATAGTCAATGGAAGGAAACGAAAATTGAAACAGAAAACTCGGGAAAAGATTCGGTCGCGCTAGGAATTGAACCTTAGGTATGATGCAGTTAAAAATCAAGGTTCATCAAATTAAATTATTAAGGTTAAGGTCAAACCACATACTTCAATTTAAATTCTAGATGCGACTGTCTTCAATAATTAAATGTTACAACTTGGGGTTTTACTCATTAAGCTTTTCCAAAAATAATAAAATATGCAACAAATGCATAAAAATATAATTTAAAATAAAAATGCGTCGATTGCTCTTGTTGCCAAATTTTCTGGTGATGATATACGTAGTTATCTTTTAATCTTGTGAGTTGTGAGGTGTTATGTTGATTTTTAAGCTTTTGCACATGTTTATTGGGAGGGGTCAGATTTTGCTACCCTAAACAGTTTGGACGTAATATTAACAGGGAATGGACCGAGAAACGAATATTAAAAGAAAATGTAACACGCAAATGAATGGAAGAAGAAGAAGTCGACGGTGCCTCATGAGTGAATAAAAATCTTGAGTCTTAACAAGAGTCGCTAAAACAGAAATATGTATACGGATGATGTATAAATGCAAATGAAGTCAGAATTGTGTGACGTTTCTTCCTCTCTGCATACAACTGCCGAAAGCAGGAGTGACTTAATCATTACAGAATCATTCAGGGACTTTAACCTAGCCCTAGTTTATGCGAATACCGCACGAAAGTCCCATCTACTCCCAACCGTCTGTAGCCAGTGAAACTATGGCATCCCCAATGGGGTATTTCCACAAACGAGGGATTCTGTTGAAAATGTACGGAATATTTAAAGACCATTTTTCTGATTTTAATCATCCTACTGTAAATGTTTGTTTTTTATGTTTTCATTCAATATTATTGATTTTAAAAACGCTCGAAAACTGACAAAATCAAAACGGCCCGTTTTTTCAAATGGGTTTGTGACGTCGCAGGCTACGCTCGGCTAAACCAGCACAAATAAGCACTGTCAGGCAGCGTCCGCACTCACGACGTCACACGATAGCCACGCCCCAAAATATCGTTTTAGCGGTGATTCAAAAATGGTAAACTTCAACTCGCTCTAGAAAATTTATTCGTCAATATAAAAATAAAATAAAAATGCCATAATCATCGTAATTTTATGCTTAATTTTTTTAAGCAATAAAAAAATTACTTGGAAATACCCCATTGGGAGGCTGAAGCCGCTGAAGGTAGTGGGAAAGGGAAGGAGATATAGAAGAAAGAGTGGGGAAGTACCTGGCTATTCAGACCTGGTCACACCAAACACGACTAATGCTATTTCAAGCAAGGTTTTGATTCTGAACAATTGTTTTACGCCAGGGCGACAGTAAAAGTAGTGTCACAATATACTATGTTTTATTTTAAATTATACATTTTGAAATTACACAAATTGATAAAATAAAATTTACTTACGCATACCGGGATTAAAACATGCAAAATCTGGATTACTAATCGAGAGCCTTATCCCTGGAGCACGAAGGCCCCTGACCGCACATTCCAGACATTTTTACGCAACCATTTAATTCTCCAAAATATCAAATGTTGATGAGAACATCAATAATACTTGGCTACTTCATTACTTTTGCTTGTTTTATTTTAAAGGTCAAAGCGTGGAGGTAAGAGCGATAACACTTCGTAGTAATATGAGTGTCAAATATGAATGGAAGCCATAGATAATAAAATACTTCTCCGAGATTATGAGTGTTAAATATTTATGAATGAACGTGATAATCCTTCACCGAGATTGGAAACATTTCATTATCGAAATGACGCAATTTCCTTCGCCGGCTCCTTGCCTAACCACAGAAATAATACTACGCAACAAATGCATAATTCGCACAAACAAGTACTCACATTAAATAATGTTATTATGCTAGAGTAAGTGACTTTAAGTGAGGTGAGGCGATCCAAGTCGCAAGCCGAAACCGACGGATTTCTAGCATCGCATTGATAAACGATGAAATAAACTTCAGTTCAAGGAAGTAAATAACTTTATTTATTCTAAGACTGCGCTGTGTTTGCAGTCATTCTCGACTCTCGACCCTGAGCCAAATTTGACTTAAAGCCAGGAGTTTGCGAGTTGATTTTCTACGCAGCATATAAAATGTGTAAAACTGGCGAAGACCCGCAAAAAATAAAGAGATTTTTTTTATTTTAGCTCCACACAGGAGGCCCAGAGAAAAATAATTTCTCTCAGGGCCTGTGTCATCTTTGGGGATGCTGTGAGGAGGGTTTAAGAGTTTAAGAAAGGGCTTCCATGATGACTTAGCAAAGAGGCACTTCAACACCCAAATTTACAATTTACATTAAAAGTGATGAAAAAAGAAACTCATAACCTAACATTTTCATCCTTGTTTTTTTTGTTCATCACTTTTAATGGCTTTTCAAAGGAGTGATGAAGTGCCACTTTGTTGAGTTGTCTGGTCACAAGGGACAATGTATGGGGGTTGGTAGGAATTTGGGGCTCAGTGTGTCCAGGAGTGACAGAATTGAATTCATTCTATACCACTGCGGTGCAAGGCGATGGGTCAAGAGAGTCCTGCTGGAGAGGTAAAAAGGTCTCCCTCAACCAATCTCTCCAGTAGGTTGGCAGGCGCATCCACCGCCAAGACCTAGACAATCCTCACCCCCTGCTAAGCCGCCAAACCGAGATTAGATAACCAACATCTCTGCCGTATGTCACTCCAAGTGGTTCGCTACGTTTGGTCACTTAGCAAGGGTGCCCGGGTTCATGGGGTGAGGTTTCTCCGGGTCTTGGCATCGGATGCATCTGTCACCAGCTGCGTGGCAGTCCGGATCGGGAGAAACTGGTTGACTCTCAAGAAGTACATCGCAGTGGGAGGAATGGATCCGTATGTCCTTCACTCCTAGACACCACGACCCCCAGTTCCATACCCACCGTTTACTACCCAGAACTTTCTCTCCTTCCTTTCATTAAAAAATCCCCCACAAGTATCCCCACAGACGACATAGCTCATGAAAATTAAAAAAAAAATTAGAACTGATAGTGTGAAGAATTCCAACCAGCTATAAAGTACCCATATGTGATAATTATGTTTTAAAAGAAAACTGTTTTACTTGTCATTTTCAAAACTGAAACCGATTTTCAGGCCGTCATACGCTGCTAAATTAAAAGCGCAAGAAACAATTTAATTCTAAAATATTTCCACACACTTATTACGTATGTATTATTTATGATAGTTTATTGAGATCAAAACTTTCCGTATTTTATCACCCCAATCACTTAATACTTATCAAGTTGTAAAATTATTACCAATGGAATCGACACGCTGCCGTCAAACAATTTGACTGGACTCGTAAAATTCCTAAGTTGTTTTCCACACTTGTTGTCCGAACTGCTTTATCTGTAATTTGCGAGCTCATAGACATGGACGGTTGAAATAAATATATTATGGTGCCCGTGTCAGGTGAAATCTGATATCCTCAAACATGATAAAACTTTAATTATATTGTACAGGATAGCAAGAAACTTTAACCGGTTTTGCTTTCACGCTTTGGTTGGAATTCGTGAAGAATTTATTGGTCAGAAATACTATTTTTAGTCATATTGCATCCAATTTAAGATGAATCTTGAAAGCTTTCAAATTAATGTAATGTACATATTTTGCTACGATATTTCATCCAAGTGCGCTTTACTTAATTAACTAAAAACTCAGGCGTCCCCAATTTCTTCTACCCTTCACATTTACGTCATATATTCTCCTTTCACTCATTTTTTCATTCATTCGTTCTATATGTCCAAACTAACTGAGCGTCCCTTTCCTAATCTTACTCATTACGCTTAAATCAGCCTTGCATTATTTGCGAATCTCCACAGTTCTCACACGATCACATATGGTTTTACCACACAATCCCTACCGCATCAGGGTTCTCATTTTTACAGCAATCTACTTTAATCCCTCTTCTGCCAGTTCCATGCAACACTGCCATACATCAGAGTAGGTACCAGCACTCCATTATGGACTGCTAGCTTCGCTTCTTGGCTTTTTTTTGCTAGCGCCAACCGCGTTTTACCCTCCATTAATGTAGTTACCTGCATTTACCCTTCTTTCAATATCTCTATCAGCCTTCCGATTTCTCGTAAACATACTTCCTGTATTTACTCTTTATTACATGAAGCAATTAGTTGGTGCAAATTGTGGTGATCATTTTAATTTGAACACATTGGGCACAGCCTGGATAAATGCTCTGAATTCACTGCATGGTCCTTCCAGAAACATTTTCGTAGCACTGCAGTTTCTCGGAAGTCAATAGTCCGGGTAATATAATATGGAAGCAGCAATTAGGGACGTAATACCAGATGAGACCGTATGATAAGATGTATAAATGTGAATGAATCAATGAGCGAGTGCTATTTGTTCAAAGTTAGAAGAGTAATTTACTTTTCTTCTGCCTGGTCAATTATTATCTATTTAATTTTGGAGAGAATCATGTAAAACGTGAAGTAAAGGTATTAATTTTAAAGTAATTTAAACTGGAAAGAACATATTATCACTACAGCAAAAAAACATAGAAAATAAATATACTCATTTAGACGTACTCGCCAATTTCTTAACTCGAATCAACTAAAAACAATTTACTATGCACTATGTCAATCTTTATTCGAGTACGGTATTATAGCCTTGGGAAGGCTAACGCTGCCGCCATTGATCTGATTTTTAAAGCTCAGAAACTAATTTTAAAGTTGATTTTAAACTAATTATAAAGATTATATTAAACTTGAGGTGATTCAGCGCCCTTGAGGGGATTTTCACAAAAAGCAGCGCTGTATAAATTAGTCAAATGTTACATTTATCTCTCTCATATAATTAGAATCTCTCTATATTTATTTTTTTATTACCCACCAATATTATTTGAACACTACCGATATAAATTTATTGCACCTTAACCATATCAATTACAATAATTTTCCCACCTATTTTAATAAGGCACCAAATGCTGACTGTTATTTTTTTTATTTGTTAAGTGCCTAGTTTATAATATACACACGTAATAAAATTCTCGTTAAATGTAAAGTAATCCTTCCCATACCTACCTGTGACATTTAGCTCACCGTGGTTGGGTGTTAATTTTACAATGCCGTCAGGTTTTAATGTCTCTATAAATAACATAAGCATTTATTTATTATTATTTTTACCAAAATTAGCGCAAGTGGTTTCAAAGGTTTTTTATGCTCTTGCCAAATAGCGACTACGTAACAACCTAATAAAAAAGCAATCATGAACACCAATACCCGTTGGTCACTGAAGAGGTATAGTACTGAGACAGATCTCTGTCGATTTTAAAGAAAATGAATATTGGCAATCTATGACCTTTAAACTACTACATTGGTTCCAGACACGATAATGAAATTGAATATCTGCTCAAGAAAGAAATTCGATTGAAAAATATATCAACGGATACGCCCAAAACACACCTCTTTTGGTTTGTCTCTTCAGTGTTCGCTGGCAATTAATGTTTTTGGTAAATGTTACGTGTTGATAATTTTTTAGTTTATTTAAATTAAATTAAAACAAATCACATAGTAACCACTATTTAATCAAAATGATCTACATATTTCGAAACCAAACCTTTCTTCGTCAGGAAAGGATTAACTATAATAAAAATAACAAAAGATAAACAAGTATAGAAAAATGAGATCTATGAACACAAATATTGTGGGGAGTGGTGATTAATTACTTTAACAAAGTGTTTTGTTTTCATTTAATTAAAAATAACGCCACTAAGTCAATTTGCAAAGATTGAAGAAGATTTTTTTGTTGTTCATAGAATGTGATATTACACTATTGTTTCCTTGCTAAATTTGTTTTATTTTATTGTTATGTTTTATTCAATAATAATAACTTAACATTTTGTATGGCGCAGATTTGTGTTATTTCACTTCAAGTGCGCTTAACTATAATTAACTTTCAAATAATAATTTATTATTCAGTGGTAGTATTCTCAAGAGTGCTTCTTACATAATATTGATCAAATAATATGAAACAGAAATGTACGGTATTTACAAAACAATGACAAGAGAACAAAATAATAACAATAACAATGTTATTATTAGCACAGGTCAATAATAGTAAACAACAACAAGCACAGGATAAAACAAGATCATTCAAACTAAAATAGGCAGATGATATTCAGAAATAAGAGCATTATGAGTGGAAATTAAATATAAAGTATAATAAGGAGGAAACCGAAAACAAACAATTAGTGCAAGCTTGAGAATGTGGCTTATCACAGTATATTGATTAAGATTTATGAATGATGGGATTTTTTAAATACTCGTAACTTCACTTTTAAAGCCTGATTCAGCCAAATTCTGGATTTGAGTAAGAACTGAGCGAAGTATATTCCAAATGAGCGAGCCAATTACATGAAAGTGCGGTCATAGTAAACCCTCGATTTGACCTAATTATATGGGTACTTACATTTTCTTAACATATACAGACCTACACCAACGAAAAACACAGGTTCTATCACTTATATAATATTTTGTTCCCAATAAACATACTTTACTGAATTTCTGATCTAATACCTACACTGCGAACACCAAAGTTTTTTTTAATAGGCAATTCACCCTAAAAAGAGTGCTTTGTGAACACCAAAGTTAAAATAGTTAAACTAATGGAAAAGATTTCCTCATTTGCCTTTAACTCAGGAATTGACGAGTTCAATTTGCAAACAGTTACCGGGATTCATTGTTGGGTTATCGTTCCTTTATTTAGGTACTTCCTCCTTTTCAGTCAAAGTTTCGAATAGCGTTGTAGTGTCCATCGTTAGGGCTGATGTGTAAATTGGCAAGTGCAATTTTTTTTTTTTTTTTTATCGATTAAGAAAACATTGAAAGAAGGGTGAATGCGGGCACTTTAATTATTGATGATCAGAATTCAGTAATTACATAAACGAATATTAAAAAAATGTACGGTTGCTTGCAGTTCAAAGTATGGAGAGGATGAACGAAAGTGGACTAAATAAAGACGAAATGATATCCCTGCCGTGTATGTTTTGTAAAATCACGTGAGATAGTATTACGATAGAGGAGATCCTACAGAATAACGTGGCATATTATACGCGTTTTTGCAGTTCCTAGATGAACGCAAGTTTTTTCAGTCGATGTACCACAAGTAGTTTTGTGAACAAGAGGCCTTTTGTTAACTAAAATTCCTTTTGAAACCATAAGATTTGAGTGTAGGTACTTAATAACTTCCAACTTAATTTAAATATTTTTAATAACAATTTTTTTATTTATTTCTAATAAATAATAAATATGAATTTGTCGAAATAAACATCCCTATATCAATGACAATGCTTATATTAAACTTTCTTCAGATGGGAAGGTACCTTCCATAACATTGAAAAAAATGTGAATAAGAAAGTCCAAATAAACACGATGAATTCAAATTTGAAAAAAAGTCTTTTGTAAACCTAACCTATTAATACACGACTACGACTTTGAAACGGAAACGGAACGCACAAAAAAATTTACAGAGAGACGAATCCCGTATATTTTTTTTAAATATCGACTGAAGCCGAGTGGTGTAACTAGTGTCATAAAAATAATTGAAAATGCTGACAAAACAGTACCTACGTGTTACGTTTTGATAAGGCCCTAAGCGCTAAGCGTGCGGTTGTGACGGTGTGATGGCGCGATCAATTGGCGCCCACACGGACCTCAATCCGACTGAGAAACAGGTAGCCACTGTAGCCAGGGTGGCTGACAGAAGTACTGGAGCCAGTGCTTGTGGCTATTCGCAAGAGGCGGACTGGTCATCTAAATAGACCCCGGAAATTAAAAATTCAGCTTGAAAATATTACAATGTAGTTAAATATTATTTAAAATCTGCGTTATTATTTTCTTCAGTCCTTGTCCTATTCTTAAATATATCAATTTAATTAACGGATTGATCTGACGAAGCTCTTAGAACCGAAATAAGTCGTATACGCAATCCATAGACTTAAATAATGCGACTAAAGCTACAGATACACATGCTCATTAGTCGCTGCTCCCTTTCTACTAAGCATGCTCACAAATCAACAGCCGGTTGATTTGTGAGCATGCTCATTGATTCGCGAGTGGAAGGGGCAATGAGCGTGCTCATTTATGAGTAGTCAGTACCATTTTCAATTTATGATCAATTTATGCCGTTCGATCTTTGAGAAACAAAAGTGGTTGAAAAATGGCTAAATACCGATCAATTTAACCATCACGCCATTTCCCCGCAGGGGTAGGCAGATCAGGGGGAGGACAGACCGCCAAACATCTCGATCCTTGCACACACTCCTTGCCTCGTTCACACGCATACAAAATAACTCATAAACTAATTAACTTCCGTTTAGTGTCAAAAAGTAAGTGCAGACTGCCAATGCATATTTAAGTTACTATTTTAATTCAACATTGCCAATCTATTCATATTTTTAACGTTCCGAAACGCGAATTCATATAAAACTACTCCAGTGTTGCAAGCATATATGAATTTCTTACTTACTCCATGTCAATATCGTTTCATCTGTCAACAGCCAAATCGTGCTAAAATCATAAAAAGTTACGCCTATCGATCCGATTTTTTATCGATTTTTCAGTTCTTGACCCCTGAGTAGGGTTACACCTTAGGTATGGAAAGTTTTACTCTTCGCGAAAGAGCAGTGCAAGTCCTCCCCTGTTTCTTCTGCTCAGTGCAGTGGTTGTTTAGATCAGAAGGCAGTAGCCGCTCGGAGTGTAGAACGCTGGTGATGGAAGGTTTGCGGTAGCACAAGTAGACGCGGTAGACAAACAATATCTCAGCAGGCTTCATAACACTCTACACTCCATTATGAGCAAACTGGTCGTTTTGAGAGATATTTATTTAACGTTTGTCTAAGATACCATTTTATTTTCTGGATTTTGGAAAAAAAATCTTGACAGCTAAAAAACAAGTTAAAATTTGATAAATTCATAATCTGCTTTTTCGTAGATGACGCTAAGTGATAAAACTTTTTCCAAGTAATGAATTAAAATATTAAAATGAATTATTTGTAAGCGGATGCGCCCAATACGTATTAATAGGCTTGCGTCTGCGCGGTTGAATTTCAGAACCCGGTTTCGAGTGCATGTCTGACGCGCCGCGCTACAAATAAAATCTGTTTACGTGGAATTTCAAACAAAGCTACCGTTGTAATTCGGTTTCGAATTCAAGAATTCGTCCCAAGATGTCGCCACTTCTGTCAGCAGGTTGGATGTGAACTTGTCCCCCTAGGAATAACTACTACGAATTTGTGGATATATTGAGTATCTCTCCGGATATAGAAATATTGACGGTAAAACATATACATAGTTGTATCAAGGGGCTATATATTACAGAGGACGTCATTGCTTGTCTCAGTTACTTTATTCCGGTGACTAGCTACACTGTATGACAGTGGATCCGAGGAACGGGCTATTTTTTTAACCAGTTCACCAAAACTAACTGGGCGAAGCCGAAACAAAAGCCGCCCGCACGGCCTAGCAGAAAAAACCTGCGGAGCGGCTTTTTAACTGCTAGTACAATATTAATAAATAGTTTTGTACGTACAAAAACTCGATTCTTCCAAGAAAGACATGGCGTATATTGCATGCATCGGTGATTCAACCCAATATTGTATTGGTATGCTTTTTTGAAAAAGAATTGAGTTTGTATACGGAGAAATTCGTATTAATATTTCGTATTCATGGGCGCAAACACATAATTCGTTTTCATATTTTTAAGCATAACTTGTTTATAGCGTTTTTTCCTGAAATAATTAAATTGGCACCATGTGCGAACGCGTTGATAACTAGCGTTGATTTTTTCAGCTCGTTGAATCGCAGTGGACGATTAGAAAATAAGCACTTTTAACGACACAAATATTTTAAGTTTTCAATCTGCAGTAAGCACTTTTAACGACACAAATATTTTAAGTTTTCAATGTACTATTTTCAACGTAATATTTTGGCAGATCATTTTTAAACATTGAACCAAAAATATGGGTACCTAGTTAACTCGTACTCTTCTACCTATGAGAAAAGTTCGAAAAAACTATAAAATGAATATAACTTTATTTGTCAAATCAAATTATTACATCCCGTAATTTTTCACAGAAAACATCTAGTAAACCACTAGCGCAGACCCGTGAAAAACTACGGGATATTATAATTGTTGGTTTTGTGAAGCTGAAAATATTTTAAATATATTTGCATTTAGATCATTTTTTACATTAGCTCCACACTGGAAGCCCTGAGGAAAAAAATCCCTTAGGGCCTAAGTCTTCTATGGAGAACTATGTGGAGGGTCTTTATTGGGGAAAGGAAATTCTGGGAATAAAAAAGAAATGAGGGGTGGGTAGGGACATCATTTACTTTCAAAAATAAATATTGTCAAATTTGTCATTCGATTCGAATGAAGGCCGTTAGAAAACTTAAAAAACATGGAATCTGTCAAAAAAAATAAAAAAAACAATGTAACAATATGGAACAAATTATTAATTAATAAAAATAAAATAACATCCCGATTTTATGTATGTCCCCGTATTTTTTTTTCTTTTTTTTTTTCGTTAACTCCACACAGGAGGCCCTGAGGAAAATAATTTCCCTCAGGGCCTATTTCATCTTTTAACATGCTGTATGGAGGGTCTTTTTGAGGAAAGGAAGGAGTGAACATGGGTCTTGAAGAGACCCATGTTGTAGGAGGGAGGAAACACAGAGGCTGGTAAATCGTTTCACATCCGAGCTGTTGAACTCAAGAACGAGTCGTAAAAACGACCCGTTCTCATGTGACTAATCAATTAGTTCCAATTTTGAAAATGACACAGTCAAAGAAAATTTCAGTTCAAAAATTTCACGCTGGGATTGTGACCGACAGCACAAAATATTATTTTTTTATAATATAAAGCTTTTAATAAGTTTTTTCAAGGTTTTATTTACTGGTCATCTTTAAAAGAGTAGAATTATCTTTGGTACTTTGGGTAAGTAAGGGGTTAATATATGAGGCCAGCCTGTTAGACCAACATAATAATAATCACTTTCTAGTTTCTAATCTCAAAATTACTACCATTTTATTATAAATCTAATTCGAGTCCGAGTGGCCAGCGTTTAGAATAATTGTAATGCACGTGATTAATGGGCTGTGCAATATGGCGAGCTTTCATGATTACGGGGTTCGCATTGAATTCCTGTAGAATTAAAATAATATTAATTATTAAATGCTATCGTCACAAAGCTGCCATGCTAATAAATGCGCAACTAAGATTGTTTATATTTTATTAGAATCTATGTATTTACTTACCGGCTTAGCTCGCGATATTTGTACCATGACAGTTATTAAACGAGAATGTCGGTATCTTGTCATCATTCCCAAACACGACTTTTTTTTTTCAATGCGAGTCGCAAGATTCCCAATTGCTCACAGCCGTCTGGAGCCAGTGAGATTATGGCTATATCTACGATTGGGGTAAGTTGTGAAACTGAATTTATTGAGAAAGGGATAGAGATGGGGTTTATGAATGTGAGGAAACGCTGAATGATCGCCAACGAAAATAAAGTTAACATATGCTCAATATGTACAACTCGACAGTACGGGCACCTAGTTATGCCAGTCATTCAATCACGATAGAAAGAATTCAAAAAAATTCTTAAGATATATTAATTTCAGAATGGGTATTACAAGCGAATGTATCAACTATGATTATCTACTATGTCAACTTAATTTATTAAAATTATCCGAACGTAGAATAGTATATGACCTAACATGTTTACATAAAATCATAAATTCAATAATTGACAGCCCTGAACTTTTATACTTGATTTCTTTCCATATACCTCGCAATTCAACATCGAGGCACTATCTACCATTCTATTGTGACAACTCCAACACTGAATCACAATTGTATTCCCCCGTTCGCCGTATACAAAATTTGGGTAATGACTATAAAGATGTTGTTGACATATTTAACACATCATTCACTAAATATAAACAAGCTATAGTAGAATTTGTATCAGAAAAAAGAACCACAAATTTCATTTATCCAACTGCATAGCTCTGCTTCGATTTATTTCATATGTTTTGCACTTTTCTCAGTTTACAGTTTTTCCATCTTGCATGGTGGTGTGTTTTGTTTATATTTCAAGTTGTTTTTTACTCTATTTTTGTTTTAGATTTGATTATGATTTTGATATTGATATTGATTCTTATTATAATTTTGATATTGATATTGATTCTGATTCTGATTCTGATTCTGATTCTGATTCTGATTCTGATTTTGATTTTGATTTTAATTTTGATTTTGTTTTTGTTTTATTTATGATTTAGTTTTTTTTATTTTGTAATGCACATTTAGATTTAAATGTTCTTTGTTTAAAAAAATGCATGTAAAAGCCCAGCCGGGCGTAAAATTCCAAATAAATAAATAAATAAATAAATATTAGTCAGTTACTCTCAATGTCAAATACCATTCTGAATGTATTATTTTTTCTTATTTAAAATAAAGACTAAAATTCCCGGGTTACAAATAACATGGTGATATTTGGTGAAAATGTTAATTGTACAGTTTCGAAAGAATAAGCCAGTAAAAGATTAAACGCTCATCAACATTTCAACATTTTCTCATCTTTCAAACTACTTTTTTTTTACATTAGCTCCACACAGGATGCCCTGAGGAAAATAATTCCCCTCTTTTAGGGATGCTGTGTGGGTGGAGGGTTTTTTGGAAAAGAAGGAGAGGAAGTTTTGGGAAGGAAAATGGTATGAGCAAAGATATTCAAATACAAAAGAGATATGCTATGATGTCCGCGCGGCTGTCGCCTAACTACGACCTAATCAGCATAGTTTGCATACAGAAAGAATTTGTTCATTTTCTTGATTTTTTTAAGGTGTTTTTTTAAGGTTATTGGTTAACAATATAGTTTGAATACGGAAAGAATTCTTTCATTTATTTTGGCGTTCGTTTAGTTTATTCGTTAATTATTCGTTCATTTAGTTTATTCGTTAGTTGGTAAACATCACCGGTGACACCCGGAAGCGCAGTCTTACCTAATAAAAACTGCGGATAGCACATCTCCTTATATTACAATATCTTTGGGTATGAGGGATGGGTAGGAATCTGGGGGCCAGTGTATCCATCCCTCCCAGTGGTGGAAGGCGATATTCCAAGAGAGTACGACTGGAGAAGTCAAAGGGATTCCCTCAACCATTCTCTCTCGATCTGGCCTGCCATGCAGCTGGTGGTCAGACGCATCCGCCGCCAAAACCCGCACAAACCTCGTCCCATGAACCCGGACACCCTTACTAAGTCACCAAACGTAGCGAACCACTTGGGGTTACCTATTTCAGAGGCGTTGGTTATCCAATAAATGGTTTCCGGGATGGCGGTACCCATACCCACCTCCCAAATTGTAACTTAAGAGGGAAAGTATAAAAAATCAAGTGTTTCTGTTAATGTTATTTCATATTTGCAAACCACAATAATCTGTACATTCTTAACTTCAACAAAAACCATAAACATCAATATAATTCATCATTATACAAAAACCTTAACATTTACATGTTGCTTTTTTTCGTTGAAAACAGGCTCCGCGGCTTCCGGAAATTAACTCGCCCAATTATTTTTGATATATTGATGCGGTGATTAATTTCTTGCATACAACTCGCCCACATTTTTTATCGCCTTGTTCTGCCAGATTTTTCAAAGACCCTATTAGTTTTTTCTCCCGACCACGTAAAATAAGTGAGTGTTTAATTTAAAATTCCTTCTATGTAGCAAATCAATGCTATGTTTAACTTGTCTATTTGTAAGCGTTTGTTTTTTAATTGCTTTAAATTTAATTTGGCTGGAAATAGTCTTGTACTTTTATCGCAACGCCGAATATTTTGCTTTTTTTAAACGGGAATGCCGCATAAGAGTCCCAACCTCTGACGGCTACCGTGGTCGAGGGGTAAAGCTTTTGAGGTATGCGCAAATATATTTTATTTGATTAATTTGTGATATTTCACAATTAATTCATTTAGAATAGTGTATAGTATTAGTACTCTCAGTACCACACCGATGTAAGACCACCATTCAGAAATGAAACGTTGCTTGAAATGGCTTTAGCCGTGTTTGGTGAGCAGATCTGAATAGCCAGGTACTCCCCCACCTTCCTCTCCCCCATCTCCTTCTCCACCCCAATACCTTCAGCCTTAAAATATACCCCAATTGGAGATGCCATAGTATCACTGGCTCCAGACGGGAGCAACTGAGACTCTTGTGAGTTATTCACATTTAACTGTCCGGAACCAGTGGGACTACAATATCTCAAATTGGAATATGTTGTGAGGCTGAAAGGGTTGGGAAGGAAAATAAATGGAAAAGAGGAAGGTTGGGAAGTGCCTGCCTAATCAGACTGGTTAATGGTGAATATAAATTATGAACTTTTACCAAGGCGATAATGAGAGTATATACTGCCCTAAACTTAAATGTATCGTAGTGATGGTTTTATGAAAGTTTATCCCCTGATAGTTGGCCCATCGGCGTACTAAAATACAATATGCAGTCGGTATAGGGAAAACAAAATAATGGTGTACCTACTCAGACAAAATATAACTAAGTGTCTCCGAAGGGGTGTGCAGAGAGGATGCACCACCGAATAACAAAAGTATAACACATATTTTAAAACTTCTTGTCTATGTACTGTATATATCAGCGAAAAAGTACAAAAAATCGACGTTGTAAATACATTTTTTTGTTATCCATAACAACTTTTTATTAATGGTAGAATTTTGAAGTATTTAATTATTATAGTATTTTATTATATGTTGTATTTTGAAATCGATGTAAAATTTAAAAAAAATTACAATTGTCCGTAGTGATAAGTGGTCATATCACCGTAATATAAAAGTGGTAGGCGTGGGGTTACTAAAATTTATTTGGTGTTTGGCGGTTTTCCCGAAAAAAGGTTTTCATAATGATTTCGCGCGATGAATAATTTAATTACATTTTTTCCATCATCGAAGATAGATCCCGCAATGTGTGGGCAGAGTATTGAAACATTGCTAGTTAATCCAAGAGATCCTGCTACGCCTCAATACAAAGGACTACCAGTCGTAACCGTGGTTTCAACAATTCCCAAAATTTTACTATTTTTCCAAAAAAGAAATTTCCTCACTTTATCGAATGAGAATCGGACATCGTTTACTTTACACAAATTCACGTCCTTGACTCCCTAGATTGTAAATTCTGCGGTTAGATTTATGGGATCTTAATATCGCATATTTTTTATTGTCCCTTTCTAAATAAATATTCTCTCTTTTATCAAGCGTTATCTAAAATTGCCTCCCATCCATTCAACATCTCATCTCTTCTAAGTTTGAACTTCCTTATAATTCTGAAATTTGCACAATTAAATAATATTATTATATAAATTCGCCTTTCTTTCTCTGTAATTTTAAATGATGGCCTAGAACACCATTGAAGGGTGATGCTAGAAAAAACTGAAAAATAAATTGAAAAATAAATATGCCGTCTCGTGTTGTTATTGGACAGTTGGATAGTTATTTCTTATCAAGTGGTTGATTTAAAAAAAATCGTCCTTAAATCATCAAAACATACTCTTCGTAAATTGCTTTATTGAAGGTTCCTTCGAATTTTTTTTTTTAAATTTAAATAATTCAGATTTTTTTTTAACTAAGTTTGAAATTTAATCGTACCATTTTATTCTTGGGCGTCCCCTACTTCGCGTTTATCTCCGCTTCATATATTCTCACAAACACTTAAAATAAAAATAATAAAAATTTAATAAATTCCGTTCAAAACACACTTCCTTCATTAACTCGCTGTTTAACTGATTTTTGGAGGCGGGTATGGGTACCGTTGCCCCACAAACCATTTATTGGATAACCAACACCTAGGTCGCCCCAAGTGGTTGGCTACGTTTGGTGACTTAGCAGAGATCAAGTTGGAGGGGTGGATTCGTACGTCCGTCGCTCCTGGACACACTGATACCCAGATTCCTATCCACCTCTCATACCTATTTCCTTCCCAGGACTTCCTCTGTTTCCTTTCCTCAAAAAAAGAACCTCCACGCAGCATCCCCTAAGATAACATACACCCTAAGGGAAATTATTTTCCTCGAGGCGTCTTGAGTAAGGCTAATGTAAAAAAAAACTTTTAACGTTTGAGCCAGCCAGACTGCGGCCCCAGTTTTGTACATCCCTGCAGCATGAATGAACGAGGTGGCTCATTCATAAGTCGTGACCACGCGTGCGGTTACCCTAGATTAGTTAACCGTGAATGTATTTGGTAAGCGCGTGGCCACAAGACAGTGCATAAGCACTTTAAAAAACATACACATTTTGCACTGTGAATCATATGACACGACTTTGACCACTGGGTTCCCCTAATAAATTAAACACTCTGAAAAATTCAGTCCTTCAGCACATCATAAGCATACATATTTCTCTTTCATATGTATATACAAATTTTTTCAATATTCCCTTGTGATGATCTCGCCTTTGGGCCTACGAAATGATTCTTTTAAAATTGAGAGATCAATTTGGAATTATATTCGATTTTGTAACATGGAATGGCATACAATTCTCTGTTCCAACTCTTAAGGGTGATTTATGAAACCGGGTCATTACTAGGAAAAACACGTGTGCCAAAATACTTTGGTTGGAGGAGGAATTCTAATGGATATTTCAGGTTCATTATCAAGTCAGGGGCGGCCGATGGATATTTGCCCGTGGGGTGGTTGATCTTAACGCGGGCAGATTGGATTTACGAAACAATTATCTGGTGAATTTTCTATGGCAGTAGGAAAATTGAAAATTAGTCAATAAGGATTGCTCGTTGGTGCATTTAAATATACTAGCGCGACGCGCCGATTACGGGTTGAAATATTTGACATATTTGTCGAAATAGGATTGCAGAATTCGTTAAATAGTGACGCACGTAGAAAGGACAAAAGCGTGTTCGGACAATGAATATATAATGTTATTATATAACCAATAGAGTCAACGCAAGTATTGAGAAAGAGTATTAGATTGAAGTACGCCACTGAGCTCTTCTTTTAAGCGTTATTGGGATAGTTTATGACTCCGGCTCAGACGAAATTAGTTTACACCACAAAAAATAACGAACATGGTTCCTTCACAAAATTCTCTGAAATAATAGTTAAAGTGTGACATTTTGACTATTAAAGTTGATATATGCATATTGGGAGATGTGCTTATCACTTAAGATTTGAAAAAAGTGACTAATAAATTATTGAAACCACACAAGTAGATGGGGGGGAGTCAGGGGGAGGGGGTTGGAAGGACAGTCGGGGTAGAGGAGTGTTAGAGGTCAGTCAGGGAAGGAACCTAGGGCCGCGCAGACGGGAAAAAATCATCGAGTTTTGATAAACGGCAGAGTAATAATTTGGTGCGCGTAAACCGGGAATAATTCATAAAATTAAAGGAAAATAGTTCACGCGATTGAGGGGAGTCAAGATTTGGTCGTTGGGAAGCAAGGTTTAAATTAAGGGATCGAGGTTCGATAGTCGCGAGGAGACCAGTTTGGTGCGTCTAAACCGGGGATATTTCATTTTAATTAAACAAAGGAAATTCCGTTTTATTAAACAAAAAGGGTCCACGCGAATAGGGAAGTCAGAGATTGAGGCTTGCGAGTTCATATCGGTGAAGTTAAATAATATAATTTGTAAATTGAGGCGGTCGGGACGTACTTTCGGGGCGCCTATCAGGGTCAGGGTGAAATTTAAAAAAGAAATCTACGCGAGAATTGTGTTTGACGGCTGCATCTTGGAATAAATAACTGCATGACGGGTTGTGGTTTATAAGTGCTTGTTTGAATTAAATATTATTGTAGTGAATTGATTTGTGAAATTATTTTGTGCAACAAGGCGAATTTGGTAAGTTTGTATAAAATTATTAACATATTTAGTACGGACCTTGCAGGGAAGAGTCAATTAGGGTTTATATACTACAAGCCTTAGGAATCTAGGACCCTTTTTTTTTGTCGAGCGATGGGGAGCGAGGGGCTTTGCACGTTTCCGGGTTGACCGGCTAGCAATTACCTTTGTTGGGTGAAGTTATTCTTGAGACAATAACGTTGTAAAATAATAATTTTGGGATACAATTAACTAACTAGCATTTGAAGCACAAAGTGCGCTTTCGGGCAATAAATCTTAGACGAGAGACTTCATTTAAAAAGACGGGATTTTGAAATCACAAAACAAAAATAGAATCCTTCAAAAGTGCTTTGTTGGTGATCTAGAAAACTAGGTTACTGGGTATTCTCCAATGCATAACGGGTAACAAAATACATAGGTATAGAATGTAGGTATAAATTAATGTGTGAAGCGCCTTTGAGGTGTTAATTATTATTTACGAATTTCGTAATAATAATTTTAAACGTAGTTAGGGGATTATATTCAGGAAGGGTTTTTTGAAAAGGCATTGGGTAATATAACGGTTTATGAAGGGTGCGTAGCATGGGCATTTTTGATTACTAACAAAATCTGACATAATTGAATTCCCATTCCAAAAATTTCCCATATCTTATTCCAAATTTTAGGTATCACAACAAGTCTATTACATAGGACTTTGCATAAACTTGGTTCGATATCTAATCATATAATCACCTTTGGTTCACGTTTAGGTATATTTCTTTCGACTTAGCAAAAAACTTTCATATTGTCGGTTGAATGCAGCCGTCGGTAGGTATTCACATTTTAGCGTGATGCGCTATATCCACCTACTTAATTAACAAACTCTTTTTCTTCAAACTTAATTGAGCGGGTTACGACTCGAGAATGGACGGCGGTTGTCGAATGAATTAACGAGTCCGGCTTTCCTATTTCACCATGAGGAAGTATCTCACGCGACTTTATCGGGGGCGATGTGATCGAAATGCAGGTGGGCTACACTATTTTTCTAATGTGGAGGCGAAGTAAGCGATGGTCGTGTCTGGTCCGAGCAAATTGGAATCCCTTGTGATCACATCTCGGTAACGTGGATCTCGTACCCGCTCTAGACTGGATTGGAAGCGTGGCCGGAGCCATTCCATGATGTCGACGTATGTACGTCACTAAGGCATTGGGGGACTTCAGGAGAACAAAGGACGTGCACCCATTTCGCCCTCCTTCTACCGCCGCTCCGAGGTACCAGCGGATAAAAGTTGTCGTCGCGGGAGACCAGTTTGATGCAGGACGAAGATTACGATCTGGCCGGACTACCTTCGTCATGGGGGAAACGAAGTGACGAAATTTGCGTGGGCTTCACTACCTTTTAGGTTACGCTCGTGTGGGGTCTGCCTTGTCGTCGGAACGAAGGGAACATGACATATGGAATCGTTTGGCAACCGATCGGCGGTTCTTTGTTGGAATCCGGATAAGTTTTCTTAACTACTTTTGGTTTACGCTTAGGTAGGTATATTTCCTTCGATATTCGATTTAGCCAAAAACTTTCACATTGTCGGTTGAATGAAGCCGTCAGTAGGTATTCATATTTTAAGCGTAATGCGTTATATCCACCTACATAAGTAGCAAAAGTTCTCTTGACTCTCTCACAATAGGAATAGGGATCATCCAGCATCAGGGTGGGAATGTACTCTGGACGAAAGGGCAGCCGGGAAAATAGAAGGGAGGGAAGCCAGATTCACGACCTGGTGCCTTTCATTCTTGGACCCAGCACCCTGGAAGCCGAGCTTGACATTTCTTTCTTTGAGCTGATATTTGAGTTTGAGGTTGGGGTACGCCTATCGTAGAGCATATGCCCGTGACATTTCGGGGAAGGTCCCACGTTACGCCTGTGTATGTTATGCGAGGGGACGTATTTTTCATTCAAATCAAATACCGATGACCATCGCGATTGCAGGCTGGCGCACGTTTCTGTAGCGTGCCTAGGAAAAACGTAATCATTATTTCTACTGGTTCGAGGCGGCGTGCTGGA
This sequence comes from Limnephilus lunatus, assembly GCA_917563855.2. Lineage (NCBI taxonomy): Eukaryota > Metazoa > Arthropoda > Insecta > Trichoptera > Limnephilidae > Limnephilus > Limnephilus lunatus. The sequence continues at coordinate 99,795,081 of OU830593.1, read as the reverse complement.
CGGAGAACGGGACTATTGAGGACATGAGTGACTGCCAAGGCGAGGATCGGTGACATCAAAATCTTCTTTAATTCAATTCATACATCGCCAGATCAGAGGAGAGAGCGGCCCCACCGATCTCCTGACATTGCCGATTGTCTAATCAACTTCGGTTTAATGTTTATGCCGGTACTTTAGGAGTAAATGGAACTCAAGTCATCGGCATGCTGAAGAACTTCAAAATCATCATCATCATCATCAATCCAGAGTAGGATGTCACGATCTAAAACCTCGTGCCACCCACGCATTTCCTGAACAGTTCCTGACATCGGCTATCACGCCATTAATCGGAGCAGACCCTCATATCAAACGGTATGAGATGACTTTTCGTCATCATCATCAACACATTTATAATTTGGCGGCGTAGTGGTCGATATTATTCCCATTACCACTCTATGAACCAGACCCTCATATCAAACGGTATGAGATGACCTTCCATCATCATCATCAACACATTTATAATTTGGCGGCGTAGTGGTCGATATTATTCCCATTACCACTCTATGATCCAGAAACACACATCAAACCCTTTCCCGACAGAAGGCAAAACATGTCGATTTTCATTCGTCGCTTGCGACCTTAACATTCTCCGGAGGCGTTGGAATTGGAAGCTGATTCGGCGGTCTATGACCATCACCTTATCAGTTGGGCTATGGAGGAGTCCAATTATTTAAACAGCACATGTTCTGTCTCATGTTAATCCAAAATACCTACCCGTAGAGTCAAATTAACAAAATAAAACAAGTTAGCTAACTAACAAACTGCATCTAGCACTGTAAGTGTAGAATTAGTGCACTCCGTACTGCTTTGAGTGTAAATCTTTTGTTAGAATATACATAAATGTCAAATTATTTTCATGATAGCATTTTATAGAGCTGCAGAGAGTACGTGACATCGCATCGAAAGGTAGGATCTTCTCAATTCGCCGTTTGAATGTAAATTTATATATTAGATGCTAGGAGGGAAAATGCAGATTACTTCAATAAAAATAGTCGTCGATGAGCGTAGGTGTATAACAGGTGCTAGGGGAGGAAGCTGAACGAATATAGATAGATAATTAGTTAATTCTCAAGCTAGTCAGACTCAGTCATTGTTATTCGAAGCCTTGCAAATTGTAACACGCCATATCTAAAAGAACAAGGGTTTACCACAAATAAATTATTAATTAAATTGGATTAACTATACCAAACCACTCAAACAAAAAAGTACACAACGTTGTGGGGTTAATTACAATTGATTAATTAAGAGCATCTCGTCACGTTTGCATAAAAGTATTACGTGATGGGGTTGAGAAGGCGCTTCAAAAGAAATGCAGGGGAGAGACGCGAGAACGGGCGAGCTACGAGCTTTTTAAAGGCCGAGCGGGGTAGCTGTAGCACTGTAGCAGCATTTGGAAATCAAGTGAAGGTTTTACTACTACTTCGTAGGGGGGGGGGGTTTATCACACCCTCCACACAGGAGGCCCTGAGGATAAATGATTCCCTCGAGGCAAAAATCATATTTTGGGATGCTGTGTGTAGGGCGTTTTTAGGGAAAGGAAGAGAGGAATTTCTGGGAAGGAAAAAGGAATGAGGGGTGGGTCGGAATACGGGGGTCAATGTGTCCAGGAGTGTATGAATCCATCCCCCCACTGTGGTGCAACGCGATGGGTCCAGAGAGTCTGGCTGGAGATATCTAGGTTAGTCTTTATCAACCAGCCTCTCCCGATCCGGCCCGCCAGGTAGTAGGTAGGCAAACCCATTCGCTGCCAAGACCTAGATAAAAATCACCCCGTGAACTCGGTCATCCCTGCTAAGTCACTAAACGTAGCGAACCACTTGAGGTGATCTGTGTTGGGTGTTTTGGTTATCCAATAAGTGGTTATATCCGGGGCGGCGGTACCCGTTATACTGCCCGAAATTGTCCCAACTATCCGGAGTCTGTTGTAATGACTTTGACCACCCGCAATTGGAGTTCATATATTCTGGGCTAAGGTGAAAGTGATGAACATTTATTTTACCTAATCAAATGTGATTATTATTTTTTTAACTGGTTATTCCGGGATTTGAACCCGCGATTTCTGACAATCACCGATCTTAATCGCTCGACCATGGAGATCGCTCTTCAGCACAACTTAAGCATTTTTTTAATAAAATTGGTGGGTAATGCATAAATTTATTTAATTTTCGTATTCACAATTTAAGTTAAAAATAAAAGCTTACAAGCTCTGAATCTCTGCTTGCCGAAGAGTTTCTTTAACAAATGGCAGGTTTTCTAGAAAGTTTGAAGAAGGTTGCTTTGTTTGATAGACAAAATGTTTATCGCAAATAAAAGAATTCTTTATCGAAATCCACTTTTTCTCTACGTTTTATTCAACAAAGAAGCCTTTTTAAATTCTAATATTATTAAACTTTTGTAAAAATTGTTTTCGTCATTGCATATGAATAAACTAGGTTTCAAGGTGTCCAGCATGATTGATAAAGAATTAATCAATAATTTCGATAACTATTATCGTTACCAAGTATGCCTGTAAGAAAAGAAAAACAAATTACTTTGTATAATTAAGAACACAGTCGTTGTGAGCTGTTATTTGTTCGATAGCGGTGTCGTTTGTTCGATAATCGATGCTCAAAAACGACGACAATATACCGATATTATGGATAAAACCTCTATCGATCGACCGTGCTAGATAACCAGTTTACCTGCCATTAAGCAATCTAACCTATTTTTTAAATTTCATTTTTTAATAGCTTTTCATTGAACTTTCGAAACTACCACAAGTAATGTAAGATTTTTTAAAAATTTCTATTTGTTTTTGGCTTGCTTGTAGATATATTATGCACGTACTCATTCATATCTTTGTGGTGTTATAACATACCGAATTAACGAATTCAAGGGCACAGGAGAAAATATAACATCATCTTTTTTTTCAATATATTTGGGTCTTTTACTGTGGGCGTCATGACCCCCAAAGCAATTGTAAAAACCAAACAAAATTTTTCAAAAATACTATAAAGTGTATGTTACTGGTTTACCATACAATATTATGTTATAAACCACAGGAAGTAGTGACGAAAGCAAGAGAATCGCTCCAGATAGTGGTCAAGACTATAAAACCATTTTATAAAGTACCTACCTATAATATTTATATAACATCTTCCTTTGATTGTGTCACATACCTAATTCTTAGAATTTTATATGAAATTCCGGATAATTTCTCCAGATATTTGATAAGACTTATGCTCATATCCGGTACCAACTTAAGAGCTATTTTTAATGATTACGTTATAGGTATTATTTATTTTTGCATTTTTTACGTAATTAGAAACATTCAGGAATGATGTTCAACTTTTATTTATTTTAAATCAGATTTTTATCTAAAAAAAATTATATCTAAACTGGTTTTCATCTGATCTTCATCTACTTTCCTCACCGTAATGAACATTAAGCGACGCGACGGTGCATACCGCGTTATACAAGCGTGCTGGAATTAGTTTCTTGGGTGCCACGACTACTCAAAAAAGTGGCAATTCAACACCCCTTATAAATTAAAAATGGCCTATAACCTAACCTAACGTAAGTAATTTAACCAATAAAAAAAATTCCGCACTTTTAATGACACTACAAAAGAGATGTTGAAGTTGCATGTTTCCGAGTCTCGTCCCCTGTTTATTGTCATTGGTAAAGTAAAATTCTAATCTTGTCAAAATTAGACTCAATTTGGGTAATGTCCAATGAGCTTACGTGAACATGTCAAACCAGAACTTTTTGTTTTTTTTTCAATGAGGGTTAAAAATAAAAGCCTACAAATATCAATGTAAGGATTCATTTTCTGATAACATCAAATCATGGTATTCTCTGAACATATTCTTGACTACGCAGAAACGGGTGGTCGGTTTGATAGATTGTCACTTTGGAAGGCGGGTGTGGGTACCGCTGCGCCAGGAACCATTTATTGGATTACCAACACCTCTGCCACAGGTCACCCCAAGTAGTTCGCTACGTATGGTGACTTAGCAAAAATTTTAAAACGAAGATCAGAACCTTGACCTAGCGCGCGTATTCAAAATCAGAAATCTTACAACCTTAATATATCTCCCTTCTCGTTCAGTTCACCTTCACATCTCCTTTTATAGCCCCACCACTTTCCATAAATGAAGTATATGAAGTATGAAGATGCCATAGTTCCACTATCCATACAATTTTCTGGAAATGCGAAATCGGATAAATATAAAAATTTTATAAAAAGTTTGATCGTAGATGATTTATTTCTAATTTCAGTGAATTTAGAGACCACTGCGATCTTTTCGTCTTAAACGAAATGTCATATTTACAAAAGCTTTGTGTTATTTCCGCTTCTAATTCTTTGCAACAAATATCTAACGGGTCACAACACCTCATTCTCATCTTAAAATATTTTTATAAACTCAGTAAATTTCATCAATACACTTGCGTACCTTACAAAGTACACTTCAAAACTAAGCATACATCATTTATATGTAGATTTATTTATCCAATTAATCTATCTATAAACCGATCAAGAGGCTAAAATTTCAAATCTTCTTGAGATAAAACGAAAAACCGGTTAGAAAATGGAATTATAATACAGGATGGAGTTTTTCTACATATTTCGGCCCCTTATCTTAGAGATCTGTTATCGAGATATAAGGCATTTTAAATTTATTTGGGTGTTAATTATGTTGGGATATGCGTCACGTATAATATAGCAGGTGTTTGTCTCATTTAGACTTGATTTTTTTCATCGGTGTGTAAAATTCGTGGTTTTAATCACCTGATTCGGTAGCTTTATTGCAAGTACCCACCAATTAAAAGAGATAAATAATGATACGTATTTGCTGTGAATGGTTCACAAATTGGTTTAATAAAAGATAATACCGTTATCAGGACGTCATTTTGCAAATTGGTGATGATATAAATATCATCAGCATGATTTTATGATTTCTTCCTCGAATTTCTTATTAAGCCAATGACTGCAATAGGCTGGCAATGCGGAATGACTGACAGATCATAGGACGCCGAAAATCATGGTGCGGCGCATCTGAAGCCAGTGAGTCTATGGCATCGCCATTCTTTAGGCTGACGGTAAAAGCAGGGAAAGGAGACGAGGGAAAGGAAGGTGGGGGAGTATCAGATCTAGTCACCAAATACGGCTAAAGCCTTTTCAAGTAACGTTTCAATTCTGAATGGTGGTCTTACAACAGGGCGTTGTTGACTGTATCTTCCACTCTGGAACGTGCCCCAAATATATTTTATATTATTTTTAAATGATTAGATTGTGAAATGACACAAATCAGTAAAATAAAATTTACTTGCGCAAGCCAGGACTTGAAACCGCGACTTCCGAGTCGCTAGTCGATAACTTACCCATTGACCACGGAGGCCGTCGATCATTATAGCTAGAGGCGAGACTATTCAGAGATGGAATTAGGAAGAGGTGCACTGAATTTGTGTCGCAAATATACTACACATTTATGATTCGAGATTTTCACGGCCAACCCAAAATCCGTGATTTATTTTTGGGGTATTATGCCGGGTTGCGCTACCTCCCTCTTTAGACAACATTTCGGACAGCGTTACAATTTCCATCACTAGGACAGATGTGAAAGAAAAGTTTTATTTATTTATTTAACGTACCTACTTAAAAATATTAACACATTTAATTTTGTCAATGAACTTATACAGTGCAGTGATAAGATTCCGTATTTCAGAAAAAAGTTTGAGCATAGTATTTACACATATTTGTAGAGCTTTTTTAAGCACATTCCTTTATACTAAATTTATGCTAAATATTTTTATAACAGATTCTTAATTACTTCCTTCAAATATCTTAACAATCAGGCAGAAGAGTGATAGCTATTAAATGTATTATTTTATTCAAAATGATTTTGTTTTAATCCAAAACTTTCATTAAATCTTTAACTGACAGCCCTGAAACAACGGAGCTAATTAGCAATACCTGCGCTGCGCAGTCATTCCAAACAAAGTTAACTTTGAAAGTAACAATAAACTTTATTCAAAATTACTCTATTTATTGTCTATAAATACTTGATGCTGACAACTTTTCTAACAAGTCAACTTTATTTATTTTTTTTTTTTCTACTTAAATAAAATATTCTCTGTTGTTATAACATAGATATTATTTTTTTAGTTTAGTAACAGTAATTTAGTAACACATAGTAGTAGGTATCCTATACCTAAATACTTGCTTTTATTATACGCACTTTGTTAAATGTACATTCTTATTTTGTTATTATTGTAATGCTGATCCTCTCCTGTATACCACTGTGTAATCTCATGTATCACTTGAATGTAAAAGCCTTTTTATGGCGTTTAAATAAATAAATAAATAGAACTATGTAATTTACCTACATATAAGAGAATACGGTGTTTTTTATAAAGTCTTACTTAAAGCAGAACAAATTCATCAACACCCGGACGATACCTAAAGTGCACTTTCGACTTTGCAAAGGCTCTGTGGGTGGTGAGTGACTCAATGATGGGTCAATAAGGTGAAACTTCCAGATACAGATTTTGTAACAGTGCTCTCAACATAAGTAACCATTACTCTACTACTTGCCTCGGTGTTAGATTGCTTCAAAGAGCCACACCTCTTCTTGTTTTCCTGATACTAAATAAATAATGAACAACGAAGAGAGTTTACAATTAAATTTTAATTAAAATGTAATAACAATAAAGATAAATAATAAAATTTAAAAAATTTGAAAATGTTTGGCTTTTCCGGAAACTAAAGAACATATTATATCGTGATATTCTGTATTAGCGCCGTCCGAGTATACATTTATACACAATCAAGTTTTAAAAATAATTAATCAAAGTTTAGTAATTAAACATAACTTGATTGACTGCCGTAATGTACCATATTATGAATATGAACCAAATTCATTTTTAGAAAATGAATTTTATAAAATTTATTACGATAAAACTATTCTAACAGACAGAACAATTAGTCATAATAGACCCGATATAGTTTTACATGACAAAATTTAAAAAATAACTTATATCATTGATGTCGCTATTCCAAATTCTTGTAATATTCAGAAAACTGTTTCTGAAAAAATAAGAAAATATACAGATTTAGGAAATGAGATCAAAAGAATTAGGCATTCTCAGACTATAAAAATATTACCATTTGTTATTTCGGCTACTGGCATTATACCTAGCTCTCTCATTCAAAATTTTGGCGTATTAGATTTGTCAAAGAATTTATATGTAAAAATGCAAAAGTCAGTCATTTTAAATACATGCAGGATTACGAAAGATTTTTTAAATATTTATATTGAGGGATCAGTAGGATTTATCGGACCAGTTAGGATTTCATCATAGCCGAACACTCTAATATGAAAATATCTGGAGTCGGCGAAATATTTTCCCATTATGTTTCTGGTGGATTGACGTATTGTTCTTGTATTGTTTTGTATTTATTATACTTATATAGTGCACTTACATTGCGTGAATTTACTAGATAATCATTTATGGAGAAGTGTGTGGAAGGGTTTAGTCTTTTATTTGGGAAAGATTTAAGCCGGACATAAAATCTGGAGCTCCGTAAATATGTAAAATACAATGTTACCATGTTACCACAATGTTACCATGTTGTCAAATTACAATGTTACCATATTGTAGAGAAGAAATATCATCTAATCTTTTCACCAGTTCCAAGTAGAGTAAAATGATTACATCGGTACTTAAAAAGCACATTTTGTTGATTTCGGGATAAAATATACTAACGAGTCCGTAATTTCAACTTAAAAACATATGGGATTGAGATACGTTTTTAAAAGGTTTTTAAACGAAACTAACGTCACTTCAAGAAACAACGTAACTATGAAAGTTAAAGTCTATAAAGCCTGTTTTCATTAATCTATTTCATACTTTCTATGAAACTGTAGAATAGATCAGGTGGTAATACTGAGCTTAAAACGTAGTTTACCTGTTACCTGTAGGTATACCACCTTTGTATACTTATAATTTTTCCCTTCTTAAATTAACCGAAAGAATATTTCTTTCACAATTAAATGTCTGTCGTTCTCAAATACTTAAAATCTAGATTGGGGAATCTTCTTAACTGAGGAATAAATGCTATAAAATTTCATCAACACGCATCTGAAGCTTTGAATAAAAAACTGTGTATTACGCGTGGTGAACATCATAAAGCAAAATGTCACAAGGGGTACTATTATAATACCAAAGCACAGAGAACCAGTTTTCGCCCTTTGTTGGGTGAAAAATCATTAGAGATGTTCTAGATGCATTCCCACAGCGATAGTGCCAGCGCAGGACACTTCTGTCGCGTTTTCCTTCTCATTTTAGTGCAGCAAGCGACTGAACAAATGCAGCGCGGTGCATCTTCCAATCCGATGCACAATCGCATAGTTCAAGCCGAGCAGCCGATACAAGCCGGATAAAGTTCAACGAGGTACTTTGTCAATCCATTCTTCTAGGCCGGGAAGGCGATTCTGCAACATTTCGGATAGAGAAAATTCCCATATTCACCAGCGAATTTGACTTATTTGTTCACCTATTTCGGCATATTTTTATTGAATTAGCTACACATAAGGTTCTGCGATTTTCCTGGGGACTATCTGTGAGGATTTCATGTTGGGGATGCTGCCTGAGGAGCTTTTGCAAGCGGGAAGGAGTGAACCTGTCTCCTAAAGATCCAATATTTTGGTGGAAACTATAGGGACCATCATTGGTGTGGTGCTGACCACAAAAACGTAAGTCTTAAAAATGACTCAATTCCACGTGAAAAATTACATTTTACCATACGGTGGCGAATGCTTCAATGATGTTAAATCGATTGTTATAACAAAATATATCATTGGTAATTATTTTTTATTTATTTTTGTCATTTGCGCAGATTTTATTAAAAAGTATTTAAGTATTCATTTTTGTTACAATACAGTCCTGGTGTACGTTTGCATTTTGATTATTATACAGATCTGGAGAATGTATATTTTGAAGAGTGAACTTTACTATGAATATACACTTGAATTTTGGATATTTTTGCTGATGTAATGCTCTCTAAATGGCCCGCATCAGGAAATCATTTCGCTCAAGATAGCGTTGGTTTAAAGTGAATCTGGTCCATAGTTTATGCACCAAAAATTGTAGCAAAGAGATATTTAGACCATAGTAATTTAAATGGGTATTGGGGGAGGGGCGGCCTACCCCAGGCGGCACTTTTAAGAAGTGGTAAACTATCACAATAAATAATAATAATATCTTGTAAAAAATTTAACCATTTCGTTTCATATTTTTGTTGCACCTACGATTCAGACCGATTGAAATGGGCACGGAATTTTTCATTACTTAGTATGTGACAAATCTGGGGTGTCCCCTTTTTTAAATGAATGGATAATAATGTCATCTTGATCACTGATAATGATTGAGAGAGGTCCGTGGGTGATTAGCGACAATTTATCAGTTATCCCAGTAGGATCCTAAAATGAATATTAAATTTATAGAAGCACTCGAAATATTAGCACGAAATTTGGTTCTAGAATCAACTCCCAGCTCCTCCGATCACAATAACAGGCCGGCAATCTTCCTCTCTCGTACTCTTACGTGAACGGGTCCAGTTTGTTTTGCAAGATTTAGCTTATCTCCCTTTGTCATCAGTTCGTGTAATGGATTTCTTATATCGGTCCATCTTGCTGTATGCGTAACGTAAGCCACCGAGGTATTTAACTTAATAGACGTTTATGCTCGCTGGACAATTTGCTGATGGTCATCAATGGCATTCACAATCACTTTTATTTTATTGCTTAATAATTAAACGATACCAGCATTATTACCTACATACTTAAATGCAGATGATACCCAATTGATTAAACGTTTAACCTTATTTAAGAATAATAACTGCTTTTAAATTTCTGAAAAAAGTACCTACTGTTTTTAAAACTAAATTCACATTTTTTTTAAGCCTTCCTTGACCGCTAGTACAAACATAACGACATTTATCGATAATTTCATTATAGATTAGTCAACTCGAACAGTTGTTTGTTCTTTGGCAATCTGCAGTCATGCTTGCGAACGTCTGCAAATTGTTTATAAAACTTTTATCGATGACCTTGTGTTAAGAGCCCTGAAAGTAGCGAAGTGAGATGTTAAAAAATTGTAAAAATTAATCAGATTAATTGAGCTTCTTTGTAAGAAAGACAAACATTCACAATTTGCGAAATTGACGCCAGAGCCGGAGATTTTAGATCTTGTTTAAAAATCAATCAATCAAAACCTTGTTCTGCATGTATCCATATATTTTCGACTACCATAATACGCGCATGTCTTAACGTGGTAGTCGAATCACCTGTAAAAATTGAATAAAAATAAATATGATGAATAAAGAAAGAAAAAAAAATGTTAAGGTGATTGCAATTCCTCGTTGCGATTAATGCAAAAATTGTATTACTCAATGAAGAACAAGTGTACGTGCAAACCGTAAGACAAATTGTGGACTGCATACGTAATTTACAATAATATCCTACTGTTCATAATCCATTTCCTCTTTCCATTCATATTTGCGGTAACGTGTCATAAAAGAGTGCAGAGAATTATTTTCAAGAATATAAAATTTGAAAATTATGGTTTTCCCATTCTCTTATCTCTTATAATCTTCATTCATAATTATTCTCCTCGGTCAGAATCGGCGGTTTTATTGTATCCTTGTGGCAGATGCTTTTATTATCGCCCTACAGAGATAAAACAATGGGGTATTTCCACGTTTTTTTATTTCTTAAAAAATTAAGCAAAAAATTATGATGATTCAAGCATTTTTATGTTGACGAATAAATTTTCTACAGCGAGTTAAAGTTTCCCATTTTTGAGTTACAGCTAAAACGATATTTTGAGGCGGGGCTATCGTGTGACGTCATGAGCGCGGACGCTCACTGACAGTGTTTATTTATTTTGGTTCAGCTGGAAAATCATAAAAATGATCTTTAAATATTCCGTACATTTTCAACAGAATCCCTCGTTTGTAGAAATACCCCATTCAGGATGATCCAAAACTTTAGGTACTTGAAATGATTTCTGACGTTGCGTACGTCGTGACGCGTCGCGTCGGCGATATTTTTGTTGATAAATTATTCAGTTTCAGAAACAATGCCCTGCTATTAATAAAATTACAATAATGATGATTGGATCATTTATATAGCGCCGATTTCGTCAGAAAATCGCCTCGTGCCTCTTGGGTCTCGTGCTTCTATTCGTATTACACGTATTATGTATACTTTGAGTCAGTTTTTCAAATATGTTTCTAGAAAAATTGTATTCTTTGACTGCGTTTTTGTAATATTTATTATGTATCCTAACTGAGTTTTTGTACCTACTGAGAACATCTGCAAAAACTTAGTAATTAAAATATATAAATTAGTCGATAAGTTTTAATACATTGACTTTGATGAAAAGAAAAATGTTGATTTTAGTCTGGCATTCAACCAATTTTTTTTTATGTTTTGCAATTATTTATATTATTGTCATTTTTGTATTAGTAGAATAATTTCATAAAAGCAAATAAATATTAAAATTATAAAAACTTTTGAATAAACTAGTAGTTATAAGGATCAACGCAAGTAGCTCGATTAAAAAAAAGCACAGACGACGCCGCAGTTATGAAAAAATACGGCGCGTGCTCTCCCAAGGAGGGCCCGCCGCAAAGCTCCAGAGGGCGGAGAAAACATCATACACCGTATTAATAAAAACAACACCGACCATTCTATTATCTCTCCTCTGAAACAACAACTAAGCAATTTTAAACCACCTCACCAAAAAATTGCTTTCAATAAATCTTTGTTTTTTTATAAGCTGTGTATTGAATGTTCCCTTTTTGTAATAGTTTGTAGCCCTTTCAAGCTGCTAAATACAGTAGTGAGCTATTAAAGAGTGCAGAAGTATAAGAATTGTAATCAAGCTTTATTTGGTGGTTAGGGAGAAATTAACAACTTGTTGAATTGACGCCTGGTTTTTACCATTTGGACCGCCAACAGTCTCTGACATTTTACTTTCAGATGTAATTTTTGTTGTAATCTGCAATTTTAAAACATTAAATTGATGTTTACTTGTCCTTTTTGGATGCTTTAAGAGCATAATTTAAACCCTCAATTAACGTTTCTTTGCTAGAAAAGGCAAAATTATAATGGGTCTCCATGATAAAGAAATAAATAGGACACGGTATTGTGTTCGACCCAAGCAATGCGTTTTCAACATACATCAGAGCGACGATGCAGAAAAAAGGTAAATTAGTCGATTAATGTTCACAATATCTTTTAAAGATTGTTCAAATTAAAGAGATTCCTTTCTCGGTTTAATTTTGTTTTTTTCTTAAATCTTTGACATCAAAATGCCCATGTTATGTGTTTTCAACATCTATCACAGCGACGATGCAGAAAAAAAAGATAAATTAGTCGATTAAAGTCGAATTAAAATACAAAGTAGAATTTAAGTACAAATTATAGAGATTCTTTTCTCGGTTTATTATTATTTTTCTTCATTCTTTGACATCAAAATCCACCTGAATAAGAAACTGTATATTTTTAAAAAATAAACAATTTTCTGGGTTATACACACGATGAATTAATATTTTTATTTATTTGATTTTGATTTTTATATATAGAGATATATTCTATTGTTGGTCACCATTTTTTGATTTCTATATATAGAGATATATTCTATTGTTGATCATCCGTCAATATTATAAGAAGCAAGACGGTAATTTTGTTGGTCGCCCGTCAATATTATATTACGACGAACATTCCTGCTCCATGACAGGTAGAAGCGAGCTACGCCTGGGAATAATATATCAATCGAATATAGATCTATGACGAAATCTAATATAATTGATATTATAGAAATATTTTGGAAAATGTTCATAGAAAATGCATTTAATATGGTTAGCTCATACGGGCCTTTTTCGAAAAAAGTCTTGCCGGGCCGCTTTCGAAATTTCGAACGCGTGACGTAGATTGAAGTAAAACACTGCCGTGTGTATTGCAGTTAATTCAAATCTCCCAGTGGAACATGGACTGCGACCTACCTCACGATTTTTTTGCCCATCACCGCTCTACCCCGTCGACGAATTAACCTTGTTAAACGCATTTTTTACTTACCTTGGGAAAACGTTTTTTAATAGTAGGTACTTCTTAATTTGGAATATTTTGTTTCTGATATAGTATTAACAGGCAATGGGCCGTGTTCTAAGTAGTTAAAAATATCTGCTAGATGGAAGGCGGTCTTCTATCAATCCAAGCATTTTATCTATGGACTAGGGTTACCAATTCGTGGAGAATTCCCCAAACTAGGGGGAATTTCTAAGAATTAAAAAAAAAAGGTATTTTGTGTGGAAAACCTAGATGGGAAAATGTGAGAATTCTGTAATATTATGAGATCTGGCATTACGAGTTACTACAAATAAAAATAGCATTTCTTGATTATCCAACCATATTAAAAAATAATATTGAGAATGCGCTATTATTTCGTTTTTCAAAACAAATATCTATTTTTTTTTAATCAAAAATCCGAGTTTAAAAATAAATCCTAATTTCATCCAAATTTTGTCTCAGGAGGAGCTGAAAAATACACTGAAAAGAGTTGAGAAGTAGATGAAGATAATTTTAGTGTCAAACCGATTGGCAATACCTTCGGAAGGCAAAACAGCTATCATTGCGTAAAAATATCTGTGCATATATTTTTGATGGTGACCGGACAACTCAGAATCATGCAACTTCAACACCTCCTTTGAAAATTCATTAGAAGTATGAAAAAATATATGAAAATTAGTTAAATAGGTTAAGTTGGGTTAGTTTATGGGCTATTTTCATTATTTTTCATTACGTTTAATGACTTTTCAAAGAGAGTTGAAATTGCATGATTCTGAGTTGTCATGAAACAATTTTGATGATGTAATAATAATATTTAGTTTAACAGCTTATGGTCAGCAGTAGTCAATTTCCTATAATTGGATTATAATATGATCCGATTTATTATTGTTATCAGTTAAATCTCCATTTAAATCAAGTTAATCTCACCGAACTGCATAAGTGGATAATGACCATATTCGCGCTAACATTATTTTCCACGTGGGCGTATTTTGGCTTAACCCTTGTTCGGGTTACAAATGTTAATATCGAAATATGATACTAACTTGGCTACCTAATCAGCGTATTACGTGTTTAGTGTGGATTTCTATCAATTTGTTACAGGTCAGTCAATTTGCACAAAATATTCTACATTCTAATAAATGGGAAATTTCTGATGATTTCTAAACGTTTCCAATAGGATTAGAGAATCGAGAAATAATATAATCAATTTTCGGTGTTTTCTTAATTAATCCTTCTTTAGTCACACAAAACGAGATTGAAAGTCTGCATAACTTTTTTTGTAGCTTATTGGCATGACTAATGTGTAGAAATTGTGGAAAAATACAATTTGGATAAAAAGTTTGGATACGATATGAGGTTTTCATTTATTATCGTGATTTATTTTTGCTTCCGTTTTGGACAGCGTTACAGATAATCTCTGAAGGTATCTCAGAAAACTTACGGGCGTGCAAACTCGGCCATCCGGACAATTCGTAATTGTCGAGCGCTTAATTGAAACCAGCCATTGCTTTTGATCTGTTCTTGAAGTCCTGGAATGACCCGAAATGCATCGAGCACGCCATTCAAGGCAACTAAAATCTACAGAAACCCCATTGATATTAAAAGAGACGCCAACGGGGTAAGCTCAATAATTCTTGGTAGGTATCCAGTACTTCACGAACACACCAAAACTAAACGCCAAAAATCACACTAATTTAATTAATTGTGCTGAAATACCGGCCCTAAGATGATTGTGGTATTACTTCTACGTACATATACATACCTCTACTGCCTGCAATCTGCTATCTACAATTTTACAATGATGAACACTATAACGCTATCCGAAACGTTGACCAAAGAAGGTTGATATAAGAATTTTTTTCATACAATAATTTTAATTTTTTTTGTTTTGAGTTTTAGATAGGTGTCCAAGATCTCATTGACCCCCTTTCACAGCGGTAAAATCCTTACGTATGTAGATAGTCTAGAAAATTCTAATTTTTAAAGTTAGAAAATGAGTTTTGCCTTAGATAATATTAAAATTGTTCTGGTGAGAGAATTCGTACTATAACTGAATCGTTGCTTGATATGTCCTCAAAATATGTTACATTGGAAAACTGAAGCCCACTGGTTACTCCGGGCAGTTGTGTAGTTTTTGTATGAACCTCCAGTTTACTTCTCAGCACTACTCTTTCCCTTAACCTCCCTTATCTCCCTTCTCTATTTCATCCCGCTTTACAACATGCCCTAAATGGTGTAAATTCAATACTAGTTTAAAAAAAGTCATTGAATTAATACAAAATCCAGATTTCTACTCCCAGTATGGTCATTATTTGAGCGCTATTAATTTATATTCTAACCTGAGGTCAGTCGTGTTCCCCATTCCCAACTACGTATGTGTTTACACACGTGTGTAGAATCCAAAGGCTGCTGCGTACCTTATTCACGTCATACCTAAAACTGACAACGATGATCACCAGCTTTGATCTTCCGCCGAACCCAGTAATGGTTTCATCCGTACAACGAATTTTGTACCAAATCAGGAAGCCTGCATACGTTGTTCTTCTAGACTTGTTTTTCGTACTAAATTAAATTGCCTTTGTCAATTATCATCGTATGTATAATGTATCCCTGCGTAGTTGTAAGCGGTGCCCTTTAAGACAATACCAGAAAAAATAACGATCCATTCGGAATAGCCAATCAGAAGCTCTGAGTCACGGAGGAATATGGTCCAATCGTGGAGAGATTGAGTAAACACGTCTTGTCTTGTGATCGTTACTGTTTACTAATATAAAGCGACCGGTGATTTATGGCTCGATTTGCTCAAAGGTAAGCAGGTACGTAAGTGACAGCGGGAATAGCATTTAATGAGCGAATGTTTAACTAAGATATGTCTGGTTTTCGTGGCGGAAAATCACTTGAGGTTTTAAATAATATTGACAATGATATTACCATTGTGACATTCTTGATGATAATATAAACAAATTGTTAATTTGATGCAATGAAAATAGACTTTATTAGATCAAAATATCAAAAGGTCAGATTTTCTCGAATAAAAAAATCATATATATATTTAATTACAGCTTTTGATATATTACACAAATTAAAGATTAAGACATCACTTTTCAATTATATCTTTCATTTGTTATCCACAAAGCGGAAATCTCTAATAAGGGATTACAAATGTTGGGATTTATAACTAGGCTAACTAGAAACTTCAACACTATTAAGTGTATTGTTATATTTTGCCTTTGTTAGAAATCAACTTGAGTACAATTCTTCCGTTTGGAATCTACATTATAATATTCATGAAGAAGCTATTGAAGAAAAAAAAAATCCGTTTTCTTATTAGCAATTATATTGAACTATGACAGTCTTTTAAATTGTATGAATATTCTTAAATTATCAGACCAGAAGGATTCTCACTAACTTTGTATTTCTAAGTAAAATTTTAAATTGCGTGGTTTATACCTAAAATTACGTGCATTGATAAGCTTTCCGATTCACTAAGTAATACTAGAAGTCGGGATTTATTTCAGTGCAGAAATTCTGGGACTAACTATAATATACATATTCCTCTTTGCCCAGAATACTAATCGAAGGAAATAATTATACGAAGCCAGTGGACATTTTCAATTTATAACCAAACGATTACAAAATTTTGTAACTTTTGCAGATGTACAATAAATACTGTATAATTTTTACTATTTATATTATGTAAACATCCTAAAGAGGGCGTTAATAAATAAATAAATTACGTCAAGTTGATAATATACCCTGAGCTAAGCTTCCTCAGGAAACTTAGCTCAGGGTATATTAAACCTGTATATCAAACCAGTAAAAAAACAGCAGAAATCAGAAGCATTAATGACAAAGTACAATTGATAAACTCTATCAAAAAATATGTTAGAGAAATCATCAACGGGAAGACTGTTTCCCCTATTTCCACATGAATGTCACACTAAAAAATATACTTATCTTTCTTCTTGCTGAATAAATGGATGTTTGCGTCTTTTAGTTAAAGGGTCTCGATTGCGAAGTGATTTTATTAACTGTACCTATATAATACATATATGAAACACGTGACTGAATTAATTGTACATATATGAAATGTAAACTCTTCTTGCATCCACAGCAAATGCTTTTAATGGAAGATCAGTAGTATTATAATGTGTACCATTTAAAAATATATATATTGCACCAAAAACTGATAACTCGACACATAAATACAATCACGAAATCATCACATAAATACATATTATTCATTAAATCCATAAGAGACAAAATTACAACATATTTTATCACATCCGACATTTGATAATATCCGACAGAACACTTCAATAGCTTATTCCTACAGCTTATACTAATAAGGTCACCACATGGTTTTAACGGCGTATCTTAATTTCAGGTGAACTCGCAGCTTTCTAATAAGAGGAAGAACATCCACGGCGTCTGAGATGAGGAGATGTGGGCGCGCACCGCACAGCATCCCCGGAAATGAGTCACGGTAACCTGAGTGCGCCGGTAGGTACGAGGTACTGCAACCTCCGGCGTACATTTACCATAATAATAAGCAGCCATCATTGTAAGGTTCTCAGATCTCCTAAACCTTTTGCTATGGATTTTAAGAAGTGAATGGATAAGCTGGCGGATTGTTTATTTGAATTATTTTATTATATCGACCGAGATACCAACTGTTCGGAGGCAGTGGCACAATGGATCCTTAAATTTTTTTGTTTTGGGAAAAGTTGAAAGGAAATCTTAGATAACAAAATAATAAGATAGTTAATTATGCCAATTATTAACTTTCCACTGATGACAGTGAATGATAAAGTATGACATTGTAAGGGTGTTTTATTAAATAATTATTTTTATTTACAATATATGAGGAGGTGGAGAGGAAGAACATAGGATTAGGATTAAGAGGCAAAGGACGGTAATATGTAGGGATTGAACTTTCTAGTTTGAGTCATGTTGCTTAGGGAGTTTTCGTTTTATGACACGTAAAGTCGAGTTGAAAATGTCAATGTGGTAATAATTTAAGTTAAATGAATGTGTGGATCTAGATAAATTAGTTTTGTTTGGAGTTGGTCTTTCAAAGAGGGAGATTAAAAGTAAGCGTCTGTCTGCTGTTGCGATTTGGAACATGGAATGATAGGTGTTGAAGAAGGACTATCGATTAAGTTATGTGTAATTTTAATGAACATTATAAAGAATATTTCTTCGCCAAGTTAACGTCTGTACTTTTAAGAACTTTGCAGAGCCTTCATTACTAACATGAGATCGAGAAGAGCGGAAGTTAAGGTACCTTAAAAATCTATTTTTAACACTTTCAATTCTGTTTTTGTGTGCCTGTGTTCCACATTTGAGATGCGTATTCAAGGATACTACGAACGAATGAGAAATACAGTATTTCTAAAAGAAGGGGAGATGAGAAAGAGGATGATTGGAAGGTTAGAGGTAACTGTATATTAAAGTATAATCACTAATTATAGATAAAATCATTTCAAAGTCATCAGAGTCCACTCCACATGAAAAATTAAAAAATATTTTCATATTTCCCACACGGCGCGGCGATGGTATTATTGAGATTATCTCATACTCAATCAAGTGGTATGTTGTTTTTATTTGTTGAGTTTTTTTATTTGTAGGATACTTTGAAAAAAAAAATTATGTGAATAATTCAAATGTATCTAATGTTTTATTGAATTTGTCCTAAAAATCTTCAATTCGTAAAAAGTTTAAACTAATTTTTAGCAGGAATAAAAGCTGAGAGTTCGACATAAGAATGTTTTCGACAAATCCTTTTGACTATTGATTACGGAGGCCGTTAGAACGTGTAGTTTACGGGTCAATGTAATTGGACTGATTTTCAAATTCAAAATTTTCAAGAGATCAGTTAAAATCTTTTCAAATTATATGATTTTTCTTCTACAGATTTTCAAAATTTTCACTCTATCAAACAAACTCATTTGATAACAGCTCTGCTTTTCAAAATTAGCATTAATTGATCTTCATCGTCAAGCCATCTGATGTACGCAGGTGTTAAATTTATATTCTTCCAAACATAATACAGTAAGTACAGAATAAAAACAGTTTGAACGTTTAGTTATCATCCACCAACTTTTTTTTTAAATAACAAGAATAAATCGTTCTCTTAGTTATACTGTAAATATTGTTTCTTATGTTATATTAAATAAAACTGATTATTTAAAAAAAAATAATGAGAATGGTGCATTATTCACATGGGAATAAAAAAAGCTCCCCGGGTATTTTTTTTGTCAGCAACTAACTGGTCCACAGAGTCCCGAGCTGTAACTTTCGTGTGAACAAACGACATCGAAACGGCAATGATTGAATCGCGCTGTAGTCTCCCGTTGCTAACAGGTCATGAATAATACTAATTTTGGTTTTATGTGCGTTCTGCGTAACTCTGTTTCAATGAACTCAAATTTGTATTGAATTTAATTTTCATTTTCGAAATTCTTCTTCAGACAAGCGATAAACTACCTACCTTTTATTACATGATATTTTTTACAGAAAATTATTTTAATTGTCATTTTAAAAATTGGATCAGATTTTACAAGAATTCAGATTATCCCATAAGTTTTCATAGGTCTGCGCTAGTTACTGTAATAATTTAATTTGTAAAATTCGTCATATTTTTCAAATTCCTCTTCAATATTTCCACTGAACTAGAATTTCCAGCCTAAAAGATAGCAGATGTAGCCAATTTACATAAGAACTTTTGTAAAGTAATTTACGTAAGGTCAACATACTCTGGACACACTGACACGTCCAATACACTTCATCGGTGTATCTCTTTGGTGGATATAATTTACTTGAGTGGCTTCCAAGGGCGGTTCTAGACCTTTTAGTGGGGCAGAATGGTAAGATTGGAAATAAGAAATTATTGATCACGTTGAAGCAAAAAAAAATATATTATTCTAAAAATTTCAATTATTTTGTTATGTTTTTTCAGTTTGGGGAGGCAAAACCTACAAAAAAATCCTTTCAGCGACAACAACATCAATAACGTCATATTTTCAATAGCTCATCTTTATGTCACGGATCTCGAGTGCAAAAGTACGAAATTTAAAGAATTATATGACTGGCATTTGAAAAAGATTTTTTATACACAATTTTTTTTATTTATAGTATAATAATTTTAGTATCTTCCTTTTTTTCACAAGTTCAGATAATGATATCCTCACTGGGATCTCCATTCCATCCATTTACATATTAAAATGTAATTATGTGAATAATATGAAGTTACTAAAAGAATTATATGTGTATTTTGTATGTGGTGTCTTTTAGAGCAGTTGTGAGGCTTCGGTTTCAGTATTTTATCTGTTTCTGATCTTCCTAAGATTTGTATCCAGCATTTTATTTGACTTTCAAATATATGCTATAAAGTTGTGATGTTTGAATGAGAGTGAGATTTTACTGTAAACCTTAGTACCATACGAGCAGTATGAAGATTTCTTCTTCAAATGTTGTATTTTTTTTTATTTTTTTTTTTTTATTTATTTATTTTATACACTTTACAAATACAAGACAAAAAGTCCCGATAAACTACTTTTTAGCAGTTTGTCTAACGGGTTCTTTACGTTAAAGATCTTATAATAGTGATTTAATAGTTACATTTTTACAATTATATAAAATAAAATTGAATTTTTTACAGAAATATAGATAAAAATAAATTTTTGAAAACATAAATAACATTTTTAAAGTCTTTAGAATAATGTCATTGTAAGCTAATACAAATTTATTCTTTCCATAAGCCAAGTCTTCAGTAAATTCATCAATTGTTTGTTTTGGGCACAGTTTTTAATTTCAGCAGGTAACATATTTAAACAACTGGGAATCATGTAATTTAACGTTCTTTGTCCATATTTATTTGTATGCTTAGGTACAATTAGCCCTTCATTAAAGTTAAAACGAGTATTATGGTTGTGTTCCAGCCTGTTAATATATAAAGGATTATTTATGTGCTGAAATATAATTTTGTACCACAGAATTGCTCTCACTGAAAGAACTTTGAGACTCTGATAAAAGTATGGAATATTATGCCTTTCTTTGTATAAATTTTTTTCAGCCAATAATTTAACCAATGAATTTTGCACTGATTGAACATGGTCTATATTTGTTTTACAGGAAAATCCCCAAGCTGATATTCCATACCTTATAACAGATTCAGCTAGAGATAAATAAATTATTCGAAGTGTGCAGATAGGAACAAAAAATTTTAGTTTATACAATCTGCTTACAATTGATCTTAGTCGTGCACAAACTTTGTTTATTTGTATATCCCACTTGAAAAAGCAATCAATAATAACACCTAAATAAACATATTCTTTAACTAGTTCCATATTTTCACATGTACACGTTGCAGGAATACCATTGTGTAAGCAATCTGATGTATGTGTCTTTATTTCAGGTGTAATATATACCTTAACATTAGGGGATCTTATATGTAACAATTTAGTTTTTTTGGCATTTATGACTAAGCCAGAGTCATGAGACCACTTTAAGAGTTCAATGTAGTCTTTTTGTAAAAGATCTATACAAGTTTGCAAATCACTGCTAGAAATCACTAAAGCAGTATCATCCGCGTATACAAAGTACTTTACATGTCTAAAAATTAATTTAATAAAAGATACATATATAATATACAGAATTGGACCTAATATGGAACCTTGAGGAACGCCGGCAAAAAACTTCTTTTTTTTACTTAAAGAGTTTAAGAGTTTTAATTTCATGCATCGGTTGTTTAAGTAATTTTCAAAAAGTTTTAGTAGTTTTCCTCGTATTCCTATAATTTCTAGTATTTTAAGTAATTTACCATGATCAATAGTATCAAAAGCTTTCGAATAATCTATAAATAAGACTAATGTATGTTTTTTACAGTTTAATTCATTATTTATCATGTTGGCAAATTTTTGAAGCAGCAATTCTGTACTCTTTTTTTTTTGGAAACCGTATTGATTAGTATCTATTATAGAAAACTCTTCTAAATATTTTATTAATTTTATTTGAATATATTTTTCAAGAATTTTTTCTAAAGATGGCAAGATACTAATAGGTCTGTAGTTACCCAATACAGTGTGGTCACCTCCCTTATATACAGGTCTTATGATGCTACATTTTAAGTCATCGGGGATTTTTGCTTGAAATAAGATTCTGTTTATAAAATGGGTTATAATTGGACCTAGGATTAAAATATGTTTTTTAATATCGCTCATTCTGATACTATCAATTCCTGGAGAAGAACTCTTCATTTGTCTAACAATGCTTTCTATATCCGCCGCTGTTGCCCTCGGTAGGTACATGCTTTGAGGCATCGCCTCTGGTTCAAATTTAGTTGTCTTATGGTTGCACTTATGTAACATATTGTAAACACTTTCAGAGAAATAATCAACAAAATCATTAATTAAACCTTCTTTTGTTCGACCTTTCATCAGATATTTAGAAGCATTTTCATCACAGTCATTTTTACATTTAGTTCCTAAAATTTTATTACACTCCTCCCATGTTTTTTTCGAGTCTTGAAAATAGTTTTTGAATTTATCATTATAGTAAGAAGTTTTTAATTTAACTAATAATTTATTTAACACATTCCTAAAACATTTATATTCTTTCTCGTAATATTTGTTTGTTGGAGAATTTTTCCAGCGCTTATATAAATTATCTCTTTTTTTAATTTTACATAAAACATCGGAAGATATCCAATCGTTTTTCGCATAAGGCCGGGTTTTGGATTTTTTACTTATCACAATTGTGCTATTTTTATACAAGTCATCAAAATAATTCTGAAATTTTGAGTAAATAATAGAACAGTCATCTTCTTCTAAAAGTGAATTCCAATCATAATTTTGGATATTATTGTCGATATGTCTCTGCGAAAGAATCGTTATATTTTCAGTTTTGTTCAAGTTTACTTGTTCTATAGAATCTAACCGAACATTAATAGCCGTGGTGTGGTGATCAGCAATGTTATAATCACATACGCATGAGGAAATTGAACTCACACCTGTGAAAGCTCCAGCGGATTGTCTTCCGCTAATCCTTACAAAAAAATGATCAATACACGAGCTGTTTATTTTCTGTTGAACTATCACTTCTCTGGTTACATCATCTATACATTTTATTAAATAATTATTTGCAAGGATATTTTCATAAGTTATTATGACTGAATCATTTCTATTTAATAAGTTTAAATTGATGTCACCAAAATATATGACACTTTCATTTGGGTCAATATTATTTTTAAACACAGAAGATATTTCAGACAAAAATGCTTGTTTATTGAGATTCGGAGGTCGGTATATAGCTAAAAGATTTAAATTTTTGTTATTTTTAAATGTCAATTTTCCAAAAACGTTTTCAAAATATATTGTGTCTATAAATATTTGCGAGAAGGTGAGATTATTTCTTACATATAACAAGATACCTCCACCGGATTTGTAACTTCTGCAATAGTGATATGAATTAAACCCGGGAATTTCATATAAACCAAACATGTTCTGAACGTATTGCTGTTTCACAAAGCATAAGTATGTCAATGTGATTTATACAGTTTTTAAAATAAGCATGAAAGAGATCCCAATACTTGCAAATTGACCTAATGTTTAGTTCTACACAAGTTAGATTATTTGTTTCACATTTTCTTGTAGTCTGCATTTGAATCCATTCATGCAAATTATTAACTTTACAATAATTTACATCTCTTTCATCATCAATATAACTAAAAGACATTTTTTATTTGAAAATATTCACTTGAAATCCTACCATCAGTATGTTTAGAGTGTAATAGGCGTGAAAAATAAAAATAAACAATTATTTTTATACGAGAGTAACATGTAACAATGTTATCAATATAAAGTGAATTTGTTTTAGTTATACAGTTTGATATATACATTAAAAGCCTTACATTCATTTGCTGCCAACAACACTATAGTGAGAGTATACATATCACATACACATGTAAATTAAATTGATTATCTTCATTAATGTTAATTATCAAAATACTAAAATATAACAAACGATTCTTATTTAAAATATATTGTTGCATATTTTTTAATATGATAAAATTAATATTCAATATTTTGTTCAGCAATTGCGAGCATTTTTTTATATACCTTACAGTTGTTTTTGTCATTCGTAGTTGTTCGTTGATATTTTTTTGATCCTTAAGTTTAGTATTTCTAATACGCATGTTTGTTTATTTTCTTGTTTTTGTGTTTATAAATAAAGTAAAGAAATTAGAGTAGTTTAATGACATAATTGTTGAAGATTTTGACAGGATTAGTTCTTTCAGATTTCAATTTGTTTTTTTGTAAATATTGCTCTAATAAGATCCAACCAATAAAAAAGGGCATTTGAAAAAGGAGAAGAAAAATTAAGTTTGTTATAGTGTCCTGACTGCTCCTAACCGCCTGGATTGGGTTATATTGTGAGGCTGAAGGTAGTGGGAAAGAAAAGGAGATTCGGAAAACGACGCCATTTCAAGCAAAGCAACGTTTCAATTCTTACGATACCAGAGCGATACTGAGAGTGTCTTTCACTCTTATATGTTTCGATTTATATGTTTCAATAAATACCGATGCACGCTTTTTCGAAACTGACATCATTTCCAGTTGTTCCTGCTGCAGTTTGCTATGTGAAGATTGCCGATAAAAGCTAACCGTCCAAAGACAGATCATCAAAAATAAAAGAGAAATATAAATAACAGAAAAATTTCACACTAAAAAGAAAAGGGTTCTCCATGGGTGCCATTCTCAACTCGTGTCCTAAACACTGAATATTATGTAAAGTATGGTGGCGTCAGGTGTTTCGGCGTGGGCCGTAGCGCCGCACGGGTCAGCGCCGAGATAGGAATAGGTACCGCGACCCACCCACGAGTCAACTATCACTGCATTGGCATAAACCAAATGACTGCAGTTTAATTTAAATGCAATACTTTGTGACTGGTGCTGCACTCTCCCTTATCTACACATATATCGATTTTGTATTATGAACGAAATATCTGCCTGTTTTATTCTATACTATTTTATCTATACCTTATGAAATTATATATTTATGGATAATGATACTTAAAAATGAAAAGGGGAAGAAAATATTTAAGTACATTAATTAATAATGAAAAATAGAACGATTTCTGAAACTTTGTTTTTTAAATAACACTCATTGGTTCCATGTAAAAAAATAACTAACTTCATTACAGGAATAATCCAACCAAGAACCATTTATTGGATAACCAACACCTCTTCTGTAGGTCACCCCAAGTGGTTCGCTATGTTTGGTGACTTAGCCGAGTTCATGGGGTGAGGTTTGTCCAGATCTTGGCGGCGGATGCGTCTGCCTACCCACTGCGTGGAAGGCCGGATCGGAAGAGAATGATTGAGGAAGACATTTTAATCACAGTCCAGCAGGACTTTCTCGGAACATCGCCTCACCACAGTGGGAGGGATGGATTCATATATCCTAGGCATACTGTCCCCCAGATTTCTACCCACCTCTCATACCTTTTTCCTTCCCAGAACTTCCTTCCTTCATACAGAATCCCTAAAGATGACATAGGCCCTGTGGGGAATTTTTTCTCAGGACCTCCTGTGTGAATATAATGTTAAAAAAATCAACTATGTAGTACATCAACTATGTCATTAGTTCAGACCGAGGCAAGGAATTGATAAATTTAAAAAAAAATATCCTAGAAAAAATATAGGTATTTTTAGGACCAGTTATTTCACAGAATTTGAACAATCCATAAATTTTCAAAGTTAATTTTCAAATCAAATTTCTGTAAACGTTCTATTTAAGTTTTGTTTTTTTTCTATCAATGCGAGCTAGTTGCTTCACAGAACTCAAATAGTAACAGAACTTGAATAGAACTTAACAACTAACTTCGAAATTTGATGAATTCTTCAAATACTAAGATTAAATCTGTCCTTAGTTTACAAAGCAAATATTTTTTTAAGTGAACTGGTTGTGATTTTTAACAACGAAGTTTACCATTCCAATCTATTTTCAAAGTCTCATCTAATTAACAAAACATCAAATTCCTTTAAATTTTATATAATTTCAAAAAGTTTTCTTCTCAAACTTACCTACAAAGAAAGTTTGTCCGTAACTCAGTTCGTGAGGTTCAATGAACTCTAGATTCTAGATAAAACTCTTTCCTTTTATTTGTACCAAATTCAAAATAAAAATAGGTAATAACTGGTACGTTTTTAGATTTTCACGGCCAAAAGTATTTTCGTTATTTGTTTTTGGGGTGTTATGCCGTGTTGCGCTACCTCCTACTTTAGCCAACGTTTCGGACAGCGTTACAGTGTCCATCACCAGGGTAGATGATGGACATGACGTTAAAGCGTTGACTTAAGGAGGTAGCGCAACACGATAACAAAATAAATAACGAAAATAGGCAATTACTGTTTTTTTGAACAAATTCAGACAAACAATAAAGAACCTTAGTACAAATGTTTTTTTTTCTTAGCAGAAAATTATTTTAATTGTATCTTGAAAATTTTCACGAATTTCCCAATATTTTTCACGGATCAGCGCTAGTTACACATAAAACCGAACTTTATATTTATATTTACAAAAAATAAATTCTGGATTTTTTTATATACCTAATCAGCGTTTTAGTTTAAAAACAGATACAAAATATGCAAACCGCGCCCATTTCTCTCACCTAAGACACCAAATAAATTATATTCGTGGCAATATATATAATCATATTTCTATCACATTATATTCTGCAATCGTTTATCATAACCCGCCTACAGTTATGTGATAGGTCAGTTCCACGCTCTGAGAACGAGCCCGGCGTTATCCGGGATCTTTCTCTAACGTTACTTTGGGCACGTGAGATCTGCAAAGTGGATTAAAAAATAATATATTACACAGAAAATTATTTTGTTGTTTATAGTTAAGCCGACAGAGTTGTTTATCGTCGGGACAACTCATTATGAATTTCAAATGGTGTGTAACTAACAAACTATCCTGTAAAATATGTCGTAAAGAAGTACCTACATTCATATCACATAAAGCAACATCGAGTTTTAATGCAACTTCCAACTTACGTATATGTACGTACACTTCAAAAATATCTTTAACGATAATTTGGTATGGATATCAAACGAATTCATTTACAGTTTCGGATTTTTGTACTTAAATGCTGTATAAGTATTTATAATTGTATTTGAAATGTAAGATATTATACCAAATAAATAAATAAATAATTATATGTCCCAGGCAAATCGTAAAATCAGGCCGATTATGATGCACCTGAGGCACTTCACAATCTGCCGCCAGGCACTTCATGAAGTAGCTACGCGCATCATGATCTGTCCGATTTTACGATCGGCAGCCGACATACATAGTACATAGACAAGTAGTTTTATCTTTGATATATTTCAATTTAAGAGGTGGGTATGGATGCCGCCGCCCCGGGAACCATTTATTGGTAAACCAACGCCTCTGCCATAGGTCAAATCAAGTGGTTCGCTACGTTTGGCTACTTAGCAGGGGTGCCCGGGTTCATGGGGTGAGGTTTATTCAGGTCTTGGCGGCCGATGTGTCTGCCCACCTTTCGTGTGTTGGGCAGGATCGAGAGACTGGTTGAGGGAGGTCTTTTATCCTCTCCAGCCGGAATTTCTCAACCCATCGCCTTGCAGCGCGGTTGGAGGGATGCACGTCCGCGTCCGTCACTTCTGGACACACTGACCCCCAAATTCCTACCCACCCCTCATACCTATATCCTTCCCAGAACTTCCTCTCCTTCCTTTCCTTAAAAACAACTAAACACACAGCATCCTCTAAGATGAAAAAGGCCCTGATGGAAATCATTTTCCTCAGGACCTCTTGTGTGGAGCTAATATAATTTTTTTTAATGAAAATTTGTTAATACCTAATTTTGTTATTCGGCGGTACATCCTCTCTGCACACCCTTTCGCATTGAAATTTCCCTGCATATTTTATATAAGAATGCCGGATCAACAGTCATTGAATCGTACTTGGGAAGTGTGATGACCGCGGCCGGTTATCCCATGTATTCTGGATTCCCTTTTATGATGGATCCAGATTTCTGCTGCTGATATTTATTCCGGGATAATGTACAATCAATGGTTCTATCAAGGAAGTCTGGTGGTAAGAGGACGAATGGACAACAATCACACCCTTTTATACGTTCCTCATGTTGTCTCACTCATACACGCATGTCTCTTTCATACCGCAAGACATACGTTCACCACAGGAAGTACTTGAAATATATGTACGATGTTTGTATTATGATGTTATGATTATGATGTTTGATGGGTACTTCATTTTCAATATTTCTGGCTTTCACCCTTCAAGGATGTTCTTTTTTATTTTTTTTATTGGAATATCGCACAAGAGTTTCAATTGCTCCCAACCATCTGGAGCCAGTGAGACTATGACATCCCGAATAGGGGTTTGTTGTGAGACTGAAGTTAGTGGGGAGGGGAATGACCATCTGGAGCCAGTGAGACTATGGCATTCCGAATAGGGGTATGTTGAGAGGCTGAAGGTAGCGGGGAGGGGAATGAGATAAGGACAAGGAAGGTGGGTATATACTTGGCTGTTCAGATCTGGTCACTAAACACGTCTAAAGCCAGTTCATGCAACATTTCATTTCTGAATGATAGTAAATTACACCAAGGCTATACTGAGAGAAAATTTCGTATATTAACTTTATTTGTATTGGCAAATTTGGACAAGTTCCAGACTTAAAAGAAAAAATAAAACAATGCGAGGATTGTATTCCCAATTTGGAATTTAAAAAAAAATTATTGGGTGCCTTTTCTATGTTTATATTTCAGAAGTTCTGAAGAATTGGTAGAAATCATTAATTTAGTCTAATTAAATCAATCGTCAATTACGAAGGCGTTTAAATATAATAAGAAATGTAACAGGAAATTTACATACGTAGGCAACTACGTATTTTCACCAATCCTCAGAGGCGAAACCACAAACTGAAAAAAAAATCGGCACCTAAACTTATAAATATATTTTCTTCGTTAACGGGAAAGAATTTTTTTTCAATGCCAAAAAAGTTTTTCAGGTATGTCGAAAAAAGGGTAAAACCAATATTTAAAAAATTGTTTGCAATTTGTATACTAGTCTATTGTTATTTAAAAAGTACCTTCCTGTAAAAAAATCTTGAGGCTTACTTCCTGAAAAATAATAAAAACATCCCTCTTCTTAAGTCAATTCCTCGTCGCTTGGGATCGTGACCCCTAACTCCAATTTCCGTGGTGGACAAGACTCACGATTCTGCGCTTCGAGGAGATCTGCGGACACTGACGTATCCGCCAGTGATACTTTGTCACTCCAGCGCATTGGTGACCTTTCACTGCTTCTTCTACCTTCCACTTTGCCAGTGACCATGAGATTCTCCAATTAGGAGTCCTCAGTTTTTGCGAACGACGTGTTGACTTAAAGTACGTTGCAGTCAGATAGTTGATAGCCTATTGCGGATGCCTAGCTCTTGCAGGATGGACACATTTGTACCTCTGACTGACCTTGAAATCTTGAGCATTTTTCTCAGCACCACATTTCGAGGGCTTCTATCCGTTTTCTTTCGCCGGATTTAAATGTCCATGTTTCCACACCGTATAGAAATATGGGGGAAATGGCCCGGACGGGTCTCATCTTGTTGATCTTCATAATGCCTCTGTCACTTCATGTCTTTAACATTTTACTCATGGTATATTTTGTCTTGCAAATCCATCTGTTCACTCAGATCCCATCAGTCCTATCCCATCTTGTTTATTTTATTGTTGATCTATTGTTTCCAGTCTGTATTTGTCTGCTTTGACTTCACTTCGGAGGATGTTGGGCTCAACATCGAAATCATTTTATTGGATAGATTAGTGTCAGTTTCATCTTCTCTTTGGAATAAATCTTCTTAATATGACCTCCACCTATCGGTGACTTTATCTAGTTCGTGAAATGGGTTGCCATCCTTGTCTTCTATGATTCAAGTCCTTGAATTAAAATATTTTGTGAGTAGGTAATTTAACCTTTTTGAAGAAATTCTTGGTCAATACAAACATAAATATATTATTACTGGATTGATAACTCCTGACACTGTTTTCACTACACGAATAAGAAATTAATTCTTCATTGTTTTATCGAAATATTTATTAGAATTACTTTTATTTCAGCAAAGATATCTGTAACCCGCAATACACCAACATCACAAAAAATATTTGAATCTATTACCTATTTATTTTAGCGGTTAAATAAATGCATCAACAAACATAATTCAGCTGTCATATACCAAGCCTTTCTCGGGGTTATGGATGGTTTGAAAAGGACAAAATTTAATTTAGTTCTTATTTTGCGAGTTGTAAAAACAACCCTCCATAAGTAATATAATTAAAGTTTATTTATTAATCTGTCGCATACTGACAGATTACTCTGCCTTAACATAACTTTTCAAAGGTAGTTAATAACTTACCTAGATATCAGAATTACCGGCTTGGCCAAGTTAGTATGAATGCAATTTCGTGCCAGTTTTCGCAACAACTTCGGTGATGTCACTTCTCTGCATAATAACCTGTATCAGAAATAAATTCAGAGACAAATCAATAATATAACAAAATATTATTACAGTTGTGCAATGTTATTTGCTATTTTACAATTCGATGTGTTACATAAAGCTAATTTATTTTGATTTAGTGATTCAGTGCCATCATTCATTCATTATTTACAGCTTGATGAAGGTCTTCATATGAATAAGTGAATAAAATTGCATCTTTTAGAATTATATTTCCCTGGCACGTCACGGAAGCACCTACTACTTGCTTAATTGATTACTTATTATATCGAATAATCGATTTTGTATTGAAAAGTTTTATTTTCTATGTAATTTTGATACTTAAAAATGTTTAATTTTTCATGCGGTTTGTACAAACTTAAAACTAACTTAAAAAATGCTTTGAAAGTACAAAAATGATTAGATTTAATTAGGTGGGGGTAGTGGGAGGGGTGATTTTAAGGGAGGGGAAGAAATGTGGGAGGAGCCGACATTACATGGGAACATTGTTAATATAAGGTAATTAAATCTAATCATTTTGTACTTGCATAGAATTTTTTAAGTTAGTTTTACGTTATAAGTATAAAACTTTTCAAAACAAAATGTCTAGAAATTGTTTACATAGTTAATGCCCAAGAAATACAAAAAATCGAATAATCTAATTTGTCCTATTTACATTAAATCTGTTTTCCAAATCACCTAACATCAAAACCATAGTTTAATTTTTTTATACAAAAATAAAGGCATATAATTAGATGATTTTGTAGCATCAGACATCAGGTAATTCCTAAATAATTTATTAAACCTTAAAAAAACTATTAATTTAACTTCTACCGCAAGTGCGTGTTGTTTTTTTAAAAGTACCTTCTTGTTTATTTAATCCATAATTTTACTGACTTTAGTTTATAAAAATGCGGTCACGAGAATGGGACACGTAAACTTCTACAATTTAATTTTTCAAAAGAAGCAAACACATTGTGACTTGACATTTTAAATAAATAAAAAGAATTTATTTCTACAATTTAGATATTTTTAGATTGGGGTTTCCATAGCGTTTTTGACACAGAGTATAATATCTACCCTTGACAGCTGTGTAAAACTTAATTGTACATACTGTTTATGCAACGGTCGGAGATAATTTGCCTTGGTCATGCACTAAGACTCAATTATTGATACTCGTTTATATCTCTATTTTCATTGTAAGCGTGAGCGAACAAAGTAAATATTTTGTTTTTAATAGAAATCTCTTCTCTCTGTGAAATGTGAATATCTATGGTAACCATATCGAGACTGGATTGGGCGCCTTTCTTAATCAGGTTTGTCTTAACTTCAATTTGTTTACATCTCTATTCCTTGTGGAAACAGATTGAGACGATAGTGCTCGTACATTTCGTGACGAGAGGCAGGTACGCCTTTTGCCGTGTGCCGCGTTCGCCAAACAAGTCGTGGTGTTGTCGGTGCTGATGAAAGCGTAGGATTGATACAGTTAAGTCCTGCAGGATTATTAACTCTGGCTCCTGAAAAAGGCTGTAACTGGGTGTGTGGGAGGCCAAGTGTTCTCAGTTCGCCTGCTTTGGTATTTTTTATCAGCTATACTGGGTCCATATTTGTATGAAGCGCTTCTTCCACCTTCCATGTCACCACTGCCATGCCGAATTAGTGTATCTGTCAATCACAAACCTTGGAACTAAATTGAAGACAACAACGGAAGACCACCAGGATCAGAAACGTTTTCTAGACCTGCAGCCAGGTTTTCGCTCAATTATGAACTATGTATATCGTAGGAACTAGGTAACTACCAATCAGAATATTTTAATATTTCTATATTTGACACTAACGATTATATTGTAACAATTTAGATTTTTTTTTTAAATTCTGACCATTACAGTTTCATTCTATCACAGGCATATTCAGACTGATAAAATTTTTCGTATTTATAAAAAGCGTTAACTTTTGTGGCTCGCCATAATTTACATTTAACAAAATATAAATTTGTTATAAACCACTTTAATTTTATTCGCACTCTACCGGTTGCGGAGAAATCCTTCCTTAGGAGATAGGAGAGTATTAAAACTGACCTATGAAACAATATATTGACAGATATATATATATAAAAATAAATAAATTAATGATGATTGAGTGGGAGGTGAACAAGATTGAAGGGGATAATTATTACGGGTTTTACAGCAAGAATAGAGCGGTTAAACTGGAAAAATATTTAGAATAGGACTAAAAGATATATTAATTAGATTTTTGGTAAAGTGTGAAGAAGCCGCCGCATGCCCCTACACTTTAAATAGGCATACATTTTTAAAAGTAAACTACATTTTAACTTAATTACCACAAGAAGCATCGGTTTCAGTAATGATAGATGGACAAATATGCATTTAAAATACGATATTCATTCAAAGTTTAAAATTGCCCATATAAAACATCTCCATAACCGCCATGTTTTTTTGTATGGATTTGACATTCGCGAAGTTTTGTTTCAAACTAAATACGCATGAATTACTTAATTTACCTAAACTAAGAACCTAATAACCTATTTTGTGTACGTAAATATTTGTTTCTTGTAGTAATTGTTGAAATGAAGTGTAATTTCCATAATCTGTACTTAAAAGTGCGGCGGCTTTTTCACAAATTAATAGATTTTTTAATATGCTGGACTTATCGAGATATTTAGGGATTTTATAATTTCAAGTGCTTCTAAGTTATCTAATTGTTTGCTTTTATTATCCCGTAATTACCCCTTCCCCTTTGTTCACCTCCCACTCAAACATCTAAAAAAATTATGCATGTATATCTGTCAACAAAAAAATTATGCATGTGTGTTTTATCGTCAGTTAGATTTAATATTCTCCTGGTGGAGGAAGGGTTTTCTGAAACCAGTAGAGAGTGAGTAAAATTAAAGTGTCTACAAAGAAATTTATGATAAAATTTTTCCTTAAACCATGGTATATGTATACACAACATTTATGAAAATGGTATATGTATGCACAACATGGGGGGTATCGAGAGTGGTAAACGATGATTTTTTTTTTCATTAAATGAGTTTAATTAAAATAATAATAACGAAATCATATAATAAATATGTGTTGAAGTAGTCACAGAAAGATCTCGTACGTACGTCATCAATGATCATTCTCTTCCTTCTCACGCGTCACGTGTAAAAACGAAAAAGACCGAGACGCTTCTACGAACTCTCTCTGGGACTAGATTATAAGAACTCACATTTGGAACATCTATTACACATGGTTCTATACGACCCCTGTGGTAGCTCCAAATATTATAATGTGTTTCATATTTTCTGCATTCTGTGTAGACATT
The DNA here is from genome assembly GCA_917563855.2 of Limnephilus lunatus. Classification (NCBI taxonomy): domain Eukaryota; kingdom Metazoa; phylum Arthropoda; class Insecta; order Trichoptera; family Limnephilidae; genus Limnephilus; species Limnephilus lunatus. The sequence continues at coordinate 99,761,052 of OU830593.1, read as the reverse complement.
TTCTTGTGTATCTTCTTTGTTGCATCTTTGGTTCTAGAGGTTATGTGTTCGATTCTAGAACATGTTATTTATAAATATGCTATTTACTTATCTTTTTCAAATAAATATGTGTTTTATTGGTTATATAAACAGGCAAACAACCGCTTGGTTATATATCAGATGGATAGATAAATGACAATAAATGATAAATTAAGAACATAATATGGGTACATTCGATTACTTTTTACTTGAAAACAACAACTTGCGATCTAACTAAAGATTCATTAATTAACAAATAAATTTCAAAAATATGTGCAATATTGTTTGTTATAGATATGCAATATTTAATGGTTTCACCGACACACATCATAAAAAAAATTCACAATAAAATCAATTAAGAAATCCACAGAAAATTGTTTGCTTCAATCATACGTGGCTTTCGGAAACTCGTTATATGAAACTGGTGAATCTACCTCACATTTAAGGTCGATTTTCTAGTATAACTTTTTGAATTGAACTTTCGTTTTTGAGTAAATCTAGTTCAATGTTGAAATTTTTCAGGTCAAATATTTTTTTTATCGTTCACTAAAGTGTTAAGTTATGTTGTGTTAGGTTTTCAACCCTGTAGTTGGGAAAAAAATGGAAAAAAGTATATAAAATAAAAAGCCAAAATGCTCAATTTGACAATTTGGGAGGCGGGCATGGGCACCGCCGCCCCGGGAATCATTTATTGGATAACCAACACCTCTGCCATAGGTCACCCCAAGTGGTTCACTACGTTTGGTGACTTAGCAAGGTTGCCCGGATTTAATGGGTCAGGTTTTGTCCTGATCTTGGCGGTGGATGAGTCTGCCCTTCAACTGTGTGGCGGGCCGGAGCGGGAGAGACTGATTGAGGGAGATCTTTTGACTTCGCTAGCAGGATTCTCTTGGAACATTGTCTTGCACCGCGGTGGGAGGGATAGATTCATACGTCCGTCGCTTCTAGACACGCTGACCCCAGATTCCTATTCTCCGTCATACCCTTTTCATTCCCAGAACTTCCTCTCCTTTCTTTCCCTGAAAAGACCCTCCACACAGCATCCGCAAAGATGACATAAGCCCGCAGGAGAATTATTTTTCTGAGGACCTCCTGTGTGTAATGTAGCTAATGTAAAAAAATGTGTTTTTGCGTTCTTTGTGTGATCAAAACGATCGGAACGTAGTACAAACGGGAAACTGTTTCCCGTTTGTACTACGAGTTTTCGGACACAGTGTGTGAGTAGAAAATTTACTCAGTATTTGTAGATCCATGTTTTTTTTAATATATTTTATCATCGTTTTATTTCGTAACGTTTGCGTAGTACTTAGACCTATACAGCACGTAGAGATTACGTTTACGTTTTTTACGCCTGTGGCACGTGCCCGTTGTTTTACGGACTAAGGATCAGGACCAACTTAATTGCTTATAGTAATTAGTAGAAAATAAACAGTCGTAATTATCACCGCTGATATTGCCTATTTGGCGAAATGTGAGGTATCAATATTTACATATTATAACGAAATCGAAAATTTACTAAGAGCTTCTTACTATGAAGTGGCGAAAACTCCGTTTGTATTTATCTTTTTACTTAGGTTGGCTTAAAAGCAAAATACGTTGCTTGTGCAATGTGATAACGGTCATCAAATTGACGGCCACCATAATGACGGTCATCAGCGCAATGGACATCAGAGTGGTCGATATCAAAATGATGGACGTCAAAATAATTGTCATCAAAATGGTGGACTACAATGATTGTCATGAAAATGGTTTATTTCGAAATGATAGACATCAAAATGACGGTCATCCAAATGATGTTCATCAAAATGATGGACATCTATATATATATATATATATATATTAATCAAGATAATATTAATCAAAATTTTAATTACCACAATCTTAGTGT